>MU269985.1:44510226-45710226 GCA_021432705.1 Caranx ignobilis | reverse complement strand
AGGGGCGGGAAATGGCAGTAGCGAAAGGAGACCCCCCACCCCCACCCCCAGGTGGAACGCCTCCCCCCAACACACACACACACACACACACACACACACAGACACTTACATGAGCTCATACACACCCTCGATTACAGGGTTTTCGCCATAAATCCAAAAGCGGAGAAGACAACAAGATGTGGGGGGGGTGGGCAGAAGGAAGATGAGGAGGAGGAAGGGGGGGGGGTGTAAGGTTGATGGAGGAAGAGGAGGAGGAGGAAGAGACGCTGTCGAAATGCAGAAATCAGGGACAGGACACAGAAATAAATCTAATATGAAAACTAAAGCACACACTTCTCCTATATCTTATCAATCAAACCTATGGTACCATGTTCTTTCTTCTCTTCATTTCGACTGAGGGCAAATGAAGAACAGAGTCTGTAAATATGGAAAGGGTAGCCCATATTTTCTTGCACAAAAAGTGGGAATTGGTAAACTGGTTTGTTCTCTGTGTTGAAGACTTTATTTATTGATCCTTTTGGAATATGTCTTTTGCAGTGACTTAAGGCCCGAGGGAGCGTTTTTTGTATGTCAAGAAAACTTTGAGCGAATGAGAGTGATGTTTTGTTTTTTTTCACTTTACAGTTCTCGATGTTGCCTGAGTGTTTTTTGTTACCATATTTTGCAGCTAAATGAGTCATTTATAATAATACAGTGTACCTCCCACCTGTTTGTAAGCTTCCCAGGCTTTCACCTGGATTGGTTGATACTGTAAACTTGACTGTACACACCTTATTGATAAACTATTTATATTGCATTGTGCATTATTGTGTGTGTGCCAAATCTCATGAAGGGATATACTGTACCGGATAAACTTGTTCTTATTCTTCTTTTTGTGCTTTATACATTTACTCATACTACGGTTCAGTCGTTTTGTTGGGTTGCCATTTTTTAAGGGGCTCTTTCTTAAAAAAAACACTGAGATACCAACTCATGCATGGCAAATATGAAATCATGCATGCACGTCAGAAGTTCTGAAACTCTTGTGTATTCTTGAAGCACCTCGTATACAGCTTTGAATGACAAACCTCGAGAAACAGTCTTAATTCTGCGTTGTACTGTACGATTCACACTGATTTGTACAGTGGCCTAATATCTTGTAATAAAGATTATGACGAAGTACTATTTACTGTTTTAGTGTTGATTGTGGTTTACAGTAAGAAATGATGTACTCTACTCGATGTTGCTGTTTTTTTTTGTTTTGCTGTTTAAAAACTGTAGCAGAACCACACACACACACACACACACAATCTAGTTTTGTATCAGAAAGACAAAGACAATTTGCAAAATGGCTGCTGATGGCTGAGTTTTATTTTTTTTGGGGGGGGGGGGGGGGGGGGGGGGTACGTTCCTCGTATAGTTTCAGCCACGTTGTTATTGGATTGACTATCCAGCTGCCAAGGACGGTCAAGTCAGCGTTTTCCACTGTGAGAAAGTAGCATCCCGTTCCTCGGAAAGATCAGATATGGAAGATAAGGAGGCAGTAATGGGAAGAGACACGAGCAAATAATCTTAAGGAGAAGTTGAAAAGTCTTCACTGTGTCGTGATTTGTTTTCAAGGAGAGTTGAGTTGAGACACTGCGCAACACAGACTATACGATCTCAGTGCTACAGTATTGCATATGATTTTGTGGAGGGTGGTGGTGGTGGTGGGGGGGGGGAGTGTACACCACTGCTTCCCAGTGCAATAAATGTCTGTTTGCATCTAAAATCTCAGTTCCTCTCTTTAATCAAGTCCTCCCCTTTTTAACTCCGTTGCCAGAGATGTAAATGGTGCAGGGGCACCGAGGCATGAGGAACACTGATGAGACGTGACATTTCCAACTCTGCTGTGGTGACTAAATGATTCATGTTATGTGACGAGCCTCTGTCAGCATAGAGCGTCTTAAAACCCAGGGCCGCTGGGATGTGTACTGGGAACACATATGTGCTCGAACACATAGGCAGACACACACACACACACAGCACACGTGTCCGTTTCAGCTCCAACTGCAGGCGAGACTAACATATTGCTAGTCTCTCTCCCTCCCCAGTCTTGACAGACATGAAAGGGGCTGCCTGGGCCGGGTACCATGGTAACAGATGCACCTTGCACTCGATGGGTGCTGCTGCGGTGGGTTTTCGGTGCAGAATAGTCTTCCCTGAGCCTCGGCTTGATACCATCGCTATCTTTAATGGAATGTTCTCCATTCTCTTATCTCTGCCCTCTTCTCTCAAGACCCCCTATTCACTCAGTGGCGTGACCGCATTATCCTGCCAAAATAGTCCCTTCTTCCAAGACGGCAGTCAACCATGACGATGGCGCCTACTGCAGTAACAGCCTATCCCCTCACACAGGATGAGAGGATGTTACATTTAGGGACTAATGCTGTATGATGTGTGTGTGTGAGCGATCCTTTCATTGAAAACGTTGCAGTGAAAGCTTGATGTGCACCTCGGTCACGTCATGAACCTGCACAGTCAAAGCCTGTGGGACTTAACCAGCAAGGTGCTGCTGTGATGGCGAGTAACCACTTTACAATCAGTCTGGTGAAGCTCATAATGTTGGCCAGGTGTTGACAGCTGCTCATTAGGTGTCTTTTGAAGGTGAACCGTTCTTTGCTTGTCTGTGTTTTCCTGTGTTTGGCATCACATCCTACTGATTTTTTTTTTTTTTAAACTTTTCCCACATTACATAATTATGCAGTGAGAAGGAGCTATGCTCAATCACAGCTATACAACTGTAGCCACACATGTGACTCATAGTAACTGGTAAACTGACGACCTGACGCATGTGTTTTGCTTTAGCAGAGGCTTGAAAGGAAGGAGGCAACATAAGGCGACCGGCAGAGTCACCATCTGAATCGCTGAATTGCAGGTGGATCTGTCACAAACGCTGCAGAAATTACTCAATTGCATAATCCTGATAATCATGACGACCAAAGTGCTGCACACTGAGAAAGAAGGTGCTTTAACAAAGAGGAGCAGGTGTCGCACGTTGACACACACACACACACACACACAATCACTGACATTTAAATGGTTTAGTTTCCCTTAACAATGCCTCAAACTGACCAACACCTCGGACTCCATCAGCTAATGTCAAAGGTCATGATCTTTGACAAAGTGCAGAGGTGTAGGACATCCAGATTTGACTGATGCAGTGAATCAGTTTGGTAATATTAAACCTTGAGGTAAGTTTAGTTTAATTTCATTGTCCACCTTTGTGGAAATTTGTCTTCGGCCTCCCCCACATTAAATTACCTGACAAACAAAAGGACGAATCACAAACACAGACAAATTATGCAAATGGCAAAGACATAACAGCAGCAGCACATTAGAACAAAAAGAGAGTGTATACTTAAAATCAGGTGCAGTCATTTACATTAAGAGGTGACATGGCACAACGATATATGGAACAAATGATTTCTTGTATATATTTCTGCCATACAGGCCCTCAGGACCCTGAATCAGTGGCCGGATGGGAGCAGTTCAAATCCTGAGTTTAAAGGGTGTGAGGCCTCCTCAGATATCTGTCTGACAGGCAAGTCGTTATGCTTCACATAACAGTGCGTATGCTCACTCACTCACAACTGTGTGCGTCTTCATTAACTGGAGGCCTCTTCCAGCCCAAACCTGTGATGTTAAGTCTCTCAAAATGTCAGAGTGAGTCTCATCCATGTTTGTGATATACAGGTAAATCAAAAAAAGCTGATTAAAGATCCAACCTTCTTACTGTTCGTGTCCCTCACCGCTGACCACCTGCCACACTGAGCCTGTCATCACAATGTTTACCAGCTAATGAAAATAACATAACTTATTATATCCGTCTTACATAACCCCACACATTCCCATTTAAGCACACAGACTTGGCTCAAACACAGGTTATTAGTTTACCACACACACACACACACACACACACTCTTGATGCTGCAGTCCTGGTGCTGTTATCACTGAGATGCAGCAGATGCTGCTCACCTCAGGCTGGCCACATAAGTTCACATTCAAGCACACACTTGGGCTGTGTGGCCACCACCGGCTCAAAATTACACTTTTCAATGGCTAAATACTTCATTATTGCCATTAATGTAATGGGAAGCTTTTCATCAGTCACAGTTTGGATAATATTGTGGCAAATGGGTTTTGTGTTGAGGACTGATGAGAGGCTAATCACTGGTGCGGTGAAAGAGGGCCGGCATAAGTCAAGATCGGTTACATAAGCTCTGACAGGTGTAGAGGAAGAGGAAGAACGAAGAGGAGCAGAACGGTGGGATGAAGGATGAAGGAGAAAGAAAGAGGTGTGGGGGGGGGGTCCAGAGGTCACTGACCCCAGGAGGAAAGACCACACCCTTGAAACACACACACACACTGTATACCATATACAACCTTGACTCTGATTTTCACAGCTCCCCTGAATAAACCAGCCTCCTCCTCCTCCTCCTCCTCCTCCTCCTCCTCTGGACTCCTGGATCTGACCTTTGCATCGTTGCAGGGAAATACCTGCGGTGACCTCACATGCTGAATCACTCACTGGGAGAAAAAAAAAACACCTCCTCTTTTTTGATGAGAATCAATGGGCTTTACATGATGCAGTCACAGAGCATGTGTGGCCTGCAAATGGAAGGCAGCAGCATTTGCATTTCATACATGTGTGCACATATATGTTGGGGTATTTATTCAGATCTTTGCCACTTTCTGTGTGAGTGTGTGTGTGGTAAAGCTCAATTGGCAGTGGGATCAGGTATTCTCTCACTGATTGAGACCCTGCTGGGAATTCACAAGGACGACCGCTGATAAGAGGAGAGAAGGAAAAAATGCAGTTGTGGTCGGGAAAAAATAAATAAATATCCCTTTATACACACCACACCAAAATATTCTGTCTTGCTCCCGAGTGAGGTTTTATGACTAGTTTTTTTTTTTTTGGGGGGGGGGGGGGGGGCTGAATCAGAGCATTTAACCAAAGAAACAAAATACCCCAACAGCAACCCTGCCTATGATATGAAGGTAAAAACCCACTTTGGTTGCAGCTAAATCGTGATTTCAGATGACGTCAATCTTTCAAGCAAGTTCTCTCTCAGATTTCAGTCCAGCTTTTCAACCCCCCCCCACACACACACACACAATCCCACCCAAATTCTGGCACTGTCCTCATGAATGGCTCTTGTCTTAGAAAAGGGGGGTTAAGAGTCCAGGTTTAACAGATGGGAGTGTCAGGAAAGAGTGATTGAAAAAAAAAGGATAAATAGCCCCCAAAAAGAGAGAGAGAGAGAGAGAGAGATGGAAGGACCTCTCTCCGCATTGACATTAAACACTCTTTCCAAGGAAAGTGAGGAGAGCTGGACGAGGGAGGGAGGAAGGGAGGAAGGGAAGAGGAGCAGGCAGGCAGGCAGGCAGATCGGAAGAGAGTGGGAGAGAGGGCGGCACGAGAGGGAGATGAGGAGATAAGAGAGATGGAGAGCCAGGAGAGAAGGAGGGAAAAAAGAGAGGGATAAACAAAAGTGAGAGTGGAGGAAGAGAGAAGAGAGAGAGAGAGAGGGGAAGAGAGACAGAGGCTCAATATGACGAAATGAATGCCAGGGAGAAACAGTTCAGACCCACCAGATGGTTACTATAGCAACCACATCCCCAGTCTCTCTTTTCGCCTCTCTCTCTCTGCCTCTCTCTCTCTCTCTCTCATTCTCTCTCTCTCTCTCTCTCTCTCTCTCTCTCTCTCTCTCTCTCTCTCGTTCTCTACCTAGTTGCTTTGTTGCTGCTTTAAGTCTGTGGAGGGAAAACCAACGGCTGAAGAGAAGAAGAGAAGCAGCTTTTTAAAAACATTTTGGTGCAGTGGCATCGTAAAACCCTCATCATCATCATCACCACCAACAACTTTTACACACTTCAGTGTAAATTCAGTGCAATCTCATGTCATTCGTTGTGGGGGGGGGGGTTGTGTTTCTCGACAGCTGATGTCTGTCGAATGCAAAAACGTGTTCCCACTCCCCATGATGGAACAGAACAAAAAAGAGCTTATGTATGTTTAAGTGTTATAGGAGGAGATTAGCCATGCATCACGGGCCAGCGCAGTGCACCAGTGCAGGGTCGGGAACAGTTCAAGGTAAAGTCTCTTGTGACCCCCACCCCCCCAGTGAATGAATAGAGCGTTTTTTTTTTTTTTACCTTTGACCCCAGCACACACACAGACAGGAGGTAAAAATGTGTAGGGTCTGTATGGTGAAGTGTGCATTGCTGTAAACACTGCAGACAGATTGAGATGCTATAAGCGTTCTCCTCAAGCTTGGCAGCAGCGGCGGCAGCAGCAGCAGCAGCAACAGAGCACTACAGTTTCATACACAGAATGGGCATCAGATGTCTCCATCGAGATCGTTTTCACCCCTGCAACGAGCAAAACCCCCGTTAAACATACACAACACACACACACACACACCAGTATGCATATGCACGTTCACAAATGTAGCCTGGCACTATGCACAGACTCACACACACACACACACACACCAGCCGGGAAATATCCAAACTGGGATACACAACAAAGGGAATGAGCTTGTTGTGCGCCCCCCCACCCCCCCATCCACCCACCCTCCACCTCCCCCCCAGCTAATCTCATGCATGGAGATAATTTTCAAAACAGAACAAAATGGTGGACCCATCTCTTGGTGGCAGAGTGGGTCTCCGCAGGGCCCCCGGGGCGGGATGGCATGTAACTGTGTACGCGTGCCTCCTGAATAAAAGATGCTGACCCAGATGGAAATTCGCCATTGGTCACTTAATTTGTCCTACATATGTGACTGGCTCGTGCCCAAACATATGTACTGTAGAACATGGCTGGAGAGCCGAGGTGGTGTATGTATGTATGTGCGGGAAAATGTTGATCCACAGGTTTTGCACAAAGCATCTGGGAGGCGTTGTGAAGATATATCACGTTTATCGTTCATGTATCACACTTGCATCAATTTATCAGGAAAACAAACTGTCCTCTCTTTTTTGTCTCACACTGTCTTTGTAGTTTGCCCCCCACCCCTCCCCACTCATAAAAACCCCATGTTTCCCACCTCTGGGGTTTTTATCCTGCACACTTCTACTTCTTCAAAGACAGAATCATAAAAGAAAACACGAGGAGCATTTTTCGCGGCTCCATCATCAGCTAGCATTACACAGTTCACTGATGCAGATTGGATTCATTGCATTGAGCCAGCGCCCCGACCACGTGGGACTAAACATAGTACATATGTCTGCAGGTCTGTGAGCATGAACGAGCCTGACTGAAAGGGTGTTTTGTATCAACACTGTACTGAGCCCTTCTACATTATTGATATGCAATTTGACTGCCCGCCATCAATAAATTATTAAGGAATTGAAAATTGTTGAGCCGGGGCTTGACAAGCCTTGAAGCTCTTTGGCCCCAGTAGATGAATGAACGTGGCAGCGTGATTGTCAATGACTGTTGAGCTCCAAACTGCACGAGAGAAATGAAAACTCTGCCTAGTCTTCTTTTTCTTTTTTTTTCCAAAGAACTCAGGGCTATTTATCTCCCACCATGTGTTATGTAATAATCCAGCTGTTTACTGAGTCGATTGGTCGGCGTTAGTGATTGCTAGGTCTTCCCTGAAGAAAGGAGGAGGGCAGCTGTATCCAGATGTTTGTGGTTGCCTGGTCAACCTTGGGACTGACTCTGTGTTGGATCCTGGAGGCTCAGACCAGCATCCAGACTCTCTCTCTGTCACATCTCGTCTCATCTGGACTGATGTTATAAACAGATGTTGTTCTGACTAAGCAGTTTGAGTGCGTTTAAACCAGAATCAGGGAATATTTTCCCCAGAACGAGACGATGTTTCCCCAAACATCCAGTTTTCCCATTTCATTTTCCCCTCAGCCTCGACGTTTATTAAAGATTCTTATTCCACTGTGTCTGATGATTGAAAGTATTTACAGAGCGATATATTCAAAGTACACGCTGTTTTATGAAGTCGAGATACATCGGAAGCTTTTGTGCATCATTTCCTGACATATGCTGCATCTTTTGAAAATGTCTCCATTCTCCATAAATAGACACATGAGCACCTTTTAATGAAGAGACCACAAGGCTTAAGCTGTGTCCAGGAAAACATATCAAACATATGACGTGATAGAGGATGTACAATCTGAGTGAATCTCATCCAGAACCACAACATTTTTTTCTGTCATCATTAAATTCTGGACTCGTGCACTAATGTCCATGTTCTATATCTATTGTTAGCGACCTCGAGCAGCTTTTTAGTTTATTAAACACACAGTAGTTTGTGAAAGAGCCAGGACTGTGATATAAAGGTTAGGGTTCTGTCTCTGACAACAGCAGGCTGCTCTATACCCACATTGAAATTCCTTGGTGATGTCCACTCTGCACCATCAGCCTCTCTGGCTAAGCCTCAGGAATACCAACCAGCTGTCAGCCCCTTACTCCCTCTCTCTCCTTCTTGCCCTCTCTCACTTTCCCTCTCTTTCTCTGTGTGCTCTCTCTTGTTGACAGGAAACAAGTGCTGCATCACCATTTTAATTCTGGCGTGGGTGTGCAGGTTCTGTATGTTTTTCTTTTTCTCCTTCCTTCTTTTTCTTTTTGTCTTGCTATAGAGATGCACGGAGCAAGCAGTGAGGAAGGAGTCGGCACAGAGCAAAGGATCAGGGGTATGAATCTTAATGACTCCTATGTACCAGAAGAAAGTAGTCGGGGAGGAGAGGTCTAGGGAGAATCCAACCTTAATCTCCCTCTTTCCCTCTTTGCTTGTCTCCCTCTCTCTTCTCCCATGGACCCATGCACACTGCTTGTTCATGGTTACGGGATTTGTCTCCCTTTGATTCTGATTAATTAGCTGTCGATGGACAACCGAGGACCTGAGAGCTGCCATGTTAAAGATGGGAGGGGGGTTAAGATGGGAGGAGACAGGCTCCGGGTGCTGTGTATATGTTTTGCCACCACAGCATAGTAGCCAGGTGTCATGATTGAACCACTTTAAAAGGATGTGTTTACCTTTCTGACTATTTAGACCCCTGAATATCATTATCCAGACAGATGGTATGGGAATCAGATCAATGGGAATCAGCAACATATCGGGGATGAACTTGAATGCCGACTGGAAGCCAGGCCTCATCATCTGGCCTCAGGAGACCTTATAGGCTGTTGGGGCTGAATGTCGACAAATGAAGCCTGTAATAGCGACATATCAATGCACACATGTGTAATATGGCATTTTATCTATTTGTATTGATCCGCAAGTTCTTATCTCCATTTATCATTTGTCCATTAAAAGGTAATTTAGTTTGATTCTGGTCTTAAAATAGAAAAAAACAAATGATGCATTTAATGTCCAACAGCTATATGATAATGGGGTGGCACGGTGCCCACAGGTGTGAATGTGAATGTGAGCAGGTGTGGCTGTTTGTCTCCATTTGGCCCTGTGATAGACTGGTAACTTATCAGAGGTGAACCCGCCCTCGCCCAGTGTGCAGCCCTGCACAGATAAGCAGTAAAGGGTGGATGTATGATATTCACTTTCCTATCATGGGTTACTGACATCTTTCTTTTGTTTTGTTTTGAAAAAATGGATAATTATCAATCATCAATCTATCAAAAATAGTTGGCTTATCAATTCAACAACCACATCCAAACAACATGTTTCTAACGTCATATCAGCTACTTCTTCATCCTCATGTCATCAGATTAGCACCTGCACAATCAATATTTGTACGTGAGGGTGGATGTGTAAATCTCTGAGTCCCCCAGCTTACCTGTCCCAGCCCCAGTGTGAGCTAATGCTCCAGGAGAATAAAGATCAGTGACTTCAAAACGAGCCAGTGAAAGGTTTCTGAATCCTTTTGGGGATTCTCATTATTGCTTGGTTAATGACCACCGGTTGCACACGACTTTTCACTTGAGAGTCGCCTGTATCGCACATTATGGTGGTCTATAATATATAGGAAGTAGTGAGTGATTTCAGACACAGCTGTGGTCAACGAGACACAGCTGGGATAAACAACCAAACAGAGGGAGGATCTGAAAAGAGGAAAAAGTAGGTGACACACAAAAAAATCTAATTCTTCAAAAGTGAAAGGAAAGAAGAAGAAAAGGTGTCCGGGGATGTAGAGTGAGACACGACGTCTGCGCTGGGCTCAGTTCTGCCTGTCTGTACTTGTTATGTTTCCAGAAGACCAGCCTGTTGTCTATGTATGTGTGTGTGTGTGTATGTGTGTGTGCTTTTTATTACTGGTTTCTCACCTTTACTTCCTCCTCATGTTTTGTGTGAGCGACTGATACATTCATCACTCACGCTCTCATTTCGTATTGAATTTAAGTTTTTTATTTTAGGCCTTTAATCAACAGGACAGCTGTAGAGAGACAGGTAATGGGGAGACACAGAGAGGGGGAACGACATGCAGCAAAGGGTCATTGGTGGAATCGAACCAGGGCCGCTGCAGCAAGGACCTAAACCTCTGCTTATGGGCTGCCTGCTCCTCACCATCTGAACAACAGCCCGTACTGAACTGACTTTAAACATAATATATATAGTTAAAAATAGTAATAATGTGATGCATGCTGCACTTTTACTTGTTCACCCTTTCACCATTCAACACTGTCTTCAGGCGGTGTGTGTGCATGTGTGTGTGTGTGTGTGTGTGTGTGTGAGAATGACTGAATGAACGACTGAATTAATATTTTATCCGTGTGTCATTCCTCTGAAATGGACTATCCCACATGGGAGTACATGACACATGATAATACAGCATTAAAAAAAAGACTTCCGGCTGTTGACATTTATGTTCCAATGAAAAATGAATCACTGGTGCGTGCCACATATTTTGCATGTTGTAAAAGGAAGTTTAGGCAAATGGACGAAAGAAATTAAGGCAAAGTATTTCACATGAAAGAGGAACGATGTGCTACAAAACACATTTTGAGTGTTAGATTATGTGCAAAAATCGTCCCATCATTGAAGTCTCTCATCAAAAACAAAAGAATCTGAGCATAAGGTCCAGTTTTCAGATGAAACGCTAACACATGAAAAAATGACTCAGGAGCTTCGGTTTCATATCCACCTGCACCTCTTGTTCCCTTCACATCCCCATCCAACATTTTTATTGCAGACAGATCATCTCTTCAGGACACAAGTTCACACTCCTGCGTTATCACCTTCCGTGGAGTGTTACCCTATAAATGTATGGAGTGTATATGAGAGTGGCTGCGCTGCCTACATAAACAGTGACATGCAGTGTATGCAAGAGCGAGGAGCCGATCTTACATTATGTATTCGTGGGCTGAGTGTTTATCTTTCCTCAGATTGTTCACACACACACACACACACACACACACACACACACACACACAAAACCCCACGACCACTCTGCTTTGATATCCTTTCTGTCATATTCAGTGTGCTCGAGATGAGTCCTTATGTGGCAATACAAAGTCCTTCTCTCTGTCTCTTCCAAATTCTCTGGAGACCTCAAACCTTACTTTTACTCTTTCAGTTGCCATGGATACCTCCAGCAAGGCAGCTGATTGGAGGCAACAATAAACTCGGCTCTTTCAAGCCTTTGACAAATTTGTCTCCAAACTGACGATCTAAGAGACTCCCTGTATCTTCTCTCTCTTCTCACATGCTGACACACATCCAATAATGTATGCATGCACAGCACACACATACATGTAGATAAACTCAGACTGACGCACACACACACAGTAGAGTGGAGGTGGCCATTGGCATGACAGCGGAACGGAGATCAATGTAATCTCCTTCAGCACAATCCAAAGCCACTGTCATCATCTATCTATCTATCCCGGTGGAACAGTTCGAAATGTGTGAAATCAATTCTGCATTCAATTAAGGAGCAGCCAGTTCACAGCAGTCTGGCTCCAAAGGTGACCCTGAGTGCTCCTGCAGTGCTCCTGCTGCATGCAGCTCCTGCTCCGGTAAAATAAATAACCCCAGCTGAAATCTGTGATCCAGCACCTACAGATTGTGGATGACTTCTTTTCCAGGAGCAGTCGCTCTCTGAGTGTCCGGTCCCTTCTTAAAACTGCACAGAAACAATCTGATTCGCTGAGTCGCTCATTTTTACACTGGCATTTTTAAGTTGGCACTGTCATTCACTGCACAGCAAGTCGGTTCTTCTGGGTTCAATTCCCAGGTCTGAGTCTGGCCTTTCTGTGTTTGTGTGTGTTTGCATCTGTGCCTGCTTCTTCCCACAGGCCACAGAGTTGCACATTAGTTTGACTGATGACTCTAAGTTGTCCACAGGTGTGGATGTGAGCATGAACAAATAAAGATAACCTGCACAGGCATCTTTACAGTACAGTGTCACTTCACCTCCAGAGGCTTTGTCTCCTGTTTCCTACTGATTTTAGACTTCCTCAGAGGCCACAACTTTACACACACACTTGGATGAAGAGCTAAGGTTGGATTTTTAAAGAAGGATGGTTCATGAGACCTTCACTGCTGCAACTACAATTGAACACAGTGCGACTGAAAACATGTCTTAAACCCAACACATGCTGGACTTAAACATCTCCACTCTGTTTCACACACACACCAGCTGAGGCTGTAGGACACTGTCCTGACCTCAGTTTTCTATTAACCACTAGGGGGCCTTGGGGCATTAGTTCACTGTGAGTGGCTCATATCAGCTCCACTCTCACCCCTATCTCAATGTTGATGTGTGATAATTTAATTTAATGCAAATCCAAACAGTGGAAATGCAAGAACAATGCATAAAGTAACCTGAAATATCACAGGTGTTACAGTGAGATTCTCACGCGGGGCCTCTCGGCGGCAAAGAGGCAAAACTGGAGGCCAAAGTATAGGGCCCTTGCTGGTCCTGTTTATAGCGCATGCTGACAAACAGGAAATCTAATTTCTGCCGACTATAATTGCCACTCTGAGTTCTTGGTGTTTGGAGCCCTGGGACAGATGATGCCCCACCTGGTGATCCACTGTGGGCAGTTCTTTTTTACTGCCTTGCCCCCATGTTTAGATTATAAATAATAATAATAAAAAAAAGACCTGCAGCATCCTTGTTCTGCGTGCGTGTGTGCGTGCGTGAGTGCGTTTGTGTGTGTGTGTGTGTGTGCAGATTTAGCTATTCTACATACAAGTGTGCATTTAACAGGAGTGAGCCCATCCATGCCACCTACTGGCGCCACCTACAGTTTCAGCAGAGAGTTGTTTCCTGAGAATCTGCCTCTAATTTACTGAATTTAAGGGGGAATTATTTCGGTGTCCGCGGTTTTTACTCAAATGAATTATTTTTGTTTTGATTTAAAACGCCGGTAGCCGTGTCCTGGGTAACCTGTGGTGGTGGGAACCTGTGTGCCGTGTGGCCGCTTCCTTTTCCAGCCGGACATTGTGAGGAGCTGCACAGGTCCCTGGAATCGGTTTCGGCACGCCATTGTGGGAATACACTTACTTTCACATTACTGACTCCGCAGTGCGAGCTAGCCTTTCTAGTTGAGCTATTCCGAGTATAGTAAGAACAAAAGAAACTGTCTCCACGATGGCTACGGACTCCTGGGCCCAGGCAGTGGACGAGCAAGAAGCCGCGGCGGAATCGGTAAACCGTAACTTACGCAACACGAGCTAACGTGTTGTTAGCTTGTTGAGAGAGGATGCTCTGTCTGGCCTATCCCGGTACAGAGCTAACCAAAAACCAGCCGCTCAGCAATAATTTTTGGCACTTGAAATTGAACAACGACAGTGTTTTCTTTGATTAGATTGGACTCTGTGGGGTTTAGTTTTGGTAAGATTTTGATTAAGGTGTGATCAAAATTACCGGGTTGTGTCGGAGCTAAAGAAAGTTAGCTAAAAGCAGAGATGCTGCGTGCTCAATGAGTTACTAGCTTTAGCACTTAGCAAGCTAACAAGTGATGCAAGAGGCTCCAAAATAGCTCAGCTGAAGGTGTAGTTGTCCCGACCGGGTCCCAGTTAGCAACCCAACATGTAATATCATGATAAACAGAGGCTGACTGAATGAAAACACACATCACGACTACTCTTTAAACTTTCTGTTGTTCCTCTTTACAGATCGGGAGCCTTCAATTAAAAGACAAACCAGAGGAAAATGGTACGTCTTTTTTTTTTTTGTGAGGCTGATGTAGGTATTAGGATGAAACCGATTAGAAAACAAGAAATCTAAACAAAGTTTATGGCAAAAATATGTGTAACGTAATCGTTTTTAATGTTAAAGGTACGGCTGCAAATGCGACAGACTCTACAGCTGCAAAGTCAGACGGAGACGGAGAAAAGTCGACAGATGACGACGATAAAGGTGCGACATGTATTGACGTGTTTATTTATATGTTGCAGGAATAGTCTTGATATTCCCAGCTGTCTCTCTCTCTCTCTCCCCCTGGAGTTGCAACACTAACTGTGATCTGTTGTTTTCCCAGAGGACAAAGCGGCACAGTCATTACTGAACAAGTTGATCCGGAACAATCTCGTCAATAACACGAATCAAGTGGAAGTTCTGCAGAAAGATCCCAACTCTCCTCTGTACTCTGTCAAATCCTTTGAGGAGCTACGACTGTAAGTGTATTTTTTTTTCTCTTCATTGCCAACCACAGTATTTTGAGGCGTTAGTCATCATTTTAAATCTATAATCAGTTGTGCTCATGACACAAGTATGATGGCATGTTGTTAAAAGCATGATTTACAACTAAGACACTGTGCCACTAGTGCTTTTTGATGCTTTTTTTTTTAACCAAACAAACCTCTGTGATTGTTTGCAGTTCCTGCGACTTTGGCCGTATTGTAGTTTCACTTACATGCTGATTGTTCATGTGTTTATGCAGCAAACCTCAGCTACTTCAGGGTGTGTACGGCATGGGTTTCAACCGGCCATCTAAAATCCAGGAGACTGCCTTACCTATGATGCTGGCTGAACCGTGAGTATCCTTGACACTGTATGCAGATGTTGTCAACAGATACTACATGACTTGAATATTAATTCTCTACCAGTGCGACATGTCGTGACTCCCTGTGTCCTGTAGTCCACAGAATTTGATTGCCCAGTCGCAGTCAGGAACAGGGAAAACAGCTGCCTTTGTCCTGGCCATGCTTAGCCATGTAGACCCCAACAACAGATATCCACAGGTGAGGACAGTCACTTGTGACATTATCAAGTTATAATCTGAAGTTTCTTAACTGATAAGTATTTGGACAATATCTGAGACCCCTCTTGTGTTTTTGCTTTGTCTCACAATATTAATTTAATTCTGATAACTTGAACTTAGTGACTATTTTAGCACTTATCTCCCTCATTTCGTTTCTCTCCATCAGTGCCTGTGTGTCTCACCCACCTATGAACTGGCACTTCAGACTGGTAAAGTGATCGAGCAGATGGGCAAACACTACCCGGAGGTCAGACTAGTCTACGCCATCAGAGGGAATAAACGTAAGTGACCCACCGCTTTCTCACAGAGCTGTATGAGCACTGTCAGAGGCTGAACTGCTCCCGTCGATGCAAACAGATGTATGTCCTGTTGACGGGCGCTTTGTTTCTTGCACATGTTCCAGTGCAACGAGGCTCGAAGCTGCAGGAACAGATAGTCATCGGCACACCTGGTACCATGTTGGATTGGTGCAGCAAGTTCAAGTTTATAGACCCCAAGAAGATCAAGGTCTTTGTTCTGGACGAGGCTGACGTCATGATCGCCACACAGGGTCACCAGGACCAGAGCATCCGCATCCAGAGGTCAGTGGGAAAAATACTATGAACCCTAACCCTATCATTTATCTTGTAAATGTATTTCTTCAAGTTGATTTTTTTTTTTTTTTGTGATTTACTCTTTAACCCTTATTAAACCTCTTTGTTCCTCTCTTCTCCGTCACACAGGATGCTTCCTAAAAGCTGCCAAATGTTGCTGTTCTCTGCCACGTTTGAGGAGACAGTGTGGAACTTCGCCCAGCGTATCGTGCCTGACCCCAACATCATCAAGCTGAAGAGAGAGGAGGAGACGCTGGACACCATCAAACAGTACTACGTGTTGTGTAACAGCAAGGAGGAGAAGTTCCAGGCGCTCTGTAACATCTATGGAGCCATCACCATCGCTCAGGCCATGATCTTCTGCCATGTGAGTTCACACAGAAGTATTTTTTTTTATTATTAGTTTTAGTTAATTTATTATTGCTGTTTTTAGCTTCTGTAGCTTTTTCCTCTGTGATTCCAATGTATCCTCTATGTGTCGTCCTGCTGTTATTGCTGTGTGACCTCTTTGTTATACAAGCACCTTGTTGGTTGTTGAAATAGCTGCAGCACACTCCTCTATTTTTGTGATGCAGACGAGGAAGACTGCAGGCTGGCTGGCAGGGGAGCTTTCCAGAGAAGGCCACCAGGTGGCGCTGCTCAGCGGCGAGATGCAGGTGGAGCAGAGGGCCGCTGTCATCGACCGCTTCAGGGATGGCAAAGAGAAGGTGCTGGTCACTACAAATGTTTGTGCTCGAGGTAAGCACCGTGAGCAGGAAGAGTGAATATGATGTCTGTTATCAAACATGGAGAATGAATATGCAACAGTAATAATCCATATTAGTGGTTTCTTGTCCTCTGCCTGCAAGTGTCGTGGACTAAATGTAAAACCTGCTCAGATGAAGAGTGAAGCTATAGTTCTGTTTTTTAAAAGTGATTGAATATACATCTGTTTTCTTAGGATTGAACTACATGGCTGTAATCACTGCAAATAATAACCGTCTCTCTTTCTCCACTTATCTCACGCTCAGGTATCGATGTCGAGCAGGTTTCAGTGGTGATCAACTTTGACTTGCCAGTGGACAAAGACGGCAACCCCGACAACGAGACGTACTTGCACAGGATTGGCCGCACGGGTCGATTTGGCAAAAGGGGACTGGCCATCAACATGGTGGACAGCAAGATGAGCATGAACATCCTCAACAGGATCCAGGAGCATTTCAGTAAGTCTGACAGAAGCTGCGCACACACACACATGCACACACGCACACTTCTCTGTCAAGATGCCACAGTGAATTTGTCAACACCATATCTTATTGTTTCCTTCTAAATGGACCCATACATGTCCTGTGATTTTTCCCTCTACAGGTAAAAAGATTGAAAAACTAGACACAGACGATCTGGATGAAATCGAGAAAATCGCCAGCTAAAGAGGTCGTGATCACATGACGGACGCCGACCCCGACTTCCCCCCCTCTCCCCACTCCCCCTCCCCTCTTTGCTCTCCCAACAACTGTACGCTCCTACAGTGTTTTATGCTTTTTTATTTTTTAGCCGTCAGAGGACAGAGCAGAACCACAAACACAGCATATGTTTACACGTGGACATGTCTCCTCTGAAGACGAGTGTTTTGTCTCTGGAACATACCCATCTCACTCTTTGTACTTCTTTAAATAAAGTCTATGAGTTTATAACTGTGTATCATGATGCAGGCATAGTTGACTCTGTTTTACTGAATACACATAAATTAAAAAAAACAAAAAAAAAACACTATTTGGTGTTGGCTGTAGTGGTGGCATGATACAAAAGAGATTCACAAAAACACTGATAGAGAAATAACAATCTGTATGTGCCACTTTTTTGATTCTTGAAGAACAAAAGTATAACTGAATGTAACCATATCATGTAGACGATTACAGCTTTTTATTATTGTGCTTTTGTTGAATCTACCAAAACCAGTACAAAGGGTGAAGTTGGGTATGCTGCTCACAGTCGTAGTTAAAATCATTATTAAGATTTTGTTATTATGAGATGGTGTTGGTTGGGTTTCAAGGGTCTATGCAAACTTATCAACCTGTGATAGCTATTATCAACTACTGTCAACCTGTACTCACATAACACAAATTAATCCAGAATTAACCTCAGCTTTAGCATCAGGGTGTGTAGTCAAATGCCAAAAAAAAAAGGCTGTCTAGAGTGATAATACACCACTAACTCCAAGGTCATGGACATTTTTTTGTTTTGTTTTGTGTTTTTAACCAGTAAGCAGTCATCAGCCAACCACACATCTTTACATGCATGTTATTTATGCCATTTAAAGAAAAAGAAAACAAAAAAAAAACAACAAAAGATCATGGCCATTATCAGGACGAGGCTTGGTGTCACTGCTGAGCATTAATCGTGAGTCTTCTTTTTTTTTTTCCCTTCATCTGTCTCGTTAAAAAAAAAAAAAAAAAAAAAAACAACCTCATTTTAATTCCAAACGTGGCCGTTAAGGTCCGGCGTGATCAGTTTCCCTTTGTGTCTCACTGTCCCACACAATCTTCTCAATCAGGGTCTCAATCAGTTTGACTTTAGCTCAGCTACATTCTTCACCCAGACTGTGCTGTTAACTAAGGATTGTGAGTTTTAAAAAAATATATATATATACGCAATGCCTTCCTCAAGTGCATTATATATACATATGATTTTTGTTATTGATATTCTAAGACATTGGGCTTACTATTCTGACTAACACTTGAAATTTTGATTATATATTGAATTATGGGGGCGTCTTTAGGGATTGTGTGAATTATCTTATTCTTAAAACCAAATGCTGAATTGACTTGAGGACCAGAGGACCTATGCCAATCAGATTCACTGTGTTGTTCCAACATGGTCGCATGGTTAGGAAACATGTACTTGTGTACATATGTTTAAAAAAAAAAAAAAAATTTAGGTTAAATAAATAGTGTGAACTATTGACACTTCTAAGAAGTGCAAAAACATTCCTCATGAGGTTCAATTTTGACAGACGCAGCACTTCGAATGCGGTGAGCCTAAATCAGTTTAACCTTGTTATTGATGGTTGGTGACTGGACAAAAAGTAAGGAAACATTGTTGTTATTGATGATGATGATGATGATGATGATAATGATGTCTGGTGTATTTTTTTATCAATGCGCTGGAACATTTTTAATGGGCAGTGATTGGTCAGTCTGAACCTTCTACAAACCTCATCTGGCTCCCACCGGCACCGAAGGAGAAGAAGAAGACGACTGCCGGTGGTAGTCCGGTTTTAATGGACTGTTTACGGACAACTTGCTGAAAAAAAAAAAAAAAAAAAAGTCACTCAACTCAGTGAGCAGATGCAGCCAAATTAGAAGCGAGTGTTGCTGAAAGTCCATGATGAATAAGTCCGTGCAGACTTTTTTTGGCTAAAGAAGCAGTGTATGCAGTTTTATTTGGACATTTGGATGTATACATTATCAGCAAGAGCGAGCGTGTATAAGTATGTACGTGTGTGTGTGTGTGTGCACTTTGTTGATCCATAATGTAATAAATTTACCACTGTACGAGAGCCATGGACACACAAAGAGCAGCAGTTTTGGCTATAGAGCTTAACACTCTTCTCCACATGTTGTATACCTATGTTTGATAATTGTGCGAACCTACAAAACCCAGTTCATACATGTACACGTAGGAGTAATAACTGCCTGACCAGGCTTCGAGCAAGTTGTCTGTTGTAACCTGAAGGTAATGTGTAGACAATGATAGGTTCAAGGTGTGTGGTATTCTGTAGCTGAGCTGCGTTCATGGACACAGTTATGTATTCTTAATATGTTGAATTAAAGGAACATATAGATGTCCATCTGTATTGTCGTCTAATGCTTATTTCTGGAAGTGCATGAGTCGTGATGTTTTTGTTGTTGTTTGTTTTTTTTTTTTTTACCAGGTAAAGAGAAACACATAAATACAAAAAAACTTTATTACAATCAGTGCACACAGACAGACGGATGGAAATACATAAATATGAATGAACTGCTGAAGCAGCATCAATCCTCTGAGTGTCCTGTGGAGATGAGTCGCTCCTCTGAGGTGTGGTGAGAAAACTTCATGTCTAAGGAGATTTAAAAAAGGAAAAAAAAAGAAAAGGTGATTAATCTGAGATGTGTCCTGGTGTATTAGCTCGACAGAACTGCTGTGTGTTTGATATTGCAGATGCTTGTGTTTTGCATATTTCAGCCTCCTCACCTGCAGCTTTGTAGTCCACCCTGGTGAGGAAGAGGCCGTGAGCTGGAGCAGCCAGGCCCTGCGGGTAGGCCAGAGAGTCCTGGGCATCTAACACGTCCTTCAGCTGGGACACCGTGAGCTGTCCCTGTCCCACTGCCACCAGGGCGCCCGTCATCCTCCGCACCTGGAGCACAGGAAACAAAGCTACACGTTTATTTTTTATTTTTCCCACATTTTGGCCTGAATGATCCTTTAATATGATGGAGAACAGTTTTTTCAGTCGTCACCAGCAGATGGCGATAGAAACTCAGAGTGAACAGCTACACAAGCACGAGGACATAATAAGGAAACTGTGGACACACCTGTCTGTAGAGGAACGATCTGCTCCTAAAGGTCAGCTCCCAGATTGGGATGTCCCTGCAAAAAACAAAAAAACAAAACTGCTGTTAAATTCTCACAAACCTATAGTACATCTCAAAGGGCTTTCCACAGCATCATAACAATGTCCTCTGACCTCTGACCCCTCACATCGACTGAGGAAAAACTCCCAAGAAAAAACCTTAACAGGGAAAAAAAGCAGGAGAAACCCAAGACAAGAGGAGGGATCCCTCTTCCAGGACGGGCAGACGTTTGGGATTGTTCAGTCAAGGAGGAGCTGATGGAGGCAGCTTCTCTGTGGGCAGGCTGGGCCACACATAGGGAAATTAAAGACGTTTCTGCATTATATCTGTTATGTAACTTAAGACGTGTCCATGGTTAGCTCAGCATCACTCACTGAATGTGGCTGAGAGGTTAAACACTGCTGCAGGGTTAAAGCATCACTTCACCGACAGAAACCAAATCGCGAGTGGTTGTCGAATGCAGTTCTCAGTTCTCAGATGAGTTTATGGTCATACAACATCCAAAATGTTACAGGCCCAGCAGCGTATAATAAATAATCAAAGTGAATCTCAAATTAAAGAGGTTCCTGCATCATGTCTGTTACTCTTCTTCATCTCTCTTTTTCTACACATTTCAATGCCTCCCTCCCTCCTTCCCTCCCTCCCTCCTCTGTGTGGAAAGAGTTGGAGGCTGATGTGACATCCATTCTTCTGCCAGACATCAGATGAAGTCTGGGCCTCTCCTCATGCAAAGATTTGTTTAAATGTCACATGCTGAATACGCCACTGCAGCTTAGGCCCAACAGGATTATGGGTAATGCAATTGAAAACATGGATCTGTTTTTTTTTTGTGCAATTTGACATTCAGTTTTTTTTCTTTCCACTGATGCTTGTGGCCTCAGTGTTTAAGTGACTGACTTGATATTTTGCTGAGAAAAGGAGCGAAGTGAGCAAACAGGCGCACGGGAAGAATTGGGTCAAATGCAAATTTGACTCAGCGCTTGCTGTCTGATTACATTTGACATGTAAGGAGTGCAGAGACGGATTCATACGGCAGCAGGGCTGTTGGCTTATGGACTCTGCTGAGGGACAATATCTTTCAGATGAGGCTGCTCTGTGTCTCACACTGCAGGGACACACATCTCTAACAAATACAAAAACTTCCTGATGTGGTGACAGGAGTGTGTGGTTCAACTTGAACAGCTGCATTTAAAAACTGAATATGAAGCAACTGAATTTTATTTTGCAGCTGAATCCCAACAAACCTAAAACCTAAAACAGATGGAATATTGTGAAAATTTGCAAATTTGCTCTGGATTCTCACTAAAACTGAATCAGCTCTGTGTATTTCTATATTGAGTTCTTAGATGGGACACTCACACACACTTCATGTGAATGAGCCTAAGTCATATAGAGTCTATGGTCTGTAAGAGACCAGACTGGAACTCAGCCATTAACATGACGGACCAGGCCGGGGTCACAAGGGCCCAATTCCCTTCCGCTTCTCAGGCCCTGAACCCTGACTGACTTAAACAACGTCAGCTGTAAGTGAGTGAGTGTGAGAGCTTGAAAGGGTCCAGATGCTGTGATAGGAATGGGACAGGAGCAGGACCGGGACCACCAGAGCCGGGACCATGGAGTCTGGAGGACCATGATTATATTAAAACTACAGTTTACAGCTGAGAATATCAGGTAGGTTCCCCTTCCTAAAAATGTAAGGGAGTTGAAAATTAGATTGAATTGAATGTAGTTTTCTGCTGAACTCAGAACAGTCAGCTGTTATTACTAATTCTGGTCTGTGCAGCAATAACAAACACTTACATAGAGGATCTTTGAGGGATCAACAAAGCTGTTACAGTTCATTCTGAGAGGAACATGAACACCTTTATCTCATGCCACATCTATCTAATACAATCCAATAGTTCAGACATTGCACTTTAAAGAACTATTTTTACATTCATTCATCAGGAAAATACCAAGTTATATAATAAAATCTGAAAAACTTGATGCACAAAAAAGAGCAATATGAAAACTGAATTCCTACATTCCTGTGCTGTACTGTGTGTACTATATGTGTTATAATTTAAAATACAAGGATTCTGTGATATCCCACTTGTGCTTAGTCTCAGTCTGAATTATTGATGCTAATTAAATTTACAATAAGTCTCCCAACCAGGAGTGAACCCGGCCTTACAGTGAACGTACAGTACAGGCCACCACAAAGCTCTGAAATGGGCACGCTGTTTATTTATGTATGACAATGATGAGATCATCCAATCATCTGTTTCTGGGGGAGGGAAAAAAAAAAGACAAAAATCCCATATTTTCTGTCCTCATTGAACGGAGAACAAAGAAGTCGGCGTCACGTACCACACAGCTCCCTGTTTTAGGATCAAAAATTCAGTTCAACCTTTGGCTTTTCAATAATTCACCACTCGGTTTCTTCTCGTTTTTATCACTGTTACTTAGAATAGTGACCCTCATGAAAAAGTAAAAACACACAGCTCAACTCTCTCTGCCTTTTTTTTCCGCCCTTAGACCAAAAACCTAAAGCTAAAGGCTTCATCTTCCACCATTCAGGAGAAATCTGTGGAGAATTTAAAAAAAAAAAAGAAAAGGAGGGGAAACTGTTTTTATTCAGCTGAAAATGCAACGATGGACATTTCAGTGCAGATACACTGTACAGTCCTGTTCTGAAGTGTTTACAGTCAACTATAGGAGAGATTTTAAAGTATTGTTACTGGGATTCAAACCATTAAAAGGTTCAGGTTCATGACAGACGTGTTATTGGACTATGAACCCAGTGAGGTCTGCTGATTCATGGGAGATTGTTGAGCCCAGAGTTGAAACTAGACACAGTGAGGCAGCATTTAGCTGGAACGACAGAACAAAACTGAAATAATCCTCAGATCATTTCAATCCTTTCTGGGGGGGGGGGGGGGTTCACTACAAATCAAGGTCAATCAATACCCTTAAAAGGTAATCATTTTTCAAAAAGGTGTATAAATCAAAGGAGCAGTTACCAATACATCATATCTCTGCCCAATAAAGGGTTAAAACACAGTGATGTGTGTGATATTTTTAGGACGAGCTGTTCTGATCTGGATGTGATTCAGTTGTCACACACACAGTTTGTCAACACTGGATCTGAGTGTGTTTGACCTGTGATTCAGATCAAACACACCACTGACTCTGACTGCGTTTTTTTTTTCTTTTCTGGGTTGTTACATGCAGATCTGGCCGAGCGGAGCGACGGTACATGAAACTTTGGGCCAACTTCTTCTTCCTCAGCAGCAGCAGTTGACGCAAGATTGAGAAACAAGATCTGTCTTTTGGAAGTGGAAAAGCACATGTGTAACTGTTTATTTTTTTCTCTCTTTTCTCTGATTTGGAGCAATCAGTTCCCCTATTTTAAATTGATTGTTTGACTTTAGAGGAAGTAGTTTATGTTTATTCCCCTTTATTGCCAACCTTATTAGATTAGCATAAAGGGGAAACAGTGAGTGAACATGTGATTAATGATCTTTAAAGGTGTTGTTAGTCTGATTTTGTTCCCATAACCTGCTGTAGCTGACAAGAAGGCAAATAGAAGTATTTCCCCAAATGTCAAATGTTACTCAAAGATTCTCAAAATCTTTTCTACATCTCTCATTGTTTCACCTTAAAGCTGCACTAAATCAATATATTATCAATAGACACAATGGATGAACACTGTTTTGATTTCATGGCCTTCAGCTTCACTCTCACAGCTCTCAGGAAGCAGCTGCTTTAAATAAACCCACTGTTCAAATCTCTATATGAACCATTTACACCTTATTACGTTACCACTACATGGTGATCCACCTTCAATGTGACACTTTATATTAATACATCTTTAAACCATTAGAGCAGGTTGCTACAGCTCACCTGTGGAAGTGTGTGTATGCAAAAGAGCTTCCTGGTTGTATGTCGGCCATGTCCAGCGTCTTGACGGGGCTTTTTAACGGCAGGTCCGAGCTGACGGCCCTGAAGCTGCTGAAGTTGTGAGTCCCAACCAGCAGGGCAGCGGCCTCACGCATGGCTCCCACATCCAGCTCCCTGATGAGAGACATAAAAATAAGAGATGTTCTTTTTTCTTTAACATGAGATCATGGAAAACAAATGGGCCACACAGGTTTAAAAGTGAACCTTTGCAGCCTCATTGTGACCTGTGGTCGGCCCGCAGCAGGGGTGTAGTGTAAGTACGACTGGTTTCAGGCCTCTGTGTCCCTGCTTTCAATAATAATTCATATCATATGTAATTTCAGTGGCACAAAGCCACGTGAAAGAAGAGAGCATGTCGAGGAGCGGCTCATTTGAGGAAGAGAGCGAGAGTGAGCCCGACGCTCTGATTCTCTACAGTCTCATGTTCCTGCCACTGCTTAAATATGATCTGACACAGGGAGATAGAGCGAGCAAGGAAATAGATGAGTGTGCTGAGTGACTCACTAATTAAAATCTTAAAGCACTAATTTAAAATTTTGAAGAGAGAGCTCGCTGTGAATGAAGATGTGGTTGAACGCTGCAAAAAATGACCGATGCAGCTCGTCTGTTGTTCCCCTGAGCTTTAACGTTATTTAAAAAGAAGCCATGTTTGATCGCAGCTCAGCCAGTCAGATTGATCTACAACTTTTCATCAGCTGGTGTTTGAGTTTTCAGGATTCAGAAAAAGTAGTCCTTATATTAGAACTGATGCAGGAATATAATATGAACAGCAGTGGCATCGCCTTCAGCTGTAGCTACTTTCTGTTTAATGCTAATTAGCAAATGTTAGCATGCTGTAACACTACACTAGAATGGGGGACATGGCAAATATTACACATGCTACACACCTGCATGTTAGCAACATCATTACAATTATGCATCAATTTGCATTAATTAGCATTAGCTCTGTTGGTACTGACTTCAGTGTACCTGCAGCAGGACCATTAGCATGGGTCTCAGCTTTATTTTACTTTGAATTAACGTGTATATGAAAGTCCACAAATGGCGTGGTGGTTAGCACTGCGGCTTCACATTGGAGATGAAAAGATAAAAAACAGATCATTAAAAATTATTATACAACAATGTTATTTTGGGTAAATGTCTTTGGGTTTTGTTCAGATCAATGACTTTTTTTTTTTTTTTTTTTTTTTTTTAAAGAAAGCTGCACATGATGATTCACAGGTCACACCAGAGTCTGGGATTCATATCCGCAGCCCTATCTGTGGTTTAGGTTTGGGCTTTGGGAATAAACATGTCATGTGTCTGAAGTCACTGTCACAGCTTTCGTTTTTCCTCTCCACGAACCAGACTGTGATTTTCCCCTAGCCTGAAAACAATCATAGAAATGTAAAACAATGCAGAAGACAACGTGGAATATTTTTACGGGAAAATAAAAAACTTATTGTGCACATTCACTAACATGCTCAGTGTCAATGTATTTGCCTCTTGTATAACGTGTAAATTAACAGCACATCCTGATCATGATGTAACCTGGTCCCAGTTCAGTTGTATATAAATATTATTTCTATGGAGGCAGTGTTGTGTTGGTGATGCTTGAGGTTAGATTATTTGTCACACTTTTCCAAAACCTGGTACATGTTTCAGATTATTTAGATAATGCAATTAATCTGCTGCAGTAATTTCAATTATTCAGCTGCAGCATCATCACTGGGATTTGAAGTGTTTCAAGGCCACGCATGACCTCTCCTCTCTCAGACTGAACCTGCTGCACTTGCTCTAACAAATGCATGATTTCAAGACCAAATTCAGTCTTAAAATAAACAGTGGGGGGGGGGGTAATATTTTTTGCAGTGGGGATGACGGAGGGGGTGCGATGACGAGGGAGAGTCAGATCAAAGAGAGAGGCTGCTGAGGCAGAGATGCTCAGGGGTGGGAGGACGAGATGGATGCTGAAAATGAGAGAGGGATAAAGAAGCCAAGACGCCAGAGAGACAGAGAGAGAGAGAGAGAGAGAGAGAGAGGAAGGGGAAGGAGGGAGGGAGAAGGCTGAGAAAGGGAAAAGAGAGAAAGAGAGAGTGAAAAAACACACACACACACACACAGTCAGAGTAATATGCGTGGGTGTTGTTCTGCATGTGTATAAGCCTGCAGCTTATCTTGCCCTACTTTCCCCCAAAAAGTGGAGAAGAGCCGACAAATGCCCGTACGTACACTCTCTGAAATGTGTTTCTTTACGCTCCCTCTGGTCCGCAGCTTAAAGAACATTGTCCAGGCTGTAAAGCCTTGTCTCGTTCCCTTCTTTTTACCCCCACCCCCCGTCCAACATCATCCCTGCATGCTCTATCTCTCCCTCCGTCTCCTTTGTTTGTTTTTTAGGATGTCGACTCAGATAAAACACTTTGTTTGACTGGCCCTAATTTGCAGTTTCCGGCGTGGCACGTGTGGATTATTCATGTGTTTAACGTGCCATTGTTTCTGCAAGGCTTGGCATGAGCTTATTGAGGATATGTCTCCAAGTGTGTGTGTAGGAACCTTGCTGTTAGACTGAGCTTGATTTTTATCTTTTAGAGGAAAACATTCATTTATTCATTCATTTGTTCACCTCAGAGGACACGTTGAGGGAGGATGTTCATTTTCAGCCAGTACAGTGGTGAAGACACTGAGAATTGTTAGGGAGGATGAACGGACAGATGTTAGACAATGACGAGAGAGCGGCCAGTAACTCACGTGTTACGGAGGCTCCAGCAGAGACATTCGTCTGTGAGGGGAAGTGGGGAGTGGCGGGAGATTCCCAGGGCGACCCGGTAGACGTAGGTGCGAGACTTGGCTCGGTAACGGGCATGGAAGTCGAGCGGCACGCGGTGAGCACGGTGGACCCTGGAAAAGAGAGTAAGAGAAGAAGAAGAAGAAGAAGAAGAAGAAGAAGAAGAAGAAGAAGCAGTTGCAGTTAAAATCTCATGAATCCATTCAGGGCCTGAAGAGCTTTAAACTCTGCGTCTGAAACTGAAACAAGCAGCAATTTCTAATTCATAGTGTTCATTAATTCAACATGCAGCTAATGCTGTGCACAAAACTCAACAACAACAACCATCATTTCAGACAAACCCAAGTCTCCAGACACAGATGGTGCTAATACTCACATTTTTTGTGCTGCCAGCAAGAAACACTGTGCAGAAGTCATTGTCCAAAATGCCAACGTAGCAGCTTTTTACACAAAGGCACACCCGCTGTCAAAGAGCTAAAATGGCTGCCAAGAGCAATGAAGAGCCAAAACGCTTCTGCTCACACAGTTAGCATCACAACACACTGAGAGGCCGAGGCTCTTTGATGTGAGTCCAGCAGGGCGACGGCTGACAGTGGACACACACACACACACACAGATGGATCATAGAATAACGGGAAACAAATCCTTTTATGATCTAATCAATCAGCGTGGATCGATTCATGAGTTCTGGCCTTTCTGATCAAAGCTCAACTCCTGAACTTGAATCACTCTATAAATGTTTTCATCTCTGTGCAAAAAAGCAACAAACCAAAATGTGCTCAAACATCAAAGATCTACAAAAGGTTTAACACACGGGGGTTTGAATATATTTCGACCATTTTGTTGAATTTTCAGACTTTTTGTAGTTTCAAGCTCGTGTGATAATTGAGTGAGTTGGTGCTGCAGAACCAACATGAAGTCTGTGAACTTTTTTGAAAATATTAAATGAGTCGGTGTCAGTCTTTATGGAAATATGGGATTTCTGTGAAAACAGATGTAACGCACAGTAACAGGTGGGAAACAGTTCATGTGTTCATCTGTAGAGTAGAAGAACAAAGAGCTGCAGCCAGCTGTGCAAGTCTGACCATCACTGCACAAAGCACACCACCACCACTAGCACCGCATTGTGTTCATCCACACACGCCTGCGCCTGCACACAGTACCACGCACTCATGCATTATGTGCGTTACAGAGTGGGAGATAATGAGCAGTGAGGGGCGCGTAAAGCAGAGAGAAGGACGTGGAATCTATGAGAACAAACGGTGATCAAATACACACATCACATGGATGTACACATGTATGTGAAAGTCTAGGTGTGTATGTGTTGTGTGTTTTTTGTGTGTGTGCACATGTATGCCTGTGCACAGTGAGAGAAACTAGGTTATGTTTCCAGGGGGAGGAGATTGGGTGTGACACGTGGCAGAGGAAACCCTTGTGTTTGCCTCCAGCGCCTGCTCCAATGTGAAGTGACAGCCTTTGCCTGGCCCCCAAACCACACACACACACACACACACACACACACACACACATAAAATTTTCATAAGCAGTCTACAAAGCATGGCCTCACACATTTGGAAACGGGGGCTTTGTTTGGTGTGGCACCATTTTGCTACTCAGCAGTTTTCCCTTATGGGAAAGGGGCCGTTCACTTTTGACTAATTGAAGCCCATTTATCACAGAAACGACTAGTGAAGGCCAAGCAACAGACACGTGATGTGTGTATATACTGACTATCATGATGATGATCATTTCAATGTAGCTCTGTGTGCGTGTGTGTGTATTAACAGATGCTACGGACCATAAAGCAGAGCAGGGATCATCCTTTCTAACCTTCTCTCTGCAGGTTTAGGGATTAGTGGGATGCAGGGAGCTTCCTTTACCTCCCTCCTCCTCCTCCTCCTCCTCTCTAATTGACTCTCTCACTATCCTCACTCCAATCTCTCTCCTTGGCTCTGGCTCAGGTAAGAAAAAGCTGCTGCTGTCTAAACATCACAGAGTGTCACAGCAGACCAAACCAAAGAAGTCATAAGAAAGTGACTGAGGTTTTGAATAATGAAAAGATGTGTGCAGGAGAGGTTTTAAAAAGAGGAGGGGTGGGGGGCACAACAGAAACTGTCAATCAGGATTTAAAATGTTCACATAAAACATATTTTTTTTCCTTTAAATGCTTAACAAGTGACCTGAAGACACATCACCATCACCATAGCTTTACTGCACGCTGGTAAGTGTTGGAGCAGACGTCAGCCTCACAGATGCTGCTGGTTTAATGTGTGATTTATTGCTGGAGGCATTTCCTCAGGCGACACATGCTCCGTTGTATAGATGTGAGAATAAATGTATAGAGGGATGTTCTCCTTCTTGTGCACTTTTTTCTGAAAGCAATTGCCTTTGTCTCTGTCTCCAAGAGCAGCAGTTCGTGAATGAGTTAAACACACACATGTAGTATGAATAAAAGTAACATTAAAGTATATATGTGCATTAATGTCACCTGCATTAGACACAATGTCTGAGCATGTGTGAACTTTATGGCAGCAGACAAAACATTAAAGAAAACCTCAACCAGAATGAAATCTGAGGCCTGTGTGATTTTTGATCAGGCTGAAATAGTGGGAGCAGGTGTCTGTATTCCCTCAGGTGTTCATCACATTTCACACTGTTTGACAACAGTGACACTGTGTGACAGTGACACAGCAGACTAGGTCCCTGTTAAAATCTCTATCAAGACGTCTGAAGTCTTTGTTATGTGATTAAATATTCAGACAAATGAGCTCTTTGATTTCATGTGACGTGCTGTTGTGTTGCTGTTGTTGTTCAACAGTCTCATTAAGAAACAGCTCGGCAGCAAAACAACGTTGGAAACATTCATGGATTCACATTGTCTGTGATGAGAGAAAGCTTTTTTGGAGAACAAAATGAACCGACTTGCTTTCAGACGACTGCGCAGCTGCGTCACGTGATATAACGTGTCCAGATGTTCAGCCTGAACCAGACTCACCTGATTTGTTCAGTCCTGAGGTGGAAATTCAGCGCCTCAACAAGAACGTCCTCGGTAAAAGGCGGCTTGTTGTTTTTGCGCTGGAGGTCGAAGTGGGCGGAGTTAGAGAGGGCATGGACGCCTGTGTCTGTCCTGCTGGACACGGACAGAGACACTGGGTTGACGGGCTTCAGTCTCTTTATTGCATCCTGCTCACAAACACAGAGAAGATCAGAGGAGTAAAAAGCTGCAGGTTGTTGTAAAGTATAAAAGTAAATGATGTTTTAATTACATGACACGACAGTCTGTCATCTTCTTATTGTTTATATAAGTTTATTTCATTCGTTGAGTGAACAAAACAAAATGCAAACACAAAACAACACACCGACCTCACCTCCAAGTGGTCCTGGATCCCTCTCCTCCTCAGCTGATGTGGAGGCACTTTGACTGCACCACTGCAGAAATGATCATAATAATCAATAATTAACAACAGTTCACTATGTCAATAATGGAACTTAACACATCAATAAACTGAGATAACTCATCCGGAGGTGTGACCTACCTGTACTTTGTTCCAATGTATTGAAAGAAGATGAGGTAACGTGTCAAGGTGCTCATTGTCTGACTGGTTCATATCATGCTTTTTACCATGGTGACGACACAGCAGCAGCAGGTTCACAGTTGTAGCCTATTTGTAGTCCGGAAGTGCAGTGGAGACCAAACCCTGACAGGGACAGCATGTTAGTGCACAGCTCCAGTCAACAGTTTAATCTCCATAAAACAACGCACGTGAACGCATCGGGTCAAATAAACACGCTGATGACTTTTAACACATGTTTGACCTCAGGCTTTCCGTACAACACGGTCTCCACATGTTTTGTCTCATGTGCTGCAAATGAACCACAAAAAGCTCCAGGACCAATGTCAACAACTGCTCGTATGGTATCCACGCTGGTGCTGCCGGTCGCGTTCTGATTGCGTCACGAGCTACAACAGAGGGTGTGTATGTCGTCATCCACAACTGGCCAGTCGCAAAAAGCATCTGGTGTGAAATCACTGAAGCCAGAGACCGTACAATGTGGTGGAGATGTGTCCGCCGAGAGCAGGGGGGAGGAGGGCGGTCAGCCAAAGCGACAGACCGGTGACAGATGAACAAGTGGCTTTAACTTCACTCCGGGAAACGTCAATCTGAACCGGACAATATAACAAACAGTCAGAAATATAGACAAATAAAGTTACATTTCCTGGATAAAAGTGATTAATTCATTGATTTTATGTTTTTTTTTTTTTTAGCAGCAGTAGCTAGTAGTAAAAGTATAGTTATTATTATTGTAGTTTTATCCAGAAAGTCAAAGTAATTCAAACTGTAAGGATTCAAATACAGGTAGTTAAACATATGATGTGTTGTATAGACAACTGTACAACTTGTTAAATGCTTTATGTATTTTTGTGTATTTTAGTTTTTGGTTCAGCTGGTCTGTTTGAGTTTTATCTGGCTGATACCTATAGGCTGCATTTCTGCTTGGAAATAATACTAATAAAGTTGAAAACGTCCTCCCATGATTCCCTCTGTTCCTCCTCCAGCTGCTGTTACGGCAGGTTGGAGCAAGTCGGCGCTCTCCGTCTCCGCCTCCCAGTCTCCACGCTGCAGCTACGCCTCTCGCCTGTCTCGGCAGCAGCGGCAGCAGCAGTGTAGTAGTAATCCGCCTGCCGCGCATTCAAGCTCGCATTTTGTGTCACGGTGCCACCGGAGTAAGGGGCGACAGACTGCTGCTGCTGCGCGTCCAGTGGGGGGGGTAGAGGCTGCCTTCAAGTCACCACCACCATCCGTGAAAAGGTTCAAGCGACATCCCGCCGCGGGCAATGACATTATTGGACTGAAGTGGGACATAACACGAGAAAACGCCAAAATGACGGTGGACTTTGAAGAATGTATAAAAGATTCACCCCGATTCAGGTAAAGCTGCTTCTCTCAGCGGTGCGCAAAAAATGGCACACCTTCTTTTACGCATGATCCTTTCCCCCCTCTTCTCCATTCCGGTCGGTTGCTCTCGTGCAGAATTTCTTGTAGTGGCATCAACAGGGTACGTGATAAAAGATGTGTGTGGTTCATGTCTGAATTCACCCATGTGTGCAGCAGCAGCAGCAGCAGCAGCAGCACAGCGGCAGGATTTTCCCTCCGATTTAGCCTCTTTTTTTTTCGCTATTTTCGCTCAAATCTCGAGTCGTGTTTAATGTCATCCTTTGGTTGATTATTAGAAGAACCAGTTTGGCTGTGAGTAATTTGTAGGACGACATGTGTGCGTCGGTGGTTCTTGTGTAATTGTGTGATTTTTTTTTCTTTCTGTCTTAATGTGGCTCGTTGCGTTCGCAGAGAGGAGGGACACTCATGGCCTCGCACACTGAGGATCCATTTTGCTGGAGTGTAGAAATTTCAATTGATTTTTTTTTTTTTTAACTCCTGGTGTCATGCTTCAATTAATTAGTAGAGTGCACAGAGTCTTTAACAGTGTGAGAGTGTGTAAGGGGATATTCCTGAGTGAGTGAGTGTTGCAGCATGTCAGACAGGTTGGGTGCAGTCTGCTCATATGCTCACACACAGAGGAGGCCCTGCAGTCGCCCGGTGTGTCTCCTCTGTGGTAGCAGCAGACTGGAGAGGAGATGTCCTTGCAGCAGCAGCAGTAGTGGTGGTGATGGTGGTGGTGGTGGAGGTAGTAGGAGGCAGCAGGGAGAGAGAGGGGGGAGGGAGGGGGGGTGGTTCTCACTCCCTCTCTCTCTGCAGGGATGGAGCTTGTATCCCGGGCACAGATCCAGCTGTTTGGTCCCTTGCCTGCCCGCTGGAGGGTTGAAGCCACACTCGGTCCACGTGCCATGTCTGGCTGCAGTCCTGTGCAAGGCCGATGGGAAACTATAGCAAAGAAGCATCCAGGCCAGGGATCCCCTTTTATTGGTGTCAGGTTTTTTTTTTGATGTGCAGCAGAAATGTGGTCGGTGTGTTACTGAGAGGGGGAGAAGAGCAGAGCGTTTGTGGCCTATATTCTGTTTCTGGACAAAGATGTGTTTAGATTTGGGTTGGATTTTTGTCCCTGTCTCCTCTTTTGTTTGTCTCCATGTCTTTCTCACACACACAACTTACCCTGCTTGTTGAACACTGGCGTGTGTCCGCAGACTTCACAAATGGTCAGTGGTGATACAAGCGAGCTGGCAGACAGTGGCGAACAAGAAAGAGTCAGAGAGAGACAGTCGCTCAGAAATGATGGATGGCTCAGGATGGAAGGTCACAGGAAGAGAGAGAGAGAGAGAGGGAGAGGGAGGGAGATGCAGAGAGGCTTCACACACATTCAGACACTTCCCTTCTTCTGCCCAGTTCACTTTCCCATGATCTTATGAGGATTGTTATTTGGAAAATTCCACCACTGTCAAAGGAAACTGATGTTTCCCTGGATCAGGTTTACAAAACTGTTGGGAAAAAGTGATTGTGTAATGCAGCGGTGGTGATGAAAGTGATAATTATGATGATGGCGGTGGTGATATGTGCAAAAAGCTGCAAGACTTTCCAGTGTCTCTTCTCTGAGACTCATCTGAGACTTGATTTGTGATATGACCTAAACATGGAGCTTGACAGACCTTGTTTTATTCTCATACAACCACCAGGTTTATGGTCATATGTCAAGTTTGCTTTCTGGCTGCAGTCCTGTGAGACCAGGTATCGTCTCATTCCACCGTCTCCATTTCTTATCAGTGTGTTTCAATCAGTGCACAGTTGTTCAAGATAAGTTCAACAAGATCAACAAATCAATCCTCAAACCAAATGAACCAGACACCCAGGACGCTACAGTTTTACCTCAGGATACAATGATCCAAAATGCACTCACTGAAGACTGACTTATAAAATAAACACACTGGTCTTTAGAACTGAAGAAGCCTTTTGGATGAGAGGTGAAACGTCTTCAAGAAGTCCGTGTAGTAGCAAACACTGAACTTACTTTCAAAGCCACTCAAGTTATTAGCAGCAGGCAGGGTCCAAATGGCTTGGCCCGTATATAGGTGGCGGCACTCGCAGAGGAGTCAGGTCGTCGTTTTGCAGTTTTATTTCACTTTGTTGTACATCCAGGTCTAATATCTCCATCAATGTACATCCAAGCTTCTCTTAGATCCCCCACATGTGAAAATATTCCACAAATGTTCCACAGGTGACGCTTTAACGACTGCAACAACATTATAACGGTGCGATGGCGTAGCATTCAAAAAACCTTTCTGCTCTGAACCTAGCACTGCTGATAATCCACTTTTGGACATGTGTACTGCCCTCCAGTGAGTTACGGTGCACATGTGCAGTGCCACGTTCAGGTGCATAAAACAATTGGAAAGTAGGCAGAAAGGCAATAATGGCATCACACACAAAAAATACATTCGTATAAAACACACCATAAGCGTACACCAACAAAAACCTTAACTTTCTGAGACTCAATATTGGCTCCTACAGTCCAGCGGGCTTCAGCTTCAGCACTTAACGACTGCAATAACCTGGATGAGTGAGAACCTTCACAGACAGACTTACAATAAAGATAAAGATCGCCTCATCCAGAGGAAGTTCAAGTGACAAAGTCAAGTAAACTAAAGGCACAGCTGATGGCAGTGACAGTGAGGACAGAGACAAAATGTTGAAGACACGGTGCCATCGAGGGCGAACATCTGCAAGAGGCTGTGGATCTAGACAATGTGAGGTTTTATAACTCCATCATCTTAACATGGCCCAAAAGGTTTTTAAATGAAGATTGAATCTGCCTTTCGTCACGTCAGCGCTGTGTCACTTTTCCATGTAATTAAAAAACAATCATGGCCGAATTTCCCCTCTAATACCGAAGTGAGTCACGTTCCGGTTCCTGATCTGTGTCACTGTGGAGTTAAAGCAATAGGAAGAGCAGAGATTCTGTCAGTGGCGTCTTGTCTTCCCACACAAGGTGCTGAAACACACACCCTCTCTCTGCAGGTCTTAACTTGCTGCTGAACGTGTGTGTGTGTGTGTGTGTGTGTGCATGATTGAGTGAGCATGAAAGAATATTTAAGGTATGTCTGAGTATCTCGAACGACGCAGCGTTTTGTTCTTTCTCTTCCCCACTTTTTGTGTGCTTTTTTTTTAACGACACTCTTTTGTTTTTCTCGCTGCTCTGCCCTTTTATTCAGCAACTCACCTGCTGCTTTCATTCCTTTCCTAACAAAGGCGGAGGTGACGCCTGCCTGTGCACCTGCCTGTAGTTGTTGGAACCACATGTTGTTGTAATGTGACTCCAGTGAGGCTCAGTGTTTGGCTTCACTGCTTTAGTTTCCAGTCTCATGGAGATTCTCATGCGTGTGCTTTATTTTGAAGGCAACACAGAAGTTTGGTTGGACAAGTTTTCATCAGCATCGTTGTTTTAATCTAAAGCCAGTTTGATCATCATATTCATGACACATCGCTGTGATTTATTTAACTCATCCACTCACAAACAACATTTTTGTAAATCACCTTATAGCTGCTGATCTGCTCATCGTCCTAAGGCGAAGTATTACATTTCCCTTTTGTTTATATTCAGCATTTTCATTGACTGCGTTGGGATGATATAAGTATTAATATCTATATGTGGGTGTGAGCCGTTGCCTAGCAACAGCTGCTGTAAGAGAAAGAGACAAGTAAGAGCTGTGAGAAAAGAGGACAGAAAATTTAAGAATGGGAGAAGAGAGAGAGAGAGAGTTGGGCTGTTTGGGGAATAACATTCATTGTTAACGCCCGTCAGCATCTGTTCAACTTGTTGTTTGGAGTCTGTGCATTTTCTTTCTGTTGTGATTTATTTTTCATCAGCTAAACAGCTAAAGTGATGTGTGGTGTAATGACAGAGATCTTTGTGCTGTTGTTGGTGCTGAGGTGCCAGCGTCCTCTCACTTTACTGGTAATCATCAAACTTACAGTAGATGCCATTGTGACATCTGTCAAAACAAGAGCAGATGATGCCTCCAGAAATCTCAGGCCTGTGAGTGTAAAGCTGTAGAGAGTTTAGTGATCTGCAGAACCAGCTGCACCTGTCGGCCGCTCTCCATCACTTCTCCTCCCCCGGCCTCATACGTATATAGAGTATCACACACATACAGGCTGCGCACACACAGATCGAGTAGGTGAGTCAACGGGATTCAGAAGATAACAGACAAACAGACAGACAGGCGGGCATACAGAGTTGAGTTATTCTACAGTGTAAAGAGTTGTTATTGTGCGTCACTCAATCTTAATCTTTTCAATGAAAACAACACGGTTGAGTCAGAAGAAAGAAAAAACGACAGACTGTAAACAGACAGACAGGAATCAGTGTAATCTGTTGTGAAAGATTTCCATAGGATTGTGTTACACTCACCACCTTCATACCTGCACTTGAAAGTTGCCAAACCTGCAGGCTCGTATTCAAATCCCCTCTTCAGGCTTCAGGTCGCAACATGTCACACAAGAAAAACCGGCAACTGTTGGATTTAATACGGGAATAAGTGATTAAATCTGAGCAGACAAGAAATTCATTTCTGTTTTCATCCCTGCAGAGTCAGGTGGTCTCTGTCCTGCTCCCGTCAGGTGTGTAAAGCCTACCTCCTCTGTGGTCGCTATGGGTAACTACAGGAAGAGAAAAAAAACCTGATGAGAGGTCACAGCCTGTCAGTGTGTCAGTGTGCTGTTTGATAGAAGCCGCTCATACTCTGTGGGAAATGTAAACAAACCGTGTCCGTCTTATTATTCAGCATAAGATACGCTGGTGTCATCAGCTTCCCTGTTCCAGTTGGTTGTGTTAAATTAATTTACCTTTGTGGCCTTAAAGACAAAAAATATGAGTTAAACCTTATTAAAAACACAAAGAGAGTCTCTATAAAGGGTTAAGAATATCTCTCATTTATATATAGTAACTGATGACTAAACCAAATATGGTAAAAGATTTAAAAGCACGAGGTAAAAGAGGCTTTCACCTCTCGCTCCTGGTTTCCTGCATTATTTTAAAAGCATGTCTCCACTTATTGGCAGATTAAAGTGCTTTTTGTTGCTCTAGATATCTGTCTGGCGCCCTGGTTTCTTTTTTAACTGTCTGGATTTTTTTTATTCCCTATACTTGCTTGCATCATCATCACCACCTATAATCCCCCCCCCCCCCTTTTTTTTTTTTACACACATCATCACTTTGCTCGTCGGTGATAATGAATTCCTTTTGGTCATTCGCCTGAGAAATATGTAAATGTCCAACCACACTGCCCTTTTTGGAGTCGGAGGAGGGGAAGGAAGTAGATCTGCTGTTGCCAGGGGTGATCAGTCATCAGGCGCTTTGATAGGCATGTCGGCAGATACCACCACCACCTCCCCCTGTCTCGCTCCAGGATGCAGAGAGAGAGGGAGAGAGGCTCCTATCTGCTCCTATCACCCCCTTCATCACAGAGGGACACACAGCTGTTTGCAGTGTGTGCCAGCGGGCAGGTGTGTGTGTGTGTGCGCCACAGTGGTATCACTCGCAGCATGAAGGGAGCAGCGACCTTGAGAGAGTGCAGATGATTTCAACGACAGAGCCGAAATTGTATTAAAGTGCTGTATAAGATTGCCTGTCGCCACAGAGGGCACAGACAGCCATGTCCTGCCTGTTTTACTAATGTGATGACGTCTGGAAAGAGTCCCATCACGCAGGCCTCATGAAGATACGGAGGTATGAAAAGTGCCAGCCAGCCGAAACACACCCGTCGTCGCCGTCCTCCTCCTCGTCTTGGTCGTCTCATCTGTAGCTTGTTTTGGATGAAAACCCTCTCTCGGAGCCTCGGCGGCGACCCTCTGAACTTCACCAGAAATAGATCTTCTCTACAACGTCAAGTCCTTGGCAGAGCGTTTAGAGAGATTCCAGACCACTCACATTAAGTTGCTTATGTCAAGACACTCATTCCCAACCACTCGTCCTAATGCATCCATGTCACACAGGAGATGTGCTCCTCTGACAGAGAGAAAACTACCCCGCTGGGGCCGGCCCTGCCTGCACGGCCTCCATCCTCTTACCCTCCATATATGGAGCTTCTGCGTCCATTTTTAAGGCTTTTATCAGCGCTGCTTTGTTTTTTCGCTAAAGACGTCTTTAACAAAATTGCTCTGCCTGAGATTCGTGTTGTTTCTCCGAACCACTCAGACCATCGTCAGTGTTTTCTAGCAAACACAATATAAAACAGCAAATCTCTGGCATTTGGCCCTAATCTTGAGGGATTAGGGTTTTTTTCCTATTTGAAGGTGTAGGAAGGTCAAATAATTTATTATGCTCCACATATCCTAAACATGGGGAGGACGTGCTGCTTATGATGGTTTATCTTTTGCATCAGCAGAGATTCACCAGCATATATTGTTTGTTTGTTTTAATCTGGAAAATGCAGCACAAAACAAACAATATATTGATTTTTCAGCACTATGAATCACAGGTAGAGTATTAAGTATTGATTAAATTTAACAGATATGCAGCTGCTAACTGGATTCAAAGCCTTGTGGCCATTGATTAGTTGATTATTTCATATTTATCGGTTAGAAACAGTTTGTTTTTTCACTGTTTGATGCAGTAGTTCTACTTTAACGTCAGCGCTTCATATTCTTGTGTTATGTTGTAGAAAGCTGGATTATAGAGTGGACAGACTCCTGATGATGTCAGCAGTGAGATCAGTAACAGTCTTCCTCCTGCGGCCCAGGGAAGCAACCGTTTAACCACCAATTGACCTTTTAAACTCTCATAACCCACAAGTGTCACAGAAAGACAATGCAGAGCTTCAGGGCTCATAAAAATATCAGACATCCCCCATCAGCTCACATAAATATTTTAGTTCCCACTGTGTGTGTGTGTGTGTTTAAGAGGCGAACTGCAGGAAACACGTCTTTCATGCTGGAGGCATGAAAAACCACTGGATTTTCATCTCATCAGCAGCATTGATGTCTCTGTTGCAGCAAAGAAAAGAAAACTCACCAACAGTTGACCAGGTGAACAAAGACGTAATGAAATGATGTCAGACTGCGTCAGAGCTGATCTGACTGATGTTTGCTCGCTCAGGAAACAAGATCAGGGCTGTTTGCCCGCTCACAAATCTGTGATTCCTGCAGGCCTCTCGCATGATGAGATTGGGTATTTCCCAATAAACCAGGATGTGGATGCTTAATCCAATCGTATCATTCACACAAAAACACAATTCAGATAATAACGGACTGGCAATAATGACACACACGTGAACAGTTAAGAGGAAAATTTCCAAGGCCTGTAATACATGATTTAAAGAGCAGGTGTGTCGCTGCCTGTCAGTGGTGATTGACTGAATTAGGGCTGCAGCACATCAGGAAGCTTGAACAGGAGTGTCTGTCTTATCAGAGCTGGTTTCAACAACTGTGCTTTTAATAAATCACGGGTATTTTTGTCACGAGCGCAGGTGTTGAAGATGATTCGCCCAACAAGTCAGAGCAGAAACAGTCAAGAAACGAATAAATGGAGAAGCTTATCTTGAAGTCTTGAGCCACACTGTCATGTTATATTGATATATCAGAAGGTACGGTGTTATATTCTATATATTAGTTCATTTTCTTATCAGCCTGAGGATGATGCATCAAAAAATATGATGCACGTACTGATTTTTAAAGGGAGCGTCCACTTTCTCCAAATCTGTACCAAGGGCTGATGGATCTGAGTGTAGTGATGTAGGTTATATGTTTGGTTTTTACTGTGTTTCATCTGATTGTCCTCATCTGGTTTGGCTTCATGCCGACCACGCATACACATGTGCACGTGTGCCTGCTGGCTAGCATGTAGGCTAATCATATTCCTGCATCAGGCTCACAGCAGTTTGACATGTTCACGACAAGAGAACATCAGCAGAGCACGTGGACGCCTCCACTGGATCCACGGCGCAGCAGATTTTCTGCCGCTCTGCTGCACGTGCTGCCGCGGGGACTTAGTGTGTGGGACCCATTTATGAAATAGGATTATCAGTAACCACACACTCTCTGATTAAATCAACCGGATCGCCTACACACCCTATTAAAGCTCGCACACTATCGGCCTCTTATACCCCGAGACCCTCAGTACAATCTCCTGTTCCGTTCAGCAGCAGCAGAACTGAAGCAGGAAGGCAGAAATTGGTTTGACACAGTTTTAAGTCTGTTTTTTTTTTTTTTTTTTTTCAGTTTCAAGGATTTATGAGCCTTCGATCTGTTGCGTAAACTGGATTTCTTGTTTTGTCAGTTCAGGTGCCACTCGACACGGCTTTATGGTTTTATCGATAATACCAATCTGACCTTCAAACTATAGCCTGAACTATTTATAGACCCGTCCTGATGATGGTGATGTACTGATATAGTATGTGCAATATAATGCTGGAAATTTACCTTTAAAACAAAGCCGGTGTTGTTATTAGTATTTTATCCCTATGATGCATGTTTCACCATTGTAACTGTAGTTTTTGAGATTGTCTGATACTGATAACTCACTATGGTGGCCCAGAGAGTTCACACACACATTGCAGCTTAAGGAACACCCATGCAACCAGACAACATCTTCATCAATCTGTCAACACAATGTGCTGCAAACACAAACACGACCAAATACACAAACACTCACAGCACGAGCAAATACACAAATGTGCTGCACAAATGTTTTGTAGCTGTTTTGTGTGTATTTGCAGCACATATTGTTGTCAAACTGATGATTTTGCTTGTGTTTTGTTTTGTTTTTGTTGTTTTTTGTCTATTTGCACATGTTTTCTTCCAGAGTGAGAACTGGGCCACATTTATTGGATGTGCTCCCTGAACACTTGAGTTACTGCTAGTTAGTCAGCCTTGTTAACATCCGCCAGTTACATAACAACAGAAAGACACGCTGTATAATCGATTCCTTGTGTTTTTTCACACTCATGTTTTAAAGCACCATTCACACACTGTGGAGAAATCTGAATCCTCCTCAGAGACCTGCCGTGCCTAGTTACAGTTGCTAAGCTTTGATTGGACAATCAATTTTCAGGTGAGGGGTTAAGGAGACGTTCAAGTCCCAGTCACGACGGTTTCTGAATTCATTTTTCCAATTACAGTGCAGTGATTGAAGTCTGGGTAGACTGAAGGGTAATAGAGGATTTAATTAAAAAGTCCTAATTAAAGCAATGACTTCTACAGTGAAGACGTGACAATAAAAAAACCAATATCTTTACCATAGTATGAGATCAGTGTAGCTGAAAGGATCTTATGTGAAACACTGGGAAAAAACCACTTCAGGCTGTGATTGGTGGCAGGTGTAGACAGTTCTTCTTCTTCTTCTTCTAACCACTGATGCTCATATCAAATCTGATTCCCGTCATGAACAGCAAGACTGAAAAACACAGCACAAATGGAGCCCCTCTCACGTGCCTCCTGCTGTCTCACAGTTGATTGTTCAGACCCTCTCTTTCTTTGCAATCAGTCATTCCCGCCGGGTCCCCGCAGGATTTGGTCGGGAGTGTGTTAACATCCTGCCAAGGCCTGTTGAAACTCAAATCAAAACTATTAGGTAAATTGCCTGCATCTCGTTCCAGGGCTGCTTTTTCTTCTTCTTCTTCTTCTTCTTCTTGGCGCTACACAGGAGTAAGAAATGTTTGTCTATCCTTGGGTGTCGTGCCCAGTTCAAACACTTCCTTTGTCTGCACAGAGCTGCAGATTTCAAGTTTTTTTTTTTTAACAGTTTCAAAATCCCATTTGCTGGTTTGGCGTGCTGTGGTAGTTACATTTCTTTTTCTTTTTTTTCTTTTTTTTTACTGTGTTACTGCCACTGGCAGACAAACAAGCAGACTGACTCATTTTTGGTTTAGGCGTATAGAGGTTAAGCACTCAATAATGGAAGCCATGTTTGAACTGTGAACCCAAAGCATGCTGCTGAGAGTTCACTCCCCAGGAAGTCGTTAAATCTCACAGGGGGAACCAGCAGGACCAGCTGACATGTAGTGTGAGGAATGCATGTGTGGTGGTGGCCAGAGTTCACTGCAGACTGCCACACATTCAGGCATGCATGGATAAACCCTCTCAGGGTATTATATATACATATACACTGTATGCTTGCACACATTATAACACTGTTAGAACATGCAGAAGCATGCGTTTGCACACACACACTGAACATGAGAGATGCTGTTGGTATGCAGCATATGCTACAACACTGTGACATAACAATTTATACGGTTGTTCTGCGCAGGGTGAAAGGGTCGTTCAGCCGACGGTTTCTCATCCTGCAAATCAAAAAGGTCCAGCAGGAGAACATGGTCTCTCCAAATCCAAACTGCTTCCTACAGCAGGACTCTCAGCTTCATGGTGGCTTTCTGTTTGTTTTGGATTTTCTCATACACAATTTTGCAATTCTTTATACAGCAGAGTTGAAAGATCAGTAAATCGTTTCTCATCCTGAAGCATTTCTTGGTCTCGGAGTAAACCATTTAGAAACTAAACTGTCTGCTGCAGTCCTCCAGTGTTTACATCCAGTTCAAGTGAGTCACATCAAAACTTAGAAATGTCTTTGAGAAAAGCCTGTTCCACAAGCTCATGTATCCCCTCGCACACACACATGTGCACACACACTATGGATTCCTTGGTTGTTTATGTGCATGTCGCTCATGATGGAGGGATGGTCAAAGAAATCCCTGCCGCTGACGTTGGTGTGACTAACAGCTGTGGTCCTGCAAAAAGAGACATTTAAGCCCTAAGTGGATATTTGTCATCCACACACAATGTGGGGAATTATGTGGTGTCACCTCGCCTTCAGAAACAACCCGACTGGTTCAACTAAGAGGCCAAAAAAAAAAGACAAAGAGGAGGAGTGAGAGGTCTTTTGTCAACATCTGTCATCCCTGCGCTCTCACTGGCTCTCTCTCTTGTCTTCCCTCTCTCTTTCCTTTGACATCGATCCTACAGGTATTCTGTCTTGTTCTCACACTTTTACCTCTCTCCATCTCTTCCCCCCTCCCGCTCTCCATTTCCTCCTCCAGGTATTGCAGATGTGGGATGGAGGATATGAATCAATGTCAGAGGCTGCACCGGCGAGGCAGATTGGGTTTCAGTGTCTGTTCTGTGGAGTGGAGTGTGTTCAGAGGAGGAGGAGGAGGAGGAGAGAGTGGTTTGACCTGGAGAGATGATGATAGATGACTGACAGGACGAGGGAGATAATTGATAATTAAAGGATGGATGTCGATAGGAAAGAAGGAGCACAAACAACTGGATGGATGGATGGACTCAGAGGAGGTGTAGGACAAAGGGCAGAGGAAGGAAGGAAGCCAGAAAGTGGAGAGAGATTAATGGTCTCCGTCGTTACTGTGGAGCGACCTGACCGATACTTCACACATTTTATTGTCGTCACAGGTTCCACTGTGAGCCTGACGTCCATCCAGGCACCTCAGCGTGAATAAAAACACACATTTCCCAGGAATATTTACCAGAAAAGGAAGCACGAGAGACAGAAAGAGAGAGAGAGACAGAGCTGGAGCAGAGCAGAGGAAATGGACAGCTGTCTCGCTGGATGGCGAGTGCTGCTCGGACACAGTTACCCTGAGGTGACAAGTGAAATAGTCACAGGGTTTATTCTGGCTCGCAGCCATATCATGTGGACTAGGAGGAGAGATGGTGTGTGTGTGTGTGTGTGTGTGTGCATGCTGACTCTCGCTCTCTCTCACATCTGGGATCCAGTTGAGCAGCTGGTTCAGATTTGACCCGACTTTCTCTGCCTTTGTTTTATTTCTCCTCTCTCTCTCTCTCTGTCTCTCAGCTCAGTTCACTCTGGTTTTCGTCTCTGTCGTGTTATTATTTTCAGCTTTAATATGTCGTTTCTTTCTTCCTGTTTATTCTTGTGCTTCTTCAGCTCTTTCTTTCACTCGCCTCTCTCTCTCCACCCACATTCCTGTCGTCCCAGGCCGTATGTGATGCTGCGTGGAGGAATTGCGTCAGAAGAGTTTTTGGACCACTCTTCCACTTTAACCTCCGGTGTCTTTTGTAAACGCCACCGTTCACCCACTTGGTTATGCTTCAATTTTCTAATCTGTTTCATCTTCTCAGTGTAATCCAAGCTCTGCGGCAGTGATAGATTTCACATTGATTGTTCGCAGGTTGTTGACACAAGCTCGCTGTGTGTTTGGCAACACACGCCAGCCTCCATTCTGCTGAATCCCAAATACAACCCCTGCAGTGCTAATACCACAAGTGTGATTGACAAGTCAGTCTCCACCACCAGAGACTCCAGGAGCGACGTGAGCACTGATTGCGCTCTCACAAACTGATGTACCCCCCCACCCCCTCCTTTTATATGATTCGGCCTGTATCCCTGCTTCCCATTCAGATCTCTGGTGAATTCCTTGTAACCAAATGAAAACATTCCCATCTGCCTTGTCAGCAGTCCCACACTTTCTCGGATCCATCATTCCCGCCCCCACAAAGTCACATACACACATGCACTCTTCCACTTCCTTCCATTTATTCGATGGATTGTCCATCATGTATAATTTGTAGGGGGGGGGGTGCAGAGCAGCTGAAGCAGCCACAGCTCGATAATGGGCAATATGTCTCAGAGCAGGAAGGAAGGATGACCATGCTCAATGTGCTGTAGCTGTGGTATGTGGGTGTAGAGTCATGGTATATGTGCATGTGTGCATGTGTCAGAGTGGAGGGGACAGATGTAGCCGGCTGAACAGGGAGGTTCTGTGTGTGAGAGAGAGAGAGGAGGGAGATTAAGACTCAACAGTACATGAAACAAGCAGAAGTAAAAGTTTCATGGTCACTGCAACTCGTATTTTTGTTTTTTTTTTTTTTTTGTTTTTTTTGCTCAGGACATGAGAGTCGTAAACCAGATCGGAGCCTGGGAAGTCCAGGCACATTTCTTTTCCCCCCCAGTTTATTTTATAGACGCATCAAATAATAGAATCTGTGCAGTAAATTTAAACTTTTATTATAGTACAAAAGTGTAGCACTTTGTCTTTGCCCATGGTACTAACTTTTTAGTGAGGCATAACTTTAGTCACTTTATTTCCAAGTCTGACCAAAGAGCCAGAATAGTTTATAGTCCTTCATGAGTTGTGTTTTGCACAAAGTCCAGCACGACATATAAATCTCTCTTTTCTTGCAGCTTTGTCAGTTTCTGCAGTTAAATACAACATTTGTGAGTCAAAATGTCGACAACATGTGATTTGTTACATCAGCCGATTGCATTTTAAGTACGTTGCATGACAGTAACATTGGCTAATGATTTAGTTTCCTAACAGTGTGATATGTTAAGTATTATATGATGTGAAATTACTGCAGGGAAAACTAACAACTACTCAACCATTATTATCAATATCAATACGGCTCTTAGAAAACCTATATACAGAGGTCTTGTTCCAAAGATGAACAATCAGGTCTCTGATAAAGATGTATTTGTGTTGATCACCTAGTTTCCCAGTCATGAAGACGTCAGTCGGTCTTTTTAAAAAAAATCCCCTTCAAGATAAACAACTGCTCATCAACTCAAGTGACGTTGCCTCATCAACTTTCGCGGAAAATCTAATCACTTTCTCCAAAGATTAGTAGGAAACGATAAGAGCTGATGACACCCAGTGTGTGTGATTGTGTCTGTGTGTGTGTGTGTGTGTTCACCTCATGCGCACAAAGTCATGTACAGACTTGTTTTTTTTACGTCACTCCACACACACAAGCACACACACACTTTTGACTGTAACTTCATACATGTACCAGATCCCGGCTCTCTCTCTTGCTCTCTGTCCTGCATGCTTTGTGTCTCTAGGGGTGGGGGTTGGGGGGGTGAGGGTCTTGCATAAGACCACCCGTGTTAATGTAAACCTGTCTCTTCACTCTTTCTTAAACCTTCAACCTTCCCTCCTTTTTCCATCCACTTCTCCCATCACACCATCCTACACAAACAGCACACACACACACACATACACACACACACAAACAATGCACGCACACACACACAATTGACTGAGAGAATGCTTGATGCATTCACAACTACAGTAGGTAATGGAAATCACAGTACAGTTCATATCCTATGATTCCCAGATTGTCTTTGCAGCCTCTCCAGCAGATTTCCATTTCCTCTCTTGCATTACACACATTCACGCAAAGATAAGGGAACCATTTGTGTCTGTGTGATTTATTGAGCAGACATTCACTGAAAACATTCTGTCTGGTCTGTGTGTGTGTGTGTGACTTTTTTTTAAAAATGTGCCGACAAGTCGTTTTGGATTTGGAGATTACTGGCCACTGTTTATTTTTGCAGACAGAAATCAGCGGATCACTTTGTGTGTTTGCGCTCTCGGTAATTTAGGTTGGCTCGCTCTGTTGCTGTCTTTGACATTTGGAAGTGTCATCTGTGATAAAAACTTGCCTCAAGACTTGGAAACTAAGGTCACAAGTGTTTCCTGAAAGTGGAGCAAAGTGATACTTTAATAAGCCTCAGTATGTAAACATGAGAACGGCCTGATGATGGTTCTTACACTTAGAACTGAAGATATCATTACAGCCAAACACTGATTTACATGGACTCCAGTTGTGCTGATTATATTCATTTTTTTTTATATGATCTCACCTTTGCTGTGAATAAATTGTCCACTTTTATAAACCACAGCATCACATTGTAATGACTGTGGGCTGGAGCCAAGCTCAGCATGTCCTGGACGAGAAGCAAAGGTACATGTGGGTACAGCCCTGGCTCAGAGGTGGAGCGGCAACTTCAACGAGTGGTTTTGGATGAAAACTGGAAATGAAATAAGTTAACAAAGCAGGACTAAAGCCATGTGTTTGACCCATTCAGCCAAATGACATAGAAAGGCTTTTTCAAGTCGATGACGACCTGACAGCTCTCCAGAAGTGACTGATCACATTGCTGAGTTGATCATCGGCCAAACTAAAAACAAAAACAAAGTGCAGATGAAGTAAACTTTGGTCCATGTCATTCTGTGGAGTTCTTATCACACTGGTGCACATTATAAAGTCAGTTTTATTTGGCCAGTTGCTGCTATGAGAAGGGGGTGTGTTGATGTGATTGACAGCTGCGATTGAATAACACAAGTTATATCTGCAAGGTTTTGGAAATGGAGACTCGTCCATCTTTATGTAGAGTCGTACAGCGCGGTATACTCCTCCAATCAGAGTCATTTCTAATAAATAAGGAGAATATGTTGCAGGAGTATCAAGGAAACAGTCAACACAAAGTCAAAGGAGCATTGACTTTACATGCAACACTGTGGGAAATTTCTGCTCCCAGCTCAGTTAATCAGTTGAAGCCTAAACCCAGAGAAGCAAAACCAGACCTCTCAGGTTGCTTTGGAACCGATATCTGATCAATTTGCACGAGTGTGATACACACGATCAGATGATTGGTTAATGTCAACCAGACTGCCAGAATCAGCCTCTTCCTGAGTGCCTTTTTTGGCTCCGATGAACTGTCCTCTTAGATGGATAAACGTGTAAATCGTGGTGGTTTCCTCTTTGGCAGAGCAGACTGTGGTCAGCAGGAGGTCCACTCCACTGATGTGGGATCAGTGCTGCCAAAGATAACAGGAGCAAAGGAGGGCTGTTGTGCAAAGCTCACATCTTTCTTCTGGCACACAGCTGGGTCAGACTCTCTCTCTCTCTCTCACATGTGTGCATTAAAATGTAGGCACACACACACACACACACCATAAATAGAGACCTAAACTTAGACCATATATGCTGCTGTAGGTTAGTGTGGGAAGAGGTGATCAAATATTGAAGCATGCAGTCACACTGCTGCAACCGACACAGTGTGACAGATACAAACATTTTGCATGGATGAGTTCCTGAGTGGCACTCCCATTTATCAGGAAACCAACCATTTGATTCTCAGCACAGAAATGATCTCAGTATCAGTAATCACATAAATCATGTGCAATATTAAATCCAAAGCACCATAATGTGACTCATAATGAGTTATGGAATATCAATAAACTTTAATGTTGAGCTACTAATCCACATTGTGGGATAAGATGTCCTTAAGTCCTGCACGTGTTAAGAACACAGTATATACTCTATTATTTGCTTTATTCACACATGCATACACTTGTGTGGCTTGTGTATGTGTGTGTTTTAGGGGCTGAAACAAAAGTCAGAGCTTATCTGCGCCAGACATTCTTGAAGGAAGAAGTCATGCTCCGTGCTGACTGAGTTAATACGAACAAGTGGCTCCTTGTGCTAAAGCCAAGCAGGAGGAATGTACGTAGGTTGAGTTTACCTGTAAACCTGTGTCACTCTGATTATAATCTGCATCTTCACCCGAGCCAGCACACGAGCACTGCACAAACCGGTTGGGAACAAATGGTGACGACTGATGATATTTCTTTGAAGCGGAGCGTTTGTGTTTCCTGTAGATTTAGTAGCGCAGGTTTTAACAGGTGCTTTTGCAGAGGAGGCTTGAATCCAAATGATGCGTCATCATCACTATAGTGTCAGTTGTTCAACCGACTGGTGCTGTCTTTTCTTTTCTTTTCTTTTCCTCTTAATGTACAACTGTCCTGAAAAGCCTGTTTTAGTGGAAAAGGCTGGAATAACCTAAAGGACATTGTGCACTTTCATTCTGATTTCTTACTTTCTCTTTCTGGCTTCAGCCGCAGGCGTACAAGGGCTCGTGATACATATCTGGCTTAGTCACTGGCATCATAGTATCTGTCGAGTGGGTGCTATGTAGAGTCATCGCGAAGAATATCAAGTATGTTTCACTCAGTGTTTAAAACTGTGATTTCGACAGGAAAGCAACGACAGAGAGAGTCTTTGTTTGTTTTGCCCCCCCCCACCAGTTTGCATGCACATGTTCCTGTGCAGGACGACGAGTTCCCACAAACGGGAGAATTGATTCCTCCAGTGTGAAGATGCAGCAGGATTTGAGTTCAATAGATTGATTCATGGCTCAACAACAAAATCTTTTACTTGAGCCAAAGCCAACTGCAGTGCTCACTGATACTGATCCTCTATAGATCCTCAGACCAACTGCACTCTATGTTCTTTTTATCACATGTACAATAGGGAAGCCACTGTATCCACAACTGTATATATATATATGTAGCGTGTTTGTGTGTGTGTGTGTGTCAGAGATAATGCTTATTTATCACAGTTTGACTGCTTTCATTCATTCATTCCCACATTTGTCTCATTCATACAGACACTAAAGGGATTGTGGGTAGTTGGCTTCTTAAATGGAAACAGAAAACTAATGTTTCCAATGTATATGTGTCTGAACATTGGTCATTTATCATCTTTTTGCATGCACTGATTTATATGGCATGTTGCTTTTTATTGCAGTCAATATGCAAGAAGGGGTTAATGATGCAGTATGTGTGTTGTTGCACGTTTCCAAAAATTAAAATTAGTTATTTTGTCAGTTATTTTATGTTTTCAAAGATGCACCATCTGTGATGAGTGTTGGAGGCTTCTCCACTGTCTGTGTGCAATGTTCACTGACAACAAAGAGAGATGAGACTCATGATGTGATGCACCACAACACCAAGCTTGTAAAAAAAAGAGACTTAAAGCCGCTGTTTTCTTTCAATCTGTGCATCTTGTTGTCCATTGTCTTGTGATTAGTCTGTGGCCTTGGGACAGCGTGAGTCCATCTCTACACTCCACCACTCTTCGATCATCCCTCGCTCTCAGCTGGCCGTGGGTGGGGTGGATCCTAAGAGGACAGAAGCAAAAGAGTCCTGGGAACAAAATGCTTAACCACCACAGGGGGTCTGTTTCCTCCCCTGCGTTTCACATGCTGGCTGCATCTGTGTGTGTGTGTGTGTACCCAACTGGGAGGGGGTCAGTGGGGGTTAAAGAGGTTTGAGTTTGGGATGAGCCTGTAGCTCTACTCTTTGCTGTTATGGCTTCCTGCTGCTGGTCCTGTTACATGTTATTGAGCCGAGTCGTCACAGTTTAACAGCTCGTATCACCAGTTTCATAGACTCACATGTCTGAGGAAAGACTCTGTGATGCGCAGCACGGTCGTCCAGTTTATCTTCACATTCCTGTGGTTGATCAGAGTCGTAGATGTCTGTCAGGTTTACTCCTCTGCCCTCTAACTACTTCTTTTACCCCCCCAATTTAAGTAGGTGAGGGCCATCATTTGCAGATTTTTGGGGAGGGAGTCTGTGGGTGCACATTCCTGTGAGTGTGAGTGAAGCATGATCAAACGTGCCCTCCTCAAGCCCTAAACGGTTCAATACCAGCTCCACCCAGGGCCACAGCTCCCCTCCCCTCCCCTCCCCTCGCCTGGGTCCACATGACATACAACTCCATGCAAAGTTTCCAGATGACAGGACGGGTAGTTAATCTGACTGACATGACGGGGCTTAAAGGTGCCAGTCATCACCATGTGGTTTCATCTTTTCTTCCATTCCTCCTTTTTGCAGAGTTTAAAAATGATCCGAAAACATTAACGTGGTGCAAAACGGCCCCATTGTCTGTGGACACGCTGATATAAGCAGAGGGCCATCGTATCACAGATCAGCTCTGATGCCTCCTGCTGTGAGAATGTAGTGGAAACAGAAATGAAATGAATCTGCAGCACGAAAAACATTACAAGGGATTTTTGGGGGGGTTGTGGTGATCAGAATTGTTAAAGCTGAAAATGTGCTGAAAGACGGGATCAACATTAGGATCAGCAGGAGGGAGAGCTGTGTGTAAAGTGTGTGTGTGTGTGTGTGTGTGTGTGTGTGTGGTTGTGTGTGTTGGAGCATGTTGTGTGTATATGTACTGTACGTCGCTCTGTTTCCTTCACACACAGGTTTAAGACTTTCTGGCGACAGAACAATTCGTGTCACTTGATGATGATGTAACTCACATTGCATTTCTCACAGTCAGCTGTGTGGCTTCCTGTGGAAAACAGTCACTCTCATTCATTTTCCCCTGTATCCCTCCCCTTGCTGTCCTCGCTTGGTTAAAGGCAGGAGAGAAAATGTTGTTTTTTCCACCTGGTTGGACTTTTGCGGTTACAAGACATTAGAGAGAAATTATTTCTGTCTGGAGCTTCCAACACACTTCCTGTGGCCCTGGTGCTGGAATTTACTCTGGAATGATGTAATGATGTTACCACATCCCAGTCGACACTACTGTACCAGGAATATTTACCAATGTGCTGTGTTTATAGAGAGCGGGGTAACGTTCAGACCAGCGGTACATAGGACCAGAGGGCAGGTGATCTGACAGCTGCAGGGAGGCAGAGAAACTCCATCTTCTCTCTTACACACTGTGTTTACATGAACAGTCGTATCCTGGTTGTGTTTCTCATCATGTGTACTGATAGAAACCAGGATAGTGAGGCATGTAAAACACCCTATAGCAGCCTGAGAAGCAGAGGCTGCGCCAGGATGGAGATAGTGTGTGGGCCTCGAGAGCACTGGCTGGGCAAAATCTTTAAAACCGGGGGGCTTCAGGAGATGGAGGAGAGATGTCACTCATCCAGTGGGCGAGGGTTTGCTCCATCAGTTGGAGCTAAACCACAATGGAGACAGAGCATGTGGAAAACGTGCAGACACACAGGCGCTAATGTTCCAGTTATTTGCCTTTGCATTGCTGCTGCTCTGATTTACCAGGTGAGCTCACTGCGGATACAGCAGTTTCCACCTGCTTTGTTTGACTGGTTTCGACAGTATTATATAGTATAGCCTCAGATGCTCAACTTACTCACTCATTTCATTGGCTAACATGCCCGTGACGATGCAGCCAATAAGAGTCAATCAGTACAAATGGGGTAGAGGCTCAGGTTGCGGCAACAGTACAGGTTTTTTACTTTTTACTTAGGTTGGATGAATAGCTGGAGTACTGGATTTAAAAAAAAATCTCCTGATTGGCTCAGCCTCTTATGAAAGTGGGCGGTCCTAGGCCCAGCCAGGCCCAGCCAGGCCCAGCCAGGCCCGGGCCTCTGCCGAGAAGGTGAGAAATCCAACGATCAATAACCCTGGACTCTGCAGGTGAACTTCGACACCAGGATGCTAATGCACGTGACATGAGTGAGTTTGTGGTGATGCTTTGTTGAATTATTTAGCTACTGTGAGTGTGTGAGTTCAACGCTGCATCAAGTGTGTTTCCTTCAGATCCTCTTCACCATAAAACTGTGACCAAACGATGTCTCTGCTAATTCCAGTCCTTGCATCCTTGGATTTTGGATTAGTTGTGGCTTTTATTATCTCACATGATGTTGTCTTAAAGGAATAGTTCCTGAATGACAACTGCACACTGCTCCAGTCTCCAGTCAGCTAAACTGAAGCTGGACGGAGGACACAAGCGAGGGTTGTTGTTTTTCTTTCGGTCAGTGTCATGTTTGGTCTCTTTGTCTCATCAGCCGTCGGGCGCAGTCAAATGTTTTTTCAGGGAATGAGTGTGATGTTTGTTGTGTGTTGGGGGGGACGGAGGGGGGCTCGGAGGGGGAGTGAAGGCATCCTTGTTAGCCACACATAAGATACTAGTGTTTGGTGTGGCTTGTTGTTGGTGTGAAAAGCCCGTCTGTTTAAGCAAATGAGAGTGTGTGTGTGTTTTTTTCATGAGGATCATTTACTGGAGGCTTTTTTTTTAATTGAGTCTGAGCACGAGGAGTTGGTGTGTGTATGTGTGTGTGTGTGTGTGTGTGTGTGTGTGTGTGTGTGTGTGTGTGTGTGTGTGTGTGTGTGGAGCTGTTGTAGTTGTATTTTCCATCTGATTTTCTGTGATGAAAACTGAGATTTTTTTTTTTTATATTTACACTCAAACCAGTTTTGGACGATCAAATCTAGACGACTCGTGTTTACAGATTATCATCATTTATTTCTGTTTGTCCTCTTTTAAACGGGTATACCCACTCTCTCTCCCTCCCTCCCCCTCTCTTTCTCTCTGTCATACAAACATACACACACACACACTGTCCATGCCAACAGCTAATGAAGGACTGACAGACAGACAGGAAGCAGACAGACAGACCGGCCGTCAGACGGACAGAAGGAGGCGTGCTCAAATGAAACAAAGAGAGAAGGGGAACAGAGGATTTCTGGGGGAGAGAGACGTCTCGGAGAGAAAAATTAGAGCCAAACACAGAGACCATTTTAGAATATGAACAAAAGAGACTCGTCCTGTTATAGAAAACCGATCAGAAATTAACGTGTGTTGACTGGAAATTGATTTTTTCATACAGGGACTCTTTGATTGTGGTCTGGGATAGAAGAACAAAGAAATGAGGGATGGGCTGCTGCTACTGTCTCCTCCCCAAAAAAACCACCTGCGCCTGCTCACTGTCAGACAAAGCAAATGGTTTCACACATACTAACACATCATCTGATCTGGTTTAATCATAAGATATGCAAATTTATAATCAAGCACAATAAGAGATCGAGACTTTATTTCTCAAGTGTATTGTGGTGGTTTTGTCCGGGCTCAGACTGAAGCAGCTTAAAGTAGGGTTAGTGAAAGTTTTGGTTGCACCTTTCCATTTGCACTGTGATCATTAAACCATTGAATCAGTGTGATGTCACAGCTGCAAATGACAGAAATCCAGAGCACCAAGAATATTGATGGTAGCCCGTCAGAGTTTGGTAGCTGGAGACAAAAAAAAAAACAAAACAAGACAAAAAAAGAAAACTACTCCTCCATATAGAAGAGGAAAGTAACTCTCCATGTTGATAATGCTGCAGTGTGCAGGAACTGACCACAGAGCCTTTTGCAGCCTTTAGGGACCAACATACTACTCAAGGGCACTTAGACTGTGGCAGCGGGGACTACAGATGCAGATGCACCACAAGCCGCACTGACCACTGAAACACACACTGACAGGGACTGAATCAGTAGCTTTTTCTATTTCCACCGTTTTTTTCCCCTCAGAAACAGAGACGCTGTAAAACAAACAAAAAAAAACACACAGACACACGAGCAGAGAGTAAAAAAAAAAAAAAGGAAGGAGCTGCTCAGACACAGACACATCAGACAAAGAGGAAATTGGTCAGTAAAAAAAAAAAAAAAAAAAACGTGAGTAATGCTGATGCCTGTTGCCATGGAGATTGGGGTCAATGAATGGTTGCCATGGAGCTCACTCCTTGGAACTCTGGGAAGTGGATGTTTTGATGTGTGCATATGTGTGTATGCGTGTCTCTGTGTGCAGTCTGAACTTGTGTATGGAGGATGATAAAAGTGTGTATACATTATAAATGAGAATGTACAGTTGGAGTCTGTGTGTGTGCGTGTGTGTGTGTGTGTGTATACAGTACAGACGACTTAAAAACAACAAGACTGTCCTTTGAAAACCAGCAGAGATATAGTTCAAATGTGCACATGGCTGCACGTCAAAATACAAAGAAATATCTAACAAACTGTCTTTTCAGCCTCGGATGAGTCTGTAGTTTGATTTTTTTTATGTGTTTTATACTTTATGTGCAATATTTACTGAATAAAAGGAACAATCCTATTGATTTGTAGTGGTGCAAACCCTTGTAATGCAATCATCTCTCATGGTTGAAGTGATTTCATTGTGATGCATCATGAATTTTCTGGCAAACAAGACAGACAGGAACATAAGTGTTGCCTTAAAGCAGACCCATGTATTGTCCACTGATACAACAGTGTAAACAACAGCCTGATAGAAATATACAAGTTACAACAGAATAAACAGCTTGACAACATCTCCAACAGTTGACAAATTTGCATGTATCTTCATATCACCCACTGCTGCTGCATGTGCCGTGTCTGACATGTCTGTTCTTAGTGATGTCACGGTAATTAGTGTCTGATGAGCCCATGAGAGCTGAGCACAATTAGGCACGCATGCATGCGTGTTAGACATCTCCATGCTCATATTAACTATAGTGAAGTGAAACATTCATCATGATCCTTTTAAAGTAACTTTACGGTTTGCTGCTGTTCATCGTCTGTGAGGCAAGAACATGTTGTTTTAGATAAATGTCACAGCTGTCAGTAAACAACAACAACAACAACAACAACAACAACAAACTGCACGAGTAAAGTCAGGTACCTGTTAGTGTGAACAGAACCACATTTGGCCGACTGGAAGCTTTTCCCATGATTTTTGGCTCCGGTCCTAGCAGGCTAAGAGTTTTCTCATGTTTTTAGTAGGTTTCTGGGTCAGTGTGTGTGAGTGTGTGTGTGTGTGTGTTTGACTGTCATTTTCTGTTTCTGATTCACTTGTTTATTTCACTCTGTGTGTGAGTGTGTGTGTGTGTGCACGTACATGTTAGTGTGTGTGTGCATGTGGCAAGACTACACACGAGACAGAGGATTTTCCTTCCATCCACCTGATGTCAATAGAAAATGAGGTCATTGTTCATCACAGGCTGAACTGCTGAGTCAACTTACCCAGTAGTGATGAGAGTAACTGCTCTGCTCATGATAATTTATCATGGTAATACTTCAGTGAAGTACAATAAGTGTGTATATTAATAAAAAGACACACATCTGCCACATAAATATACAGATGTGCATTCATTTTAGGTCAGTGGTTCAGATGGAGAAGCAACAAAGAACAGGTTGACCTTCGCTTATCCTGCACACACACACTCTTTGCTGCTCCACTCCTCTTGTTTAACAGGCTCATAGTCACATGTTTGTTTGACTGTAGGCACATTATGTGTAACAGACATGTATCATGTCATTTCCAGTGAATAACATCTAATTGGATGTGAGTATTTTAGACACTGGGTCCAGGCTTGTCTGGTATCAGAGGACTTGTTGTTCCCTGTGTCGCTGTCCCTCCGGTCCTTGAGGTGATGCAGATGTGAGCATGATGCCATGTGACACATCTGGTCTGGAGGACATGAAGATTGGGGCATGGGGGGGGGGCAGCTCGGTTTGTGTCTCTGGGCTGGAATCCCGGTCTCTCGCGTGAGGAGATTGGAGAGGATGGCCTTGTGCAAGATTCATGCTAGAGTACACACAGCGTGGAGGAGACCAAGAATAGACTGTGCACTAGTGTAGATGGTTGTTGGGGCTGATGGGAGTGCACGTGGAGCAAGTGCACGTGAGGCTCCCCTCCCCCCCTTTCACTTGTGATGTCAGACCCAGTACAGTATGCTACCACTGGAAGCAAGTGTGAGCCCATCCCCCCTTTTTGCTTCATGATCATCGTTGTCATCACAGCAGCTTTTTGGGTGTTTCTCTAATGCTTAGGCACACACACACACACACACACATTCATTGACCATACACAAGATGCAGGTGTCACCGGAACACACACACACACACACACACACACACATACCATATGTATCATCTTTATCCTCACTGCCTTGGCATCCTCATGCAACTGACGTGTGTTGCAGCATTACCCATAATCCTCCTTGGGAGTCAATCTTACTCCATTTCACTTAAATCCCATAACACTCTCTGGTGCATTCAGTTCGAGGAAACACGTTAATAGCTGAGACAGACACTGTCAGGAGCAACTAAAGACAAACACACACACACACACACACACTGTCAAGCTCTCACACTCACATTTTCCTCTGTAGTTCTGCTCTTTGTTATTTCACCTTGACAAAGCTGGAAACCTTCTTATTGCATCGATTTTCAAAGCTCCACATAATTCCCAGTCCTCACTGACATACACAGACAAAAACAAGCTTCTCCGCTGCAACACAAAGCACCAGAACCAGACTCATTTTTGAAGTCTGTAGTGAACTTGATAACTTTGATCGATAGCGTATCGGCCGCGGCTGTAAAACATGTCATCCTTGTCATAATGTCAGTGAGTGTTTATTGGCAGTTTGTGCCGCCTGAGACACGACACGCTCATAATGAGCTTATCCTCCACATTGAACAGCTGTTTGACATTGAATGTGTTTGGATCACAGTGACTTAATGGGAAACATGATGCTGTTGGATTTAGCTCGCTGCTCGGGTAGTGGGGTGTGTGTGTGTGTTGTATTTTTTAATTGAAAAGGCAGCAGAGGAGCAGAAACTCTGCACCGCTGTGATGGATCAGGACGACACGCCAGAAATATAGCAGCAGTAATATTCCAGTGCTACAAATTACACAGACGGCGTAATGAAAGGTCGATGCTCCCGTCGCCTCTGTTTTCCAGCTCTTGTTTTCTGTTGGAAACGATGCAAATCAGCCCTCTGTGCAGACCACACACTCTGACATGTGCATGTGTGTGTGTGTATGTGTCATGTTGAGATAAAGTGCAGTCTTCATAAACAGTGTGTGTTCTGGATGAGAGGAGAAGAAGACAAGTGCAAGACAGACACAAGTCAGGAATTAGCATCTCCAAGCATTGTAGAAAAGCTCAGGAGCAGAAAGGAATTCTGGGAATGTTGTTCTCTGTAGCAGGTGGTGAAGCCGCTGACCCACAGACACAACCCCTCCCCTCACTGCGTACTTCCTCTCTAAAGCAGAAACAGACTGTCACAATCTCTTTTTTTTCTTGGCTAATTGTTCCCTACACTGAATCTGCCTAATGATGTCTGGGATCAGCTGACAGGCTGTTTTTGTAGAGCGTGGAGGACCTCAGGATGAGGGTGGGGTTGATTTGTATGATGAGATCATCACCATCCACCATCGGCTTCAGGGGTTGCTGTCGACATGTTCCAGCACATGCAGGGTGTGGTGCGGCTGACTCTTGGCCTCGATCAGGTCCCAGTAAGCTCCAGCTGATCCGGAGGACTTGAGACTGGGAGGGGGGGGCTTTTCTGCTTTTCTGTTGCTCTCCTTGTACAGCATGATGTTGGAGCCGGTCTAATGGGGCATAATTGTATCTGTAGGTGCATGTGGCGGAGATATAAATGCAATTTGACACAGTAAGATCCCAAGTCCAGCATCTGTGGCCCACGTGTAAGGAGTTGCCATAACAACTGACCCTGTGAATATGGTCATGGGTGCATGTGTGTGGGTGTACATGCATGCTGCTGGGGGAGGCAGGGTTAAGGCTTCTCACCCACCGAGGGGCTTCAAGCTCCATTACCTCAAGATTTGTACATTACGTTGCTGCATTTCTGTTAGCATCCAATGCTAAGTTGCTGTTAGCCAATATATAAAAGCTTTGCTGCCTCTTTTATCAGTTCACCTTATGGATACTTAAGTACCAGTCCGTGTCTCTGCATGATGTCATTCATTGATTTTGCAGCTCAGCCATGGCCACTAATCTTCCAGAGTGATGCCGCTGTCGATGCAGTCATCAGGATTAATGTTCATCTCTGTGAGACTGTGATGTGCGGCGGCTGATTGCAACTTGATTTGCTGTGGAGGTTAAACACTGTAAATGCTGAGATACTGTGGCCTGTGTTTGAATACATGCAGAAACCTTTATGTGGCTTTTTTTATTGTCAGTTTGATTCCTTTAACTGGCTCCTATGGCTCATGCTTTCATCTCTCCCCCTCCCTTTATTCCCATTGTTCAGTTTCTCTTAGATGTTACAGGCACAGTCATTTTAGATTTAAATCATTTCCATCCGGTTATTTGTCATTAGTCGCTGTGATATTGTGGCTCACCACTAATCCAAAAATCTCTCCCAAAAACAAGAATTTGAATCATGTTCTGACTGTGACTATGATGGTTTTCAGCTTCATTTGTGGTTCCTCTTCTCAGAAATGCCACTCGCTCTAGTTTGCAGCGAGTCTGGCACCTCTAAGCAGAGCAGATCCGAAATAACCATGTGGCTCTCTGTCTTTGTGTCTCTGCAGGGCTGGCATCGACGATGTGGAGACAGATGTGGTGGAGATCGAGGCCAAGCTCGACAAGGTACGAACCGCACTGCAGAAATATCAAATCTGACCAATATCCTGCATCTGTCCGTCACTTTGAGCCGAGTATCTTCCATAAAATTTTCAGAAGGCAGTCCTGCAGACAACGGTGGCACATGTTGTGCTCACTGTGAGAACAACTAACAGAGGAGCAAATGATTCACACTGTGTGAATGAAAAACGCCACCAGATGTCAGATGTTGAGTTTGTCCATAAACAGACACTGTTGATTATGATTATTTTCCACCACATTAGCTCTGGTTCTTTCGCTCATCATGATTTGTTGAAACTTGGTGCAAACAAGTAAAACACAGTCGTCATCAACGCACAAAGCACAATTGAAGTAAACAGCAAATCATGATAAGACCTAAGATATAGACCACTTATATATACAAGATGAATTTTCTTTCCCCCATCCTGCAGCTCCGATCAAGGAAAATCTCTTTATTTAATTTTGATTAAATTGCCCAGACTGGTTCGACATGCAGTCCTCCAATGGGAACAGAACCTGAGCCCATGTGTCTGTCTGCTGTCTGACACTCACCTTTATCTAAATGTCAAGGTTGTTTAAACCAGGGAAACACTGCACACATCAGTTATTATGTTTAATAGGTTCATGCACTGCTAGATAACACACACACACACACACACACACACACACACACAGTAGGTCGACTTAGCAAACACTGATTAAGCTTTATATTGTGTAGTATGTGAAGATCACACAGTGGCATGGTTCGAATCATATGGGGTATTGGGTGGGTGGGTGGGGGTACTTACAGAAAGGGATTAAAAAAAAACATTCATCATATCATTGTAAATGTATGGTGATGTGGTATTACCCTTGCTGGTTTAGATCTGATGTAATCAGTGCAATTTTCAGACACCCCTAAAGTGGACTGTACCATATCTGAACCTCCGTCCGTTTTGACAGTTGCCTCAGGTGGCGCATGTCAATCAAGCAGAGGGATGGGGGAGACCTCTTGTCTTAATTATATTCTTTCAAGTGTCTCTCCCGTCTGTCACAGCTCTACGTATGATATTGGAAGAATATAGTGGGTGAAAAATGATGAAATGGATTAAAAAGATATGGAACAGCTGCCATTGTCCACCGTAGAAATAGTTTAAAGTAATAGTGAAACTGGTAAAAGGCAAACAGTGCAATGCTCAGTGACATGATGGTTGCATCATTTGTCAGATCCTATTACTTGTGAAAATGGCTCCCAAGTACGGAGGAGCCACAAGAGTAGATGGCATACCGTCCCCAGGGAGTGTCTGAGTGAGATAATGCCTCTTCAGATAAACTAATAGACGTGTAAGTCAGACAGTATTTAGAGGATGAGATAGTGTGAACGGAGTTAAGCGGTGACCGCACCCTTGTTATGTTCTATCTCACTCTCATCTGTAATTTTTTACTCTTTATCTCCTGCATAGTTTCATATAAGCAACAGTAGATAATAGATGTTTTCTACTCGGTCAAACTGAGGTCACTCAGAAGTGTGCCGTCCATCTTGTCAAGCTTGTGCATAATAAAAAAAAAAAAAAACACCAAGCTGCTCTGTTAAAGTGATGAACAGGCTGTTTATATGCCTGTGACGTTCCCTTCATGTTGCAGTCGCTCTGGTTTATCAATAGGTCCACACACTTACAGCCCCCGCTCTTAAATTAGTGACCCGGCAGGCGACTCTTTGACACCTCACACAAATGTCCATGCACACACACACACATACACACATCCACAGATTATTTCTGCTCCCAAGAGGTCAGGACCTCCTTTTTGAACTTTGAGCTCCATTTGAGCACCAGTGAAAGATGACCATGCCGGGGTCAGTGTGGGGAAGGTAGGGGGGTGGGGGTAAAGGTTTCCATCAGGGTGATTTGCTCTGTTCAGCAGGGGGTCCTCACATTGCTCTGTTAGGATGCCCTGAAGCTGCCTGAAGGATGTGTCTGATGGCTCTGAGATTAACGACATCTGAACCTGCCTCCGGTGTCAAAATGACTCTTTAAACCAGTGTGAAACGTTCACTGATGTCCATTGTCACACTGGTTTCCAGGTCTCTTAGTTTGACCTAGAGCACCGCACTGAAGTATCAGCACTGTACAGTATTTTTTTTGCATATTAATCACTCTCCTCTTTGTTACACCAGGACTGTTTCGGTCAATAAACACGGCCTGGTCTGTCATGTGATACCAGATGGGGGCTTGTTTCAGTCTGAATGGACCCCTGTGGTTCTCCTAGACCATTTATCAGCAGATTGTGACGGAAACACTGTGCCTCTAATGACCGTCTTCAGGCTCTGGAGGCTCAGCAAAGCTCACGATGAGATCACATTCGGCATATCAGCCAGTTGTTGTCAGACCAGCCTGCAAGAGGCATCATCACTGTGCTTCCTCGTGCTTTGCGTAGATCCATAACCGTGTCAGTCATGTCCATATGAAGGGAAACACTGTATGAATGCATCTCCACATCTGTACACACACACACTTCATTTTGTTTCCGTATCTTATTTCAGCAATGCTCACACACACATATCAACTGTCATTTTTAGTCACTTTATTTGCTGCTCACTGTCACAGATTGTGTAGTTTATCTCTCCTCACCCTCTAGTTTCTCCTCTGTGGCCTGCACAGCATTACGGTCTCTCCATCAGCCACCCAGTAAACCACACTCACATCGCAACAACCTTGGGAACTACTGCACCAAATGAGATAATTAAAGGTTTTACAGCACTCTCTCCTCCACATGTTCTGATGCTGCCGCGCACACAGCTGCGTCAGTACAGTGGTAATGACAGTGTGCCGCGCTGCAGCTTATCATATTCCCTCATGAAGTGGGAAAGTGTTGCCTGTTCATGTGGTTGGGTTAAAAAAAAAGAGGACATGTCACTGCTGTGAACTGGTGATGTTCATGTTCACAGTTAAGTCTCTGCCGTCTGAGATCACTCCTCATGTGCTAACTGCTGCACTCCAGTCACTTAGCAGTGTGAAATCTATGTTTAATAGATCAGCGGCCCACCCAACCAAGTAACATGAGTATTTTCTGATACAGTCAAATGAAGCTTAGATTGAACTTCTATATCTACCCTTTAGGATAAAGCTATACAGCCAGCACCTGCTTAGCTTAGCATAAAGACTGGAAAACAGCTGGACTAGCTCTATCCAAAGGTAACGAAATCCAAAATGCTCCAAAACATAACCATCTGTTAAGTGGACGGTGCTGTTGCCTTTATGTTGCAGCTCTGATTTTGTATGTCTTAAATAAACATGATTAGTTTCTTCCTGTTTCCAGTCTCTGTGCTGAGTTCGACAAACCATTATATTTAATAGACAGACGGGAGATTGGTATCCATCCTCATGTCTGCCTCTCCACCTGAAAATAAGCACTTCTGCCCAGGAACAAGACACAATACACTGTGTCCAGGTCAGAAATAACACCATGTGACGGACGGTTTATTTTTGTGTATCAATTGCACATCCATCAGTTTGACCTGATAAATAACTGTCTGTGATGCTACAAAAGGCTTAAATGCCTCAGTGTGGATGTGTACAGACACGGCAGCTTCAATCAAGCCTGCACTGGCCTGATTGTAGATGAGTCTAAATTTGTTCCTCCTCTCCGATTTTGCATGTGACTAACAATTCTTCTTAAGCTTTGTTTGATTTACGCCATCGCCACGACTATTAATACTGCTGCGTCATATTGTGTGAGTCTTTAAATAGATGGTCCTGTTGAGTCTTTAAAGTGATGATTTGTGTGTTTCTCTCTCTCCGCAGCTGGTGAAGCTGTGCAGTGGGATGATTGAGGCCGGCAGGGCCTACGTCAGCGCCAACAAGCTCTTCGTTAACGGCATCAAGGACCTGTCCCAGCAGTGCAAGAAAGAGGAGACGATATCGGTGAGTGGAAGTGACAAGACTTCACACACAACTGAGCTTGAATCTGGGCATCCGCTGATGTTTCAGGGTCAACTTGTCAACAAATGGCCACTCATCTATCTCTGGTTTCACGTTCCAGTGATTCACCAACATGAATAATAACAGTAGAGCAGTATAAACAGTATTGTCCAGAGAGCCCGAGTCACCCAGCTGTTTCAAACATGAAGGATGTGACCACATGCAGGCAGGAGATGTTTACCCTGGTAGTTTACATGGGAGGAAGCAGAGAGATCTGAAACCTGCCTCGTGGTTTTCTTTAAGGAAAACATTCGGATGAGATTTCCTGTCGGTACAAGTGTCGCCCTCGTAGCTCCTGGGTGCAGCAGTGGAGACGTTATGGTGTCATAGTCAACAACTGTAGAGTCTGTTAACTGTTGAACTGAGACCGTTTTAAACCGCCCTGTATGTAAGAAAGAAATTTATGTTCAAATGGAGATCAGTGTGTTTACACAGCGTGTGTGTGTGTGTGTGTGTGTCCATGTGCGTGTGTGTTGTCAACATGCAGGAATGCCTTGAAAAGTGTGGAGAAAGCCTCCAGGAGATCGTCAACTACCACATGGTAAGACAGTTTTACACACACCCACACACACACTAGTTGTAGCCACAGGCTGGAGGTCGAGGTAGAGCGGTGTTCAGACACGCCCTGGTCCCCTTGGCGTGTTAACATAAGACATCCAGTCCCCCCTGGGCCCAGTATTACAACACACACACACAGAATTTAAAACTCACACACAGATTTTAACTGTGCCCTCGCTCTGTGACAGTGAAACGGTCCACGCCGGCCAGTTCACATGTGTGTGTCTGATTCAAACCACATGCTTCACCAGATGTGAAGGCAGCTATATTGCACACACATAATGCACACACTCACACAGTTACAGCACACACACATTTTACTCACATGACTCCAGAGTGATTTTTCCCCATGACTAAGTGTGATTAAGAAATTTCCCGCTCTGTGAATCTGCTGAGACGCTGATGACAGGTTTGAAAAGCTTGAAGGCAAATCTATACTTAAAGAGATGCTCTGATATTATGACAGTCATCAATAGTAAATGTTAAAAACAGAAGGCAGAGAGGGAAACAACATACAACATACAAACTGCCTTTATCAGCCTTGCAAATATTAATATTATGTTTTAATGAGAATATATTTGGGGGTTATGATCTTGGTCAAAAAAAAAAAAGGGACATGTGACATTATATAGGCTGAACGATTAATCAAGAAACTGATCAGCAGATAAAAAGTTACCGAACATAATCCTCGGCCACAGCTGTAATCCATTTAATAGTAGTTGAGGTACATGAATCTCAAACAAAGACGTGAACTGGATGACATTTTGATCTAGAGAGCTATGATGTAGAAGCTGTCTGACTCTGTTGGTGTTTCTGTCTCTCTCCTCTGCGTTGTACTCCGACCTCCTCCGAGTTTCTGCCCTGTTTCAGTAGTTCTGGTTCACCACCTTAACAAACTGCGTCACTCACAATCGATGTGGTGAACTGTTGCACAGTCTTGGACAGAAACGTCCTGTCCCGTGAATCTGTTCGAGGATTGGTTCGATTTTTGTAAAAAGAGCTGAAATGAAGTAAAAACCTGGCAACAGAGCTGCAAACACACACCCTCCTTGTTCCTCCGTTCTTCCTCTTTAACCTGTCATGTTCTTTTCCCCATATCTTTCTTCCCTGACTCTGCTGCACTACACCAGGGTCAAGCCTGTTTAAGCCTCTGTACTAGTTCAGATCCATCAGCTGCATCAATCCACCACAACTTTCTCCTCTGTCTTTTCCTCTAATGGCGCCCAGTCGTCTTCCTCCATCTCTCCACCACATGTGCCGACACGTTTGTCTGTACGAACACAACAAATATCACACAGTTCAGTTAATGCGACGGTCGGCCATGTTGGATCTGAGGCAATTTTCTGTTTGTTTTTTTTTATTTATCACCACCTGTTTCTCCTCCTCTACCCTTCCCTCTGTCCTCCACGCCTCTCCCTGTTCGTCTCCTGCTCCCTCCCCTTCACTTACCCTTCACCACAGGCGTCCCACTCCTCCACTCTAACACCCAGGAATTACACTAATAGCTTGTCTGGCAGACAGTGTGAATGGAGGGATGGAGGGAGGGGAGGGAAAGACATAGTGAAAGGAAATCTGCCTTTGTTCGACCACCCACCCCACGCCTGTTTCTGCACCTTCCCAGCTCCTGTAAGATACAAAAGACGCCATTCAAATAGGAAGAAGAAGAAGAACCACCCAGTACGATGAGGCAAAATGTGTTTACTCTCAGACATGGACCTAATCCTGCCACCGAGATGAACAGAGTTATATTGATGTGGATTTGAGGAGGTTCTTTGAGACTGTAGCTTCTTTGTGTAAAATCAACATGCAGCTTTAGCTTCTTTTATTCGTTTCTTATCCAGAAGACTGTAGATGCAAAAGAGTTTAACGTGGCAACACACATAAAGGATGTTAGAAGCTGTGCGTGCTGGGAAACTTGGTGGTGGGTCACACCCAGGCCACCGTAATCCAGAGCAGGTTTTGATTAATGCACATGTGGATATAATGTCGATCTGATGGAAGTGGGTTTGGTTTTGTTTTTTGTTTTTTTTTTCTTTATGGGATTAGTCGTGTTTTTGTAAAAAGTGTCAGATACGTTACACCAGCCTGGAAAGTACCAAACCTTCACTTTGTCCCATGACTCAAAGACTTTGGCAAAGTTAGTTCCTGTAATTCACTTAAGTACAAAAGCGAAGGTCACGGGTGGTCACATATGTTTATAGTACTTACTAATTGCTAATAGCTAATAGCTTTTAGTCAGTCCAGTGGATGTGGTGAGTTTTTTAAAGCAGATTCTCAGAGGAAGAATTCAAGTTATTCATTCAACTTTCATTTATTATATTCTACTTATAGAGAAACTGGATATTTTTGATATATAAGTTGCATAATAAAGCGTTGCTAATGGAAGAGATAGTAGACAGAGCTTTATGTATTTTATGTAGTCTTATATTGCACCACAGCGATTTGCTGCAGGTGCACAGATATAAAGTGTCTTGATGTCTAATTGACCACCTGATCACCCCCAGTTAAAAAGACATTTTAAAGCTGCACAGTCAGTGGTCTGGAGCAGACGAGCTGTTTTACATGAGCACAGACTGACTACACCTGTGAAGACTGAAGTCTGTAGTGTCATTGGGCTCTGCAGGAGGCTTGCACACACACACACACACATGCGCATATAGACTAAGCCTATAATCCTTGATGTACATGTTTATTAACTGGGGATTTCTATAGAAAGTTTAATCCGCAGGCAGTGTATATGATTGTTGTATACATTGTTAGAGTGTGTACGCTGTTGAGACCATCACAGTCTAATCCAAGTGCATGTATGTGTGTGTGTGTGCATGGGCGTCTGCTGTAGCATTAACTGAGGTATCCTCGCTGCGCATGCTTCATATAGATAGAAGGCCTGTGCACCATCAGCCATGTCTGCAGAAATATAGAAATGAAAGAAAATCCATGTGTGGAAGTTGTGGAGCTGCTGTGGTTAGTCTGCACAAAGAATGAAATAAAGGTGGAGGAGAGTGAGAGAGGAGGATGAAGAGTGGGAATCCCACAGCAAACAGGAGGAGGAGAAACTGGGATCCTGGAGGAAGCAGATGAGTGTGTTCACGTGTGCTTGTCCTCATCTCTCTTCCATCTTCCCTCCTCTGCCTCCGGCCTCATCTGTTACACTAATGACAGCGAAGGGTTCATATTGCCACCTTGTGGTGGGATGTGGTAACTACAGGTCATGGGGTTTTCTCCACTTCCTTACCTTCTGTGCACTGCTCTTCATAATAATCATGTTCTCAACGCTCTCACTTTGTCTTCCACAGATTTTGTTTGACCAGGCTCAGAGGTCAATTAAGCAGCAGCTTCACACCTTCATTAAAGAGTGAGTATCTCATTACAGCTGATGGTTGTTCATTAAGAAGCTTCCTCCTGCTGCAAAAAAGGAAAAAATACAATGCATAAATTCAAGTGTGAGCCCCTTTTTAAGGTTGAAATATGTACTGGAGCAGAATATTGAAAAATCATGTCTAGTCTTGATTTGTTTGATTGGTTCATGTGTTAATGTTGTGGCTCATGCAATGTCCAGATTTAAGCTTTTTACTCCTCATAGAGAGGAAACGGCTTCTTCCCCGGAGATGTGGAAGTGTATATAAATGTATGTTGATTATGAACTGTCTCTTTTCCCTTGTCGCTCTTCCTCCAGGGATGTTCGTAAATTCAAGGACACCAAGAAGCAGTTTGACCGGGTGCGGGAGGACATGGAGCTGGCCCAGGTGAAGAATGCCCAGGCTCCCAGGAACAAGGTCCACGAGGCAGAGGAGGCCACACAGGCTCTCATCCTCAGCCGCAAAGCCTTCAGGCACCTGGCACTCGACTATGTACTACAGGTAAACACACACAGACACATAGCGCGCACATAACACACTTGTATTACACGTGTTGTCCACTAGGGGAGCTGACACTCAACAGCTGTTGAATCCTAAAACATGCAGCTCTTTCTGATCCTGAGACTCTGGCATTTAGAAATAACTAAATGCTCTACAACACTACTATTAATCTGAAATACACAACTTTTAAACAATCCATGTTTTTTTCTCTGCCTCTGTTTTTGTTTGGTAGATTAATGTTCTTCAGGCCAAGAAGAAGTTTGAAATCCTGGACGCAGTGAGTAACCCAGATTTCTCTCTTTTATGTCAAGTTTATCTGTTCTGTGTATGTATGTGTGTTTTTTGGAGGAGATGTATGAACACAGATGTTTTACTTTCTCCCTGTGTGTGCTACAGATGTTGTCCTTCATGCGAGCTCAGTACACTCTGTTCCAACAAGGCTTCCACATCTTGGATGAGATTGATCCGTATATGAAAAAACTGGCCGCGCAGGTGAGACAACATAATGAACCCAACACACACTGAGTGTCGTGAATGCTCAATAAAACAAATAACAATGTAATAAAACGTACACAGTATTCTCTTTTATGTAACGTGATGTCTCACTGACCTGGCCGTCCTCTGTTTGTGTGCAGCTGGATCAGCTGGTCATCGACTCGGCCATGGAGAAGCGGGAGATGGAGCACAAACACGCCCTCATCCAGCAGAGAGTGAGGCCACAGCACAGCAGCTCTTATCTTCCTCTTCCTCTTATCTTCTTCTCTCCAGGAAAAAAAAAAAAAAAAGCTAGCACAGTTTCCCCTTTACTTCTCACGTCATCTGGATGCAGTGGAGCTTTTCATCTTTCTGCACCAACTCGATCAAAACTCTTCAGCTGATATGAAAGTCAAGAAGTGCAGAGGACAAAATGCGGAGATACATGAAATATACAGTGATGTCGAGATTATACATGATGTGATAAAGAAACCTTTTAGATCATTATGTATTTATTTAGGTCAACGTAAGTTAGTGGTCACACCTATAAACTTGAGTCAGTGGTAATAGAGGAAGTTTGTTTAGATGTGTGTCTTTTTCACAGATAAAGATTTTTTTCTATATATGTATATAAGGAAGAGTAACCGGATTTTCCTCCAACACTTTTTCACCGTCACTTAGCACGACAGCTTCCTCTTCATTCAGTGGAAACTGGAGCATCTAAAAAAAACGAAAACACTTGGGTTACTGAGAGGGTGTTGCTCTGCTTCTCTGGAATTTAAAATATGTCTCAAACAAAAACTTATCTCATGTTGCCATCAAATATGTCGTTTAGAAAAAACTTTTCATTTGAACGTTGAATTATTTTCACAATGCATGTTTCGTGACGCGCTGCTCGCTCAGTGACCAGTATTTAAGTGTATTAACGTTTCCTTCAGGTTCAGTGTTGAAAGTGTTGAAAGTAGCAGACGTTTCCCACAAACACAGCTTGCTCGACTTATTTCTGAGGTCCCTCGGCCAAATAAGAACAAGTCTTTCAAACCTTTGTTGCACAGATGCACCAAATTCATCCATCTGTTACCTGAAGAGATGCCAACAACACGGCTGCTTTTCTGCCTGATTTGGCTCATCCCCTCTGATTGATTTAGTTGCCAAGCAGAGGCATCTTGCCAGACTCATTGCACAGCTTTGTGCCCGACCTAATGGCCTTTCAGCAACCCTTCCTCCTTCCTCTAATGAGATGATAAGAAAAAAACAACTGTTTCCTGGAGCCTACTGAACTAGCAAGCGAAAACTTTACCCTTGTGTAAAAACCCAGTGGAAGACCTGTATCAAATAGGACACAACGTCTCTCATGAACATATATTTACAGTGGATTAATATGGTGAAAATTATGCTGTGGTGTTCTTTTATTAATGCATTTCTCTCTCTCTTCCTCTCTTCTCCGTGCCACTGTCTGACCATGTTCCTTCACCTCCAGACCCTGATGCAGGTGAGATTGTTGTTTTCTTTCTAAATGCACCATTAAAACCACTCCACGTATCCTCCTGGTTCAAAGTCACCTGTGATAACCTTATGATATTAGAGTCATTAAAGGTTATCAGAATTTATTAGAGGAGGCCAATGGGAGGTGTTTAACCTACAACACAAGGTCCGTCAGTGCAGGAGCTTTTTTTCAACCTCGCAGTGAAAAAGAAAATCACAAAACTTCATGTTTTAAACCTGTTTTAAGTCGTTTCTTGCTCATAGTTTCGTACATACTGTAGCCTCGCGGCCACATTTACCTGGCCGCACATGTGAATACCAACACCCCTGTTTACATCAGACTCCAGCCTCAACTGGCTCACACAGTGGTACCTCGTAAAACATGGACCAACAGATGCCTGGGTCTCAGTCCATACGTCTGAGTGATTGATGTATGGAGCAGTTTTATGGCTGTCACATGACAGGCGCCTCCTGTGGCAGCGATCAATAGGCCGACAGAGTGTGTTTCTGTTTATGTCATTATTTAACACAAGAATGTGTGTGTGCTTGTGTGTGTGTCTGTATCACAGAGAAAAATATTTCAGCTTGTTTTGTGGCGATGTGACTTCCAGTAAACTGTGTGTGTGTCTGCAGGACGCTTGCTCATACTTGTGTGGGTGAGATTTGGTGCGACCTTTGCTTTTGTTTAGATAGATTTGCCTGTTGTGTAACTTTATCTCTTTGCTCTTTTGCTTCACTGGAGCTTGTGTGCGTCTGTGTCACAGATTTGTGTCCGTTAAGTCCAGGATTTTGCCCTCAGCTGCCCTCGTGTGTGTGTGTGTGTGTGTGACACACTCCTCCACCCTACCTGTTATTCTCATCTAATCTGCTTTCACTGGACAAACCATGGGAGCTTATTCCTGTCTCTCTGACTTTGTTCTGTCTCCTCCGTGCCTCATATGTGCTCGTGTGCACTTTCTCTCCTCTGCCAGTCTGTCTCTCTCTGTGTTTGAACATCCTTCTGCTGTTTTGTGCTGCTCTACTTTGTTTCATTTGAAAATTTAACCCTGAGGATTTGTCAACACGTCAGCAAAGAGATAAAATTGTCAAAAGTAGCAGCTTAAGAGTTGGAAGCTGTGACGTCTTCTTTTATGTTCAGACACTAGTTCCCATTAATCTCCTGTTATTATCTTTCTTAAATGGATTAACCCCCCACCACCACCACCTTACCAGCCAATCATCTGATTACACACACAGAAATATGATCTCATGTTGTCCATTTTGTATCATGCATTTTGTTACCCTGCCTCTCCATCTATTGCTGACACAGCTCTGTGTGTGGCACAGCTCTGAGAGTGCAGTACAATAGAAGAAAGATCCAGGAGTGAATGTCAGCTCTGGTAAAAGGTCAATATCTCACCAGAGACCAGAGAGATCTGACTGTGCAAGATGCCAAACTCGACTCCTTTCCCTCTGTCCGGCCACTGCCAGCTCAGGCCAAAGTCAACAGACGGCATAACAGAGCACAGCAGGGTGTTGCATGTGAAGTGACAGATCAGGAAGACAAAGAGTGGAGGATGGATAAAAGAGAGGGGAAAACAGGAAGGGGTAAATAAAGAGAAAAAAGTATAAAGAGAAAAAGAGGGTGTCTCTGCTGCTATTTGTAACCACAGACTCCTGTGTTTCCAACAGACAAAACAAAACTGTGAACAAAAGATACAGATACAGTGACATTGTTGTGTCTCCCCACAAAAGACAGAAAACGATGGCATCAAGAAATTCAGGGGAAAACGCTGCCATGAGTCATTACATCTGAATGTCGACTTCTTCTCCTCTCAGACTGCCTCCATATTTGAACGCAGCAGTGCAGGAAGTGAAGCAGAGTTAATTATAGATGACATACATTCTTTATTAATAGGCCATTAAGTAACTGTAGGAATCATATTCAGAGGAGAAAGGAGACGGCTGCATGATGAATTAGTCAGGAGAAGTTCACGATGCATTTGATGTCAATTTGGACAAGTTATTTTTCAGTAGGAGGGAAAAGATACGAGAGCAGAGAGATGAGATGAGGTGTGATCATGTGACTTGACCTGAAACGGAAAGTTTGTCTGATTGTACATCTTTCTCTCAAGTCGTAACTCCTCTGATCTACATCACACTGCACTCTCACAAACACTCACGTCTCCTCTTCCTCCGCTGTTTGTGTCGCCCCCCCATGCTCCCTGTCTTTATGTTGCCCAGTCACACACCACAGATCACACACTCCCCCTTGTCTCCTCTCTCCATTCTTGCACAGCAGTGTTTTATGTGTGCAGGACTTCATTGTGGCTCCCGGGGGATTGTCGCCTCGTCTCTCTCCCCCTCCATTGTTACAGCTTTTTTTTTTTTAAGTCGGAGAGAGGTAAACTGAGGAGAAACGAGGAAACCAGTGAAAAAAATGTGAGAGTGTTTTAAACCAAACTCATGTACAACCCACATTACAATACAGACTGACTGCATTTCATCACTTGAACTGAGCTTATGGGATTTCACTGAGCTATTTCTGATTCTCTTTCACTTCAAAAATCTGCATCACTGTCACACCCTCACATGCATTTTCACACAGGCCTATTTATAAAACAAGGCACCTGAGATAGATTTCTGCAGTAGATGTAATATAATAGTTAAAACCAGTTGTTGGGCCTCTTTGGATGCGTTGCATTCTTCCACCGTCCTGGCTGATTTAAGGTGGGAAGAGCGGGCGCGGGGCGGGTGTTTGGGGCCATAATGTCAGCTTGATTAAGCAGGAACAGTGTTGAGAGCCGCAGACAGATGGAAAGCTGACTCCTCCAAAAGTGTGGATGAAACTGCGGGGTGTTTTTCAGAATGGCTGCGGGGGTGGCCCGAGGAAGGGTCCGCGCGGGCCTCCTTGCTATAAAATGAAATGTTTGATCTCCGGCAGCCGCGACGGGGTCAGCGGGCCACGAGGACTGACAGCTGTATGCTAATGAGCGCGCGGGGTAGTAGCTCCACGCGGGCGAGCGGTGCGGTCAGCAGGTGGTGTGGTGTGGAGTGAAGGAACGGCACGAGCGTGTAGCTGTGGGCCCACGCAGTCTCTCATCTGCACTCGTGCGGGTTGCGCGCGTGCTCCTCTTAGTTTAAAGTTAATAACCTGCGTGACATTAGAGACGCTGTGATGCATTAGTCTATTTATCATTATTATTTAACTTATTTAATCTGTAGCTGTTGATTTGGGGGGGGACATGCTGTTGGACGTCAGTGTGGTAAAGATGAAGATATTTGGCAGACTGGACTTTACACTGGTGAGGAAAGTTGTTTCTCTTGTTGTTACCTCGAGGCAGTTTGAAAGAATGCATTGGTTAGATTCAATACAGTGTTTTGTATTTGAGATCTGATATTGCTAAAGACAGATACCAACACTGTGGTGTCTCCATAACAGTCTGAGACCAGTGAAGTGAAACTGGTCCTGCCTGTTGATCTTGTTCTGATGATCAGTGAGCAAAGGTGGAGTCTTTATCTTTCTTTTATATTTTATTTATCGTTATCTTTATGCTTCTGAGTCCATTGGAGAGAAAAACTTGGAATAACTTCTCCACACAAAACTGTAAACATTGTGTTACAACATGTAGTGTCCCAGTTTCACATGGTCTGCTTGTGAGTTTTACAGGAGGCAGCTTAAATGGTCAGAAAATGTAGTTTGTGATCATTGGGGCATCTGGAAGGATCAGAGTTAAAGGTCCTGTTCAGGTTTGCAGTCAGTGAGGTTTCTGAAATATATTACATACAGAATTATTCAGTGATCTTTGCAGGAGAGGAGATGCAACTGAGCGCATGTGTGTGTGTGTGTGTGTGTGTGTGTGTGTGTGTGTGTGTGTGTGAGAACCTTGCCCCAAACCTAAGGCCTCCTTGACAATAGTGAAACCTAAACCTCAGCCTCGGCCTCTCATTTAAATCTGTTTTTACCTCACTGAGCAGGTGGCATCTTCTTTAGAAAATCCAAAGAGAGCGGGTTTCAGCTTACAGGTAGAGAGGTACAGATTTGACATTTATCTTCAAAGGTGTACTCATGAACAGATGGTCGGTGTAAAGAGATGGATGTTTGTGGAGGAAAATGCACGTATGTCAGATAGAGGAGGTTTAAAGGTGCGCATAACAGAGGAGGAGTGCAGCTCAGCTAATGCATGTGGTGGTAAAGATTGATCAGCATCTCTCTCTTGTTGAGTTCTGGTCGACTTTTACCACAGTTTTCCCCGAGCAGATTTTTATCCAATAGATTGATTATGGTTCATAAAACTGGCAGTGGTTTATAGAAGTGAAAAGTTGAGCCCATTTGTTTGAATGATGCAGAGCAGAATCCACAGGAACCGAGATGTTGTGTTTCCACTGGTCAATCCCATGAATATAAGATAATACAGCATAATGCATCTTTGTCATTCCCCTAACATACAGGACTTTTCCTATGATGACCCTAAACTGGAGTTCAACGTGGATGCACCCAACGGTGTGGTCATGGAGGGTTACCTCTTCAAGAGGGCCAGCAACGCATTCAAGACCTGGAACAGGTAAAAGAGAAGCGACAGGAAAGAGGAAGGGCAGAATAAAATCTACTAAAACAGTCCAATGGTAAAAACTTTACTCAGCTGAATTAAAAGTTTACAGCTGTTTCTCAAAGAGGTTCAATTTGTTCTTCTTGAGGAGAGTTTAATGCTCCTTTACTTTATTGCAACAGTCATGAATGAACAATGTTTTTTCACAGCAGAGTGGATTTCAGTTTGCAGACGTTTGATCTCTTCTGCAGAAACTAATTTCACTTCTCCTCCCCCGCGGCAGGAGGTGGTTTTCTATACAGAACAGCCAGCTGGTCTACCAGAAGAAACTCAAGGTACACTTTGATTTTTTGGACATTTTATTCTCTGTAATTAAACCACTGAACAGTTCAGAGTTATTGAGCTTATTTTTTATGATTTGTGTAATCGATGGGGAGGAAAGGAGCCATGCACTGACTCTTCTTCTTTACTCTTCCTGCTCACTCAAAGCAGGTGAGCTGATATATAATATGCACGTAAAGTGTATTTTTCATCTAATGAACTTGGTTCTTCAATAAAGAGCAAGATGTTTCAGCAAATTTTCAAATTTTTCAAAGCATTTTTCTTATTAAATAACTAAAAAACAACAACAACAACAAAAACATTTCCATAGTTAAGAGCTTATGCAATGAAAATATTGAGGAAAGAAACTGTTTTTTTTTTTTTTTTTTCAAGGCAATAACTTGCAGGAAACTGGATTTAAAGTCGCCATCGTGGGAGTTAAAATAATAAGAAAGTGCCGTTTTTAACATTTTAAGTTTTTCAGAGTCTCTAGAGTGAAGAGAAATAGACGCTCTGATGTCTGTCACCTCAGGTTGTTGTAACAAAAGAGGAGAGAGAGAAACTGTGCTAAAGTCTCACAAAAAATCTAAACTTTTCACTCTTCACTTGCTCTGTTTAATGTCTTTTTCTTCATATTTACCATCCAACCACTTTGTGTAACTTGCAGTAAGTGTGACGCCATTGTTCTGACACTGCTCTCTGCCATTGACAGGACTCTCTGACAGTGGTGGTGGAGGACCTGAGGCTGTGCTCAGTCAAACCATGTGAAGACAATGAGAGGAGGTTCTGCTTTGAGGTGGTTTCACCCACCAAGTAAGTGTGTGTGAGAGTGTGTGTGCGGGTGTGAGAATTGGCTGTTGTCACGTTTCTGTTGCATTTCTCTCACATCAATGCCTTTAGCAATCTGGTAGATGATTTACTGTTTTATTGTGCTGATTTATTAATGGGCTGTGTGTGAACTTGCAGGAGCTGTATGCTGCAGGCTGAGTCTGAGAAGCTACGACAGGCTTGGATCCAGGCCGTCCAGGCCAGCATTGCCTCTGCTTACAAAGACATTGCCGACAATTATTATATCGAGGTACAAACACACACACACATATTTGTACCTAGTGTACCGTTTCTTCTGGTCCTGTCACTGACCCGTCTTGTCACGTCTCTGCACTCAGCACTTGGACCGGACGGCGTCGCCCTCCACCAGCAGCATCGACTCTGCCAGCGAGCCCAGAGAGAGGGGGGAGAGGGCCGACAGAGGGGTGAGGGGAGGGGGAGAGAGCCTCCTTCAGAGGGTGCAGAGCCTGCCGGGCAACGAGCTGTGCTGTGACTGTGGCCAAACGGCTCCGTGCTGGGCCTCCATTAACCTGGGAGTGCTGCTCTGCATCGAGTGCTCAGGGATCCACAGGTAACTGCACTGACACTGAGAGAGACAGAGTAAGAACAACAGCAGGTGAGCTGGTGTACAATATATGAGCATATGTTTGGGTTTCTTCAGTGTGAAATTATCCATCAGTTCAAAACATCCAGATTATTAAAACAACAACAGCGATAAGCATTTCCATGCTTTAGAGCCTGGGTTACCTCCACATAGGGGAAATCCAGCTGTTATCATCTATCAGACAGAAGTAATGAAAATATGAGTGTGTGAAATCCATATTTTATTGCTTAAAAAAGAGTTTAACATCAACAGTGTGGGTGTTTCAATAAAGTGGTGTGTTTAGCTAAACTCAGTCTCTAAGTCTGTCACCTCAGGTAGACTGAATAAAAAAACTGAGAGTCCTGAAATCCTCCAAGATGTAAACATCTCACATTTCACTTGTCTTATTTCCTTTTTTCTTGTTTCTTGCAGGAGTTTAGGCGTCCATTGCTCTAAAGTGCGTTCACTGACGTTAGACTCGTGGGAGCCGGAGTTACTGAAGGTGCGTCTCTGCAGCACATTCACCTGCAGCTTCTTCCTCCTGAGCTGAGATTTGTATTTATGTTTTTACATTTCCTGACTCTGTCTCTCCTCTTTGGCCTCTTTTCTTCCTCTGTCTCATGCAGCTGATGTGTGAATTGGGGAACACTGTGATCAACCACATTTATGAAGGAGGCTGTGAGGAACTAGGAGCAAAAAAACCAGGGCCCTCCAGTACAAGGTCAGTACATCCCACAGTTAGATACCCATTACCTGTGTATGTGAGATAACGCTCTCCGATTGTAATCATTTCCCTCCAGACAGGAGAAGGAAGCCTGGATCAAGTCCAAATATGTGGAGAAACGCTTCCTGAAGAAAATGAGTGGGAGTGAGGCATTGGTGGAGGGCGAGAGGAAGTCCCGCCCCTGGACAGTGAAGAAGTGCCAGCGACACAACAGCTCTGTCCGCGCCCCAAACAAGGCTCGCAGGAAATACCACCGCTACGAGCCAGGCAGTGCCTCTCATGCAAACCTGTCAGCAGGTAGGTGCAGGGACGTGAACTTTGAAACATGATGGGTATCATCACTTCCTCTGAAGTCCAGAGCTGCAGGATGGCTCATAACAAATCAGAAAAACATCTCTGTACAAAGCAGGCTGTGAGAAGATTTCCCTGAGACCAAGCTGCAAAATAATCAATAAAACACGTGTATATATGCCTTGAGACAAGTGAAGTGCAAAAACAAGTGGTCTCCCTGTGAGTGAGAACACATACACATAAGCAGACCTGACATTTTATTACACTGACATTCAGGGCTAGTTTATAAGCGACTGTGATTATTGTGGTGGTCCTAGAGAATCAGGAGACGCTGGTGTGACTCAGAGATTCAGAGAGATGTTGGAGATGTTTAAATAAACAGTCCAGACTGAAATATTGATTCGTGAACTTTTGTCCTTCTGCAGCGGCTGCAGCAAAGTTTCGTCGGGACTCCCTGTTCTGTCCAGATGAACTGGACTCACTGTTTTCCTACTTCGACACTGGCTCGGGTCCTCGCAGTAAGTACAACCACACACATCTACACATCCTATTGCAGATTTCTTGTAAAATGTTGGTCAGAGCTCCTTACAGGGACAAAATTACTCACTAATTCAGGTTCTCAGAACAGGTTCTGGCATGTTCTCTGAGAACTGTGCCATCCTGTAAGTGATGGTTCGGATGAGTGTGTGAGCGGTGCAGTAAGTACTGTGTAATGATTAACGTGTCCGTGGCTTGGCGATGCTTGGCCCCGCAGGTCTCAGCAGCGACAGCGGTCTGGGAGGAAGCACTGACGGCAGCACTGACATCCTGGTTTTTGGCTCAGTGGTGGACAGTGTCACAGAAGAAGGTCTGTGTTCATGTGTTCACAAAATGATTGAATGTTGTTGAGATAATAGAAAGCATCATCTAGCCTCTCTGTTGCCTCTGATCACAAGACCTCTTTCCTGGAAGTCATGTTCATTTATTCAGTGTTAGCGTGAAAACAGCTCATGGCCCGTGCCAGTTGGTTGTGCGGGTGCTGAGGTCATATATTGCAACACCTGTATAGATTTGGAGGAAATGAGAAGTCTCAGTTTTTTTCCATCCTTGTGCAATGCAACAGCAATGTTTCCATTCAATTACACTGCATTTCTTTTATTTCATCTATTTCTTTTAAACCCGTGGTGATGACACAAAACTACCCAAAACTAACTTCAAAGAAATGTTGTAACCATTCTGATTCACCAACACTTAGAGATACTTTATTGATCCCAAACCAAATTCAAGTATCCAGGAGTGCAGACATACTTATAATATAAGAGCATAGAAGAGCAAAATAACACATAGATAAGATAAGTAAGAAAAATATACACTATATACATCCATATAAACTATGTACATACATATGTTATGAATAAAATACTGAAAATAGAATAACTAGAAAAAAAATCAGTAGCAAATTTAAGATGCATAATGTCTGCAATGGAAGAAAAACTGTGCAAAGAGTTGTTTGTTATTATTGTTTCCCATGTAGCTGGGCAGTGTTGTGCATTCTTACAGCTTAAGATGTCTGAAACTGTGCACAGATCTAAGCACACACACACACACACACACACACACACACACTGAGGGCAGTAAAATTCAGATAAACCAAAGAAACAGTGAGACAACTGACTTTAGACTTTATGTTTGTTGTTAGGAATCGTTGTGTATTGACAGAAATCATGTAAAAACAGCCTAAAGGACGCTGGCATTATCCACCGAATGAAAACTTCCTGCACCTGTTCAGAACATCTAAAATATTCTGTTTCCCCTAATTCCCCCTTTTTCTCATCAATCCTATCTTCCTCTTTCTCTTCCTGCCCTCAGAGGAGGAGTCGGAGGAGTCATCTAGTGGGGAGGTGGAGATTGAGCAAGAAATGTCCTCAGACCCCGAGGATCCCAGGGAGCTGCACCCTGGGGCACTCCTCCACCGATCCTCACGCCTACACAACCTGCCACTCATGGCTGAGGCGCTGGCACACGGTGCAGATGTGCACGCCGGCTGCGAGGAGGAGGAGGGGAAAACACCGCTCATACAGGCTGTGATCGGGGTGAGTCAGCATTTTTTCTGCCTAGCTCATCAATCACCTCTCTATTACCTGATGGATTTGGCATTATGATGTCAAATCTTCACGGAAACTGTCTGAGTTAAAAATTAACTGATTTCCGATGAAGGATCTTAACCCAGTTTTACGTAAGAATAATCTCAGCCATAAATAATTAATAACCAGGACACAGCTCTTCCCTACATGTCTGCAGCAAGTAAACAAAGCTATCAAAGCAGGGATTAAAGTAACTCCAGTGATGTTGAATGATGTTGAATGACCAAATAATTATAATTCTCAGAGCTACATGGACTAAAATAAATAATTAACTGTGTCTGTTTGTCAGGGCTCTCTGATCGCCTGTGAGTTCCTGCTGCAGAACGGAGCCGACGTGAACCAGAGGGACATGAGAGGCCGAGGCCCGTTGCACCACGCCACTTACCTGGGACACACCGGGTAGGAAACGCCTTCACACTTTACAAAGAATGATTTTATAAAAAAAAAAAAGAAACCGTCATCTTCCCCTTGACTTCTGCTTCAAGCCTCTGCTTGCAAAAAAGCAAACAAAGAAAAAAACCTGAACCTTGAAACCACAGTGCATGTCGTGGGAGGTCAAGAGTTTCCTTGGGACTGTATGACACCATTGCTTTCCACTGAAAGTACCAGCAGTTGGATGTTAATCCCTTGTTTAGCCTCTCCCTGAATGGCCTACATTCATCAAGATTTTTATATGGTGGTTGTAAAAAGAATATAAAAGAATATATATATATATATATATATATATATATATATATATATCACAGACTGGTTGAATATTTCTGTGTTTGATGTTTATTTTTCCTTTTGTGGTGATGTGAAGCCATGCATTCACCTCTTTCTGATCTGTATCTATGTCTCATCTCATGCAGCCAGGTGTGTCTGTTCCTGAAGAGAGGAGCGTCACAGACGGAGGTGGATGAGCAGGGTCACGACCCCCTGAGCATCGCTGTCCAGGCCGCCAATGCAGACATCGTCACCCTGTAAATCACCCTAAATTTCCTCATGTGGCGTGAGAGCGTTGCTATTGCTGGTCATGAAAATCCTGTTTAACATCAGTCCATTATTTCAAATGTGTTGGAATCAGAAAATGAAGATAAAAGCTTTTGCTAAAGCGATTAGTCATTTTTTTGTGCCTCCCTACGGAGAAGTGGTTTCGTTTTTGTTAAACAAGAAACAACTTGATGCAGATCAGAAGAGTTCATTTATGTAATCTATCAGAAGACGGGTATGAGTTTCCAGACATGACTTTATAGCTTGACATGAGTCACGACTGATCCTACATAACTGACATTATCTATTTGAAATGTTGGTTCATAAGATGTAATTTTGTTGATGATGTTTGCTTTCTTTTCTCTCCTCAATGTTCCAATCCCCATTTCTCATTTCCACCTCTGTCTGTCCGTCCTCCCTCCTCCTCATCTTTTATCCCTTCTACCTCTCCCTCTGTTGCAGGTTGCGTTTAGCGCGGATGAACGAGGAGATGCGAGAGGCCGAGGCTCCGCTGGGTCAACCAGGTCAATACCCGAGCAGCAGCCCCACTGAGCAACAGTATAGGAAGTGCATCCAGGAATTCATCTGCCTCACCATAGACGAATGCTAGTCGTTTCTGTATCTAAGAGCATAGCCTGTGCTCTATACATATATGTATACATATTATATATATATATATATATACATATATATAAAACTATATATTCCTCCTGACTGGGAACTGAAAATAATCACGCAGGTGAAGTCGCCCCTAGACACTGATCTCCAGTCTGTTACATACTGTACATAAGATTGAGGCTTACGGGCAACTTCCTGGGAGGGGGTGGAGTGGGGGTGTCATCGGATAAGATAAGAAGAGAGGACAGACCCACTTCCTCATTACAGGGGAAGGGGGGGGGGTGTTGTGTCATAGGGAAACCCCTGTTGGACCTTTTTAACTCTACTGACGATACAGTCGCCACGTCCATTTCTCTGCATCCCTGCTACGTTTCTGCTTCGCCATGACTCAGCACTGCCCATGCTTCACTAGCCACAACACACATACAGTAAAAATGACTCTTTGGTGTTTTGCCAACAGGATTATCCTGTAATTAATTATAACGTTGTGTAACCTCGTGGGTTTACTGTTACTGCCTAACAGCTCATACCTCTGAAAAATGTTTTGCTGCATTAACACCCCCACCCCCTCCCTCCCTACACTACCTATCTTTGTGACATCTAACTTACCCATCACTTCTTTAATCGGAGATGTAAATATACATGTTTAGAGGTTATATGGGTAATCTTTTAAACTATGTGCTGTGGCATGAGGTGAAGACAAATGGTATTTGTTCCATGACTTAAAGAAAAAAAAAAAAACAGAGTAACTGAGAAGCTGCAGTGGAGGAGGAGGTGGGCAGGGTAGTTTACTGTGTATAGCGACGGGGTCAGGAAGGGAAATTTAATGTAAAACTGTGACAAAAATACTGAAGGGCTTGTGGGGAAGAGGACCCTCGCTCGCTTTCTTGAGATACTTTGTGACATAAACGAGTGAGTGAGTGAGTGAACAGGAGAGTAAATGAGTGCATGTGTCAAAGAATACTGAGAGACAGAGTTAAAAATTATGAACTTATGTTACATTATGTAAAGGAAAAAAAAATGAAACTGTGCACTTTTCCCATCTACAGTATTATAAGTTTTATTTTCATTCAGTTAGTGTGACTCTTTTTTTATATTGTTCTTGTCTGCTCAAGTTATTGTATATCTATCTATTGTCTATTTTTTGTTTATTTTATTTTATTTATGTCTTATCTCCCCAGAGGACCAGTGCAATGCAAACTTAGGTGCAGTTTTCTCCTGCATTTCTGTTAACGATTGTCATTTTTAGTGTTGAAAGCATAACTTGGAATTTATGACAGGGAGTCTTTAGATTGCATCATGTAACAGCTCATAGAAGACGTTTTGCTTTCGCTTTCGCTTTAGAATGAATGGCCTTAGATTGCTATGAGTACAGTTATTTGGCATCCAAACGAACCACTGAAAGAGATTTTTACTGGTTTTACTATGGAAATTGTAGTTGCAGTTTATCTTTTTTTTAAAATTAAATTAATAGCAGTCATTTGTTGGTTGGTAGTGAGGCAGAGGGAGCCGCAGCAGCAGTTTTACAATGAGGGAGTTTATTAAAACTGGATTTCAACGATTTCCTCTGTTCACTGGCGTTTACAGAGCGAAGGTGACTCCTGACAGAGGATGTAACCACAGCTCGGTTATGTTGTAAATACTCGTCCATATGACAGTTATCTGTGGTGAGGTCATGGAGCACTCTTCTTTTGTTTGTTTTTTTTACTGTACACACTTGTGGGGGGTCAAAGGACGTACAGTATATATCTCTGGCTTCCCTCGTCCGCTGGTCATGGCTGACGTTATTCTCTGCATGCTTTGCCAGAATAGTATTTTTGGGGGAAGTTCAACATCGTTTGCATTATGAGCATGATGAAATAGTTCTCTATGGTTTGATCATGTCGTGCAGTGCAGTCCTGTGGAGTTAAAGCATGTACCACCACCATGGCCCCTCTGGTGTCAGGAGTTTCTTCCTTTTTATTTTTTGCACCTCTGTGCCAATCTTCCTTCCACGGACCAAATCTGTGGTGACTTTGTCATTCCTGTCTCTTTTTTTTTTTTTTTTTTTTTTTACCTTTGTTTGTTTGTTTCCACCAGAACTTACAAACAATTCAATGACATTTTTTGTTAAATGTTGTGGTTTAATTTCCTCTGCCAAAGACTTTTTAAAGGGAAAGTGTCTGACGTTGATGTATATGATATCACCGTTTTTTTGTTTGTTTGTTTTTTTTATAACTGAAACTGTTCAGAGTAGATACAGCATAGTCTTACCATGCTTTGTGAAGTGACAGAGTGGTAGAAACACTGTTGATATGTACTCACATGTTCAAAGGAGGCAATGGGAAAAAAAAAAAAAAAAAAAAGTGACGGACCGGACGGAGAGAGTTTTCCAATATGGCAGGTTGATATTCTGCGATAGTTTGATGTACTGCAAGTAGAACCAGTCTAGAGGGAGTTGGGGGGGGGGGGGGGGGGGGGTTGATGTGAAGCTACTGTGACCAAACTGTTGAGGGCCCCCTACGCTCTAGCAGAAGTATTAAATGTTTGTGTCCATATTGTTGTGTGTTGACATAGGAGTGGTTAAAGGTGCTGTTCAAAGCAACAACATGCTGTAAATAGTACACTTGTGTATTTTAACTTCAAAAAGCCAACTGTCTGCCTCTCAGCATTCGATCACGGATCCTGACTGTCTGATCTGTTTTTATGTTTTGTCTTTTTATTCTCTTCCAACGAAAAAAAAAAGGAAAAAAAAAACTTGTCAGGCAGAGCTGTGACACAGTTCTCGCACTACTTCTTCTTCTGTTCACTGACATTTGGATATCTTTGGAATACTTTCTTCCTTGTCTTTAGAAGCACTGAGGGGACAAAAAAAAAGAAAACAAAATGCATACAATAAAACTGAGAAACTCTTGATGAACTAACCCTGCTTCCTGCTTGTTGCTCTCATTTCTGTTTCCTGTCTCATCTCTTTTCTGCCACGTTCTCTCAACATTGCAGCAATAACAATATCAGTCATTCACAAAAACAATCATAGATGATTGATGAATAAAATAGCGATTGCTTTAATTACTAAATCTCCAGCTGTGACGAAGTATTGCCAGATGTTGGGAGAATGCTATCTGGTCTGGTGTGTCCTTTTTGGTCTATAACAAACTGTCGGGGTAGCACTGGGCTTATTCAAAGCAGTCAGGTCAACCAGTGGTGTGTGCACATGGGCAGCTGCAGCTGCAGCCGCACACCAGTTAAAAACCATCCCAGCGTTCAGGATCTGATGGGTTGTGTGTCTCTTTCTTGCCTGCAGCAGCAACACGGTGCCTTGAATAATTCAGTGTCTCCAGTGTGCCAAACATTTATGTGATCTCACAAGTATTGTGTTACGCCATCAACCCCCCCCCCCAAAAAAAAAGTTCTCACATGCCAGAAATGCCTAATTTCCCCACCATACACTTAAGTGTGTGAACAACACGTGTCCACTCCAGGTATTAACTAAACACTGACTTGACATATCATTGCTTCTGTCACCGCAGGGGTTGCCTCGGGCAGCAGGAGCGTTAAAGCCAAGGATTTTCGGGATAGAGTGAGTGAAGCCTCCTGGGCCGCCTTAACTAAAGTGGGGGCTAGTGTGATGCTGTGGTTCTGTCTCTGCTTTGGTGGTTGTGGATGATCTTTAGGGGTGTCCTGATCTGTTTCCCTCTCTCTCTCTCTCTCTCTCTCTCTCTGTCTGGGAAAATAGTTTTTTGATGCTGTGAATCTTATTTGTCTCTTGGGGAGAAATGATGCATTTGGAAGTACACAGAAATATTCTGTTGAGGAGTGCAGCCAGTGTTTAGTGGGAACTAGGTCACGGAGTGTGGGTAAGTAAGTACGTTACAGTAAGATGTGAGTTAGACTTGAATATGAGCAGACACAGGATCCCAGGATGATGATGATGGTGATGATGGAGGGAAATGGACAGGATGCTTCCCACTCTATCCCTCTTAACTTTCTAATTTTCTGTTCTGCAAACGAACCCACACTCCTGTCTCAGAGGATATTCTTTGACAAAAAAGGAAAGCACAACATGCAGCTAAAGCATCTGGTAGCAACAAAGGTTTTGCATCCTGAAGGAATAGACGTCTGTGTACCACCAAACTAGACCGAGGCGCTTCACTCTGACTTCAGGCATTGCTTTTGAGGGGCTTTACTCTTTGATGGGTGCACAAAGCAGATCTGCTTATCCGCTCTGTCTTCTTCCCTACACACTGGGATGTTGGTTACTGGAGACAACATTGTTCCCTGGTTTACTTCCTTGAAAAGTTTTGCTGTGTTAATCACTTGAAGGAAAACAAAAACACCAACAACTCTCCCCAACATCACCACCTTCTTGACTTAAGTATCCCCCCCCACCCCCACCCCCACCTCCCTGTTGCAGGTCACATCTCCCATGTTGATGTCTTTCGCGAATTTTCTCTCCTCGCGTCGTTCCAGCCCGAAAAGTTGAGGAGAAGGAGTTTACAGTTCAGTCGCTGCCTGAAGCCTGAGTGACCATCAGCAGCAGCACCAGCACTTCATCATCTGACCACTCCTTCAGTCACTCGGGGATCAAAGGGGAGGCCATTAAAAGAGACATTTTGATGCTGGGGGAGAGAGAGGTGCTGCAAGTCTAAGCAAAACCCAGCAGAGTCTAAAAGCTGTTTCATAACTGCTGTGCAATTGGACTTAAGTTTATTTTGTAAATATATGTAAAGAGGTCAATAAGAAAACAGACTTTGATCATATCAAAGTTAATGTTCTTCAGTTCAAACAGTTCCTCTGCACATGTTTGAGCAGAGACCAGTTATTGTAACAGCAGGAAATTACCAGCACAGCTGTCTCACAGCATGTCTGAAGATCTGTGGACACACCACAGACCACATAAAAAAAGTGGCACTCCAACACTTTAGTATTGCACGTGCATAAAGATGAAGGACTCATCAGAGACACATTCAAAAGGAGTCTTCAGCACTGCTCAGACAGATGAGTATGGATCAAGCACCCAAACTGTATTTTTTAAAAAACAATAAAGAGTGTAAAAAAAATAAACAAATAAACCTGCACACATGTTTTCGTACATACAGCAGCGTATGTGTTTTTGTATTGTATTCATTAATAATATTAATAATAATAATGTTATAGTTATTATAATATTAAACGTTATATGCCAGATCAGCTTGTGCCAGTAGTGCGCTTGATGAATCGTTGTCAACCGCTTTTGCACACGCGAAGAAGAAAACCGGAAGCGTCGCTGCTCCTGCTGCTGGTGAGAGCTAAAGCTACGTCGGTGTCAGCGTCTTATCGGTCTGGGGGTTTGAGAACAGAAACAACACCCTTATTTCGTGTCCAGCCACGAACACCCATTTCCACTGGGGTCTCTGGAGAGGTATGTCCGAGCTACACGCCCTCTGGTCGGTGAATGTTGGAGACGCGGGCTTCAGCTCCTGTTAATAACAGAGCTGTTTATGCTAACGTTAGCTAGCTAAACATAACTGTGGGCCTAGGTTAGCTAGCGTTAGCGGACGGTGGCTAACACAGTGACCAGTGTACTTGCGAGCCTCGTCCGAGACCAGTTACCGTGCCCGACCGGACATGACCGACACATTTAAATATTTATTGAATTAAAAATCCTCAGTTACACATGAGGCTGTTCTCCCGGCTGGAGCCGGTCTGATGGTTTGTTTACACCCGGTGCTGTGTGTCTAACTTGACGATCCGATCAGGTAGAGATTTAACAGTAGCGTAGCTCGCCAAGGAGCGGATTAGCCCTCAGCTAAAACACACAAGTAGCGTTGAGTAACCTGTCATTTATGAGGAAGTGATGCTGAAATCATTTTAACTCTGTCACAGTTCACCTCAGCACCCTGCCCCAGGCAGCTGTTAGCCGCATGACAGCAGGCCGGTTGGCAAACAGTGGAGTTGTCTTGAGTTCAGTCGAGGTTGAGGTGCAGGGCAGGTTAAAAGTACATTTGGCCCCATGTATGTAATAAATCTGTCAGAGTTAAGACTTAATGCTTAAGCTCCACTAAGTTTAACTTGACGTTTTTTACTTGACACTGCAAGTTTATATCAACAAGTCCCACGTGTCATTAGAAGAAATTAGGATTGATTTAAATGGGATTAAAGTGAAGTGTTGTGTCAGTCACAGTGCAGAGGATCATGTGTCCTTATAGAGGCGTCTGACAACTTTACAGATGATTGTTGGAGTGCCACCTGGTTCTGCAGCCTGTTGTGAAAGATATGTGCTAATTGGCTTGAACTGATGAAACTGATGAGTGGGATTTATGAGGAATGAGATTTTACTGTTTGTGTGTTGTTGTTGTTGTTGTTGGACTTTTGACTGTGAGGCAGACCTTTATTGGCATTTTACAGACTAAACACTCCATCGATCAGCTGGAAAAGGTGATCAATAGATAAGCCGTTGCATGCTTACCTTCAGAGTTAAGATTTAAATTTCTCCCATTTTTCTTTTATCCACAGGGATGAGACTTCTGTCGATGGTTGTTTGAGTGCATCAAGATAAATAACACTGTGTTATCCTCGGGTTAGGGTTAGGGTCTTCTAAGATCCCACAAATCTCTGTCACCAATCAGGCGACAATAAAAGTTAAAAAAAAAAAAAAAACTGCTAGTTTAAAAAAAAAAACAAACCACTTGTCAGTAATCTATATATTCCATGAACGACTGAGGTGAGGCAGTGCACACACAGCCTGTTAACACACACACACACACAGTCAAAAGCAGAGCTGCTAAAAAAGCAAAAACAAAAGCAAATCCAAACGTTTGCACTTTGGTTGCAGCGTAGCAGCGGATCACGACCTGACTGTGGAGCCACACTAACCACATTTCAAGGACAGAGATACCCAGATAAATCTTTGGTTTCTTTCTTTCTTTCTCTTGCATGATATCCTCAGATGAACAACAACGGGAATAAGAGAGCTCCAACCACAGCCACTCAGCGACTTAAGCAGGATTACCTCAGGATAAAGAAAGACCCTGTGCCTTACATCTGTGCAGAACCTCTCCCCTCCAACATCCTAGAATGGTAAGACGTTCATCAGCGCTCACACTGTAAATCACCCAGTTAACATTTTGAACAGTATTACATGCAACCTAATGCTGACGATTCAACAATCTCAAGGTAAACTTGACTGGTCATATGATTAGATTGGATTCAACTTGACTGTCACTGCACACGTCACCGGTACGAGGCAGCAAAAAGCAGGGTGCAGAAGTACAGGGTAAGGAGTGGTATGTAAACACAAAAACAGGCGTCCTCTTTAAAATGTTTTGCATAATGTACCCTTTAACTCCTGTGGCATTTAGCCATGCACATAGTTTTAATGTCATGTCTCTACATGTCTGCTTCTGAGATTGATGATGACAGTAACAGGATTGATCAAGTTCCATATGGAAATCCAACAGTAACATGTCTGTCCAGGTTTCGGTATTGACAGAACACTCTGTCAAGTCAAGTGTATATATTCAAATCATGTCTTCAGAAGAAAAGCTTTCCCATGATGCTTGTTAATGTTTAACTCATCATCCAGATGAACTGGTTTGAAGAAAGACTCTTTTTTTTTTTTTCTAAATTGGCTCCAACAGCGTGTGGCTGTAATACAATCATGATGATATTATGACTTCATGTATAAACGTGATTGACCACCAGCACATGTTTGTGTACAAACCATTCAGCTAAAATCTTACTAGTTCCAGCGAGGTAGTAAAGATATGATACTAAAAGTTAAACATTTATTGAAATCAATTGGGCCGCATTTGAATTTTACGTTTTGATAGTTGGTCCTCCTGATGCAGGAAATAGTTTTCGGCGTGAATTTGCATGATAACATGACATAAGATCTTGCGGAACCTGTTTACCCAGGAAAGCTGTTACACAAGCGCCGCTGCAGCGATTCATTGGTCGGCCTCTTTCCTGGTTCCTGTTTTGGCCGCTCACCTTCATCCTCCTTCACTTATGGTTCATTTTTGTTCCGTTTGCAGATTTAATTTTAGTAAATTTCCTGTTTTGTTTTTTTTTTCACCCACAATCCATGTGACACGTTTCTTGGTGATTTTCACTAACTTGCTTCATGTTGCATCATGGCTCAGCTCATGTCCTTTAACTGAATAAGGTCCTATTCTTTAAATATAAGTTTTTTTTTAATGAACTCTCTTTTTTCTAGAGAAGACAAACAAAGAAATGTTCTGAATTGTTATTATTGTTTTTGCACATTTATGAAAAAACAAAACCTGAATTCTCCACTTAAATGGGAATTTTATCCATCCAAGTGCAAACACTTGATCTGTTCACATCCTGGTCGTTTCCTGTGTTACAGCGAGAACTTCAGGTTCTGACTTAATAAGTGCTTACACACCTTTACGTGTTCAGGTTATACGTTGTCTTACACTACATGACTGCACACCTGTTTTTTTCTTAGCATTGAAGAGAATATTTGAATAACTTCAAACCTGCGGCTGTTTATTTTTCCACTGTATCCTGTGATTCACCTCACGTGGTGTGTGTGCGTGTGCGTGTGCGTTTGCTAAACGATGTTCAGCCGTTTTCTGTCTTTCGTGCTCTGGATGAGTGTGCTCATGTTAACGCACTGTTATCGCAGCCTTATCGCACTTTTATAATAAGGAAATGTTTTCCGGCATATGCATTTTTAATCTTTTTATAGTGACCTAACAGTGGGGAGTAAAGCCTGTGGGATCGCCTCAGATATCGTCTGATCTTCATCCAAGTTGTAGCTGTAAACAAACAGAATCTATTTTAACAAATTATGCACAAATCATTAAAAACGTAATCAAAACACTGACACTGTGGAACAGATGGAGGGAGAATAAAATGTTGAGAAGAGTCACTGGAGCTGGTGAACACACCTCTGACGATCAACATTACACAACTGCAGGAAAAACCAAAGTGTATTTATTGGTGTTATTTATGGAGGAAGTGCAGCAACATGAAAGGTGTGAGAAGAGCACACCATGAGGTGGAGGGGGCCGTGTGGTTTGGGGCTTTGCTTCCTTTGGGCCTCGACAGATCCGTGTCATAGCGGAGGAAATCATTCTCCAAGTTTGTCCAGGGATCTGACAGGAAAACCTCAGAGCGGTTACGAACAGGCTGGTGATTCAGCAGCAGGACAAAGAGCCGAAACTTAACCATCAGATCACATTTCTGATCAATTAATGCAGAAATGGGTTGCACGTTTCCTTCTCGTCGCTGTTGATTGTTTTTATGTCGATTTTAATTAACTTCCATTTGAACCAGTTAATTCCTGTTGAGGCTGTAAATCTCAGATCAGAGGATCAAAGTTAATCACCAGTATTTCAAACTGTCCTGAAACTGACCAGAGATATGATTGTGATATGATACGATACACTTGAACGTCCCTCTCGGGAAACACATTTCATTTCCTGCTTCCACAGCAACACAGATGAAATCCAACGCCAAGCTGATGTTACATGCTGTGTGAATGTCTCCAGTATGTGATGTCCATCCTCGCCGTGTTTGGTCAAAATGTTCTGTAACAGAAAGCACAGACTAACACACACACCGTCTCTGTCTCCTCCAGGCACTACGTAGTCAGAGGTCCTGAGAAAACTCCATATGAAGGTAAAATCTCCCGGCGGCGCATGTTGTTCTTGTAGCTTCTGTTCACTTGTACAGTTTGACGTGTTGATACCTGCTCATCTGCTGTTTGTTTGATGTGATGTGGAGGATGTTACTCAGCTTTATGCTGCCATTTGTATGTGTGTCATATAAGGATTTTTTATATATATGATTTTTTTTTTTTTAATTCCAGGAGGATATTATCACGGAAAACTCATATTTCCACGGGAATTTCCTTTTAAACCACCGAGTATCTACATGATAACACCGAACGGGAGATTTAAGTGTAACACAAGGTGAGAGTGTGGTGCGCGCACACACACACACACACACACACACACACAGAATAATTCAGAATTATTTCAGAGCATCGCTGTGTTTTTTTTGTAACCGTGTCCGTTTCCTCCTCAGGTTATGTTTGTCCATCACAGATTTCCATCCAGACACGTGGAACCCAGCGTGGTCCGTCTCCACCATCCTCACAGGTCTGCTCAGCTTCATGGTCGAGAAGGGCCCCACCCTCGGCAGCATCGAGACCTCTGACTACACGGTGAGGTCACACACACACACACGTGGTTGTAAAACGCTGACCGACCTGTGACGTCTCAGGTGTTTAATCTGTGTTTTATTCTTCGTCCAGAAAAGGCAGCTGTCGGCCCAAAGCCTGGCCTTCAACCTCAAGGACAAAGTGTTCTGCGAGCTGTTTCCTGATGTAGTCGATGTGAGTATGAGGTCATCACGAATTTTGATTTTCTCCCTTTTTTTGTCTCGTCATTGGCCTCATGTTGTCTCGTCTCCTCCTCCTCCTCCTCCTCCTCACCAGGAGATGAAGCAGAAACAAAAGGCCCAGGAGGAGTTAAGCGCCCGCACTCAGCCCCTCCCTCTACCCGACGTGGTGCCCGATGGTGACCCTCAACATGCCCACTATGGCCTCCCCGCCCTCAACGGAGGTCCCGTCCCGCTCGGGGCCGCCAACCCCGCCGCCCCCGGCCTGCAGCAGGCCAATCGCAACCATGGACTTCTAGGTGGCGCTCTCGCCAACCTGTTTGTGATTGTAGGCTTCGCGGCGTTCGCCTACACAGTCAAGTACGTGCTGAGGAGCATAGCTCAGGAGTGAGTGTGAACGCCGGCGCCCGCCCCCCCCCTGCAGGCGAGCGAGCCAGCTACGGACTCCACATTCGACAAACACACTACGTGGGGGGAGGGGGGGATGTTCAGTCCCAGGTTTAAACCCCCCTCCACGACCACCACCACCACAACCACCACCACCATGGACTTTGAAAGATGGAAACTCAAAGCCGACCCACACAGGAGTGATTGAGAGGAGGAGGAGGAGGAGGAGGAGGAGGAGGAGGAGGCAGAGGGGGAGGTGGGGGAGTGGATGGGAGTGGCAGTCGGGCTGGGGAGGGGCGGGGCCGGGGTGGGGGGTGGGGGGCTTGAGGGGCTTAATAAAACGGTTGTGATCCACTCTGTGCTTCAGAGGTTTGTGTCGGCAGGAGGAGCAGACTTGGCTCATGGGTTGTGGAAGAGACAGAGCTCCATCACAAACATCACAAGCTTGAATCTTTAACACTGAGGTAGATAATATCCAAAGCCCCCCACACACCCAAATACTCACCCCCCCCCCACCACTGTGTCCTCTGGTCTCTGCAGAGCTCAATGTTTTAAAAATCAGACAACAGAGCAGGAAAGTGTCTTTATTCATTCAAGCCTCTCCGCCCCAGTTTTACACTTTTCCAGCAGCTTCATCATCGTGTGGACGAGTCGAACAGTTTGTGATCGTTAACTGCTGCACCTTGTCACAGGAGGTGGCCACGTTACACGGGCCAAGTCGGAAACATTAGAGGCGTTTGTTTTGTTTTCCTTGGACTGTGATCGCTCAGTCAAACCGATACAGATCATTTGAATCACACAACTGAACGACAGTGAAAAGGCAATGTGTTTATTACGGCTCTGCAGCTGTGTGTGTGTGTGTGTGTGTGTGTGTTGTGTTCCTGACACATGTTGCACAACCTGTGAAGATCAATATGCTCTTTAGTAAACACATTTCAGGTGAGAAGACGATGACACCCAACAGCAACATCAGAAAAATATCAGTGGACAGGAATGTAATACAAATGTGTGTGTGTGTGTGTGTGTGTGTGTGTGTGTGTGTGTATCTCTGATGGTGCAGGTCAGACGAGTCGTCCTGCTGCCACAGGTTCTTGACGAGTGTCCGTTGCTAGGTAAAAGAGCAGGAGAACAAAGCGTCAGAGCCTGATGTGAGTCCAGATGTTCTGTCCAACAACCCATGAGCCAAGCAGTTGAACCCAGTGCACAGGAAGTGAACTAGAGACCAGTACCTTTGTTTTTTTTTTAAAGAAAATTTGGCTTAGCTGACCAGTAAAGCAGCACCACTCTCTATAGGTCCAAACCAGGAGACACGTGAGGAGAACCAACATTTTCTTTCTGTATATTTTTATTTTCTTTTATTATTTTTTTTTTCTGTTTTGTTTTTGTTCTTTTTATTTATAGTCGGCCTCGGCCTGTGTGTCATGGGAACGAACGTTCAGTGTTTGCTCAGCGGGGTGTTGTTGCAGACAAACACAGACAGACACACACGCACAGACAGGCCGTGGCCCAGGCTCACACATCATAATTGCTGATAATTTACTGTTGTGCATCGCATTTAGTGAAGATGGTTCTACTGTGTATCTAATGTTTTAACAGAGAAATGATGTGAACGCAGGAGACTCGCCTTTCTATCGCTCTTCTTCTTCTTTTCTTGACACCATCTTTAAAAAAACAAACAAAAAAAGACAAACTGATGATGATGATGATGATGATGATGATGATGGGAGTGCGTTTGTGTGATTATACAGCAAATGCCCAAAATTTCCATGCTTCAGTTACTCTTGTGTGACATTGTATGTTTTCATAGTAAATGCAAATAAATTACCCTGCTTGTCAGGGCGTTTTAGAAAAAAACTACTTCTATTGTCTGGTCCCTGAACACCTCACAATGTCAACACTGAATTTTCCTGCAGATAGTACCCACACTCACACAGGCTGTAATCCTTTAATAGACAGGTATGGGAACTTGGAACAGACCTGGAGCGATGTTTGCACTCTGCTCAGCTGGAGTTCCTCGGAACTAGAGCGAGTAGCTGATCTGAGGTCGGCGGTCTGAGGTTCTCTGGAATTCCTGGCACGTGACAGGAGCAGTTACGTCTTCAGGTGCAGCTTTAAAGAGGGCGCGAGCGCAGCAGGCAGTCACAACCTGCAGTCACAGCACAGCACACCTGGATTTAACTATCCGGCTGCGAGCGAGTCCTCTTCTGGATCCTCACATTCTTACACCTGAGCCACCGCTACACCTGAACTCACCATGTTGACCGGTGAGGAGCTCGAGTGCATCGTCTGCTGCTACGAGTACTCCCGCGGGGAGCGCGTGCCCCGGGTGCTGCACTGCAGCCACACGTTCTGCGCGCCCTGTCTCGAGGCACTGTCCCAGCTGCAAGGAGCTATCCGGACGGTCGCGTGCCCTCTGTGCCGCTGGATCACCTGCACGCGGGCCAGCCTCACCCTGCCCGGGTCCCTGTGGGTCAACACGGAGATCTGGGACCAGATCGCGGAGGACCACCCGCGGAAGAGTGAGGACTCGGTGGAGCATTTGAACGTCTCACATCAGACCCAGCTCACAAAGACAAATCTGTAAGTAGATCAATCACTTTGTGCAGTTTTTGGTTTTTGTTTTTAAACCCTGACTAGTAACTTAAGTATTGATCATCAATATCTGATCACATCTCTCCTCTGTTTCAGCTCTGACTCGAGGCCGTCACGCTTCATGTCTTCACTGCAGAAGATCTTCAGCTGTGTCCCGCGGCCGGAACAAGTGATGGACAGCTGCTGAGCCCGTCCAGACACCCCAGGACTGACTCTGTACCTGGACGGATCCTCCTCGTGCGTGTCCGCGGGGCTCAGGACTCAGGGTGGCCCGCGAGGAGCCAGAGGACTGGAGCTCCACGTGGAAGGTTTTGGACTTGAAGCACTTTGTGTCTGTGAAGTTGTGGTTAAAAACAAAAACAAGAGTGTTTTCTTGTTTTCACCACATTAAGAAACTGTGAAATGTATTTTTAATAAAACATGTTGTTTTTGTAAAGCTGACTAAACTCAATCTGATGTAAAGGATATAATTCAGTGGGAAACATCACATAATACACTGTAATTCATTCACAGATTATTTTTGTGTGTACAGTGTGTTTTGTTGTTGTTGTTGTTTACTGTATTTGACATTTTCCACAAATGTATCTTGGTTCAACAACTGTAAAAAAAAAAAAAAAAAAAAAGAGAGACATTTTACTTTAAATTTTCCACAATTTAGTGAAAGAACATGAATGAAATCGCATGTTCACTGACTCCATCTTGAGTCAGCCACAAAATGTTCTCGTTGTTGTTGTTGTTGTTGTTAGGACCATGAAGAACAATGTTGCTGTGAGCAGATATGAGCAGACTGTGAATAAAAGTTTTTGACAAGTACTTGTTGATCAGCGTGTGTTTGACATTTATGAGGGTGAAAAAAGTCCATTCAGCTTCTTCAAGTTATGTAATATTATGATGAGCTGCAGCAAAATAGATGATATAAACGGAAACACATAATCAGCTGTTGTTGTTTATTACTGTGATAGATAATCGATCATTTATTGTCGTGCACAGGATGAAAATTTAATCATTAAAGTCATAAAATCATTAAAAAAAGGGCACACACACACACACACACACACACACACATACATACACACACACTGGAGGTCATGTCAGACTGCTGAGTATTGACACTTCTGTGATTGATCAGCCAATCCCAGCTGATGTAACATGACCAAAACATGTGTTTTGGACCAGGTCTTATTTACTCTTTAGATCCAAATGTGTTGACTTGTGTCTCTGGATCTGATATGATGTGATGATGAACTGATATGATGTGATATGAGCTGATATGTGTCTCATTCAACACATTTTATTCCATATTTAGCCTCTGAAATATTTGAGCTTCTCCATGAATGATGCTTGATTCTCCTGATTGAGGTTTTTTCATTTTACACAACCACATAAATACAGATAATGATACTGATCACACTGGTTTAACGAATAAATCACTCATGAATCCTCCCTCCCACTCTTTGGTGTTTGAACATGCTGTGCCATCGTTTTAATTTTTTTTTTTTTTTTTTGGGAGGAGGCCTGTGTGGCTCCTTATCTCACTGTTATCGTCTGCTGTCATCAACCGAAGGAGCAGCGGTGCCTTTATAAAGTTACACAGAAAATTAAAATCATCTTCGTCGTCATGTTTCCAGCAGGGTTATGGTTACGGCTCCCACAAATGAGGAAAAACAAACCCACTCGAGTCGTTCACGTTTTGTTTTTTGTGAATTTGTGGTTATTTTATTGAAAACAGTGACAGTGGATTATTTGAGCTGAAACCTTTTTTTTTTTTTCCCTGAATTAGTTCTACCAAATAGCCTCTTAACTATACTATGTTAAGATGAGATACAGTTAAAATTTCAAGACATTATTACAACACAAAACTGATGCAAACACAACAGGGAAGAGTTTACTTTAAAAAAAAAACAACAACAACAAAACAAAAAAACAAAAAAAAGCTTTTCCAAACCGACAGAAACCGTCCAAAGTTCCCAAAGTTAACTAAAGATGGCGGCAGGAGAAGCTGCAGGAGTCTGACGAACAGTGACTGTCGTTACCTGTGTGTATTATAAAAACTATTAGTTTGCATATTCTCATAACCATCAGTCGTTCTACAGCAGTGTGGGTCGTTTCCTAAAAACTTCCTAACATACATTTTTCAAGGTCGAGGAGGGGGGGCGGGGGGGGACTGGCCTTAAATCCACTTTGATAATGAGCAGGTCCTACACACTCAGGGTTCACAGATATTTTTTCGGTCCATGTGTAACTGGCTTTTTTTTTTCTTTTCATATTATTCAAGGAGAGAAAAACAGGGAAAGAAGATTCAAATACTTTTCTTCTTTAAACAATTGAAATCAAAAGCTTTTCACGTCATTCCTCTGGACTCTGATCCCTCTTCTCTGTACTTCATAAATACATTCAGCACTCAGTTGATGCAGATAAAAACAAAAAGGACATGTTTAATCCTGCCTAAACACTGTCACTACATTAACAGACTATCACATGTGCACTTAAATTAACATGTATCCATCACAGTTTTCACCACGCCTTCCTCTGGTTCCACATCTTCATGGACATTCCTCTTCCTCTAACCTCACACTGACATAAAACATAATTTAAACATAGTAAAAGACATATTTGTTGTGAGTAAACGAGAGACATGGTTAAAAGGTACAGTCATTATTATATTAGCTAAAAAACATACACACACACACACAGCACACACGCACGCACGCACGCACACACAGGGCCTCGCTCGGATTAGTGTGAAAAACTTTTGTAACGAGGCTCGTGACTTGTAACTCGCTCTGTCAGCTTTTCGTGAGCCTCGTTGAGTCAGACGTCGCCTAAAGTGTCGTCGCAGCTTGTGACAGGAGGAAAACTCTCTCTTCACACAAAACCTCAAGTTAAACAGATGTAAAACACATTTTTACCACAATGCCTTAATTGTACATCTGGATAAGATAAGATGGGGGAGGAGGGAGGGGGGGGGGAATAAAATATGAGCTATAAACAATATCTTCAAAAAAAAGGGAAAAAAGTAAAATGATACAATATCAAATAATACCAGAGGACATTTCAAAAACACTTAAACAGTCCACAGTCGGAGGTGAAGTTCTGCCTTGTGGACAAAAGCAGCAAACAAATAAGTGACCAACAGTTAATCTACTAGAAATACAGTTTAAATGTCCCTTTGTGATGATAACATGTGGGGAAGTAGACTTTCTTTTCTTTGTTCCAGGTGTGTATGAGTGTGTGTGGTTCCCTATAGGTATGGGTACTGTGTGAGGCGCCGGGGGCTCAGCTGGTAGGCACTGTACGCCTCGGCTCGGGGCGTCACGCTGACGTAGGGGGAACCAGTGGCAAACTGATGCTGGTAGGCGGCGGGGAGGCCGTGCAGCAGGCTGCTGACCGAGTCCCTGCGACTGGCCGAGTCTCTCCTGGAGGACGAGGAGGATGAGGTGTACGTTGCTGCATAGGCGGAGGGGGAGTGGCCGTGGCTGCCGTGGCCGCGGCCCAGCAGCTGCTCCATGGCCTGAGAGGCCGAGGAGAGGGCAGTGGAGGCTGGGTAGGAGTACAGGCTGGGGCCCGGGGCTGAGGCCGACGTCAGGGCTGACACCTCAGGGAAGTTGTAGTGAGAGGCTGAGACGGCCGGAGGGAACGTCTGCTGGCGACGCAGAGAAGAGTCACTGTTGGATGCCCCTGAACGCTCCTGAGATGAAGACACCACCGGCTGAACCTGCAGACACACACACACAGCACCAACGTGAACATGCTGCGACAAGAAGGTGGGAAGACCACAGGTATGTTTGATGAGGTGATTGTGAAAGCTTAAAGGAGAATACACCTTTTCATTCGACCAACACAGGTAGAGACCTCCAGGGAAAAGTTAACCATGAGGCATCTGTCTACATCACTAACCTCTGAGGTCATCATCCAAAAAAAGGACTATAAAAACATTACAAGTTGATATTTGAATTTTTTCCATTGTTTCTGCACACACCTCTTGAACAACTTCTATCCTGCCCAAAACGATCAGCATTCAGTCATTCTGAGGATTTTAACCCTTTCAATGTCAGCTTGATTACTTGATGTCACAAAACACCACAAAAAAGTGATCAAACTGGAGTCTGATCAATATTTTTCCACACTGTACTGACAGCCTATTGTGAAAAATGTAAAATTTGAATTGCAAAATTTGTCGAGAGAAAAGATTTCTGACAAAAAAAGTGCCATAGGCGGTAAAAGAGAAAAATGTCCACAGAGATGCATGGGGTAGAAAAGGTCCTGGACACAAGATACAACAATGCTGAGCTCATACAAACAGTGTCAGACGTTGCAAACACAGTAAAATCAATAAAAGTGCAAAGAAATAAAAACAACAAAAGCAACAAAAACATAAAAACTTCAAACCCTGTTGCTGCTGCAGCTTTTCCTCAGATCGAGATCCGAGATGTTCTTTAAACGTTTTCTGCATCGTTTCAGAGACGTTTGACCAAACTCAGCCCGACGTGAACCTGAAACCTCCGGGAGCTTCACTGCACTTCAAAATGAAGCTCTGAAGTTGAACTGCACTGGTTTTTGTTTGAACTCGTCCCAGAGGAAGTGTACTGACATTTCATGAGGTGAAGCGGCCGCTGCTTTTCACAAACTCATAAGAGTCGCTCCAAACCTTTTTCTGTTTTTGTTTTTTTGGCCTTGTGCCTCTTTATATCGTTGCTGCTGCTTCTGTGTGTGTGTGTGTGTGTGTGTGTGTCCACTTGCTGCAAATATTTATGAGTTGTGGGTGGTTCAGCATCAAACAGTTTCCTCCTCAGCTTTAACTGTTCTATTTAACTTGGTTCACATGTTTCTCTCATATTTCAGTTCATAAATAGACATTTAAAATGAGTCTGTTTCGTTGGTTTGGAAAAACACAGGCTCACAGATCTGCACAAAATAAACACCAGAGGATAAATGCTGATTTTATTTCAGGTCATTTAACAAACTCTTATCTGTCATTGCGTTGTTTGTCCAGCAGATAGCACTTTGGACCCTTTTTATGACCCGTGGGTACAAGTTGATTTTTGCTGCTGCAGTAAATAGACCTACCTGCAGCTGCTCCTCCTTCTACACCAGATGTCACGAATCATGATGCAAATGTTTACAAGTGTAAAAACCAAAGTCAGAGTTTAGTGTCTGACTTCAGCAAAACAAAATAATCTTCAAAATCCTTCACCTGAACACATTTTATTTTGTATTTACCCTTGGTGGAGCTTTATATGTGGTCACATGTTGCTCACATAGAGCTACATTAACTTTACAACTGTAGCTCTTGCTCATGTTGACCCTCGTAGCTGCTGTGTTTGGCCACGTGATGGGAGAGGGCGTACTCCCCCTCAGTGCATTCTTTAGAAGGACACATAACTATGAAGCACGCACCAGACATGCAAATAAAAGCTAATTGCTGGCAACATAAACACAGACTCACCTGGCTGAGGTTTAAGGGATGTGACTGGCTTGGCACCAGACCGTGACGCTCCATGCTGTCCCCTGAACTGCACGGCTGTCGGCTGGATCTCTTCGGCTTCATGTAGTTCACTGGAGGATCACACGTTAGAAGAGTTCATTTATTATATAACTATTACATACGTGCTTGTGATACACTTGGGGGAAACCCTGGGCGACTCTCACCAGTCTCTACGCGTCCACGTGAAGCGGCTCCTCGCTCTGAGCCCTGGGTTTTGACTGAAGGTGCCACCACGGCCAGAGATTTCACCTGGCGCGATGACACTGTGCTGGCTGGGTTAAGTGTGCGGGGCAGAGGAGTCAGGGGGCTGGCTGTGGAAGAGTCCGAGTCGTGCACCGTCACACAGCTGATGACATTAGTGCGCTGGCTCAGACCGACACTGTGTGGAGGCGGGAACAGTGTTATTTAACAGGTCTTAATAGGGAAATGAGATGAGCACATCCAAAACATGAGTAAGACGTAGTGTCAAACAATGGTGTCTATCATTAGCGCTCTGGCACAAAAGGTCACGGTAGCATCAGACCGTGGCAGGATAAAGGGGAGTTTCTAAATGAGACATATCTGGTTCGACCTGTTGCAGATTGTGAAGCAATAATAGGAACCTGGATTAAACCATGACTTATAAACTTATATGTTTAGAGCAGAGGAAGTTGTATTTTTCTTCACCTCGCTGGATGAAACTTGCGCTCATCCTCGGTGTCGGTGTCACTGTGAATGGTGATGATGCTGACCGCCGGGCTGGGTGTGTCAGAGATAATGATTGGCTGAGACAATGTGGCGCTGGAGCTGGGTGGAGTCACACCACTGCTGCTGAGTAATGATGCAGCAGACAAACCCCTATAATAAAGTAACACACAAAATGCAAATCAGTTTGAAGCAGAACACATGCCAATCCAAGACACAGAAAACAATTCCTGTTCATTGTTTTATAATTAGCAGAGATTGAAACCTGCAGGGCTGCACCAACCTGTTTCTGTTCTCTCCACGTCGGGCTTTCACCTTCTTCCTCTCCTGCTGAGTCCTGCCTTGGGTTGAGCCCCTGTTAGGGTCAAAGATCAAGCAAGTCAGAGATGAACATCACAGTTAAAAAGGGGAATATGAAAGGTCAACACAAAAGGAAAGACTATTATCCTGATAACATGAGGAGGCGCCACATTAAACCAAAGATATAATGATTAAACTGTGATTCATTCAAAACCTGCCTTTGATCCCGGTCTTTAAAATAAAAAAAAAAAAAAAACCTTCTGTGTTTCCTTGTTTGTTTTGTGTGTGTGTGTGTGTGTGTCTGGACTACAACAGTCAACACTGACCTCCAGCTGTGTCCCTGCTGTGCGTTAGCATCTGAGTGAAGTGTTTCCAGGGGGGAGTCGGCAACATTTGACTGGTGGGCCGAGCTGTGGATGGCCACGCCTGGGACTTGCTGCCATGATGACGGTATGAGGATTTGTTGGGTGCCAGTGGGCCAGGCCTGCTGAGAAGAACAACAGACACTCGGACTTAAGGACACGTAATAAAATCCAGGATTAGGGCTATTTATGAAATTCACAATAAATCATTTGATTATTACTGGAATGGGCCAGACAAACTGAGCCATGCTGAGAAACAAATCCAAAGACTGAAGACAAAGAGGCAAAAACAATGGGCAATCTCTTCTACAGGCAAAAGCACAGAAGCTAGATAAAGCGAGCAACCTTTCCCAAGCCATTCCCTTATTATAGCATAGCCCTGCAACAAATCCACAGGATGATATCATGCAAAGCAACAGACGATGAGACACTGTAAATCGTCAGATCGGATATAAAAAGACAAAGTATACACAGAACCATGGTGCCTGTTAAAGAAGAAACACTGAAGAGAGAGATTAGTTTAGTTCACTGAGGCCAAACAGTCTGCTGATAAGCCGTCTTGGGGGGGGGGAGGAGGAGGAGGAGGGGGGGAGGCATGCCACATGTTCTGGGGCTGAAACAAGAGACGTGTGTCAGAGAGTCGGGCTGTGGAGGATGGATTTAGTGAGCTCTGCAGCTGCAGCCTCCTCTGCTGAGATCAGGGATGGACAGGACAAGAGAAGCTGCAAGCAAAGCGCAGACCAACTCAGCAACACATGCGCTCCATGCCCTCAGCACACCTATGGGGAGAGACTGTGTGGGAGGGGGAGGTCAGGGATGAGAAAGTGTGTGAATGGGTGTTGGGATGGGAGGGTCATCTGGAGTGGAGAGACTGTAAATTTAGTCAATTCTGATCTAAACAAAAGGGGAAATAAAAAAAAAAACATGAACTCCAGGAGGAATAATGGTGATCAAAACAAAAAAATCTGTTTGATTTTCCGATTAATAAGCATCGAACAACATGATTTTGACAACCATGACCAGTCCACATGAGAGGAGGAGGGAGGGCGTAGAGATGTGATACATAAAATAAATAAAGACTGTCCCCATACAACATGGTGTGGCACAGAGAGAGAGGAAGAGTCGCAAACAAATGAAAAGAAAAAAGGGGGAAAGTGGGGCAGGAGAGAGAGAGATGGCGTTAGTGGTAGAGGGAGTGTGCATGTCTTTCTTCGGGGGGGGTGGGGTGTCATCTTTGCTTTACCAGCACTGTGGCTGTGTGCTCCAGAAGGGTGGGCCGACCCACCCCGGTGCCCAGCCCGAGGGGCAGGGAATACTGGGGGGCTAAGCCTGCTGAGGGTGGGTGGAGGGTGGCCACCATCAGGGGTGTGCAGGAACCCTGGAGGGAGGGAGGGAAGGAGGGAGGGAGGGAGGATAGGGGAGGAGCAGCGTTAGGGTAGGATGAAAAGTTACGTCCTTCTAAAGGCTGAATCTGATTGAGACGGAGGGACGGAGTGGATAAAAGACAGCCGTGCAAAGAGACGCACGCTCGTTCTTCCACCGGCCATCTGGACACCTGACCTCTGCAGGGCGCTGCAATTACTCCTCGTTTTGGTGAACGGCAATTAACTTCGTTTTTTGTGCCAGATTAGTTCCTCCTGCACTACACATCTGGCCTCCGGCCCAGACAGGACACTGGGAGTAAAAAACAAAGAAGCCCGGCCCAGAGTGAGAGGCAGGATGCAATCATCAGAAACAAAAACACACCAAGTGTCGACCGCCACTCGAGCTTCATCTTCTGCTATTTCACTGAAATAACCAACATCCTCACTGGACAAACTTTTTTATTGAAGATCATAATCCACCCTTCTCCCCCTTCAAACTCTGGCCAGCTCCTCTGGCAGCAGTGGGAGAGCAGGGAATGAAAGGAGAAAGCCCAACAGGGAGAGCGTTTAGATGAACTCATTTATCCATGTCTGAGCAACACTGGGCACCGCTGCTCCCAGCTTGGTGCTAATGACACATCATTCATCCTTGCTGCCAGATTTTTGACGGCAATCTTGACAAAAAAAACATGTGCTTGTGTGTGCACTGTCGAGGAAGACTGAATGGTGTGAAATGAAAATTGTACACTGCTGTAAAAAAAAAAAAAAGCTTTTCCCCCACATGCAGCTTCTTCCACTGCCTCCTACCACAGGTGTGCAAACGCTGCAGCTCTGTTCAAACTGGTTCGACCCACGTGGATCCGTCAGATGAGCCAGCTGTCACCTTTGCTGTCATTGTGAGCCACTGTATCTCCATACATTACATAAAAAACAGAGCAACGCAGAATTACATAATAAAGTCCTGTTTCAGTTGCAGTCACTTTGCATTTGTCAACATACACAAGTCATGTGTGATTTCTCCTCTCAGCATGTTCGTTTTTCTCCTCTCCTCTCACATCTTTTCCCTTTCTCTTCTCTAATTCTCTTTCAGTTGAGTTAGTTCATGACGCTTTAACATCTGTTTTAATTTCCACCTCTGAGAGAACCAAGCTAGAGGTTGGCAACCCTGGTTGAGACAAAGGTCACCCAACGCACCCCGACCCATTCAACACCCCTTTGCACCACAGCACTCACTGCGTCAGGCTGAATTTGATACGATAAGTGGGAACATGAGCCAGAGAGGATTGTTGGTATTAAATCACTTCTGCAATTTTCCCGAAACGAACGGTGCGAGCTTCCTGCAACTCGAAGGGTCAAAGCTTCACTAGAAACGGAAAATGGTGCAGCGACGTTCTTGAGTCGATCCTGTAAAAAGGTTACAAAGGTCTGAGCTGTGACAGTGATTCGATCACATCTCTACTGTGATGGTCACAGAGGTCACCGAAATGAACATGACAGAGGAAAAAAAAAATACAGAAAGGGTTGTGTCTTGATGGCACATTCAAACATTTCAGTAAATATTGCATAATAAATGAATTATATAACAACACAAGCTCACAGACAGCTCAAAGTCAACACACACACACCTCACAAAGCCTTACCTGTGTGAGCATACTTGGCTGGATCTGCAACGACTGAGCAGACTGGTTCTGAGGTACTATAGGTACAGAGTTATCCATCCTCACGGGGAAACTGGAACTCTTACTGGATGGCTGTAGCCCTGGAAACAAACATAACAACAAACGCAATGTGAGAATAATCCATGTGCACAGCAGGTATCCCCTATTAGGTGTTTTAAAGAAACCAGGACTCATGACTTTGAAACTAAGCTCTGTCAAATAAACTCCTTAATTTCAGGTTCACTATCTGTACAGACAGTTCTTCAGTTCAAGTGGTGGGGTAATTAAAAAGTAGATACAACAAAAAATGTAATTATCAAAGTGCCAGCAGAGACAGTCTGACACAAATCAAAGTGAACGATCACAGTAATGAAATCAAAATAAGCCACAGAGAGATTTCCTGTCATTTGATTTGTCTTCAAACTTGACCACACCAAGGCCCCGTGTGATGTTGTTGTTGTTGTTGTTGTTGTAGTATCATGTACCTTGGATAGTGGAGGGTGGGCAGACGATGAGAGTCTGCTGGAAGGGTTCTGTCTGACTACACAGCCCAGTAGGACGTGTTGGAATTGGGACACTCTGCTGAGCCAGCCCGGGAATGTTGATGGTCGCTTGCTGATACAGAGCTGGCTGGTAGTTCAGCAAGGGCACGGCTCCCCCCGCAGAAGGCACCTGTTAGGGAAATTAAAAACACCACTGATTAATACCGGAGCAGTGAGGCCTCAGTTATAATCCGCTGTGGAAGTGCAGTTATTACTCTCTCCTCTGATTAGAGCCAACATGGAGAATGTGCTCCATACATACGCTGTAGATTGGTATCTACAGATCTGCTCTGTACATGCAAGAAGAAGAGCTGCTTTGTCTGTTGCAGTTTGCAAGATCACATATCATGACACATAAAAGAAAAGCTCAAAAAGCAACAAGGTCCGACATGTAGGAAATGCTGCAATGGATTGGACCTGATTTCATTCTTCTATGCACTTGTCATGACAAAGTGAATCTTGATGAGTATTTTCAGCTTCCTGTTTCATGCAGCATTGGTGAACACATCCAACACACCAAGCTCCATTCACTGTGCCTGAGAGGTTAGCAGAGATTTAATGCTATTAAGCTGCTGGTTGTTGTCAAGTTAGGTGTAGCTGCAGAGTCACAGACTGGCCGGCTGCTTCTTCTCAAAGGTAATTTCCTGAGGTGGAGCACGGCCGTTTAGGAAACTGTGCAACCAGAATTAATCTCCTCCCCGTCTGTCTGTCTCTGACACAGTGGAGGGAAACTGCACAGGATTTCTAAAGAATGTGGAACTTCCCATTGTGTTGTGCCACCATCGACAGGAAGTGCATCATCGTCTGTGATGTATGTATTTCCATAGACCCTAGACCTGCTTTATGTAATAAGAGACGTATCTCTTGTTCTATGAGAGCTTTTTTTGATTCTGACTCTGTTCTTGATCTTACAGGTGCCTTTACATCTTTAAGGATCCCTGGTGAACACGTGTGATACCTGGTTATGCTGGTTGAGTTGGCTACTGAAGGTAACAGTGAGATTCCCGGCTGCAGCGCTGGGGACGGCGTTGGTGGAGTACAAGGATTTGCCACTGTCATAGGAGCTCCGGCGCTTACAGATCTCCATGTTCTGGAAACACGACTTCACACTGGAGAGAGCAGAGTGACAGCGTTTCAGTCAGTTACATTAACACTCATCTAAATCATGAAGCATGCTCACAACTTGGTACATAAACTCACTGGGAGCTGTGAGGGTAATCCATGAGGTGGCTCATCGTGACAAAGGGGTGACCCAGGGTTTTTGTAGGTGTGATCCTTTTGTCAGCGTCCAGACGGAGCATCCGCTTCAACAGATCTATGAACTCTCGTCTGTCGGCTTTCTCAGCCAGCATGTCCGTCCCCTCCAGATGAGACGACAGGTTGACCTGGGATTCAGAAATAAACCGCAAATCAGTCAATCAAACAATATCGAGTATAGCTGATCAGTTTCCAGCTTTGTAAACGCATGTATTAAATGTAATGTGACAAATCTCCCTCTACCTGCATCATATCATCCAGACAGTTGAAGATGTACTTCCTGGCCTCCTTGGACTTGATGCCCATCTCCATTTCATGCTCTGATGGTGTCTGGAAAACAGTATAATCTCTGTTAATCTAAATGAAGCAGTATTTGTCCTTAAATTTATCTTCAAGATTCAACAAAAACAAAAAACACTACTCATTCTGACATATTGAGCCATTTTCAGATACTATGAATACATTTTTAAAGCCTGGTTAATAAGCAAATATTCAGCATGATTTTATGAATGCTTTATGCACCTTTAGCCTCCAGAGCGGGTAACTGGAGTCAGGGCCTCGATTGAAGAAGCGGCTGGTCTTGGTACCGGCGCTCAGGAGATACTCAGCTGGCAGGCCTTGAGTCTGGGAAATGTAACGAATCTGTAGAGACACAAAACAGTGAGTGCCATGCATGACTAATACATGACTTTAGTTTGTAGTCATGCTTGTTCTTCCAGCTTGTAACGATGTGCATGTCAACAAATCACATCAATGACCAGCTATGTGTAAGAACTCGCAGCCTGAACTCTGTCCTATAGATCAACCCTCCTCTATAAGCTTCATCCTCATCCACTGACCAAGCCTGAGAAACGCCTGACGTTATTACTGACCTGGTCATACTCAGAGGCTCCGGGGTAGAGAGGCCAACCAAGAAACAGCTCGGCTATCACACACCCTAAGGACCACATGTCAATGGCCTCACAGAACGGCAAACCCAGAATGATCTCTGGAGCCCTGGACAACAAACAGAAGATTAAAGGAAGCAGTACCACAGGGAGAGAGATTAGTATCATCAACACAGGTCTAATTTAGGTTAATACAGCACAGATGGACTTCTTGCAACCAACCTGTAGTAGCGAGACTGTAAGTAGGTCGAGCACACGGCCTTTGAGACATGACTTGCCGAGCCAAAGTCAATGACCTTGACCCTGTAGGGCTGTCGGAGAGGGTCAACCAGCATGATGTTCTCAGGCTTCAGGTCTGCATGAATCAGACCGAGGCTCTTCAACTTCATCAGCGCCGTGGCCACCTAAAGATACAAACACACAAACATCAAATTAGATGTAAAATAATAATAGGCATTAATAACTGATGCTTAAAAAACATGAATGGCTGTTGACCAACCTGCTGTAGGATGGGTCTGATGTGCCGTAGGGGGAGCGGGCTGAACTTGCTGTGCTTGAGGAAGTCGTACAGGTTCTGCTCGAGCATCTCAAACACCAGGCAGGTGTGACCTTTGTGTTGGAAGCATTCGTAAGAACGCACAAAGTTGTACTCATCTGCGTTCTCTGCACTCAGCCGGTTCAGGATGCCCACCTATGAAAGATAAAGAAAACAACTCCTTGTAACTTGTTGGTAAATGTTAGACCACAGCATAAACTGCACAATAATGCAGGTCTGCTGCAGTGGTTGCAAGTTGCATTTGGCCAATTTGTTCCAAAATAATTCATATTACTGACGCTACATTTCATTTCACAATCTTGGTCCATGCTAACACACATGTCACATGACACTTTACCTCCACCGTACATGCATGTGACAGTGTAAACAGGACAAAGACTGTCTACAGTTAAATAGGTTACATTATGAACAGCAAAAGCAGGCACAGTGTTTAAACACAGAGCTCAACTGCACAACAGCTGCCAGCAAAGACAACAAGGTCATTAAGGCCTGTAATTCATCATCTGTGTTGCTTTCATCAGTGGTGGTTATGACCGATAAGACCCAATCAGGAGACCAGGTTTCAGGGGCTTGAACACTCCAGAGGAATGGATGCCAGGGGTGAATTGTTTCGTTTTAAAACAACAGTGTAATACAATACCTCTGCGTCATTAGTGTAACCAGCAATTAACATCAGGTGCAACGGCCTTAGGCAACAAAAACAACAACTGTGAGGCGTCAGCACACAAGTGGAACTCATGCTCAGGATCCGTAAGTGATCATTTGACAATCTAGATAATATAAGTCTGAGTTCACCAATCACACATCTGGCCCTGAACGATTCGTAAAGCAGGATATGTCAGTAATATAAGTCTAGTTACCTCAATCTGGCCCTGACGAGCGTATGAAGGATGGTTTTTCAGGATCTTTATAGCCACAATCTCATTGGTGCCCCTCTTCCAGCATTTGGCCACTTGTCCAAACGTGCCTCTTCCCAGGAACTCCAGCACCTCATAACTGCAGGAAACCGAGCAGAGGATCTCATGTTGCACTAGCTGGTAATCCCCTTCACCATTGGAGCTGCTGCTCTTGGTGGTTGGAGCTGAGTGCGGTATCGACTGGCCGGTGCCCCCTCCTCCACCACCACCGGTGCGGGTGGAGTAAGTTGCTGCAGGAGCTGAGAGCTCCTCTAATATCTGGACACTTCCACATCCACTGCCACTGCCTTCATTGGTCTCCTCGATCTTTCTTTTCTGCCCGTGCCTGTGCCCCCTTGTTTCAGAGGACGTCTCTGCATGAGCATAAGAGGAGGACGTCGCCTGCTCGGCGACACGCCGACTGGAGCCACGGGGAAGACTGCCGGTGCTATCTGCTGCCCGCACAACCACTTGACCCCTTGAGCCAGGAGCTGCAGGAGGGAAGACCAGGGATGGTGCAAAGGGTGGCACAGCCATAGCAGGGGTGAAGGTGTACGCTGACTGGCCTGCTATGGAGCTGTACGCTTCAGTGGTGGACACATCCCAAACGTTGCTCTCCACCTTCAGCTTCTTAACGCGGCAAAAGGCACTGGAGGAGATGGAGGGGGGAGAGAAGACCTGCAGCTGAGAGCTCATAGCTGAAAAGAGAAAGGGTTAAGGTTAGGTGATTGATTAATGATTAATTAAATACTGTTTATGTAGGCAATGCTGCATGCAAGATGGTCAAATGCAATATCCATATAGCATGAATTGTCCAAAAAACTCCTAAAACCTCCTTTTTTTTTTAAGTAAGTCAAACACTGTAGTGCACTTTCACCATCCTAAGTATTGTGGTGCTAGAGTAATGCCCTATAAATCATATACTTCTGACATAAGGGAATATATTTGATTAGAAACGCCATAAAATGTAAATAATATATAATAAAAAAAAAAAAGTCATTTTCTAGAAATGTGGAGATGCACCAACTGTTGACCTGGCTGCTCCACAACTCACATCTACTCTCATTATAGAGTAACTTGCTCATTATGTTCTCCATTAGCCAAGAGGTGATAAGGTCATGGAAGATTGTACATGCAAGCATCAGTTTGATTACAATCTGACAAATCGATTATCAAGACAATTACCGATTAATTAACCACTAATTGCTTCAACTGCACACTACAACTCCATATAAGTTGGTAAATATCTACCATGAATGCACCAGGCTGGAAACACACTGTTGACATTGAAATCCATGCGAGTTATGCATTTGCACAATCGCTCTGTGCAAATACAAAAGGCCTTGTGTGTTTGGGTCCAGGCTCGCTCTCTCTCTCTCTGCCTGAACGACGTGGAAACACTAATGTGGGAGGCTGTGTGTTTGGAAACGGGCTGTATTTTCCCCTGATCTAAACTACAGATATTTTATTTCAAGAAAAAAAAAATGTTAGCAAGCTATTAAGACAGCAAACTTGATTACATAAGGAGAGTACGCGTTATCTTTACTTCATAAATCAAACCACTGCCAGGGACACCCACTTTCTGTAATGTCGAGGTGGATAATAAATGTTATCTACATTTGTTCTGTGTGTCTGGATCAAACGAAACTTACAAACACAGTTTTTAGTTAAGAGAAAAACAAAGTGAATGTAAGTTCAGACGCTGCCACTGTGGTGTAAGCTGTCAATGATCGATCACAGCCGATATTCAACTGTAATCACAACTATTAATTGTGTTTATTAAATTATCCAACTGTCATTATGCCTGCCACAGACATTATGTGGCCAAATGACATGGACAGTGACTTTTAGTTACCAAATCAACAAGGTAACGTTACTCAACTCGCTAATGCTAACAGGCTAACGGCTTCAACTTTGTGGAAAAATATGTCGTTAAATTACAAGCTGCTCAACGCACAGAAATAAGCTCAAACGACACAAGCCACATGAAAAGCAACATACAACACCAAACCAATAGTAACATACCGGATCGGATGCTATTAAAGCGTCGAAAAACGGCTTCGTCCAAGGTTTAAATCCCACTGCAGTCCGCTGGACCAGCGTTATCCGATTAGCTTCCGCTAGCTACCGTTAGCTATTCGCTAGGCCTGCATTGTTTCTTCCGTCGATGGAGAGCTAGGCAGCGGGTGAAGGCGTTACAGAGGCCGGTTCTCAGAGGTAAAACACAGCGGTTTCATTGTCTTTTTAAATTAAAGTATCTAGCCCTAAAATATATATACATTTGGCGATTAAAACATGATCAGTTCTAGACTGAAACCGTCTGTCTTCAAGCAGCGAGAGCCACTTTTCACCGGAACAAACCACGTCCTTCATCAGCTGCGAATCTTACGGTATTTCCGTTTTCTACCGTAACTGTCGTAGATATGGCGCACGGTGAACGCTGCAACGATCGATATTTTCTATCAGGTTTCAATAAAAATACGATTTTGTTAATATGAATTACAATAAACTCCTCTCACAAGAAGAATCCGTTGTCGAAAGACAGATCGAGTGACATTTGAAGTAGTTTTAGACCCGGAGGGAAAAACGTTCACAGTGGTTTACGGTAAAAAAAAAAAAAAAAAAGAAAGAAATCGACGTGACGTAAATGGAGCACACCAGAGTACCAGTAATTTTCCGGCAGCACTGATATGTTACAGAAATCTGGGCACAATCTAACCACACAACAAACTTTAGGCTCCATGGCAACACTGTTAAGTAGGATTTTTTTTATATAATATATAAAGTAATATTTATACAGTAAATTAGTATTAACGACTCTCATAGACTTTTTATTAGGGTTTAAACTTGGCTTGTTACTATGGACCTTTATATTACATCAATGTGTCATTGATCTCTTCTGTCTCTTCAAAATTACAGACACAAATGTATTTAAAAGGTATAAATCTATTCTAACAATGCTTGGGGTATGGACACGATGACTCCAGATTTCACCCCACTACTTATTATAAAGCTTTGGGCAAGCACAATAAGACATATTGGGACTTCATTATTATTAAACAATGAAAGGAATGAATATCAGGCGAAAATAAGTTAAAGTGCAAATTTTCTTTTTATTCTGATTTCATTTTACAGCAGAAATTATGTAAAGCATTCAGAAGACATTTTCCACATATAAGGGCAATATTCAAAACACTTTGCATGGCCTCAGCAACAAAATATTCTTTTAAAAACATCAACAATTTAGTGATGCTTGTGCATGCACATTTGTAAAACAAAAAAAGTAAAAACTAGGCTACAAAAAAAGAGGAATGAAAGACTGAGATAGGCATGGAGAACACAACAGCAGGCAAGGTGGGAATACAGCAGGAGATGAGAGAGAGAGATAGAGGGAAGACGGGGCGAAAGAAGAGGAAGGCAAGGAGAGGAGAGGTCTAGCCATAGATTATCTATAAGGATCTACCATTCTAGCATGCAATGTGGTGTTTGGCCACGCCCTCTCAAAACAAGGCCTGAAAGGTTATACCATTCATTTCTAGGCGGACTTATGAGAACAGAGGCCATCTCTGCGCATGTTTACCAGCTGTCTACTATGGCAATATTTCTTTATTAATATTATTATTATTGTTGTTTTGTTTATTTTATTGTATTTTTTTTTTTTTTACTTTTTTTTTTTTAAACACTACATACTCTTTTTACAGTCACCATCCTCTCCAAAACATGAACATATTAATGGATTTTCTGCAATCTGTGTGTTCAGTTTCATGTGTGTGTCTGTGTGTGTTTGTGTTCTGTGTGTTGATAGGCGCAAGCATTTGGAATTGGTGTGTGTATATGTGTGTAAATATATACATATGTATATATATGTTTGTGTTTGTGTGTGTGTGTGTAATCAAAGCATTGTCCTGCAGTTGTGCTGATGTGAGAGGAGGGGCAGTTTAAGAGAAGGTCCGAGTGATACTGTAGCATGAATGCTCCTGACAGCGCTGTCCGAACCATGGCTGTCTCTCAGTGTGATGAAGAGTCAGAAAACATGTGAGACACACATAATAGAGATCTTCCAATTGTAAATCTTTCAATTTACTATCTCTTACAACTTCTTTTTCTAAATTAAGAAAATTTAAGAGCTGATACGTGGCCGTTACCTAGTATTTTTGCATTATTTTGTTTGTATTAAGAATCTTGTGCGTTTAAGACAAGTCGTTTAAGTGTAGAAATAGAAACATCACTTGTTACTCGCTTTGAATTTAGTTTATATCCAAGCAAAATCCTATAAAATGAGAGGAATCGGGAGATTTTCTTTTTTCATGTAGAAAAAGTGATGCAAGATACAGCAAGGATGAAGCAAACAGTTCACATTCGCCGCTTCAAAAATGGGACTGATATTATCTGTTGGAGTTTGTCAATCAAGAGCATGGTTTGAAAATTTGTGAATGAACAACTGGAGTATCCCTAATATACACAATGTTGTACGCATACATATGCATACACAAATGTACACACTCACCAAGTGGTACAACTCTGTGTCAGCAGTCATTTTACACTCCACATACCATCTCCCTGTTCTTCAACCCTGAGTAAAATCTAAGGGAGAGATTTAATTGTTCCCAAAGACATAAGCACAGAGAGAAAGCGTGTGGCTTTTTTTTTGTGGGTCTGAATGTGTTCATTTGTGTTTGACTGTATGTGCTTGTGTGTGTTTGAGTGTTTGTATGTTTGTGTGTGTGTGTGTGTTGCTTGTGAGACAGTTGGTGAAAGAGAAAGACAAAGAAAGAAAGTGTGTATGACAGTTGTTTTGTTCTGGAAAACTGCTGGGTTATGCTTTCACTTATTACAAATGCTGCAAGGACATTTTTTTTTTTTTTTTTGTTTCCGAAGAAAGACAGACAAAAGTGAGTCCATGCAAGAAAACACAACTTCCTCCCAACAGCGACACCGGGACGTTAAATAGACTTGTGACAGTGCCTTTCATACACAGAGGCTGAATTCTATGGTTTTCTCCTTCTAATACTGCAAAATGCACACATAAGTGGGGAGTAAAAGTGATACTGTAATTACCGGTTTGTTTCATAAAGCAACACATAGCATCAGTCAGGCCATGAGCATCCATTCATACCACTGACAAATTAGAGCTTCTAACTTAGACTTGGATCAAGTTTAACACCGTCAAGTTGATTTTTTTTTTAAACACACAATTTAGGAAAATAAACAAGGTGACTGGCGACCTTTTGGAGGACATACAATAGATATTTCCTGATATTAGCTTGCACTTTTCTGTTATTGAGCAGGCACTTTCTAAACAGAGCTTTCCAGAAGTCCAGAGTACATGTCGTAGAGTAATGGCAGTGACGATGAGGAGGAAAGAAAAAGAGATAAAAAAAAAAAAATAATATTAATAAAAAAAAAGAAGATCAAATGATATGTAATAATAAAAAGTGAGGAGGAGGAGACATTCTCTTTTTGAGGATGGAAAGCTTTTGACTGGAGGCCAGGCTGGATCCGCTGTAGGTGTGATTAATGGTCTTAATAAAAGCTAGTGTGTTGCTGAAGCACAACCACATCGTAAAGAATGTAGCGCCCTCTTCCCTTTTTTTTGGGTCATCAGTCATTGCATTCACATTAAAACGATCATCATCATCATCATCATCTTCTTCGTCATCATCATCATTAGTATCATCTTCACATTTGCATCATCATCATCATCATCATCATCATCATCATCTATACGTAAGTCTGCCTCAGACAAACTTCAGAACTTGTAGGAGGTCTACAGTTGAGCTAGTACTAGATCTCTTCTACTGTTTGTTGTTGTTGTTGCTGTTGTTGTTGTTGTTGTTGTTGTTGTTGTTGTGTGTGTGTTGCCTCTGTGGGTCTTACTGATATCTTTTGGGAGTTGGTTTCCCCAACGTAACATATTGTTAGGCAAAATAGCATTCATAATAATTGGCACTACTGGCAAAAAGGGTTTAATTTTTGCTAGCCAAGAAAACAAAAGCACAAAGTGTAAATGTTTTTGTCTGAAAGATCATTGTTTCAGCTAACTTTGTTTTCCCACTTATAATTCTAACATTAGAGTTTTCAGTTGCATGCTTTAACAAAATGTTCTTTTCGGTAACACTTATACTGGATACTCTTAAAGTGAAGCAGTTAAAATCCTCTCACAGTCCATAGCCACTAACGTGTTCTTTTTGCTGTTTCTTTGTCTTAAATCTCATGCACATTACTCCGTTTTTGTAATATCTACATTATATACAAGCAATACAGCCATCCTGTGTACCCAAGTCTCTGTCTTAAGTTCTCATTATGGGAGTAAAATAATTTATAATCTTAAATACAGTCCTCTTATGAAAAAGTTTCAGGGTCCTCATATCCCCTTACCTCGTCAGTTTATATACAGGAATATGCAATAGTCCAAAATATGGATTTGATTGCCCATATGGGCTAATATGGGGACCAATGCCCTGTATAGGGGCAGGTATAGGACCCATGTCCTGTACAGAGCAAGCATAGAGACCTCTCAGAGTCAAGAAGAAGTCAAGGCAATGGTATGTGACTCTCTCCTCAAAACCACAGTTAGGATTTAGAGGTTCACGCAAAGAACAAACTAACAGAGACATTTAACCATTGGAACATGTCATATTTTACCACACAAGGGGAGAAAACCAGTCTCAAGCTAAACCACTCTTGAGCCAATTAAATTAATAATTAGACCCTTAAATAAATAAAGTAAAAAAAAAAAGCACCCAAAATAAGTCATTTGTCCTTACACAGTTCACATTACACAGGGCAAGGATAAGTTGATGAGGACGTAAGTGAGACACAACTACACATAGAAATACAAAAGAAACAACACTAAAGCAGTTTGGCAAGCATGCAGGAGCTTGTAGCTCAAACACATGCATTGAATTGAACAAACACGGACACACCACGTCAGGCGAGCAAAGTGCTGCCTCTGAGAACGACTCCATACAAAGTCCATGTAACAAATTAAGACATCGTTATTCTGACCCCAACCCTTTATCTAACAATGCCCCTCTTACATTCAAGTGCAGTTCCTCCCCTTTGGATCGGGTGACTGATTAATAGGTTTGTTGAGCCTGTGAGTCAGAGTGGTTGGTGATATTGTGATATACTGAATCAGCAGAATGATTTTTGCCACTACAGCTCTTTAAGATGATGGAGAGGAGGAATAAGCGAAAAAACCTTGCATGCAAATGCAACATAGAAATGAGTTTTTTGGTTTATGTTTTTCTTATTCTTTCATGGATCACTGTTTGGATAACAAAACCCAACAGGTTTTGTATATTTTCTGCATGTCAAAGTAGCCTCTTGAGCAAGCTGTTCATCACCAGTGGCTTTCAAACGCATCCAGCCGCTGCCGTGAACGGCCAGATGCCATCGTCGTCGTCGTTGTTGTCGTCGCTTCCTCGTGTTCTCTTGTTTGACTCGTTGACTTTTTCTTGCAAAGAAACATACCCATGAAGAGTGCAAAGAATGCCATGAGGTTAATGTGATGGCCTCCCAGTGAAACTGTGGAGGAGGATCAGTGCTGTGGGCAGAGCCAGGTCTCTGGGCTCTACCCAGCAGTCTGTCTGTCTGAGCTGCCATGATGGACACCTATCCTGTCCTCAGTCTGTCTGGGAAGAGTTTTTTTTTTTTTCCCCCCCGACTCTTGAGAGAAGAGGGGAGAGAGAAGGTGAGAGTGAAGGAGGGAGAGGAGAAGGGGAAGAAGAGGAGAGGAGAAGATGGGAGGCAGGGGGAGGGGGTTAGAGGATCGATAGAGGGAGAGAGAGAGAGAGAGAGAGATCGGGAAGGATGGAGGAGAGAAGAAAGAAAAAGGACAAGATGGAGGGCAGGGAAGTTGTATAGATTGCTCACAGGCTGAGGGGGCTGTGTGTGGGGCCTGGTGGTGGGCTCTCAGGACCCCTGGCCTTTCTCTGCTCTCTGGCCCTGAGGAGAAACCAAACACTCATTAGTGTGTATGTGCTTCTGTGTGTGCAAGTGCAACATTTTCTTTGGTGAAATAGAGTTTCCCCATTTTTTTTTATATATATATATATTTATATATATCCAAAAGCCATTTTCAACAAACTGCTTGCAATTCCTGCCCCAGACACTCACACACTCAAAAACAACACTCGCTCAGTCCTTCTATCCTCTCCCACCCATCAAGGCACAAATAAAAGAGACCGGCAGGCCAAGCAAGACACTTAACGTCCCCCTAATGATGTCAGTCAGAACATGCCCCCAGGAAGACCATATGCAAGAATCGCTCCTCTATCTATCTATCTGTCAGTCATGCACAAGTACCGACATCATTCAGCAGTCCTCAGAGGGAGAGAGAGAGAGAGAGGGAGAGAGACAGAGAGAGAGAGAGACAGGGAGATAGGGAGGGAAGAAGAGAGAGAGAGTAAGAGGGAAGGATGATAATCCAGGACCTCCTCTCCCCCTCCCTCCGCTGACATGCAAACAGGCATCAGCCACCGGGAGAGAGGGAGAGAGAGAAGGGAGGGAGAGAGGACTCACCCGTTTCAGAGGCCTATGGTCCATCAAGGGGCTTCACAGGAACAGTAAAACAACACCAACTATTAGCACCAATGTAGTGAGCGCATGTATTGTGGCAGTGGGCTGCAAGTGTGTGTCTCTGTGTGTGTAATGTGTATGAGTCCGTGGATATGTGCACAGTGGTGTTTTGCGAGTGTGTGTGTGTGTGTGTGTGGGTGCAGAGCTTCATGTCTCACCTGTGGCGGCATCGGAGCAGGAACCTCAGGATCTTGCGAGCAGCCTGGTTCTGTTTTTTAGTTAGGAGGCTGCTGCAGGCCAAGACAAGGGGGCGTGAGAAATATCTTACAACTCGATTAACGAGTGTCAGCGAGTGTGTTTGTGTGCGATGTGAAGTACCTGAGGGAGTGTCTGTAGGAGCGGTAGTATTGCTGGATGAGGACCGCTGCTCTACGACTCTGTTGGAACTTCCTCTGCTCATGGAAACTCCGGAAACGACTCTGGATCAGGATGGCTGCCAGGGTCATTCTCTTATAAAGTGCATACTGAGAGAGAGAAAGAGAGAGCACAGCAGCTTTTAGCCTTCACTCAGCACTTTGTCATGTCAAATACCAACTCTGAATTAAGTATTAATTGTGTATTACTCTTAAAGATAAGAATTAATTCATTAACATATATGAATATTTTAGGTTTGCTCCAGTGAATCTTACTGTACACAACACGAGTCAACGACTTCTATGAATTTTAAAAGCACAAGTGACTGAGATGAGCTCAAATGCGTTTTGTGGTTGCGAATGTGCTTCTCTGTGTTCCCAAATCATAATGTGCAGACTTTAGACAGTCTGTGAACTCTTTGTCTTCACATTACTACACGTCACTAACAGGCAACCTGATGCCAAACTACCTGCAGTGGTTGAAATCAAGCAGCTGAAAAAAACAGGTAGCAAAAACTGCACTTCTTTGAATGGTCACTTTGAATGGCTGGCTCCAAATGCAAGTAAATTCCCACAGACTTTCATGTTATAATGACCAACTTTATATTGTTTGATGCCACAAAGGTTGTGTCCATCTTTATCTACAGTCAGGTGACATAAACTTAACTGAAAACTTAGTAAAAATCTCTGCTTGTGACAGTTAGGTAGATATACAGTCAGTGGTTTTGATTAACTGAGGCAGAAATGGTAAATGACATGATTAAATCAGGCCACGTTGCTAATTCTCAAAATGCTTTTAGCTAAATTAAATTGAGAATTTTAATGGTACATTCATGAATAGATTATATCTATTCATAATACGATTATGTCTGCACATATGATTCAGCACTGCAGATGTACTTGACACTGTTTGAAAGGAGCTGGTGGAATAATTAGAAATAATTATAAAGTCACAAGTCTTACCTGCTTGTATCTCTTATAGCAGCGCTGAATCACTGCTGCAATCTCTTTGCGTTGTTCCTGAATGGGACCCTGAGGGGAGTGACATTAGTATAAACATCCTACTTATTAAATGGTTTCAAAACAAGAGGGGGGCGGGGGGCTCATTTTGACACTAACAAAATGCATCAGATCTCTGGGGCAAAGTTTCTGGGACAAGCGTCCCTCTGAATAAGTGGAGGACATGTGTACCTTGTGTTTTCTGAGGGAGTGCAGGGCGTGCCTGATGGATTCATACAGCTCGGCCTGCTCTGTTTCAGTCATGGCTAGACAGGAGGAGTCAGTTTTCAACCTCTCCTCTTTCATAGCTGCACAGAGGAAGGAGCTCCAGTCGAAGGGGGAGGACGGGGCTTGCTTAGCCTGAGGACTCTGCTGATCCTCAGGCCCTGAGAGAGAGTTTGGTTTGGGGCAAGGAGTCTGGGGCTTGGAGTTCAGAAACCTGAAGGGAAACAAAGCAAAGCAACAGGTTTATAGTTTAAACAAAGGGGGAGTTACAGCATTTGATGAGTTAAGTTAAGTAAATGTGGTGAATTTTGTAATACTTTTACTCACCTCTCCACCTCACCGAGGTAACCAGACAGTAACCTGACATCACTGCTGATCCCCACCTTCCCAGAGTCTGTGTGAGTCTCCATAGCCTCCTGTTTAAGCCTACCAGCTGAAGCCTCCATGATGTGATCAGCTAGCATCGTGATGTCCATCTGCAACACATGCAGAGCAGGTGTTATCTATAGATTCATAACACCTGCTTCCCTTGTCATTTATTTTAATGCCTATGCTGACGACACATGATTCTTTGTGCTTAATGTTGTTATTCATAATTATACTGAAAGGTGGGAAATAATCTAGCTGTAATCACTATCACTTGATTTGAGTTTTGATTCTGTTTGCTCACTTAAAACTCTGCTTATCTTATAATATAATATACAGCCTCAGTCTTCATGCATGATCAGTTTATCCAAATCGACAAAGTTTGCATACATCCTCTATCGTACATCTTCTCTTCATGTATCCTCTTACTTTGATGGACCTGCACTGCTTTTCTTCATCAGATTTCATTGAACCAAAATACAGAGCCAGATCTGTCCTAATAAAAAATACTGCAGTCGCTTTATTTGACACTTATTCAATTAGACTACTGTGAATCTCTTGCTTTAATGTAAGGTTTTACCAGTTAGTATTGGGTTACTACCAGTGAGGATTTAGTATTTATGCCACCTGTCCTCTTGCTTATTAGTATACTTGGTCGTTAATGTTAGTGTTATGTCTGCTTGTGTGGGACTGGGTGAAGTTATCTAGTGAGGAAACCACTGATACACCTACACTGTGAAACTAACCAGAAACCAGATCTTCATCCATTATCAGTTTATCCTGTTCATGCTCCAGTTTGCTGTCAACATTCAATCTTACCACTCTTTTTTAACTTAGTGAGCCTTTCATAGACATTTTTCCTTTGTTCACATTAAGGGTCAAAGGTTGGAGAGAGAGCTTTTTAATTGATTTTTTCCACGTACTTTATCATAAACATGACACACATGTAAACAAGATGTACACATCGACCGTCACATACAGTACAAAGAGTTCAGTCTTGGTTAAGGAATGAGATCCACACTGCCCCCTAACAGTCTGCTCCCCCTACCTGTAAGTCCTCAGTGTTATCCTGATAGGTCAGCAGCTCTGTCTCCTCTCCCCTGTCAGACAGCACTCTTTGGCGCAGGTGAATGGCCAGCCGCTCTTTTCCCAGAATCCTCCTGGCCAGGCTACATTGCCCCAGAGTCTGTCTCAGACTCCACCTGTTGCCCCCTCCGGACCCCCCTATCCTGGCCTGCAGGAGGGAGAATGGGGTGCTGGGGAGCTGAGGCTGGTTGGGGTTGGAGCTGGCAGGAGGTGCGTTCTGACAGCTGAGGTTGGAGGGTTGAGTGTGTGGGGTGTTGGGGAGGTTAGGACTGGGGGAGGTGTTGAGGGTGTTGGTGCTGGGGGTTGAGTTAGCTAGCTGTTGCTGTGTGTCTGGGCTGGGTTTGAGTCTCTTGGCTGGGGGCGGGCCTCCCTGTTCTCCCTGGGTTCCCTGCGGAGCTCTGTGTCCTGTTTGGCTCCAGCTCTGGTTCTGGTTGTCTGGCTGGCTCTCAGTCCTGGCTCTCCTCAGCTCTGGGGGAGACAAAGATGGTGAAAATTAATGACAACATGCATTTCTAATAAAGTGGACATGCCAACTTATTAAGGCTCAGTTAAATGCCTCAAGGTTGGAGGACTCTGCCAAATTGCAGCAAATGAAGTCACAATCTTCCCTTCTGGGGTTTGAGCATTCAATAACGGCCAGATGTATCCATGCAAAATATTATCTTCTTCTTCTTCAACCATCAAATCCATCTCTTTGTATGAATTGTGTCATAATTACAGCATGAATTCTTTACTTTTTGCCAAAAACACCGAATGCCAAATTTGAGTATTTCAGGACATCACTGAGATATTGCAATCACATGAATGGGATGGACCTCTCTCCAACATTATGTCTTAAAAGATGTCACATCTTACACACATGTGCCATTTTTGTTTTTCTCTCTGTGTACTGCCCCTCCAACATGAGACATTCGCTCCCCTGCTGGTGATAAACTACCTTTCCCACCTGAGTTAGTGTTTGGAGTGGGGTTGTTGCTTATTCCGCTGGTCTGTGACTCTCCTCTCCACCTTTCCATCCAAGTGTCAGCCGGCTGGCCCTGAGCCTGAGGAGTCTGTTGTAGGTGCTCTAACAGCTCAGCCAGTCGAGTGTGGCCCCTCGATCGAGCGATGTTGAGTGGCAAGCGTCCCAGCGAATCAGGAATAGCCAGAGCTCTTGGGTCCCATTGGTAAAGCACCAGTGCTGCTTCAGTGTGGCCCAGAGCACACGCCCACATCTGGAGAGACCCAAAGAAAACACAAGTCACACACCACAGGCATGGACAGAGAGCAAGAGATGAATACGCTTAAATTGTCATCACTCACCAGTGGAGTGCAGGAGAAGTGGTCTACGTTAAGAGGATCCACCTCCAGTTCGAGGTCAATACTGTCGGCATGCTTTGTGCTGCAGAGCCAAGACAAAAGTGACGTTAATTGGCACAGTCTGGCACAGCGTTCACAACGGTGTGTCGTGTTTGTGTGTGTGTATTACTCACCGCCAGCGAATGAGTGTCTGAATGAGCCCCGCGTAGCCCTGAGCTGCAGCCAGATGCAGTAAGGTCATTCCTCTGGAGTTCTTACTGTGGACGAGTTGATTAGAAGAAGCCCAGCATGGCTGAGACATCATCTTCTCACAAACCACCACCACGCGACCCTCGAATGAACCCTGATCGGGAGAAATCTGGAAGATCACCGAGGAAGAGGAGGCACAGTGAGCGGAGAATATAAATCTGTGGTGACTTTAATTGCATCCTCTTGTTGTTTCTTGTTGTGTTTTTGCCTATAAAGGTCCAAACTAAGTGAAATGACCTAAAATATTTTTCAAAGTGCCGGCCATGATGAGAGCTGGTGCTTCATGTCTGAACTCCTTTATGACTGGATATCCTGGACCTTCCTTTACAAAAGCAAACAAGGCGTTTTCTTACGGTTCCTTGTGGCAACAACCATGTAAGCGTTGAAACAAAAGGGCAACTATTTTCTCTTTGTAACTAAATCCAGTTAAAATCCTTGTGTTTCTCCAAAAACTCAAAGAACCACCAGCATATTGAATTTACAGATACCGACAGCATTATGATTGTATATGTTGTCAACTTGGTGCTTTTTGCTTTTGTACTTGACTGCGTTGACAGCAGCTGTGCAGCCTTTGCAGGTTAGAAACAGAAAGTCTATAATCATAAGTCTTCAAATATTATCCTAATCACTGAACACAATGTCCTATTTACTTTAATGCTGTTTTCCTGCACCTCTCACTAAATCACTCCTTCCTGCCTTACTTGAGACTGCTGCTCAGTGGCTCCTCCTCCTCCCTCCACTCCTCCACCCTTGGTTGCCATGGTTTCTGAGCTGGGGTTCTGATTGGTTATCTCAGCCATCCTCTGCTCCATCTGCTCCAGACGCTCCAAGATAGACATCCTGAACTGGGTATCTACACAAAAATGAAGGTAGGGGACACACACATACACACAGAGCTGTAAGCAACGCCCCGGTTGTTTGTTGTTGTTGGTGTTGTTGTTGTATTTAAGCAAATCAATATTATGTTTTCGTAAATCCTACTTAGAGAAGCTTAGAGGAGAGAAGCTCTTCTCTGAGGAGCTCAATACTGGAGAATAAATCAGGGCTGAAATCCAATAAACCCCCCTTACAAACAAGGGCGACTGGGGAACCACATAAATTTCACACGTGTGTGTGTGAAGAAGGATACACCTTTACAACAAATGAGAGTTTTGCATGCGTGTGTCATGGTTGTATGTGAATGTGACCCTTTGTTTCAGTGCTGCTGCAGTTCTGCTGCAGTGCACATTATGTCATCCCACCTGCTGCTCTCTCACTCAGTCTCTCTATTTTTCCCTCCTCTCATTTCACTCCTATTTTTCTTTCTGTTGTCTGCAGCGGACGAAAATGAGCTGATAAGGGGTGGGGCCACGACAATGACACAAAGGCTCAGGCTCCTCCCACTTTTCCAGTCCGCCCAATCAGAAGAAGAGCGGAGTTGCTCCAGTAAATGCAAGCTCATCTGAATACAAAGCAAAACACTCATAAGAAACATCTGTTTTCACTCGTTACAGATGCAAACGAAGACACAGCTGCATAAACACACGCAAGTGCATTAGATGTCTAGTCACATAAAAAGCGTGTAATAATTACGGAACAATTACAGAAAATGAAGATTGAGAGGACTGTGATTGATCACAATACCTTCATTAACTGACACAATATTAAGTTGACAAATACTAATTGAAATTCAGGATGACAGAGGGATGAAGAAGCAGTCGTTTAATTAGCCTCCCAAATGGGAAAGTTAATTGCTGAATATGAAAAATGCCTGTAAAATGTCTTTCAAACTGGTTTTCTAATATATCGTTTTTAAAAACTGCACGTTTGATCATTAATTCATCTGTCTTACATGTGACTCCAGCGTAAACGCTAAAGGATGTGGAGCACAAAGGAAACTCCTTTTAGAAGTCATTAAAACAAATCAATTAATCTATTAACAAGGCAATTCTATTTATCAATGGTTTTCAACCACGCAATTTAAATGCCAATATGAATAAATCGGCCCTACTTTATAAATTGTATTGATTATGTAAATAGCTTCTAATTGACCAGAGAAAGCGGCATAATTATCATGGTGACATAAAGGCAGCACCACCGCTTGTTGCAGAATCAGCTGCTTTACAAAGTTTGCCTCATGACCGCTCTCAGCTTTATGGACACTTGTGCTTTCACTGACAAGTACTGGACTCTTTTTGGAAACTTTTTTTTTGTTGTTGTTGTTGCTATTTTGCAGGTTTTTTCTTTAGTAATAGTCTGGTTGCATGGATTTTTCTCCCATAAATAAACCTCGGCACAGGCTCAGAACAGATTTAAGCTACAAAACTTTGGTAAAACCTGTTGAGAGTAAATCTGTTTGCATTTGGGAAACCTACAGTAACATAGAGGGTAAAAGTCACAGATGCAGTTAGCATTGTTAGCATTAGGCCCCCCCCCCCCTAAGGTTTTGTTACATGCACATCTCAAATTATAAACATATTCAAAATCAAACCATTTAATGCTTTTTGTCAAGATTAACTGAAAATAATATCCTTCAGCTTAACAAAACTTTCAGTACAGGCTACTAAACATCTAGTTGACACATATATATATCTATATCTAGTAGAGTACACCTGCATTCAAGCTGTGGGTGATGAGCAACATGTCTGTGCCTGCAGGCCTGTTGTCATATGGGCCTCTACAGGAGCCACATGAGCCTCCCTGCTGCTGCTGCTGCTGCTGCTGCTGCTGCTGTTGTGGACTTCAGTGGCGCTTTCCACTCGTGCTGGTGCTGAAACTGCACAGGGTCAACAACAACAACACCACAGGTCTGCAACGAAAAAGATCGAGCAGGCTATGGCGTCCCTCTTGGTCCAAACATGTCGCGTGCACACCGCGTGAGGACTTGTGGCTTTTTTTTTTTTTTTTCCTAACATCCCTTTGTCTGAGCTCGACAGCAGCAGCTACATGTGCTATACACACACACACACACACACACATTTTGGACTGAATCCTGCAACACAAAAAAGCAGCGCAGCGCTTTGAACGCACCGTTTAGACACAACAGGCACATTTATGTAAGTCTGCAGCAGCATGACAAAGAAAACTTCACTCACACACAAGCACACACCTGGACGCTGAATATGAAGAAAGAAAGAAAGAAAGAAAGAAAGAAAGAAAGAAGGAGCGAGTTTTGAAGTTATGATCAGTTTTAAAGAGGAAACAAAACAATGAAAAAGCAAATCAAACAAGCTACGAACCCAAACAGCGAGTCTCTATCTGCTGCTGCTGCTCTTTGTTCCCGCTTCTGCTCAACCCGGTTAGTTTGAAGAAGTGTGCGACTCACACATTGCAACCTCGAGCGAGCAAAACATAACTAAGTGCAGCGAGAGAGAGAGAGAGAGAGAGAGAGAGAGAGAGAGAGAGAGAGCGCAGTCTCCACGTTGTGTCTGTCTGGGAGAGCTGCCTGCGCTTCAAATCCGCCCGCCAGACTCGGAGCTGCAGGGGGCTCGGTCGTCATCGGCACAACAATAGACCTCACATCAACTAAACTGGAGCAGAGGCATGTGTGTGTGTGTGTGTGTGTGTGTGTGTGTGTGTGTGTGTGTCTGTGCTGCATATTTACTCAGAATATGGATCTCTGTCTATTTTCTCCATGCACTGAGCCTGCACTGTGCATCTGAGGCCAAACAAAGGAGGCGAGCGAAAATAGGCAGAGCGCCCGTCCGAGCCTCGCTATCCTCGGATACAAAGTCAAAGCCACAGTCCCCCAGCCCCTCCACCCCCCTATATATAGAGTGACTGTGTGTGTGTGTGTGTCTTTGTGTGTGTGTGTGAGAGAGGCTGTATGCACAACACACGACACACACACACACACACTGCCGGCGGTGGCCAGCGGGGTTGACTCTCAAATGGACCCGGCGACTGTGATCTGATGTCCTTGCCCTTCACTCCAGTAAACAGCCAGCCTGCTGTGACTGTAGAGCCGCATTGCCGCATTGCGCAACGCGGAGACGGGGGCGAACAGAGTAACCCAGGACATGCCTCGCCGAGGAGACCCGTGTGTTTCCGAGCTGCAGCTGCATCAGGAGATACATATACATATTTGCACAGAGAAGCCAACAAAACCAACCAACCAGCCACCCCCCTGGTGTGCTGTGCAGACATTTGCAAAAAGCTTCCATAACCCCCAACACACACACACACACACTGCTGACTGCAAGGACGTTACCTGTCAACATCGTTATTCTTTTAAAGCAAGTTTTTATTTGATTCAGTGTTATTGAACAATCATCAGCAGCACCTGCAGTTCAAACAAATTAATCCTCGGTTCTCTCCCCCACATCCAATCCATCACTACGGACGCTAATAAATGACTGTGCCCCTAAGACAAATCCAAAAGCCTTTATAAATCTTGGCTAAACACTGGCACCAGGTGTCAAAAACAGCACACACAACAGCTACTTGGGATTCCTTATTGAAACAAACCTGCACACACACACACACACACACAGACAAACACACACACAGACAGACAGCGTGTCAGAGCAGAAGAAAGAAAAAATAGCAATGCTTCCAGGCACAGATTCAACACAGCTCAACCAAGCAGGAGCAGCAATGTCACCATAGTGGTCAGCAGTACATCAGTGGCTGTAGACACAACATCTCACAGCATGACAGAGCAACACACACACACACACACACACACACACACACACACACACACACCAGCAGGTTTTGTCATAACTTTAGGTTTGAATGATACCAGAGCTTCATGTAAAAGTCATACAAAACCTTAGACAGAGTAAAACACTCATAGATATGCACAAGCCTCCCTCTGTTTATGGTTGATGCTCTTTATTGGATAAACACTGTAACACCAGGAGGTGGTAACTGTGGTAACTGCGCTGCTGCTTATACCCCCCCCCCCCCGCCTTTCCCTAAATATACACAAACAAATGCTCTCACCATCCAGGGACAGCCAGTCGTGTTGAGACGATGGCAGGGCAGGAAGGTCACGCGCCTTGTATTCGAACACCACGGAGGAGGAGATGACCTCACCGCCCATAGCCACCTGTAGCATCACCAGTCCTGTGTCATGAGCTGGAAACAGACATGAGGTAAGGCGTGAGTATGGATGACTATATGAGGAGAGAGAGCTCCTCTCAAATATAACTTTAGTGACGGTATGGTGACTGTTATTAGACTGTGACTGTCTACTGTTACTTTTGCCCATGTGTGGCTGCAGGAGACACAGGTTTTCTCTTGATCACACGTAATGCTGCAGGATAAAACCTGCCATACTGGAATCACAATGTCCTTATTGTGTTGTTCCTCTCTTTTTATATCAAAGGGACCACGTCTCCCAATAAGATTTAGCTGCCCGACCTCATTAGCCCAGATCTTTGTGGGCTGAGGTAAAACTTTAAAAAGCTTGGTGAGGTAAAGGTTTAGATTTAGAAATAAAGAGCAGTGTTTTCAGTGCAGTGAGAACAACAGTCAGTTGTGTTACCATGAGGTTATACACAGGTGTGTTACCTGGGCAGTAGCAACGCAGCACCCCAGGTTGGATGAGAGCAGCCGGGACGCTGATGTGGTCGAAGAGGCAGCTGTACTCGCTGCTCGACTCCAACCACGGCCCCGTGATCAGCACCTTCACACCACCCTGCAGCAAACAGAAAACACAGGCCTTAGAATGACATCACAACAAGAAAACTACAACTTAAAATATACAGTAGTTAACAAAGAGACGGAGAGAGAGTCTGTATGAGAATGAGACACACACACACACACTGGTCTAAATTTACCTGCTGCAAATCGGTGAAGATGTGTGTGTGTGTGTTTGTGTGTTTACACAAAAGGTGTTTCCATGAAAATATCCTGACTCCATCTGTCAGTTAAACACACCTCAGAGACACAGTGGCCTAAATATGGAACCTTTTGTTTTTCTTCTATTATATAAATCTAAACCCAGAGATAGTGTAACCTGCCTCATTTACAGAGTAATTACTATTTTGTTAATGACGAAGCTGCGAGACTAAAAGGCCTGGCAGCAGCCCCCTTGAGGCTGCGCGGCTCCTTACATCCAAGTGGAACAAAGTTGTACGAGCCATCTGAGCAGCACTGCCATCATGTGTAGCTAAAAATAAAACATAATAACAACAACACATAATGCTGAATGAGACATGAAGTTACGTTGCACAACAATGAGAGAAATCCAGTTTATCAGCGTTTTGTAGCGTTCGTTTTCAGCTCATTGTAAAAATCATAAGATCACCCTTCGAACCGTGTTGTTTGATGATGTAACACTGATGATCCTGGAAGAAAGCTGAGGAAAAGGATATTAGCCGAATATGTGCACACGTTGGAGACACGGTCAGTTGTTCAAATTCTTTCCGACAACTTTTTTCTACTAATTGAACCGACGGTGGAAAGTTATTGTTTTGGGTTTTTTTTCCCCAGATACTAATGGTGCTAAGATGTTATGTTTCCACAAGTTTCATCATAATCCAATGACAGAACTGGTGTGTGAGTTATTATAAGTGGTACATGGGTACATTAATGAAGCCACCCAGGGGAAGCAGTGTAATATTGAAATTTCATCAAAATCCAATCAGCTGAGTCTGAGATATTCTGACTCCTTAATGACCACAGCCACAGCCAGGCTGGCGGTCCTCGCACAAATTGCGCTGAACATGATTTCAGTGTTTAACATCAGTACGAGCCACCGTCAATCATGTGGTGATGGTGGAGCGACTGATTTTTACTGTGGGGAACCATGAATAAATAATGAATGATAATCATGTTGGGTTTACTAACCTCTGGATAAGACCACTCTGGGGAGTAGTCTGTCACACCAAACAGCCTCCCGGTCTCCTGGAGCAGTCCGAGAGCTCCCTGCTCCACCTCCGAGCCCTGCAGGTGGCCCGCTGCGGTGGCCTGCTCCTCTCCCGCGGCGCCCTCCTGGGGCATCAGAACCCCAGTGACAGCCGCTCCCACACCACCCCCAGACCCCTCAACTGAGATGAAATCATTGATGAGATCAGAGAACTGGCTTCCAAACGAAGCCTCAAAACCTTCCAGACTGATGGCTGCCCCGGCCCCAGCTGTTGTAGCCGACACACCCCCACCTTGCTGGGGGAGAGGGGAGCTGTAGAGAGCACCCTCGATGGCTGCACCAGCAGCTATCGACTGAGGACTGGCCACCACTGAACTGCTGGCCCCTGGCAAGGTCACACCATTACAGAGAATCTCAGTTTCACCTCCTGCTCCACCTCCGCCTGCACCTCCTCCTGCTCCACCACCACCACCACCTCCACCTCCTCCTCCTCCCCCTCCTCCTCCTCCTCCACCCTCCTCTCCTCCTCCATTGTCATCTGTGGGTTGCAGGTAGTGCTCAGCGTCCACGCTCGCGTAGGCCTCGTGAGGATCCCCGGGCTTGAGTAGTAACTCTCCTCCGTTCTCCGAAGCCTTGTCAAGGCCCCCCACCTCTCGATGCCCCCTGCTGCCTGACTGGTCGACGGTAGTATCCTGTGTCGTCAGGGGAAACGAGCCCACTGGTGCTCCTTGTCCATTCCTTGCACACAGGGCCTGCTGGTCGGGGCTGGCTTGGTGGAGGTGTGTCTGCGGATCTCCATTGGTGACCGGAGAGTCTGTTGGCACCGTGGGCAGACCGATGTACGCCTGGGCCTCACCTGATTCCTGGGTGGCCTCAGTACCGTTGGTCTGCAGTTGGGAGGGCTGGCTCGTCTGGGGGGAGGCCTGGAGGAAGAGGCTCGGGGAGGGGTGGTGTGAAGTCTGAGTCAGACTTGGGACGCAGGCTGATGACATGACAGCACTGAAGTCCATTTGCTCCAGGGTGGTGCTCGGGCTGAGGCCTGTCCCCTCTCCCACATAGCTGCTCTGGGTTGCCAGCGGCTGCTCCAGGGGAGTCGTCTCCGTCTTGATGTTGTTGACAAGGGCTGGGTTGTAGACGAAGCCATTAGAAGAACAGTGGAGTCCTCCGTCGTCGCCGTTACACCCCTCCGTTTTCCCTCCACCTCCTCCGTATGTCTGGCCCTGCTTGGGATTGTTGAGGAAGCAGTCAGGGTCAAAGGTCATGGTGGTTTCAGGAAGGCTGACTCCTCCACTGGAGTCTAGAGAGCTGGACAGAACCAACTCTCCCCCTCCCCTAAACCCACTCCTCCAGGAAACGATGCAAACCTCTGGTTTTCAGGGGCGACAGCCAGGAGGATCCCAGCGGTGGTGCTCTCATGGGTGGATGCCAACAGGTGGGTGTGGCCAGTGGAGTAAACCGAATCCCCGGTCAGCGTGGTGACCTCTGACATGAACACAGCTGTGCTCTGCGACAAGCCAGCCCCAATGGCGAGGGCGGGGCTGTCAGCCATGTCGCTGGTGATTGACAATGGGGAGCTCTGGGTGGTGTCGGGGACCTCCACCTGGTTGGTAGAGGTGGAGGAGGACACTTCCATGCTGCTTTGTGGGAGTAAGGAGGGTTTGGCTAACCTGCCATTCCTCCTCTCCCCTCCGCCGGCTCTGCTTCTGCCCCCCCCAGGACTGGGCTCTGTCTGGCCCTCTGAAACATCACTGTTCTGGACTTCTGTGCCATCTGCTTCCTCAGCTCTCTGGCCTGCCGCTACGCCGGTACCCACCGCAGCTCCACCTCCTGCCGCTGCCCCTGTCTCCTGCTTGGATGAGATGATGCGCTGCTTGACACTGGAACATTTCTGATGCAGGCTGCTTCCAGCACCTGAGTGAAGAGACATCGAAGAAAGTGAAAAACAATTGAAGACAATGGATACTGTTGTCATTTTGTGTCCTTTCAGATGCTCGGGTCACTCTTTCAAGTAAAGTATAGTGTGTAATGTCGCCCTCTAGTGGTCAGAGTCAACACTGAGCCCATATACTACTACAGATGCATGAGTGTTAAAACATTTTGAATACATATAGGCAAAAATGACAATTTGTTTCTTCTACAAAACACAGAATCTTTTCATATGCAGTTTCAAAATGAGATGTCTTCATTTAGGAGAATCACATCTGTGATCAAGAGAAAAGAGCGAGGAAAGGGAAAACAGAAATCTGTTTGTGTGAGCAAATTAGGGCAGGTAGAAAGAGCAAGAGCATGAACATGGTTCAGTCAGCATAGTGAGAACTGAGGATGTACTTAAGTCAACGAGCCTCTCAGTTTTGAAGAGCTGTCCTTATTTGACCTTCGAAACCAGATCAAAAGGCAGGTGAGATTAGATTAAGTGTGCGTGTGTTATGTGTGTTAGTGTGTGTACTGGAGTTATCTTCTCCCTGATGCTCATTTATGAATAATACATGTTGGATATTTTGGGCACCTCTGTCTTCCTTCCCTCTATCCCTCCCCTCTTGGATGTGAGATGTGTCCACCTCTAGGTGGCAGCATGGCGCTGACTGTTGGAAACATCAAAGAAAGAAAGACGGAAAAAAAAAAAATCCAAATCTGTAACAAGCCTGGCTGACTGGTATGTATGAACTGACTGTCTCTTCAAGGGGGAGGCTTTTGAAAGAACAATGTTATGTTGAAATTCATCACTGCTTTATAAAGTGCTGTTATCAATTAATGTTGACAGGAAAGGACATGATGCTCCAAATACTGCTTAATCAATATTTGAATGAGAACAAGGCAACTGTTGAAGTCTGAAAACACCTATTGAAAAATCTAGCTGTGGCTTTTTGGCCTGTTGGTTTATCTTGACCTTCAGCAACAATAGGTTGTATCAGAAAGAAATTATTAACACCGAGGAGATTAGATGTTTTTCTGTCATGCAAGACAGAAATTTTCATATCATCTCCCCTGAATTGTTATAAGCACCTGTTGTCTCATCTGATAAGTGATGGCGCAGCTCCAGACTGTTCCTCATTGTGCTGCCAAGTTGTTTATAAAAGCCTAAAATACATTATCAAATTATCTGTGTTTTAGATTTATTACACCGGCTTCGTACAGATTAATTTTGAAGCTTGGGTAGAGTACGCCATCATCTTTCTCATCACTACTGTTCCATGACAAGTGGTGTTGTTATTGACCCAAGGTGACTCATATCCTCAGGTTCAGGACGAGTGTACGGGGCTGAAACAAGAGAGCTTGAGAGCAGGGAGGGAGAGAGGCGAGTGCTGAAATGAAAGTGAAGCTGAACTCACACATGGGTTTGAGTTGTCCAATGAGCTCCTCCTTGCTCCACTTGGCCCACTCCTTCCTGTCTGTGTTGATGGAGCAGAGGACAGGACCACATGGCTTCCCGCTGTCATCCACCGCCGGTACATTCAGGTAGTGCACCAGCACAATGTCTGGGTTCTGCAGCACAAACACAACCACACAGAGACATCCATGTACCTGGTGTTAGCTCAACATGCCCCCCCCTTCCCTTAATGTATTCATTGTCATGTTCTTACAACATATATACGGAAGGAGAGAATACAATGATAGAGTCTATTTACAGAGGGACTGGATGGAGGGGAAAGGCAGAAGGAAAGCAGGAGAACAAGTGGAGGTCAGAAGGAGGAGGTCGGACATAGCGTGTCAGATACGATTCTCTCACCTGCCCATAAAAGATTTAACAGCTCAAGCCCACTCATCACTCTCTGTTACCCTGCAGAGGCTGCGCAAGTGTCTACATGTGTGTTTGTGTGTAGGTGAGTGAGTGTGTGTAATATATATATATATATATATAGAGAGAAACTATGATATAAACAAAGGAAGAGAGAGGTTGTCACTATACAGTAGGCCTCCAGCAAACCTATGGAATTTCTCTCTTTCTGCCCCATGAATGATTCAACAGGTGTGTTCATATTCATGTGTGTGTGTGTGTGTGCGTGATAGAGAGAGAAGGAGGGAGAGAAAGAGAGGGGGAGAAGCTCCTCTTGATGAAAGATTCAGTAGACAGACTCAGGTGAGGGGGAGGACCTGCTGAGGTGGAACACTTTTCTTTCCAAAAGACGATGGCACAGTGGGCCGCTACAGCACCACACTGAGCGACGCAACAGAACCCACAGACTGATTTATGATCACAATCACTGATGTGTTTTGATATCTGTGCAAAGAGCAGAAAATGGCACATTATAGATAAAGCAACCACAATTTCCCTTTGTAATTTCAGGCTGCCGGGATCTAACTAGTTTGGGTGGATGCTGGGAAAAAAAAAAAAAAATTCATATACATAATATACATATATATTTCTATGTATGTATACTGAGTGAGGGCATATTCAATTTGCAGCCAGTGGCTTGAATGTCCCTGTAAAATGTCTTGTGACAAATTATGCAGAAAATTCTGGTGAAGAATACATAAATATATTTGTACATTTCCATATTTTAAATGAACGTTGTTGGGTATTCAATATTTTCTTTGAAATGAACAGAGAGAGAGAGAGAGATGAAGAGAGAGAGAGGCAGGATGTGAATGTATGCAGACATGTTTAAGATTCATCATGTAACTGTCGCCTGCAGATGATGAGGTCCTGGTGACCACCACCACCACCGCCACAGCTTGCATGACCAATAGAGGGATAGAGAGAGAGAGAGAGATGTGCATGTGTGTGTATGTGCATTTGTGTGTGTGTGTGTGCAACTGCTGCTCTTTCACATGGGCGGTAGAGTGAGTCCAACATCTCTATGAAAAACAACATGCCTTTATACACAGGGGGACACCTCACCTGTGTGTGTGTGTGTATGTGTGTGAACATATCGTGTGTGCTCTTTGCAGCTCCAGGGTGTTTTCTTGGAGAGGACCGCATAGAGAGTCGGGCCTCGGTCCTTGATGCTCACCATCAGTATTGATGTGCTCAGGCAGGAAGTTACAGTCAACTTCAGACAAAGAAAAGCTTTCGGTGCATGTTAGCAGAGCATGTGAGTGCACTGTATGTGCATCCTGGTCGTCTAGTCATTTGAGTGTAGGACACACACCACTCAGCCAAACAACATCAAGTTTTATTATGAGCCCAGCTTTGTGATAGTATTTTCAGTGTAGTCTGCCTCATTAATTCAGAGGAGGAGGATGTTTATTGCTGGTTTATGGTTTAGCTTAGTGTTGTTTTGAAAATATAATAGACAGTTTAACAGATGGAGGTTTGTGTAAAAAGTGTAATAATACACTATATATTTTCTGCTTGTCCAGTTTTGTGTTGAATGGTGAATAAAGCCAGAGTAAATGTTAAACAGTGGCCATAATGTCAGCGACTAACAAATGATCACCACGCTTATAAATCCTGCAGAAAAGTCCCCTGTTTTGTATGTTCGTAAATGTGTGAGAAAAGGTCAGGTGGGGGTAGGGGGGTGGGCTTACCTGCAGCAGCCAATAGCATCTACGATGGAAGGTGGGGATGATGGAGGAGTGGACGTAGCAGCCATACAGACACTAGAGAGAGGAGAGGAGAGGAGAGGAGAGGAGAGGAGAGGAGAGAGGAGAGGAGAGGAGAGGAGAGGAGAGGAGAGGAGATTGCAGGAGGGATAAAGCAAGGAGGAAGCAAGACGGGAGGAGAAGAGGAGGAGAGAACAGTGAAGGAGAGAACAGAAGAGGAGAACTCAGGTTATACCCACTTAGGTTGTATTGATTGCGGTGCTAAAACCAAATTGCAAAACATACTGTATGTGTTGTGTTTTTCTTTTCTTTTCCCCTCGTCTGTTTCTAAAATACCATAAATCTGACGTAGACAATTACAACACAAGAGATATTTGTGAAATTTACTGCCTCAGCAAGACTTAAGACATAAAACCACTTGGATTCACAAGAAAAAAAAAAAAAAAAAAGTCGCCACCATGCTGTCAGCTCACAGACGCCGCAAGACAGAGAGAGAGAGATCAGTAACATGTGAAGAAGAGGGAAAAAGAAGAGGAGGAGGTGGAGGAGGAGGAGGAGGAGGAAAGCATAAGGTGAGAGTGGAGAGTCACGGTAGACGACGAGGTGGAGAGGAAAGACTCAGCATCAGCAGAGGATGATTACGTACTGTACATATATCAAAACAATGTATACAATGTATGTAGGTGTGGAAAAACAATGCAATATGTGACTGCAGAGGTTGAGACACGACGCAGCACAACTTCAGAGCGTCTGTGATCGTTTCTGTGGTGTGAAATGTTTCAATACTTGTGCCAGTGTATGATTTACTTTCTCAATACCATAGTTTGAAGAATATTAACAAAGTTATTCCAAAGAACCTCTTGTGTTTTAACAAATGAACAACTTTCTCAGATCAAGAGGTCTGATTAAATACAATAATCTTAAATTAGCAAAAAATAAAAAATAAAAAAAACCCGCGTGCAAATCGTTACATATCTGACTGAGGAGTGAGTGGACTGTTTCTTGAAAGGGTTTGATATTCTGTGCTTTGGAAACATCTTGATCAATAGTGTAAAAAGTGCTGAGGTTCGATACCCAGTGCTAATGAAGATTGTGTTGGAGGGATTAAAAGATTTCGTTTTTTGTTTTTACATGTACTAAATACAAGAACTGCACACACACACACACACACATCCACACCAATACACACATATAAGTTGTTTCTAAAGTAACACACACACACAAACACCAAAAGCTCAGCAATCAGGTTCTATATAATCAACACTTAAAAACTCGTCCTGTTTTCTTTCTCTCACACACTTGTATTTTCTCGCCATTTTGCCTCTTCTCAGAAGTAGCCCGCCCTCTATCTAAAGTGTGTTTTGCCAAAGGCAGAGTGCATTTCCATATATTTCCATTCGATATGAGGAGGCTCTCCATCCAGGGTTATGTTTTTCTCTCCAGCTTCCTGCCTCTCCCCATCCTCCTCCTCCTCCTCCTCCTCTTCCTCCTCCTTCTCTCCCTCTGCTCATCTCACTGCTCTGCTCATTCCCTCTTTCCCGTCCCCTGCTCTACACACTGCTTGCTTGCTAGCTAGCTTGGGGGTGATGGTGGTGGGGAGTCCTGGGAAGAGGTGACACAAACAATTACTGAGCAACTACCAGGGAGAGAAACACTTGCCTTTGTGTGTGTATGTTTATATATATATATGTGTGTGTGTGTGTGTGTTCATGTGCACCGAATGTCAATGTGAACGTGGGGTCATAACTAATAGAGGTGCAGATGGGAATATTTGATCTCAATTATTCCCCTTACCTCTGTTGTGTCTTTTTGTCTTGTGTCTTCACTGTCTCACCCCCCCCCCTCCATGGACATCCATGTGCCTCCCAACTATCTCTACTTCACTCTGCCTTCTACCTCATTCTTTCTGTTTCTGACACATGCATGCTCACTCCTCTCACCTCTTGGTATATTCCTGCTGAATAATCAATTTCTGAGCTGGCTGATGTGACTCACACACACACACACACACACACACACACATATATACACACAGGCGCACGCACACACTCACTCACACACAGACGCTGCCTTGAGACTGGATCGATACCCCTCTCTGTTCTGCTGAAGGAGGCATTGACATCATTCCTGGCCTCGGGCCAAACACACTCTTATCTTTCAGAAAGAGGGAGAGAGAGGGAGACAGAGAGAGAGGGGTGGGGGGGAAAGAGGGACACCACTCGCTCTCAGGTAACATATTGGCCTGTGCGTACATTTGTGTTACATGTATGTGTGTCTCTGCGGAGCGAAGGAGAGTAAGTCAAGGACAAGATTGGCAGTGAAACTGAACTCAGCGCCAAACAATCATCGACTTGTTTTCCCGCCGCAGTCTCTCACCTCGACTCCCTGCACTTTGAGCTTCATATGATCCTCTCGGGTGGTCTTCCCGTCTTTCCTTTTCTTCCAGCAGTAGCCATCTTTCCTGTACTTCACCTTCTTACGGTTGTAGAGGATCATAGAGCCATTTTGAGGCCTGGTGGAGCAGGGGGAGCAGGGGGGAGGGGGGGGGGGACACACACACAGACAGACACACAGTGCTCCATTATGTTGATTAGACAGAATAAATGTGGTAATTTCATTGAAACTGACAGCAGTTTTCAGGCAACTTGTTTACACGGTGACGTCAATGTTACTCTCCGACAGTGGAGTTAGCTGGACCCCCCCCCCCCACCCCACCTCCTCAACCCCCCCAATACACCCCCGCCCCATACATGGACTCCCACTACTATGTGTTAATATTTTAGTAGGGTGATTTATCAGCACAGCAGGAACATTGGCCTCTAAGCTCTCATTCCATATACACCTGGTGGGAAGAACATGCATGCACACACACACACACACACACACACATGCACGCACACACACACACACACACACAGACCCACACAGGGAGCCATGCATGTAGCAAGACACAGATACAATATGTGAGATCAGAGATGGCAGGACCTACAGCCGCTGTGTGTTCTTTGGGTTCAATGTCAAACCTGCCGCTCGGCAATCAATCATTACACTTCTAAAACGTTAAGGACAGGTGTGTGTGTGTGTGTAGGTGGAGGAAAAATGCTTCTCTGCCTTATCTCATGACAACAGAAAGAGAACAGACCCGTTAACAATCAATAAACTAACACATACTCACAAGTGCCCCCCCCTCACACACACACACACACTTACACACCTCCTCTCTCCTCACCCTCACCTCCTCTTCTCCATCAACCTCCAGTCTTTATCCCTCTTATCACACTATCTCTTCATTTTCTCTCCTCTCTACTTTCTCTCCTTTCTCCACTCTTTCTCAACTTCTCATCTTCGACTCCTCCTCCTCTCCTAACCTCTGTTTTTGCTCTTTTATTGTCTTGTTTCTCCTCCCCTCCCTTTCCTCTCCTCCCCTCCCCCCTGTTAAAATCTGATGTAGACACATCTATATGGACTGAGATGATTGCAATTTACTCAGAACAGTGTGTGTGTAGTGAAATTGAATTTACTTTGAGCTGATTTTCTTTGACACCTTAAATCTGTTCTGTTTTGGGGGGGAGCCTGCCAGTTTCTTAGCGGAGTGGAGACCCCCACCCTCCGATCAAAGCCGAGTTTATTCTCTGTCTCGAGCTGTGTGAGTCATCTCAGAGCTGCTGATTCTAATTATGTTATGGAGAAGATGGATGAGATCAGATGTGTGCCTGTGTGTGTGTGTGTGTGTGTACGTGTGTGTGTGTGGGTGGGAAATACGTGCACATTGTGTGTGTGTGTGTGTGTGTGGAGGTACGTGCATGAGGACGGTGCCCATGTTCGCAAACCCCTCCGATTCAAGCAGACATAAATGCTATTGATTGTAACTGGGCTGTGATGTGTGGGATATAAAAAGCTTTTCCACCGTTCCACAGTGTAGCAGAGCGAAAACAGAGAAGGCACGGGGAGGAGAGAGGGAGAGGAAAAAAAAAAAAAAGACGGCAAGGTAAAGAGACAGAGTGGGCGACTGCGTGAGTGAGTGAGTGAGTGAGTCCGGTAAAAGGGAGGAGAGAAGGAGGAGCAGATGAGAAAAGTGTTAAGAGAGGGGCAGAGGAGGTAACAGTCATTTACTGTTGAACTGATGAGGTAGTTCAGTGAGGGGAGAAATGAAGGTCATTGACTGTTACCTTAATGTTGCTCCCCCTGCAGACACACACACACACACATATGCAAATGCACGTGCACATATGGCTACACACACACACACACACACATCTACGCATGCACATAAAATGTCACTGGCTGCGTTCGCTGAGCTCCTTTCCATCTGATGGGATTAGGTGTAATCTGTTCTAATCGTGCCTCGTGTCATGTGTAAATGGGATTATATCTAACTGCTGCTCAATAACACCAATATGACTGCTGCTGCTGCTGCTGCTGCCGCCACCACCACCGCCGCCGCCGCTGCTGCTGCTGCCGGGAGGCCGAGGCTATACGGCAGCACAACCAATCAATGAGAAATCCATCCACAACATAAACTGTGCTGCTGGCCTCAGGCTGCTCCTGAGAAGAGTCCTTCAGCTCGCACAATGGGAGCACGGAGGCATCACCTCGGGCTTTCAGCGGTGTCAGTAATCAGAAATGGAGGGGGGGGTGGAAGGGGGTGGAAGGGTGGGGGGGTGGCCATGAGGTGACCGCTTCTCTTGCTTTACTTTACTTTTTCTTTCTGCCTTTTTTTTGGTCCTCTTTCTTCTTCTTCTCTTTTTAATCACACCTACATCTGTATTAACTAAAGCCAAAGTCAATAAGGTGATTTATCAATAATTCAAATTGCCCTTTTTTTTCAACTCTGTCTTTCATTCTTCTTCTTCTTCTTCTTCCTTCCTGGCAATAACCTCTCTTTCCAGTCTGGATCACAGCTACCTATGGTTCTTCTTTCAGATCGATGAATATTCAGTTCTGGCATGTGGATCCCTGTTCTCACCCCCATCATACATATATATATATATATATATTTATATACACGTGCTCCCCCTCCTTTTAAACCCCCCTTCACCCTCCTATGTCTGAATTATACATCACTTATCCTAATACATTTACATTCATTAATACTCCATTTTCAGCTGACTAGGTGCTTTAGAGTCCAGCCATGTTCTGGTGCGTTCTCTACATGTAGAGCGGGGGCCATCAGCGCGAGCCTCTGGAGACAGCTGACGCACCTCACTAATGTTTTAATCAAACATGGGCACTCGGTGTCTTTGGGATTAAACTAATGTGAGCCACCGGTTGATGATCAAGCGACTCTGTGTTTGCAACTGCGAGTGCGAGTCCTCCCCTCACCTGGTTTTCGGCGATGTCGTCAGCCACTCATCGTGTTTCTCAAAAGTGATGAGATATGCAGCAATCTCCTGGAGAGACAAAGACAAGACGGAAAGGTTATATCGGTATGTGTGCGTACGACGGGGTGTGTGTGTGTGTGTGTGCGTGTCACAGGGAGAGATAAAACATAACAGGTATTTCCAGATGACCTGCCGATGCCCACAGAGAGTATGTCACTATCTGATTGCCACGGTGCAGAGTCATGGCGCCTGATTGGTCACAGAGCAGCCAGTCAGGAGACAGATATAGAGGACAGACCCTCAGGGCCAACAACCAATCACCGCTCACCGACACACTGATGTCTCCCTCCACTGGGGAGGAAAAGCTATCTCCTAAATACACACACATGCCACATAAACACACACATACAAACACACACACAGAGACCAGGGAGTGCAGACCCGTACTCTCGCTGAGAGAGTGCACTGATAGGAAAAAGTTTTCTTGTACTTTGCAGTTTCACAGTTTCCCGTCAGATAAAGCTTACTCCTAACTTGATTCTTAATTCCTCCGGCTCTCTTTTCATCTCCTCAGCTCAGCTCTCCTCTCCTCTCTCTATTTCTTCTTCTTCTTCTTCTTCTTCTTCGTCGTCTACACTCATACGAGTCCGAATCGGGGGGGAAAAAAAAAAAAAAAGACAGTTCAGATCGTACAGGTGCACTCTTGCGAGAGTAAGCAAAAACAAAACGTCCATACGCACAGTGACAGAGACACACAGAGACGCAGCCAAAAGGAAACTGTTGTTTATGCCTCCTATCTTTTTTTTTTTTTTTTCCAGTCGCTCATGCAATGCCACTTTTTCCCTTTGCTCGGTGAACTCTTTCACCCCTGGCTTCCTCCTTCAAACAACCCCCCCCCCCCTCGCCCCCTCTTCCCGTATCTCTGACTCCCATCTCACCCACTTGTTGTGAAAGACTATGAAATGTAAATTGTCCTCTTAAGGCAATCAGTGTTTGAAATGTGGCACAAAGCAATAGTGAAGAAGACATCAACACTCAAGCACTCCTTCATCTACCCCCTCAGATCAACAGTCTCTTCTCCAGACCTCATCTCCCTCCCTCTCTTCCTCCCTATGTGTGTGTGTGTGTGTGTGTGTGTGTGTGTGTTTTTAGGTATTTGTCCCAGTTTGGCATGAGAGCACTCCAGCTCCACACCGATCAGAGGAGATGGAGGGACAGAGAGAGCGAAAGAGGAGAAGAAAGGCAGGCAGAGACAAAAAGAGCGAGCAGCTGGAGGGTGCTGGCACTTAACCGGATTGTTTTTTTTTTTTTTTTAGTATCCTTCATCACGTCCCAACCCCCCACTAACTCATCCAGCATTTATATGTGTTCATATACATATATATATATATGCATGTGGGTGGATGTGTGTGTGTATATTTCATCCAGACACACACACACATATAAATATACGTGTGTGTGTGTGTGTGAGTGGACTGTCATCACACCTTTAATAATTATCACTATCAAGCTGGCCGCTGTTAATGTCTGTCTGGCTCATAAAACAGCTCAGAGCCGAGTTAAGGTTGCACACACACACACACACACACACACACACAGGCACACAGGCACATTTTTAGCCATGGTTAGGCACAACAACACACACACAGACACACAGACACACACACAGAGGAGTGCCTCATTCATTTATGCATCTATTCATTAGCTGTGACAGGCAGCCACCTCTCCTCCTCCCAAACCACTCCGCAGCAAGTCAATATCCTATATGGCCTCCACAGCCCCGGCCAGGCACTCGGGCTCCCCTAGTGACTGTCAGCCAGTGGGAGGCGGGAGGAGTGAGGAGAAGAAGAGAGGAGACGAGGGGCTGGGAGAGACAGAAGGATGGGAGGATTAAGAAGGAGGGAGAGAGACTTGCAATTAAAGGCCTGCCCCATAAGAGCCATTAAAAAGCCAGAAACAGAAGAGTCAGCTGAAACGGCAGCCTGACACACACTCTAAAACACACCCACACACACACACACACACTGCAGACCCACACACAGACGGCTTCTCACTTCCTCAACCAGCACACACACACACACACACGCCCATGTGAAGAGTGACAGAAGTGAGATGCTGAAGGTCGATCCTCAGGAAGTCACAGTTATTGTCCCAGTGGAAACCAGTGATGGAGCGCTTTGAGCATGCCTGGCGACACAGTGACCCTTCAGGAATACTGTGAGTGTGTGCATGTGTGTGTGTGTGTCCCTGTCTGTGTGTGTGTGTGTGTGTTAGCTGTGCCAGACACAGGGACAGGGACAGGGACAAGCATCTTCCTCCAGAGATCTACTCTAGAAACCCAGACGTTCTGCATGTCTGTGTGAGTCTATGTAATAATACATTACGACAGGCCACGCTGAATGCACTCACACACACACACACACACACACACACCTATTCCTGTCTGTCTGTGTGTGAGAGACAGAGACAGAGACTGAGAGAGAGAGAGTTACTTAAGAAATATCTAACAAAGCAGAGAGCATGAGTGGGAAGTTAGATTGGAGCGAGCGATGCAGTTGGGGAAATCAGCCTCCCACTCACGCATCACTGAGACCATCTCCCTCCGAGAAACTGGTGGCATGTACAGAAAAGCAGACAGACACACACACACACATGCACATGCACATGCACACACTCACTGGCCTCAGGGAGATTTCCAGAGGAGGTAGGGAAGTGGGGGGTGGGGGGAGCTAGGGAGGGAGGGGAGGGTCGCCTACACTGCAACAGACTTATCCAGGAGCTTTCCCCAGGGAGACTCCGTTATAGGGCCTGTGTGTGTGTGTGTGCGCGTGTACACGCACGTTTGAAGTCTAATGATGAGCATCACCCCGACAGAGATCTGGAGAAAACAGAGTTGTCTGTAAACTGGAACTGTCACATCCATTCGAAGTGCCTCGAATGAGGGCTGCTGCTAGTTCTCACCACAGACATCATTTGGCATTGAACACTTTATTTTGGCGGCACAAAGAGGTAACAGGCAGACAGGCAGCGAACTCAAGTGTCCTTCTCAACTTACACAATCGGTTTCTACCCCGTCTTGCTTGAGCGTGGGTATAAGTCTTGTATACATATATGGAAAGGTGGGGGGGGGGTAACTGCATTAGCATTACCAGGGGAGGTCTGCTGATGCTGTAATTTGTTCCAGAGCACCTCCACTGCTTCTCTCCTTCCCAGAACAACCCTGTCAGTCTCTGACATTGACAGACACTCGATCCAAAATTGCCTCCTGTTTTTTTATATATTATTATTTTATATTTTCTGCAGACTATAAGCTTTTTTATTTTTGATCCGGAGCACACTCTCCGGCCCACGTCGTATTGATCCAGCTCTATTTTTAAAAACAAGACTCGTCACGTAAATTAAAGCGCAACAATGGCGATTTAATGCTAAACCTATATTGTCATACAATTTCATTTTTAACTGCTAATAATCAATAATCCATTAGGACTGAGCGAATGCCAGCGGGCATGTCATTATCCACAGTTGTTGACAGGAGTTGGGACAGGGCTGATCTCCTTCAGCATCAGCATCAGTGTGTGTGTGTGTGTGTGATACTGAAACAGTCCTGGGTGACCTCTAAAAAAACCCCACCAATGTCACCGGAGCAGTAGAGCTGCTGCTCGTTTTCTGAAGCCCCCAAACTTAAGATAACGCCACAGAGGGAGGGAGGGAGAGAGAGAGAGAGCGTTGAACACAGGCTCATTTGTGTTTTACGCTTTAAAGCTGACGCAAATGATGTGAAGTCTATTGTAAAACCAGACCAATAACGTCTTGTTTGCACCGTGTTCCTCTAACCTGGCTAATTAAAACGTGTAGCTCTCAACAGCCAGAGAGGCCCAGACACTGAATTACGACGGGATAATTTTGTTCTGTTCTAGAGCCACACAATAAAATTTCATCAAGTCTATTGTAAACCGGAGCAATAATAATGTGTAGTTTGCATTATATTCCCAAACTGCCTCGCTCCCCACTGTGTGTTACACTTTCAACAGCCTTTATATTACCTCCACTGGCTAATACAACTGCTTAATGCTGTTTCCATAACAACTGTTGCAAAAGCCCCTGATCAGAATTCCTCTCAAGCTCGCCTTGTGTTTATCATATAAACACCTCATCACACACTCGGCAACAGACACATGCACATCCATGGACATAAAAGGCTTGTACACACACACACAGACACATACACACACGCATACAAATGGGACGTCTATTAATACACGAAGTTGCTTGTGTGGAAAAATAAATAAATAAAAATAAAACTTGTGTCTCTCTCTCTCTCTCAGTCACACGATGGTGCGCACACACACACACACACACACACGCGCATACACACACCTATTTAGTACTGGTCTATCACTGGAGGACAAGGTCTGACCTTCAGCCAGGACCCACCCTGTCACCTGGTTGGGGAGGGAGACATGCATGTCACATTCGTCTCTGTCACACTACAGTTCTGCAAACACACACACACACACACACACACACTTGGTACGCACACATGTCTCCCATGTCAAACTGACCATATGCTGGGATGAACGAATGCACACACACACACACACGCCCCAGAAGAGTCAATGTGGTGGCTGTTGCGCACGTGAGTGACAGCTTTATAATGAAATCGCCTCTCTTTCTCTTTCTCTCTCTTTCACTCCTTCGTTCCTCCTCCTTTTGGTTTGACCTCTTTACTTTCTCCCCCCTTCTCCCTCCAGCTCACCCACTTCTCTCCATCTTTTTCTCCCCCCCGTCTCTCGTTCGCTAAGATACAGATGTCCAAATGGTGAAGGTGGGTACACACACACACACACACACACACACACACACAGAGTATTGTAAGTAGCACAAACTTTTTTAGCAGAGACCTGAGAGCAGGGCAGAGTCAGCTCCAATCCACTGAGGGAACATCAATCAAGACTTCCCCCTCTCTTGTGCACCTCACCTGTCCTCATCTTCTTCCTGTCTCCTATTTTGCATTTGAGGAGACGGCCCCCTCTGTCTCAGCGGGGGGTGGTGGGGGGGGTGAACACATCAAAGACGCCAACAGGTGTGTGGTGTCAAACACAATGCCAGGACCCCCACAGCGCTGGGGCGTCTTGGATAAAACCTTGTCAGAGTCCTCAAAAAAAAAAAAAAAAAAAAATAAAAACTCACAGGAAACTTCAACTAGGAAACCCCCCCCCCCCCCCCCAAACACACACACACTCATACATACAGATGTATAGTTGAAATCTCTAATAGCAAATGAGTGTTTTTGGAGGGGGGGGGGGGGGCTCAATGAAGGAGTCACCAGTGGTTGCGTTAACCCCTGATGCCTCATCTGACTGTGAGTCACTCTGCCCTCGGAGGCTCGTCTCCGCTCTGCCATTGTTGATGTTATTGTTATGGAGGACGTTTGGTATGCTATGGAGAGAGAGAGAGGTAGTGGTAGAGAGAGAGAGAGAGAGAGAGAGAGAGAGAGGGGGGGGGGGGGGGGGGGGGGGGGGAAGAAATAGTGCGTGCCATCTCTCATTGGCATAAATACTTGTTTACAACAAGACGTAAATTGGCACCCTGTCAGTCAGTCTCTCTGTTTCTCTCTCCTCTAACTCCCTTACTCTGTTTCCTTTCCTGTCTCTATCTGTATCTCTCTCTCTTCTTCTTCTCTCCCTCTGTGCTGCTAAGCGTATTACAACACTCCCTGGTTCAGCCCTCTCTCATTACCATATTCTAATTACATTCGTTAAGGGGAGCATTTGGGAGTTTAATGAATAAATTTGAAAGATGGGTCTCCGTGGCGATCTTTAGGTTTGTCTCTTCCTCCTCAACCGACCAAGGATGGGAGCATGTGTGTGTGTGTGTGTGTGTGTGTGTGTATGTGTCAGTGCGAGTGGGTGTGCGTGGTTGTGCACCTGCTCGGTACATGTGTGTGTGTGTGTGTGTGTGTGTGTGTGCACACTCAGTAAATATCACTGTAGCTCCATTTCAGAAAAAAACAAACAAATCTAGTTAACTGCTGGAGCTCACGTGGAGTCTTCTCTCTGAAAAAATCAATTGTGAATTCTGTTTGTCTCCACCAAATAAAGATTTCATGTCATTTGTTTGTTGTTGTGGGGAGGGGGAGGGGTGAGGGTGTGTGTGTGTGTGTGTGGGGGGGGGGACAACAAAACAAAACTCGGAGCCACCCATGTTGAAGCCATGCATATTTAACTCTCCTCAAGCCTCAAAAACAAACTGCCAAAGACAAGCATCAAATTACAGATGTACAATTTGTCTGCAATCTCGGGGTTTATCTGTTTCCACCGACAACAGGCCTGGAGGCTTCATACTGCGAGACGGGGCAGGTGGAGTCAAAATAACCAGAAGTAAACATTAAAGGTTATCAACCCCAACCAACCCGACCCCCGCCCGCCTGCCCCCCTCCGCTCTATAGTGACTGGCTTCCACTGTTGTGCAGTCTGATCTGTCTGTGCCTAGGACGAGGCCCCGGGGCTGTAGACCTGAACAGACTACTGTTAGCTACTATGGGGGCCCCTGCACTCACTCTTACAGGGTATTGCAAAACGTGATATATGGTTTGACAGAGGAGTCCCAAAAGCATTCCCAGTTCTGATGATTGCCAGCTTGCTGCTTCAATGAGTCCAAGAGCAAACGAGCAAAAGAAAAAGAAATCACCTCTTGCTCAGAAATGGCACTTTAAAAAAAAAACCTTAAATGATGCACTTTTACTTGGCGCGCTGCCATTGATTACAGACAATTAAACAATACCACAAGCAACAGAGTGAAAAAATGAAGAATCTAATCTAACTCCCTTCCCCACAGAATTCACTTTTTTTCCACTGCAGCTTGCACTTGATTAAAACGATGGTACTTTGTTCTTCGGCTAAATGCATTATTTTTTAAAATCCCAGATCGGGTTTTACTCATTTTACCCATTAACTTGAACAGACATAACCACAGACTAGTAACAGTCAGCAGAATTTGGGGGACTGTGTGAATCCTCTTCACTGCACCACTTTAACGGTGGAGTCTGTAGGAAAAAAACAAAAAAAAACAGATATAAACTTATACAAAAGAAATCCTGCCTCATCATCACCTATGGGCTGATATTTACAGGTGAGTAGAAGCCTGTATTTCTGTATTGTGATGTTTTCGGGTAGTTGGGACGTTTCTGGATGCAGAGCGCAGGTGACGTTGGGTGTGTGGCACTGTGGGCTTGTATTAAAAACACTACCAGCAAGACAGAGACTGGACGCCGTCTAGAGGATACACACTTACTGGCAAAGGGAAGGAAATGCAGTCCAGGTGAGGACTGGCAAACAGCGAAACTCCTACAGCTCCCAAAAAACAGATATTAGCCTAACTGTATAATTACCTCTTGTTGGCAGCATCTATGTTACTGGCAGTGTGTTTACATTGCGTCCCAGCCAGCAAGTGTGTGCATCGCGCCATTTCTCCCAGCCTGACGGCGTCCAGTCTCTATCTTAGCGGTGGCAGCAAATATCCAAAGGGGAACTTTGAAGGTGGAGAAGGGTTGAACATGGGTCTGTCCTGGCAAATGCTGTCTTGGGCGTGGGGGGGCACAGAAGTTGAGCCAGAGAGGAGGGGCCCAATGTGAATGCTGTGTTTACAAACTGCAGCAAACAAACCTACAGACTCTACCTTTAAATTCAGTGTTACATACATACACTTGCAAGAAAGGGGATGGGGGGGGGGGGGCAGACTGTTGGCTAGCCACAGCCGAGAGAGAAATCCACCAACAGGGAGTTGTTGCTGGTGGTGGTGGTAATATCTGATGAACATATGCTGTGCCATTAATAGCTACATGTGGTTTAGTGTATCTGTATCAGTGGATCCAAAGGAGGCTCTTCACAGTATATTTACAGTGATGATGCTCAGTACAAGGTAGAGCCCAGTGCCCAGTGCCATCACCTTCTCTTCAAGTACTGTGACTCATCCAGTGGGCGCCAAGCATGTTAGCTATCTTTAAACGTCCATGTAAAGTAAGATAGATAAGACAAAAGCAGCCATGTCTATCTGTTCCCGATATAGAAAGATATTGAAACCTTTCGGAGACGTTCGTGTTTTTTTTTTTTTTTTTTTTTTTTTTTTGCTCAACTCTGATCTATTTTCATTCATTTAAATGCACATAGTTCTGGCAAAGCCGTTTCATAATTTGCTCTAATTTAATGCACTTTTAGAGATTGCGGGGGAGACCGACATCAGTCATCGCCTGGCGGGCTTCTCCTGGTAACTTTCCACCTCATGTAAACTGTAATGGACTGTGACTTTCTAGTTCAACATGCAATGACACCTTAGAGGAGACAGAGACTGGAGCTGCGTGTTGGACACTGTTAAGACTTGCTGGCTGGGATGCAATGTAAACACACGCATATATGCTGCCAACACGAGGTAATCATACAGGTAGGCTTAACACTAGTTAATACCTGTTTGTTTGTTGAAGTTTGCTGGAGCAGAAAGCAAACACTTACACCAGATACTAATCTAATTATTGAGGTCGACTGAATTTGCTGCAACTATTAAAAAGAAGGATTTCAAAGAATTTAAGAAGCCAAAAAAAAAAAAAAAAAAAAAAGTTTGACTTTCTCGCACCCAAAGGAATGACTGAACACTATTCTCAATCTCTGTCACTCGGCCAAGACGTTAGCGAGGCGAGGGAGATGCTCGCCCATCCATATTAGGTGTTTATCATCCCTCCCACCCACTGGCTTATACTTTACATTCAAACAATTAAATATGTGCACTGTCAGTATGCAAATGCAGCATCAGTATCCCTCAGATAGCTGCCTCCTTAGAGTACAAGATGATGGATGATATATTACAGCTGAGCTGGTCTTAGACTAATGGCACAGCTGCATTACAATACACAACCTAGTACAGAGCTAATATTGTATATGCAAAGAGACAGAACGTACTCACACACACACTTGCACACACACACACACACACACACACACACACACTCACATACACAAATGCCACCTTGTTTAATCCCCCGGGAATCAGTGAAATTTGATTATCATGACTTTTACAAACACTTTCCATATGAGACTAGACGTTCCATACATCAGCAGGAGAGAGGAAGAGAGGAGGAGGAGGAGGAGGAGGAGGAGGACAGCAACGGAGAAATAAAACTGCAGTTTGAGAGGAGAAAACACCGGACACATACCGTGGTCTCCTGAGTGGAACCATTCAGATATGATTACCCAGACTGAATGTGCAACACACACACACACACACACACACACTGCATGGCGTACCTCACCTTATGTCTATTAGGGTAAAATGTGGGAAACGGTAATATTTACCAGTAAATGTAAACATCTCCCTGGGTAAATCTTGTGAATGTGTACATTTCCAGGATAATGTTAGTGGACGCTGCACCATGAGATTCACTGTTCACTCACTATGTTTTGTTGCGGATAGGATGTAGTTGGCAGCAGGTTTCACCCCCTTTGGCTCGGCTCCTGTAATAAACTGAAACCTGTGAGATGCTGGAGACCCAATTGAGAAACATTATGAAAAAAAAAATCAGAGAAAGAGCCAAAGGTAAAACTTCAGCTCGGTGAGTTTTCATCATTTGACCTGCATCATTTTTATTAGCAAATGTGCCTCTTAATATTTGAAAAGTCACTGGTGTATTTAATCCTACGACCGAGAAATTCCTATCTTAATTTTGAGAAATATTAAATTCTCGTACACGTGTGTATAAAAGTGGTGAAACACACACGTTTGCTGCAAAATTACAGCCTTTAATTGTGTTTTACTGAAACAAAACACCACGGGGTCAAAAACGTGTTGATAAACACAGTGTGCAGTAAAAACGGCAGGGGAGCTCCACCGTAATATGACTTTTCAGCTGATTAACGGGGAAACACAGACATTAAGAGATTTACCTTGAGAAAAGCTGCCGGTGAATGTTAAACATTAACCAAACTCTGCGGCCGATCACTCACATTTACTACTAAATATTCATATTTAATATTCCCAGCGTCTGCTATAGCGAAAACAAACGAGCAGTGAGCAAACTGATAATGAGTGAAAAGAAAACCACCGTGGAAAGTTCATATTTTTTTTTATTACGATGTTGTATTTTAGTGCATTGATTTTTTGCACTGACAATGCAATTTAATAACCGCACAATCTTAGCAGATTTAATTAAAAAAAAAAAAAAAAAAGAGAGAGAGATTATGAGCTGCAAGTGGTCATTAGTGGGTCGAAGCTTCATGCAGTATCAAATCAACAAAACTGACAATGTGACCTCACGGCAACTTCACAGAGTGCAGGTAAAAACATGTGTGTGATGCACTCTGCAGCTTCTATGGAGATATACGTGTCAACTTTGTCTGTTTTATTATTGTATGTTTGTGTTTGAACATGTTTACATACCAAACTCCATGTAAAAATGGACTTGTTTTTGGTTTTGCAGGCTCCTGTCATCTCTCACTTATAATAATAGTTTCTTATGTCTATTTGTTGTCTCATCGTACGCGTCTTCTCCCTCCTCAAATCTATAAATGGGACATGAATATTAAAGAGGTTTTGATCTGAATTTGTTTTGTGCATACTTTTAAATAAAGAGACATGTTTACATGCCTTAGTAACCCTAACTAACCCTCTGATACAGGCTGTTAGACGGGCAGCTAATAACACTAATGGTGAAAGAGTTCAAGCAGATAAACATTATGTTGCATTGAGCCTGTCACAAGTGTTACGTAATCATTTGAGCTGACCGCAATCATTTACATAGTCGTTAAAATGGCTTCCATTCGTCTGTATAAAAACAGCTGGATGAAACCAACAGAAACGTCATGTGGTCATCGCTCCATCACTCTTTCCTCGTCGTTTGATTCGATGAGCATCTATTGACATTAGCATCACGGATTTCGTTGCAAAGCCAATAAATGTCTCTTCTTCTTCTACTTCCTCATGAGGTGTATGTGCATTATTAAACTATGTTTAGGCTCACACTGTAATAGTGGCATAAAATGATCGGGAAAAGACAATTAAATCGTTAATCGCAATTATTTGTACAGTAATTAATCGTCAACTAAAATTTCATGATTGCGACAGTCCTAGCTGCATTAGAAGTGAACGAGCCATAAACATAAGTAGAAATTCTGTATGAAATTCTGATATTGATCTATGGAAATAGATCAATATCATCAATCGCAGTGTGGCAGAAGTATCTGTACCAGTATGTTAGGACTTTTAGTATAGTGCAACTGTCTGGCTGGTATATTTTCAGAGAGACTTGGCAGAGTGGTTGGAGAGAAAAGTTAAATATATCCACAAAAGCATGTGACATAAAGGAGAAGCTGTTGAACAGTAGGAACAGAAGGTAGGTTACACTTCTACATCTAGTATCTGTCCTTTATTTCCACCTCGGAGCCGGAGCTCTAGCCCACCACCACCACCACCACCTCTACTGCTGCTGCTGCTGCTGCTGCTGCTGCTGGCGGACAACTCCGTAATCATTACACAACGGTGAGGCAGCAGCATCAATCGTCTGTAAAAACCTCTCTCATGACTCACGTCGTATAACGCATGCGGTCCCAGGTGTCCACGGATACACTCAGTGCACCTATCAGATGGATTTACAGTAAAATGCCGCTACATAAGAGAGTGAGCATCAGCAGATGAGCATGAGTACAGAGGTTTCACAGAGCAGGTGACTCAGACTTGTGGATCGTACAAATACACAACCACACATGGAGCTAACAATACTATGGATTCATGTGCACATGTAACACTTTCACACAAGCTGAGACTGTGTTTGCAGTATGAAAAGTAGATGTTTGTTTCCTGAAACATGAGATGAGAGAGAGCGAGATCGGCTTCAGTAATCCAGATCACTTTTACAAGTCTCTAAGATCCAGATATTATAAAGTCAGAAAATGAGCGCGCTAAAAGAAAAACCTCATCCAGATCAATAGGGTTCCTGCGACCTGTGGTGCTTGATTTACAGTGAGATGTTTTGTTGACATCTCCCCGTTTACCGGGGGATGTAAACATGAAAAATTGCCCCATGCTGCTGTGAAATACATTCGACTCCTAAAGGTCTTTGAAAGTCTAAGAAGCAGAAAGTTATCAAAGTTAAATGAAATTACGGAGGCTCGCTAGACAAAGCTCTACACACACACACACACACACACACACACGCACAAGTTCTCAAAACAGGAGCACAAAGACCAGCTGTGCATGCGCGCGCCTGTGTGTGTGTGCACATGCTCACACATACACATTTTAATGCTTTATCTGTCTCCAATGAATTAAATCTAATTTACAGAGGACTCAGATATTACAGAGGTTCTATGTGGGGACAATTAAGGATACAAAAAGTATTGTCTCCACTGCACAGCCTGGCTTCCTTATTACACCAGACACTGCTGGTCATTCAGTTCTTTTCGGTCGGGCTTGGAAACGTAACAGGAAGTTAAAACGCAAAAAGACACACTCGAGGACACACACACACAACACCCCCACGCTCACAGTCACACATTCCCACTGTTTAATATATTTCTGTGTCTCCAGTTAACAATATTTTGTGTCAAATTATAGTGGGCAAGATAAATAGTGGGTCTGTGCGACGCGGAGAAAATAGAACAGGAGGAAGATGAGGAGCTTCCTTTGGTTAGAGGAGAGGAGAGGAGAGGAGAGGAGAGGCAGCGCTAACTCCTACCTCAGACACCTGGCTTTCCCTGACTAGACTCATAAAACCTGGTTAATCCCCGCCCCTTGTGAACTTGTATGTGCTGAAATATCTGCATGACTGAAACACACTGAAATACCCATTCCCATGCAGCCATCTACATATGCGGCATCTACAGCCCCCCCATTTGCTGGATAATTACACATATCAATAAGGAAATTGCATTTATGAATAGAAGCAATCTCATTAATTCTTTGCATTGCTGCACGCCCTCGCTCTAAATTGCCGGATTCGGGCAGCAGCACGCCGGACAGTTAGTATGTATGTATGGATGGATGTGATGGGGTTCGCGCGGAAATGGAAGTCACAACAGACAGAAGATGACGTTGGGTGTTAATTGGGCTATGCTTGGCTCAGAGAGAGATGGAGAGATAGACAAAGGAGGAGGAGAAAAGGAGAGAGGGAGGGAGAAAGAGAGCCTGGAGGACTAATTAGTGATTATAACTTGGCGCTCTCCAAACATAAAATATTTCTCAACCCAAAAGACAGAGGAATGATTAAAAATAAAAGAATAGGAATCAAACACAAGGAGCTGCGTAACACCCCTCTGGTATAATGTGTGTGTGTGTGTGTGTGTGCGTATACATATGTGCATGTATGTGTGCACACGGGTGAGTGTGTGTGCGGTGGCTTCTTTGGCCCCTCATTAAACCATGCTTTACTCTGGTAAACGGCAACAGCACAGAGCTCAATGTCAAATGGAGAGGTTACAGCCATAGGCAGGCTCTGGGACACACACACACACACACACACTCCCAAGCATGATGCGTTAACAAACGCACGAACGACACACCCATTTCATTTAAACGAAAAATGAAACTTTGGGTAAGTTTTTCCAAAGGCACACATTACTTTTGTCTTTGTTCTGACACGGACACAAAAAAAAAAAAAAAAAAAGGAGGGTGTCAGCCTGAGCGAGTGTGAGCTGGACATTAGCAATTCACACATCAAAGTCATAAATCAAGGACACCCTTCACCACAGAATAAATGGAACATAGAGGCCTGCGACCGGCTGTGTGCGGCTGACTGTATCGCTGCTCAGTTCCCATAATGGATCTATAGTATTTTGTCACGTCGCCTGGTGACTTGACTGTTGAACGTCATCGCTCCTGAGTGACTTCCTGTTCACACACACACACACACTTTCTTTTACCTACAGGGAAGCAAAGAAATGTAGGAATACAAGGCATGCATATTTAATTCAATGTATCTATTTAATGGCTCACAAACAACAATGACATGAATAATAAATTAAACATTCACACACACACACGCGCAGCTTTGTTTGGGTTAGAAACTGGAGCTCACAAATGCAGACGGCGCAGGTGAGCCGGAGTGAGTGTCTGACATTTTTTGCCCTTCGACGTCCATTTTTTTTTTTTCCATCATTATTCGTCAGTCGTACGTTTGTTATCGCACGCAGACGATGTCACGTCTCTCTTATTACCTTTAATGTACCGCACACATCATAAACGCCGCTGGTGTCACATATGCAACATTGATCATACCATTACATGCACGTGCACGCCCACACAAACCCAATCTGTTACCATGGCAACACCTACCACACACACACACACTTATAAGAGGCAGATGGGGCAGTGGTCTATACCATGTATATGCATTTTTCTGTTTTTTGATCTGCTTCTCATTCAGGCGATCACGTTAGTGTCATGCAGCGGCAACAGCCAGACACGAGCGTGTGAGAACTGTCAATGAGCTGAAGTTCACAACATCCATACGTCACGAGAAAAACGGAGCTTCATTACAACAAAACGCTGCCCGTGTGTGTGTTTTCATATCGTTTCATTTCGCATCATTTATACCAAAACAATGCCTTTTTCTTCTTCTTCTTCTTCTTCTTCTTCTTTGCACTTCTTCCCACACAGTTGAGCGACATGTGGAGCAGACACACACACACAGAGGCACTGAGGCACAGACAGGCTGTCGTCTGTGTGATGTACTGAGGTCTGTACCAACCCATTTGACAGTTGCATCATTTGAATCATAGTACGAAGCTGCTCTGAAGTCGAAGCCTTTAAAATGCACATTAGATCACGCAACGACATGCGTGTTCACATGGAGCGCGCGTGCACGTTTTTGTTTTTTTTTTGTTTTTTTTTTGCATAGTCTGAATTTGCTTTTTCTGAACAGAATCTTTATTTGTTATTCAACTCAGACTCTCTGGCCTAAGACTCAGGATCCCCCACAAGAGTAATCAAATCTTTTCATCAACTCGAATCCCGAGAACAGATTCAGAAGTTTGTTTTCGCCTAGATTTAAAAAAAAAAAAGAAAAAAGAAAGTTTAATCGCCTCCTCCTTTAAGTGCTCCGAAAGAATTTGCTGAAACCAAACAAGTCATTCCCGATGGATGAATAAAAACGACTCCACCGTCGGTCTGTCCACCTGAGTGTGGTTTGTTATCTAAAACTAGTCTATAGTCTATTACCATGGACAGATACACATACACCCCCAATCTATTATTGAACAAAAGGCTCACGCCTCTGCTCAGCCCTTCAGGGAGGAATCCATCCCTCCATCACAGAATAATTTCACACATCAGTAGGTACACAAAAGAGAGAGAGAGAGGGGAAGGAAGAGAGGGAAGAGGAGGAAGAGAGGAAAGGCCGGAGAGGAGGAGGAGGAGGAGGAGGAGTGGACGGGGGTAAAAATGTATGGGGTCACAGCTCAGTGGTTGTTGGAGGCCAAGGTGTCGGGGGGAGCCATGCGTGACAAAACAGAGATCAGAGGATCATATGCAGTCACGCACATGTGCGAGAAAACAAATGCGCACGCGTGCATGCACACACACGCACGCACACACACTTGCACAGACACACAGATGCCAAGAGAAAGGTGAGAATAAGGACACATCAGATGAAGACTTGTAAAGATTGGGTCTGACTTAATCAGAGGCATCCAAACACAGAACAGTAATCTCTTTATCTATCGCACTCCTCTTTTTTTATTCACACATACACACTCACACAGACACACACGCGCACGCACACACACGCACGCACACACAGAGGATAATCCTAATTCTAAATGCAGACATGTATAAACAGCATGCAGAAGCCCAACACCCAAACAGTGAGGATGAGGAACATAAAACCCGTTGTGGATTTTCCTTCTGCGTAAGCATATGGAAATGAGGAATTCTATGGAAACACACTAAGTCACACACACACACACACACACACACTCACATGTCTGTCTACACGCCATATAATCACTAGGCGTTTCAGCACACACAATGGTCGATAACACATCACCACACTTCATGAGCAATATCTGGAGCAGAACAGTATTACATTTTAAGTGAACACACACATTCATACATATACACACACACACACACACACACACATACATATTGAGGGGATGTGTCTTCATAAATAAAGTGATTCAAGTTTGACAGCTGATTGGTCCAACGATCCCAAATCAGATTGTGTTACACTACAGTCTACGGTGGACTCACAGACGCTACATACGTGTGAAATTTGATCACCAATGATTTCAAATTTTCAATATACTGTTCATGAAAACCTCCACATTTGCATCACAGACAGGTACATATCAACAAAACGGGGGAAGGGGGGGGATCAATATCTTCTTGCAGCAGCGACAAAATTATTGACCACGATAAGCTGGAGTTGTTCCAAATCCCTCTACAGACGCATCTGTAAACTGAAATACATACATGCACAAGATGCACACTGAGCAGCCCCCCCCCCCCCCGCCTCCATGAAAGCACCAAGCCAGAGGAGCAGCAGACACAATGGAGTGTTTAAGTATGCAGGAAACTTTATGCCTGGGTGGAAGAGGAGCTTTGAAGGAATCCGCTGAGGGACACCCAACCTCCCCCTGAACTGAGCCTGTACCTCCTCATCAGAGAGAGCGGAGAGAGAGAGAGAGAGAGAGAGGGGAGGTGGTGGGGCAGGCTGGGGTGGAGGGGGTAGGAGGAAATGAAAGATAGAGATGGAGAGGACTAGATGGTGAGCTGAAAGGGAGACTTATGGAGGAAAGAAGGGGGAGAAAGGGCAGGAGACGGGGCAGCAACAAGGTGCTCTGGTCTAGTCACTGCACCTTGTGCACAATTGCTCTTGGTTAGACTGATGAAAGGAAAGTCCCAAACCAGCTGTGGTCACGTTGCTCTGATACACACACACACACACACACACTGCCTATTCATGTGAGCACACTGTTCAGTAGGCGCCGTGCTTAACTCCCAGTATGACCTTCATTGAGATGGATTGCATGAAAAATGTAATGACTTTCCTGAGAGAAAAACCACAGGCCAAATCAGCTTTGCATTGCATAATAATGCCGGACTTGGTAATCAATAACACAAACACACAAACACACATCCATAATGGAGTGCACAGCCTGCACATGGAGAAAATGTCCTCGCAGAGGCCAACCGCATCACAATGAATGGAGCAAACCACCAGTGGAGAGCTGTGCAATGCATAAACAAGGGGCTATTGACGATAAATGCCTGCATCCATTTCCACCCATCAAACACTTCCCTAAGCTAACAGCTTAAGTCTGGAGGAACATGCAACTCTGTAAAGCTTTTCACACCCCAAATGTTTTGCTCAGGGTTATCTGTGGCCATGAGTAAAGAGTTGTCCAAACTTAATTTGGCCCCCTTTTTTTTTTTTTTTTTTTTTTTTTTTTACACTGTACCACTTAGCCAGCAGCAGAATTTAACTTATCCATTGTTCATGCTGCAAATATGATGCTAATTTTGGCCCAGTGCGGGGCAAACTCAGCCCTATATTGTCCTATATACCGTTAGGTGTGTGTTTTGTGTGAGCGCCTCAACAGACAGAGCACACTAAAATGTCTAAAATATGGTTAAGAGTGCGGAAATTGAAGTGCAAAAGCCCCTTAAGTTACTTAAACCTAACTCACTTTTATGATCAAATCCTCTGGGTGCATGGTCACTGCTTTTGTTGTTTATAACTCAGACAGCTCTTCTTCTTCTTCTTCTTTTTTGGAGGACAACATTACACGCCGTAAGTAGAGCATCGTTCACACATAACACAGGACAGAAAAAGCAACTATGAGCAGAAATGTGCCACACATTTATAAGGCTTTTTTTTTTTTTTTCTCTTTTGTGGTTGCGTAGCAACAATGTAAGGTTCAGATAACAATCTTTATCCTATTTGACCGTAGGATTTTTGGGGACTCTGAGTATAACACCCAGCAGTGGACACACACTCCCTCTATGGCCTCATTTGCTGTTTCTCAGCCTCCAAGTCCTAAACTGTTAGACTCAGGAGTCCCTGATCCCCCCGCCTGAACCCAGAGTTGTTTGGATTACAAAGTGAAATAGACAGCAACATGCCAAATCGAATGTACAGTCTCCGAGCCTGGGTTGTTTTGTGTTTTATTTTTTTTTCCTTTTATTTCCCTGTGTCACAGTTTTAGGGTCCCATAATGAAAAGCTGCCATTGTGTTTGTTTACCTCCTCTTCATCTCTCAATGTGACATTAGCTGGAGATGCGTCACCAGTAAAAAAAAAAAGAAGACATTTCATCTGACTGTCACAGATATTTCCCCTTTCGAGTGCGTTTCATTCTCACCTCGTTGGTGTTCCAGCGATGGCGCTCCTTGGGCAGAGAGGAACATTTGGGTAGACACTCCAGCAGCTTCTTGGGAAGGTATATCTTCAATTGGCCGGGCTCATCTGGATCAGAGAGGGGGGAAGGGGGGGGTGGGGGAGGACAGGGGGTGAAGATAAAGGAAGATAAATGAGGGATGAGTAGGAAGAGGAGAGAAATTTCTCATCAGACACAGACACATTGTGAGAGGAGAATACCAAACGGCAGCATCTCTGTGGGAAGTGGCTGAATAAAAAGCCCCAACAAACTTTTTACTGTGTAACATTTACCAGCACAAAGTGACCTCAGGTAAATTAAATCCTGAATCGAGATTGTTTTCAGGCCGACGAAGGACAAAACTTTCAATTAAATTTTGTTAAAGTAAAATGTGGTCAATCCAATTAAAAGATCATCCTTGGTCTGTAAACACTTCCCGAGCAGCCGAGGCTCTCTGGTGGAAAGACACGTCAGGCTGATACTTCATATGACCCAGTGCGGTAAGTGCGCTGTTCCTAATCAATGAGCGTAATACCTCATTCACTTCTGAGTGATTCCCAATGATGTGCACAGGTAACGTTGATAACTCTGTCAATCAAAGGCGCACGGTGCAAAGGAGGTGGCAGTAGTGCACTTATATTTAGACAGCAGGTGGAAGGTGGGCACAGCACCTGGGCCTCCCCCCCCCCCCTTCCAGGATCAGATTTGGATTACGGCAAAATCCATTATCATACACATTATCGGTACATTTGGGGTTGGATACGATCACGGCCGATCACATGGGCATCTCTTATCCCCTTTAAAAGCAGTGCCCTCCCCGAAGCGTTAAACAAACAGTTCAGTAATGGAGTAGAGACTTCAGACTGGCGCCCTCCTGAGACCAAACTAATATTCTTCTGCTCGAGCTTGGAAAGCCGCACGTTCACGTGCACAACAGCCCAGATGCTGCTGTGGGCAGGTGATGTGTACTGTTTCTGGACATACCTGAAAAAAGTCCTCAGAGAGAGAGCACATACTTTCAGACCCACAGTGATGCCATGCTAACCACAGGCAGGCCGCACTTTTACCTTCTCGGCCTTGGTGATATGACTTTTTTTTTTTTAAATATATAATCAACAAGTATTGGCTCTGAAACCTAAAACAGCATGTTTCTCTGTGTGCCATAAAGCTCCGGTGTTGTTGTCCAAAAACTATTAAAAACACATCAGCGAGCAGCGCCGTTGCATCAAGTGACAGCTTCCTTCATTACGACGAAACATCAGCGCTGTCGTTTATTTTCAGTAAATCCCACATACACCGTTCTGCCGCTGGTAATACTCGCTCATACACCTAATCCACAGCTGAAAATAGTCCCCCCCCCCCTTCCCCCCCTTTTCTTCCCAACATGTAGCCTACTCTTTTCTCCTGTTTGAGTAATATTTGCCAAAAGCTACTGTGCCCAGCTGGTTTTAAGAGACTGTTTAAAAAATATAACGTTATAGATGTGAAGTTTTGAGAATAGGCACCATGAGAGCCGTAAACAATTCATTGTTGGTTTTTTTTTAGTCTTTTCATTGGATTTGTCGACAATAACAAAACTATAGCTACTTTTATCCTTTAATTGATTGATGGCGTGACTACTGGTGGAGGAGTGGACAAGCAGCAACACATGAATAATGGAGAATTTGCGTAGTTTTTTTTCAGAAGGAGCTATAAGAGTGCACCACCCGCCACCAAAACTACGTCGGGCTGCTGGATTACCTGTGAAACGGCCCCTACTGAGCCTCTCCTCCCCCACCACTGCGGCACGCAACAGAATCGCCAAAACACTGAATAGGTGCAGGTGAGGGGAGGAAAAAAATAAAATAAAAAAATCCCACTGCGCCACAGGAAAGTACCACTTCACCGGCGCAAAGCGTCCGCACAATGGTAGAGCCCCTTGTGTGTGTGTGTGTGTGTGTGTGAGTGTGTGCCTGTTTGTGAGTGCGTGCCCGACGGGTGTGCTGCTAAGAAGTCAAAGAGAGAGAGCACTCAAAGGTTATTGATAAGCATTTGAGTAGAGGGCGTCCATTCATGACTCCCCTGGGAAGATAGGAATTATACTCTACCTGAGGGCAGACGACAGAGGGAGAGTAAAAGAGAGATAGGTGGGGTGGTGGTGGGGGTCAGAGCGGGGAGACAGAGAGAGAGGCAGGGAGACAATGAGCCAGAGAGAGACAGTTAATGAAGAAAAAAAAAAGAGAGAGAGAGAGAGGAAGAAACTTAGAGAGAGAAGAATCAGAAAGTGAGAATTTTACAAGGACAAGAGATGGAAACAAGGTAAGAGCGAGACAAAGAGAGGTGTGTACTATAGGAGGACAGGAGTGGGGTCTAAATGTGTGTGTGTGTGCTTATGTGAGTATATAGGTGTCTGAGCAAGTGTGTGTGTGTTTGTGTCAGTAGGAAGTGTGTTCAGGCACGTATGCTCCCCCTAATCAATTATGCATTTATTAATAGAAGGCCTGAGAAGACAGAATTTCAAACAGCTGAACGGTGCAGCAGCTTAGTTAAACAGCTGAATGGTGCAGCTTAGTTAAAGCCTAATTTCTTTTTTAGCAGCACTCCAGCCTCTCTGCTATGAATGCCAATCAGCGTTTAAACCCCACCCCTCCTGGCTATAACCCCCTTCCCTCCCCCTGCTGTTCTGAAGAATTCTCATCAGAGCCTCGCCTTTGAAATGTACCAGAACCACCACATCAAACAAGACCGTAGCACATGCGTGGGCACACACACACACACACACTCACAAATGCATGCACACTCATACATGCAAACACACACACACACACACACGTACACATGCAGCGCCTGCCGATCAAAGTACACACATCACAGTATTTGTCCCAGAGTGGCGTTTTTTTTTTTTCACACCGGTGACCTTGGTACCAAAAAATCCCTTTCAAAGCACACCTTCATGGACACTGCCATTATCTTAACCCATTCTTATGTTTATACCCCCCCCCCCTTCCTCCTCCCTCCGCTGACAAGGACTGGAAAAACCAACTTTGCTGATTTGTTGAATGCTGATGAGTTTTTACGCCCCAAAGAGGCTGTAACGTACATGGATCACGCACTCACTTGCTAATCTATTAAAAAAAAAAAAAGAGAGAGAGAGAGAGCGTCCAAAAGAGTGACAAAGCCTGAATGCTAATGTGAAACTGATGGCTCATTAAGTCATATAGAGGAGGTATGCGTGCTAAAAGTGAAAAGTGTTCAACCAAAGTGAAACACTGCTTTGGTAGCCTATCAAATGCCATAATTTAGACTGGAATCACAGCCTCCGACTGATGAATATTTTACCTCATAAAACTGTCATCTCCATATTTAACACAGAAACAAGCCAATGCCCTTGTGAGATGGCTGTCAGTTAATTATAAAACTCTCCTCAGTAAAGAGAGAGAAAAACGTTCCAAATGCAACTCTTAACTCTCCCCCTACTGATATTAGGAGGCATCAGGGGAAATTTTCACATTTTCCCTCTTTTTTGGGATGAAATTAATGTGACAGAAAGAAAGGCTCATTGCACAGCAGCTAGATAGAGGGATGGAAGGGAGGGAGGGAGGGAGGGAGGGAGCGCCAGGGCAGGGAAGGGAAGAAGAAAGAGGGGGAGCATAGCATGGGATGAGCGAGAGTGCAGGAAGAGGGAGGGAGAGAGAGACGAGAGAAAAGGGGGGAGGGAGGGAGGGAGAGGGGGAGGGGGGTAGAGAGATGGGCGTGCATGCTAATTTTATCATTCTGCTGATAAACTTTTCCTCCAGTAATCCTCCAGCTGGGACGCGAGAACAGATAGGAGACAGGGATAGGCTCGGGAAGTCTCAGCTCATATTAAACAGCCATCCCAAACAGAACTCTCTGTTCTGCTCTATTCTGCTCTATTCTATTCTATTCTATTCTATTCTATTCTATTCTGTGTTTTGTTTCATTTGGTGACAGTCACATTACATTTTCTCCGTCTTGACAAAATAAGAAGGTCTGGTGTAGGTATGACGACATCAGCTTATAGTGAAATGAAAAAGGGGATGGGGAGCTGTGTGTGTGTGTGTGTGTGTGTGTGGGAAGGAGGGGGTGGGTGGGGGTTCAGGGGCATACCTTTCCCCCCATGTACCCATAACCCCCCACAACCTCACTCTCTAAGCACCATGTCTGTCTGCTCCTCCTCACATCTGTTTATTTTCCTCCAATTTGTCCCCCTGACTGACACACACGCACGCATGCATGCACACATTCACACACACACACACACACACAGAGGCAGAGACATGCATCTGTGTCATGTCCTCTGGAATCAATAACCAATCAAAGCAATCATTGCCTTTATAGTCCCTCTAACACACTCACAGACTCATACACGACCATGCAGCGACCCCAGATTACACACTCCATCTCACTTCTAGTTTAACCAGGCCCATTGAGGATTATAGATACATAATGCCATGTGTACAGATTAGGTATGACAATAAACTACTGATAGCCAAAGTAAACCCGGCCTTGTGTGTGTGTGTGTGTGCGTGCGTGTGTGTGCGTGCGTGTATGCCCACTAATACTGTACTGGCATGCATGAATAAACATGATGTGTAACAGAGCTGAATTGGAATGACGTCTCAGCAGAGACACACAGAGATAGAGTGTGTGCTCACTTCGCTCTGTGTGAGTGTGTGTGAGTGTGAGTGTGTGTATGCATGTGTAAGTGTGATCTGTTACAGAGCAGATGAGAAGGAGACCTCAGTTCCCGCATCACATCATTCTGCCAGAAGGCTTTTATACTTGCTCCCAGAGTCACCCTGTGCTACAGACAAATGTGTGAGCGGCACTTAAACACCCTCTCTCACAGACACACACACACACACACACACACACACACAAACATTGTGAGGAGTGTTTGCATGTCTCTTACTGTTGGCGTCAGTGTCGTCACTCTTGGGAGGGGTGTGTCCTGTGTAGCCAACAGCAATCCTGACCATCCGCTCTGGATTTCTTATCTTCTTCAGTCCTACAAAAAAAAAAAAAAAAAGAGCGAGAAAAAAAAAAACAACCAAAAAAAAGGGACAAAGACACATTTAGGAGACGCTCCAGACTTTGGTTTCCTTGGCAGTCGCGTATGTCACCTCGCTCTCAAAGCCCAGAAACAAAACTCCAAGTGATATGCATGTGGGCTGATCCATTTTCTGATCCACTAACTTGCATCCATTGTGTCCCCCCTGATCGATTGGCCACAGTAGATACACTGCCTCCGTGTGTGTGACTAACTTGTACCCAGCTTTAGTTTCTCTTCTCTCTCATCATTTCTCTCTGTTTCCCTGACCACTGTTGCTATGATACAAAGTAGACCAACCAGCGCAGAGGGAGATGGTCTTCCAAGCTATATGGTGGTGGATATTGTTCTCATGCATGCCCACTGGTGTAGCTTCTCTGCTGATCGGGGCGCCATGCACATCTGCCAAGGAGGAGATGGGGAAATAGTGGACTGTGTTGGCTTCGTCGAGGTGCGATTCATTTGGCTTTCGTTCAGCGTGGGGCCGAACGGCGCAAGAATTATTGCAAAAACTCACACCTCACACTGTGAATGCTATATGTTTATCAGCATGCGTGTGTGTGTGTGTGTGTGTAGGTAGAGTACAGTACGGGGCAGAGAGGAGGGGTTTATAGTCGTCTGGTTGAGTGCCTGCTGATCTGCCCGTGGGCCTTCTGTCTCATCTACAGTTCTAGTCTCTACACGCAATGGGACTCTCAACCCACGGTCTTCAGTTTGCCTCTGGCCACACACACACACAAACACACACACACACATGCATGCATGCTTGCCTGCACACATGCACATGTCCATGTGTGTCTGTGTGTCTGTGTGTGTGTGTGTCTGACTTTACGCTTGGAAAGGTGCCTCACAAATGTCTGACGCTACTGGAGTTATCCCAAAAAAAAAAAAGAGAGAAAACATTTGCCCCTTGGAGAAACCTTACTCAGCATCGCTCCCTAGTGGAGGGAAGGTCAAAGGCTGCTGCTGACATCTCCAGCGTGGCTCGGTTGAGACGGGAATAAAAACAACGAAGAGCAAGAGCAACTGAATAATACAAACAATAAGCGCTGTATGTCGTTATAGTTTCTAACTTGAGTGAGGCTTGTTGTGTTTATTTGCTTGACGGGGGCGTCATTAAGGCAGTTTAACCCCGTGTGACATCAGCGATGCTTAAAAAGCAGCAGTGAGAATATGAAAGTGATACTATAAGGAACGGACTCACAACCTGGGGCTGTTTATAAACACGCGTCAAACACACTGAGCATTAAGAGCTTTCATTAACCCATGAGTTGAGCTCGAGAGATGATATCGCCATGGTGATTCTGGTCATCCCTTAAATAATTCATGAATGAATGAATGAATGAATAACAATCTGAATGAAATGGTAGCTATGTGTGTGTAACGATGATGAGCCAAACAGTTCAGAGTGAAAGTAGAAACTAGATTCATACATGATATGACCTAAAACTGACACACATACTCCCCCCCCCACCACCACCACCCCCCTCCCCATCCTAAATGCAGCCAGATTCTCACCTTCACTGCCTTAGCAACCATAAGCTCAACACCAAATGAACACAAACATAAACACACACACACACACACACACTGGACTGTGACTACATGAACACACAGCTGGACTGGGAGGTCTGGGATGGAAATCTACGATTCAGTGGTCTGTTTTATGCTTACAGAGAAATACAGAGACAGATGAACACACACACACACACAGATATACACACTCGCGCGTGCACACACACACACACACACATATGCACACGCGCACGCACAGAAAGCATCTGAATTCCTTCAGCGTGAACCACTCTCATCCTCTCTCATCCTCATCCCTTTTATGCTAAACGCTTAAAAAGCACTCATAAACCAGCTATTCGGAGAGGGGGGGGGGGGGGGGACTGGGGGGGGGGGGGGCAGGAGACGCTGGCAAACACCGGACGGTGACGGGAAAAAAAAAAAAAACTACCCTATCCCGACTCCTCACTCAGAGCCCACCGACAGGACAACTCTCCCTCCGTTATTTATTTGCTGTCGGTTAACCGTGCTCCTCCACACAGTCGCTGGTTCAGCACCAGCGTCCGTGTTTTCGGGACGGGCTGGAAGAAAGGGAAAGCCCCGCCGTTATCTCTCTCCTCCTCTATGCCTCCATCCCTTCATCGCCTCGTCTGAACCCCGAATAGCAGGACTCTGCCACCTCAAATAAAAAGCGTTATTTCTCTCTTACCTTCCGGCTTGTTTTCGGCAGCCATTTCCCCTCCACCGCGCGCCTCATCCCTCCTCCTCCTCCTCTTCCTCCTCCTCCTCCTCCTCGACTCGACCTAGTGGTGGTGGAGGTGGTGGTGGTGGTGGTGGTGGGTGACGGTGGGGAAGGTGGAGGGGGGGGGGTGCCACGCGCGTGCACAGAGAGGACAGCTCAAGGAGGGGGGCGGGGCTGAGAAGGAAGGGGTGGGGGGGACGAGCCTGCCAGCATCCGCGAGGCTATTGGTCCGCGCGGCGAGGATTGACAGCGGGGATCCGTGATGGTGACTCGCGGAATTCTCCATCCCTCCGTTTATTCGCGGCTGGCCCCGCCCCCCCCCCCCCCCCCCCCCCCCCCCCCCCCCCTCCTCCCGCCGACGTTCACGCGCATTCTTCCCCTCTCTCTCCCTCTCTCTCTCCCTCTCTCTCCTCTCACGTCACTGAACGACGTCTGTATTCGAGGACACCTTGACAGCCTCCCACAGCATCATCATCATCATGCTCATCATCATCTTCTCTCTCTCTCTCACACACACACACACACACACACACAAATATATATATATATACATTACACACACATACATAAACACACACACGCAAAGTCGCGTGGGCGCTCGTTTCCTCACACGCAAACCCAGTGTACTGTTGAAAACCTGCTATGTAAGGTCGCGTCTCGCCATAAATTATGAACCCCCCCCCCCCTCCCCACCACACCACCACCACCACCACTACCCCCCCCCCCCCTGAATTTAAATGAAAAGAACTGCCTGAAAGAGACTTTTTAGATGCGCGTGGGCTGGCGGGTGCTGTCATTCGCTGTGGTGCTGAAGCTCGCGGTGCTGAAAGGACAGCTCCACACGCGCCTACACAGCCCGCGAGCACTTCACCATACCTGCTTGCTTTCTTTGAGCCGTGTTATTGAACTGAAGTGATGATAGGTCAGGTGAAAACTCATGGGATAAAATGAAAAACATGCCCCCCACCACCACCACCACCACCACCACCACCACCACCACCTCCCCTCCCCTTACTCCCCACCACCTCCTCCTCTTCCTCCACCGGTCTCCCTTGTTGTTGTTGTTGTTGTTGTTGTTGTTGCCCATTTTGGCTCTGGCAGGAAATCATTGTCACCACTGCTGAGGTTAAGTTAATAACGAGCCTGTATTCTCCCTGATATACTATTTACACTTCCGCCGTTTTACACCACGCTATCCCCTCTAAACAGTGGGGCTTAACCGGGACCATTATGTTCTTGTTTGAAGCCCACACTGTCACTCTGTGCCTCGGGGCAGAATATCTCCTTTGCACCAAAGCCTTATGTCTGACAGAATCCACACTCCACGTATAGACACGCTTCACGGAAAACAGAGGCTTTGACTGGCTCGTCGTCCTCAGCTACGTACGCTTTGCGTAGCCCCTGCGTGCAGAGAGGCACACACGGTTCTTGGCATAAGACTGAGTTCAAGCGCGATGAATGACAATGAGGAACATATACAAGACGGCGAAGCCAAAAAAAAAAAAAAAAACACAAGCTCTGCTCCAGTTAAACCTTCAAAATCATCCGTAGTGTAGCAAGAAAACAACATATATAGGCCTATAACTAATATAGTCTGCAGCAGTTTGTCGTAACCTTGAGACTATTAAAAGATAAATAATGTATATATAATATAGGGTAAGCGTAAATAAAGTGATATGTTACTACTTTTCCACCACTGCAAGCAATATTACGATTAAAATTTAATCATCTGGCTGACAAGACTATCAGAGATCGAAGACAGGAAACAACTATCAAGGCGACAAACTGGGCAACAGCCCCAGACAACAAACACTAACAGACAGGAAAAAGGCCATAGATTCACAGTTTGGCGATTAGCCTAATTTGTTGTGGGGTTTTTTTTCTTTCCACTTCCCGACTCTGTCTTAAAACTGGGCCATAAGTCAAAATAAACAAGTGTTAAGACCATTATTATTTATATTAATGGGACTGACATGCTGAATCTATTCATTGGTTATCAATTCAAACTCTACCTGGGGCCACCTCAAGTGTGTGGAGGAGACGTGAAGTGTAGCTCGGTGAATAGTTTGCAGGTATGCTAACTGTTGACACACCAGGTGAAAGACAGGCGGGTGTGAAACAAACCTCATAACTTTGAGGTCAATACGGATAAATAGTGTTAATACTTGATTTACTGTAAATTAAAAGTCTTGTGTGTTTCCGCTTAGTCAAAGTGAGCAGCGTTAGCCGTTAGACGACGCGTTAGCTTAGCAACAAACTGGTTTAACTGGGAAAGAAAGTGAAGGAAAGAGGCATCGGTGGTTTGTTGTTTCTTTTTTTTTAACATGTTGACACATACTTTACCTTCTGAAAGAAGACACTTTCCTCACCCTGGTCTCTTCCCTCTTGCCTGGAGGCGACAAATCTCTTTAGCACTGAGCTCAAACTAAAAAGCACAACCGGCAGAGGGCGACAGGACTACTTCCGCTCTCCTGGTGAATCGACCAATGACGTTCGAGAACACTGGAGCGGTGGGCGGGACCAGACGAAACGCGAACATGGCGGCGTCCTTAGATGATGATTTTGAGCTCAATAACCAGGACTATTACTCTCTGCTCAACGTCAGGAAAGAGGTAGGATGATTTCTGTGTTTTACAGCGAAGCCTGAAGGCGGTGGTCTTTTGGCCGTGATTGTCGGGTGCACTTTTTTATCTGGTAATAACCTGCAATCGGTGCATCATCGCAGACTTGACTAGCGGTGTTCTCCATCAGCACCATCATCCGTGGAGGCTGTGACCGGCTGGTGCTGCAGAGCCGTGGGCTTGAAGTCTGTTTAAATATGTATTTTAAGTAATTCAGGCAATGCACTTTAGATTGCACGCAGCGTAGACACCATGTCTGCACAATGAGAGACTAATCTGTAGGCCTGACTAGGGCATGTCTGGATAAGATTGAGGTATATTTGGTGTTCACACTGTAGCCTAACAGATGAGATGTGTTGCGTTACCTCTCAGGAATAAGGAGTGAAATTGTTAACTAACCAAGCAAAATGAATCTTAAACAGTTCTGATCAGTAAAAAAAATAGAAATAGTTCCAGGCTCTAGTGTGAAGACTTTCTGTATTAATTACATGGTAATCAACTGGTCTTCTCTGTTGTTTGGAAATTACCAATAAATACAAGTCCTCACCTTTTCTGACACTTTACAAACCAAGCAATTAGTCAATTAATCAGAAAAGTATAAGGCTGATTAATCAGTAATGACAGTAATTGCTAGTTGCAGCTTCACTCAGGAGAGAAATCTGTCCTTTCTGTAATTGCAGGCTACATTGGAGGAGCTGAAGGCGTCATATCGGAGGCTATGTATGCTCTACCATCCCGACAAACACAGAGACCCAGAGCTGAAAAGACAAGCTGAGCAGCTCTTTAATCAGGTGCATCAGGCCTATGAAGGTAAAGGGAATCTGAGCCATTTTTATATCACTTTTCCACCAACACTGGTAACATAAACTTAACAGCAACTTTCTTTACTCTCAGTGCTGAGTGATGCTCACTCTCGAGCCATCTATGACATCTTTGGGAAGAAAGGGCTGGAGGTGGAAGGCTGGGAGGTGGTATCCTGTCTGATTTATCCTCCTGTGGTTTTGCTGCCCTGTTATACATACAATATTAATTGTGCCACTATGTTACGTGGACGATGATGATGCCTAGGTGGTGGAGAGGAAGAGAACTCCAGCAGAAATTCGAGAGGAATACGAAAGGCTGCAGAAGGAGAGAGAGGAGAGGAGACTGCAGCAAAGGACTAACCCCAAGGTTTTGTCAATCACAACTTCATCGTATTTCTTTGTCAGCCTCACCACTTTTCACTATATTCCTAGAGCATGCCATTGCTTTTATGCAGATGTTATTGAATACCACTACATAATTTTGACTGTGGATGTTTTCCACATTCATTTCATTATGTCGCTCACCTTCATCCTTCTTTGTTAATTAATTCTGTCAGTCTTGCTCCTTCACTCCCTCATTATTCAGGGCACCATCAGTGTTGGTGTAGATGCAACAGACCTGTTTGATCGCTATGATGAGGACTTTGAAGAGATGCCAGGAGGAGGCTTTCCTCATATTGAAATCAACAAGATGCACATTTCCCAGTCCATTGAGGTTTAACAACACACACTCACTCAGCATTTACCTTCCCCTCAGATGCCTACCTGAACTGGGATCACACTCATTTTATATGTTTTTTTAGGCTCCTCTGACAAACACTGACACAGCAGTGCTGTCTGGTTCACTCTCCACTCACAATGGGAACGGAGGGGGAAACATTAACATGACTGTACGAAGGGTTACATCAGCCAAGGGCTGGGGAGAGGTACGCACATAGTACAGGCAAAAAATAAAGCACAAATGTAAACTACTACCTGTAGAGGCATTTTTGAAGAGGCTCTGTTTCATTTATACATGTTAGGATGAGGAATAATACAGATTTGTAGTCACATGTTTCTGTATATTTGTCTATGTAGGTGGAGTTCGGCGCAGGAGACATACTGGGACCGCTCATTGGGTTAAAGGTGTTTCGCAATGTCACTCCTCGGTGGTAAGGCCCAACTGTTTAACATGAGCAACAGCATCACATACTGAATCAGCATAAGAACAACACGTTCTCCTTCTTTTTGCAAATAGCCTCTCTCTAATCTCCTCTCTGTCTCCTCTCTGTCCAGTTTCTTGACAGCTCAGTGCGGTTTGCAGTTCTCTCCGCGAGGTTTGCGACCCAGCTGCTCCCTGATGACAGCCCGCCACCTGGACCAGAACACCATGGGTTATCTCCAGTGGCGCTGGGGGCCCAACAGCGCCATGACGACCAGCTTGGTCCGAGACACAAAGAGCAGCCACTTCACTCTGGCTCTGCAGGTACAAACACATTCAGCAGCAGGTTTGGGCAGGAGTGTGTTTGCTCTGGCACTTGTCGTCAGTATGATGAGTAAAGCTTGTTCTTAAAACACTTAAATTTGCTGAACTGCCATTTTTCTTCTTCTTTTGTTTTTTCTTGTGGCCTCTCCACCCCACCATCTTCCAGCTGGGCGTGCCTCACTCTTACCTGATGATGAGCTACCAGTACAAGTTCCAGGATGAAGACCAGACTAAAGTTAAAGGCTCTGTCAAGTATGTCTGTTGCACTTAAACCTTAAGTATTTAAATTAAACCAGCCAGTCTAATGCAAAATAGGAAGGAATAATTAACAAAACCATCTAAATCCACAAAAACGCAGTCTTCCGACCAGCTGATTAGCAACTTCCATTATCAGTGCATTTTAAAGGGAAACCTGAACACAAGCTGGAAAGTCTTGTTTTTGTAGACCTCCAGTAGGAGTGTGCTCCACAGTGTGTCAGGACACTGTTGTCAGGTCACATTACTATTGAATGCACCTCTTGGTTTTTCTGCCTGGTGTTAAGGTGTCCTTGCTTTTGCAAAAAAAAAAAAGTGAACATTTTCAATTCATGATTTCCAGGAATTGTGTTTAGATCGAAAACATAATTGTCGATTGTGATACTAACAAATTAATAAAACATGAGAACGTTGTCTTTACATATCAAACATCCTATATAAACCATTTAATCACCATAATTTCTTTGACTTGGAGCTTTTTAGGTAAAGGATACAGAAAGTCTGACAGAGGCAAGGAAATAAAAGACAATGACAAAACAAAAGCAGCATGAAAGGAGCTGCACTGCAGGAGGCGAAAACAGAAAACAGTTACCATAAAGAGTCAAAAAAAAAAGCAAGTACACCCACTGAAAAAAACATTCATGAGTTCAGACATTAATTTAAAAGACAATTTAACAATAAATAAAATATTTAAGATATAAAAAAAAAAATCAGAAACACAATGTGAACCCAGCTGTACACACAGGTTAATGCATTTTCTGTACATGTTATTGTGTTCAGCTCATGTCGAGCTCCATCTCTGTAACAGTCTCTCTTCCTTTCTGTATCCCTGCCCCTCCAGGACAGGCTGGTTTGGCACTGTGGTGGAATATGGAGCAGAGAGGAAGATCAGCCGACACAGTGTCCTGTCAGCCACTGTCAGCATCGGCGTCCCACAGGGAGTCACACTCAAGATCAAGTACTGGCCAACCCAGAATATGACCTCATTCTTCTGCGGGTCCCTTAATCCCTCTGCATGATGATCTAATGTATGTGCCTGTTTTGTGTCCATGCAGGTTGGCCCGGGCCAGTCAGACGTACCTGTTCCCAGTCCACCTGACGGATCAGCTGCTGCCCAGTGCCGTGTTCTACGCCACTGTGGGACCCCTGCTGGTCTATTTGGCTGTGCACAGACTGGTCATCATCCCATATACACATGCACAGAAGCAGCAGTCAGTACATCTCCTCAGTCTTACCTCTTATCGCTGGGCTGGCTGTCATTTATAATAAAAATTCACAACTCTGATGAGGGTGATTTTTGTCTTCTAACATAATTTGTGTGTACGTATGATAAATAGTAAAATTGTGAAACTGTCCCTCATCTGAAGGCAACTCCACACCCCTGCTGTAGGCACAAGTGCAGCTCTTCAGTTGCGGGTGTCATTAATACTGGAGGGGAGTCTTTCATGCCTCCACAGTGAATCCCAGCGGGTGATTGTTGATGTCTGCTTTGTCTGTCTGTGCTTCTCAGAGAGCTGGAGCTGCAGAGGAAGAGCTCCGCCACAGACATTGCCAAGAAGAAGCAGGAGGCAGAGTCTGCTGTGAGCGCTCACACTCATACACTCACACAATTGCATGCAAACACACCGTTATTCATTGTGTGTGTGTGTGTGTGTGTGTGTGTGTGTGTGTGTGTGGGGGGGGGGGGGGGGGGGGGGGGGGGGGGGGGATCATTGATCATTGTTTCTAGGTTCAGCTCTCTTCATCTTGCCTGAAAACCTCTCTCCTCCTCTATCCTGCTCTGTATCACTCTCCTCCTCCTCCTCCTCCTCCTCCTCCTCTCTTCTCCCTCGGCTCCTCTGCAGGTTCTGCTGATGCAGGAGTCTGTGAGGAGAATCATAGAAGCAGAAGAATCCAAGATGGGTAAGGGAAGACACACACACACACACACACACACACACACACACTGTCTCTCTCCTGCATACACATTCACTCACAGACATTACACCAGGGTGAGAAACTGAGAACCTTTTTAAATTTGCAGCCAGTCAGAACTTGGTAAAAATCCAAATGTGTAATTCAAACGCATTTCTCATGGTCGACAGCGACCATGAGAAATGCGTTTGAATTACACATTTGCAGCGTAATATACTGCAGCTCCAGGAGCCTGTTTAGCAAAGTCTAACTTCCATCATCTCTCTGCTATGAGGCAAGAGATGATGATGTAGCCCATCTCCATGCTGCAGTGTTTACATAGGTGGAGCTTGTAAATCTGTGCACAGAGCACCAGAGTGCACACTCAAATAAATCCAAACTGTGATGTCAGTGTGCTAATGGATTTTCTGTTATATTTATGTAGAGAGAGCGTGTGATTATTTGAAGAGCCACTCTGTGGGATGTGTTCATAGCACCTTCTAGATGCTCTGTGTAATGAGTATGGCCACACATTGCTGCATATTACTGATATCAAAGCCAACACATGAGCAGGACTGTCATTTGCATCCTGGAGGAGGATTTCGCACATGTAAATCTTCAGTATTCTGTACGGTATCACTGCATATCTTCACATTTAACTGCTGTTTAAAGGTCTGATCATCCTGAACGCCTGGTACGGGAAGTTTGTGTCCGACACTAGCCAGAAGCAGGAGAAAGCAAAGGTCATCGACGTCACTGTGCCTCTGCAGTGCCTGGTCAAAGACTCCAAGCTCATACTCACAGAGGCCTCCAAGGTGTGTGTGTATCTGTGTGTGTTTACGTTTATGTTTACATTTATAAATGTGAACGTATTATACATGAATGGTCTCCCTGTGCGCAGGCGGGGTTGCCGGGCTTCTATGACCCTTGTGTAGGAGAGGAGAAGAGTCTTAAATTACTGTACCAGTTCAGAGGAGTGATGCACCAAGTCATCTCCGCAGACACTGAGCCTCTACGGATACCCAAGCAATGTCAGTACGCACGCAGCCACCCAGTACTACAGTCCTGTCGCTGGACTCTCATTACATCTTTGCTAAAGCCTATATTCATGCATGTAATGAAATAATTTTTTGTCTTTTCAGCTCACAGAATTGAGGCCGAGTCCTAGGAGCTCACTGCTGTTGGAGCGCCAGAGGGCAGATGCAGATAAAACAGACTTTGTGTACACAGAAGAAGAACCCATGAAGAGAGAGGACACGTCAAAAATAAGTCAGTTTCTCTTCCCTCCAGTCCTCTACTGTCATGGTATTAGTGAATCCGTTTATCGACTTCCTCCACTCCTCCCTTTTTCTTTTCCTGTGGGCCGTCTCCCAGGTTCAGCAAAATACAGGAGTCAGCTCAGAGTTTCTTTGAGTGTCTGGTTGGCTCCACCTGACAGGGCTGCTCAAATATCTGCCTGCTGCAGGACACCAGAACATAGTTTTATATATATATATATATATATATATATATATGCACTACACAAGAGGGACGTGGTGATCGTTCCCTTCAGTGATGAGCTCAACATGCACAGGTGGAAAAAAAAAATCTTGACATTTGCTTTGTCAAGTGTGTACAAATGAGCTGTGCTGTAACTTTACCCCTGATCATTGTAGTCTTAAGTCTTTCTACGTGTTTCACCCTGGTAGTCTTGAATCTAATAATGTATTAACACACCACAGGTTTCATTAACTAATGTCTAGAGCAACACTATGCAGGATCATGTCTCATGTCGTCTGTGACCCCTGAGGCCGCCCAGGACTGAGGAATGGTTTGTGTTACTGTGTGTTTTCGTGTTATGCCTTTCGGAGGCGAGTCTGCTGCTCGTTGAGGTGTCAGTCAGTAGGTGCAAACTGGTGCTCAAAACTTATCTCATATCAATGAAGGTTGGGATATGGAAGGAGGGGGGAGGGGGAGAGGGAGCGATGCCCTCTGATGGTCGTGATCCTGACGAAAGGACTAACTTCAATTCCTAGTACAGATTTTTTTTTTTTAACATCTCGGGCTCGACTGCAATTTAAAGGCAGAAAGTCCATGTGGATTTGAAATGTGTCAGTTTTTCGATTATCTCTGTGCAGTTGCAGCCAAAACTGTATTTTTAACTGTGATTTTTTTTTAATACAGTGAAGGCTACATCACTGGTGTGTATGTATCAGGTACAAAACTAGCGATAACAAAATTGACCCTATGAATGAAGTCTGAGTCTTTTTCTGGTTTCTGGGATCTGATCAGTCGAGGGTGTGGATCAATACTGTCCCTCCTGTAGGTTGTGTTTGCTGCTCAGTCTGTCATTAATGATAATGACAGACAATCACCTGCCACTGGAGTTGACCTGAGCCAAACTTTGACTGTTTCTGGCACATTGACATGGCTGGACGTGGACACCACGCCTGTGCCATAACTTTTAATTTGATTTTGTTCACTGTCAATTTTTTTTTTTTAATTCTCAATTTAATTTAATCAATCTCCAATGCAATATCACTTCTTCTACAAAATATTATATAATACTATAACTACATTTCTCAGTCACCTAGGTGATGACCTACAGTCAATAACTTCACCATTGGCAGGTATTTTCTGATCAATGTGATGTGAAAATCTAATATCCTGTGATGCACTTTCTGCCGAGATGATGTAGCACAAAAGTCCCAAAGTTTAGTCCTTGAACTGAGTCAGTCGTTTGTTCCTCATCATCCTTGATCACACTACTGTAGGATACAAACTGTATTTTATTGAATATAAAGTAATATTTTGCACAAGATGTACAGTGTTTAAAGCTAAAGTTTCAGGCTAGTTGACATGGAGGTGGTGCTGCGGCCTCAGTAGTAGCTCTACACTTGACAGCATAGAGTGCATCAAAGAAATAGTGATTGATCCTGATTTTGGCATCAGTGATGAGTTCGAGGGACGTGTGTCGCTGCACATCTCTACAGCGAGATGATGGATTTGGCTTGAAGGAGGAGGAGAGAGGGTGGGGGGGTCACATTTACAGCAGCCATTTTGCACTGACTCTGTTTATAGTTATTTGTCTCCTGTCTTTAGTTGGAAGTGTGCTGTAAAGTCTTTCTGACAGTTCAGCTGGTCATCTCTGCTCGAGTGCCACCGCGAGGCCGGCGGAAAGACTGCTCCCTGCTGTTCCACTCAACCCATCATCCACACTGACCCACATTATGTACATGTACTCAGTGGTTGAGGAGCGTGTGTTCTCTGTCCTGTAAAGACTACAATAAATATGAACAAAAAAGCAGATGTGGCGTCTGATTTTCAAGAGCGTTATAAATACACCGTGATATAATGACAAGGCAGGAAGCAACAAGTTAAAATGGTAACTCTTTATTTACAATAGTTTACAATAGTTTCACAGAAACAGTTTGCACCACAGTACAGACAACGCTTTCTCAATAAGGGGAGTGGGACAACCCTGGATCAGAATACACGAGCTGTATCACAATGAGCATTGTTAACATTAATTACACTGATGTCTTTTAAGACGCAGACTCACGTTGGTGAATTTTGTGCCTGAAGGCGTCTTCAGGTTCTCTTCAAGACAGGAATGTCCTGAGAAACAGCAAAAATGATTTTGGGTCTTAAAACGTCTTAAAAACATCACAACCTGGAGGGCAGGGGGGGGGGGGGATTGCCGAGTACGAACCAGTTAGCCAACATTGGTAAATAGCAGAACACAGAGTGCAGAGATGAGCTTAACCATTTCACACTCTAGTAAAATCTTGTGTTCTTTTCAAAATCGAACATTCATTGTGTGTTTGTTAGTCGTTCCCTGGTCAAGTCATTGATTCTGCATTGTAAAACCCCGTCCTGGACTAATATCCAAGGTCCTAAAAATCTGTCACTCTACAGTATGGCTTTTTGTAATAATCAGAAACAACATGTAGCCTACACAGGCAGGCCCAACAGCAGATGGCACATGAACAAAGCTTAAAATCTTTTTTTTTTTTTTTTTTTAAATCCAAATTGCAGGAAGGTTTAAGAAAAGAAGTGAAAAGTGAAAAAAACAAAACTTTTCTTTTTTCCATTAAACCTCCTGCATGTGGAAGTAACTGAATACTGCTGTGAAAACGTTAGCAAGAGGAGATAAGAGACTGAGATCTGTTCTTCTGATCTGACCCTTTAGAGACAAAACAAAACAAACTGAGCCTGCACACAGTATGATGCAGGTATCCATTTCTCCATCTTACAACACCCCCCCCCCCCCCCCCCCCCCCCCCCCCAAAAAAATCATGGGAGCGTGGTTGAGACAATTCATAGCAGCTCATGCAACACCCTCACGCAGTGTTAACCATTCAAACAAACACACACTCACATGCATAATTTCAACAGGACTCTCGAGTGAATCCCTCTAATGCTTCCAGTTAAGATAGCTTTTTATTTTTATCTGTCGATACTTAAACAGGACGGCCACAGGATTTCCCTTCTATAAATATATTTGTCTCTGAAAACTTTTGTCGTGAGCATGAAACGGCTGAAAACTAAGGAAACTTTAAATAACGGTTTGGATAATAAAAAGCACTGTGAACAATACAACTCTCCAACTCTTCAACTCTTGTTATGAAATGAGGCAAAAAAGCAAAATCCTGCTCAGCACAGGCAACAGAAAACAAAGGAAATAGTCGTGTTTCCTGAATCTGGTCAATTATCTACGTTTTCTTCTGAACGGTTAAGCAACTTCTGCTGAAATAATAAAGAACCCTTTTTGAACACTTTTTGGAAAAACAGCATATGAACGCTCCATGTGTGGCCGAGTAACATCTTGATTCAGATGAGTAGCTGAGGCTGGAAGACAGCTTGTGAAGTGGAGGGGAGGAGAGGGGTGAGGGTGGGGGGGGGGGGGGGGACAAGCGCTTGGTTCGGCTGTACAGGCTGTAAAGCCTCAGTGATATTCTCTCACAGTGTCTCTTGGATAACAAATCAGACCAACAAGCAGATGAAGCAGATGCAGACATCTAGTCTCTTATCCTACATCTTTGTTCTATTGGATTATACCTCAGCTTAATACTATAGCACCATCTGAAGCAGTTAACACAAGGCTTAACTTATTTTCTCTTTTTTTTTTTTTTTTTTTAAACGGTTAATTGTGTAACATTAATAGAGGCATTTTCGAGAGATCAAATCCAGTTTAATCAGAAAGACACACCTGTCTCTAGAACAGAAAGGGTCAGATGGTTTTTTTAAAACTAAGAAAAAAGTGAAAAAGTGCAAACAGTCTTTCCCACAAATCCCAGCATGCACCATAGTGGGTGGCAGTTGTGAGGGTATTCTCTCTATATGGCAGTTCAAATGTTTCCAGTGTTCACGAGACACCAAGTCCCAACAGTAGCGGTTTGCTGCTATGCTAATGTCATCTACAGACACACATCCATTCAGTGATTGCCTTACGCACAGAGTCTGTAGGGAAGCAGAAACAAACCTTTGTAAATCTAAAATAGCACTCAAACTGTTCTCAAATGGAATAAGGGCTTGGGATAGGTCCACCAAAGTGTTCATAGAAAATGTGGGTCATGGCTGACCATTAGGGACAGAGACTGGAGGGTCTAAGACCTGAATTTGAGGAAGGGTCAGTCCAACAGGTGGGGAGGAGGCAAAGGGGAAAGGGTCAGAGTTCATGGTTCAGCTTGGGGTCAGTCTAGCAGGTGTTTGCGCGGGCCTACGCGTGAGCGGTGGGAGCGGCGAGCATCGGCGGTTCCGTCCATCTCTCGGCAGCTCTGGCACACGTATGTCTCTGGCACGTGGCTCTTGCGGATCTTGGCGCAAGACAGGTGGATCCAGGTGTGACACTTGTTGCACTCGATCATGGCCCGTCCCGCAAAAGGCTTCATGCAGAAACATGTGACCAGGTCCCACGAGTCGTCATCTGCGGAGACGAGAGAGAGACAGAGACCGATCCGTTGAGTCCGGTTTGGAAGTTTCATTAAACTTGTAACTGTAAAATTCACACAGACACCAGACCTCACCTGAATCTACCATGATGTCCTCATCCTCTCCTGATCCGTCCTCGTCTCTGAACACCACCTGTTTCCCCTGGCGGAACACCGTTCTGTTTCCTGAAAAGCCCTCCACCTTCTGTATCTTCACCACTCCTTCCTCAAGATCTCGACCGTCCCAGTATCGACGCTCCTCCTTGGGCTCCTCCTTGCAGGGGGAAGGGCTTGGCAGCCGCTCAGGGTGGAGGGGAATGCTGATTTCATCCTCGGGCTCCTCTTTGATCATCCGGCCACCAAAGGAGACGGGGTACTGCAGCTCGGAGACTGACGAGTGGGCTTGCTGAGCTTCACTTTCCTCACCAGCCTGATGCTCCCTCTCCTTTCTCCTCTTCTTCTTCTTCAGCTTGTCAGCTTTCCTGCGGTCGTCTGGGTGCAGGGAAGCGATTGTGTGCTGCAGAAGAGGGGGTAAAAAAAAGGGCACGTATGTCAAAAGGGATGAAGACCAACATATAAAAAAGGTGTGAAGGTGCCAGTGAGACATCAGTTCAACTCACATCTTTCTTGGTGTGGCTGGACAGCGTGGCTCCTGGCTGTGGACGTTTCCGGCTCCTGTCCTGCTGGACCTTGGGTGGGCGCTGGGGGCAGGGTCCCGGGGGTCCTGGGGTCCAGCCATCACTGTCAGCTGTGCTGCCTGTACTGTTGGGGGGGCTGGAACTACTGCGCAGTGGAGAGTCCTGTGACAATAAATTGACAAGTAGAGTTCAGTGAGATTAAAAAAAAGTAAAAATACAGACAATAGAAACAGAACCTATTATATTACATTACCATGATCTTTATATAGTTTAGGGGGCTGCATGTGGGTAAGATGCAGCTTCAGACTACTGAGATTTCTTCTACATTTAATGACAAGTTCAAGTGCCAGAAATTCAGTTGTATAACAATATAACACAGTTGGTGTCAAACAGCCACTGTTAATGAGAGTGTGGGCACTGCTAAAGTACTGTCATGACAGCTTGAATGTTGCACGACACTATTGCTATTACTTTTTCAATTCAAACCTCATTCTTACATGATGTTGTATTTGCATTAGCAGGTGGATCTGAGGCACAGCGCCCATCAGCAGCATGTATCAATATAAGACAGCTTTACAACATGTGAGACAACAGGCACACAGAAAGGGGGGGGGGGGCGGAAAAGAAAACAAATGTAGCACGTGTTAGAGAAAAACAGAAGTCCGACATGGTGAGAAAAAAAGCCTTCGAAGGAACAACCACAACTCGAACGAAGTGAGTCATAATTTAGAAACCGCTGTGGCTGACGGGGAGGAAAAGGAAGTTAATTTGTCAATCACAGGCTCTGTGAAGAGGAATTGTGCTATTGCCTATTCTTGGTTTCAAGTGAAATTATTTTTTTTAAAAAAGACATGCACTACCCACGAAACGTTAGGCCATACCGCAGTAGCTGCTAATTTCAATGACGCTATCAAGGGTGTGACAACTTTACCAGAATTAACTGCTGTGGTTAAGGTTTGCTTCAGGGTGTGTTCACACTGACACGGACCCTCGAAGCCATGGAGACGACCAGGACAAAGGAATCTGTTTAAGATAATCTCATTGTTTGCATATTGCCTCCCTTTCCCCAAACAGAAGCTGCAGTTCAGTGAGCCCCAGAAACCACAACGTCTCAGAAACAATTTGCTGAGTCAACACATTTCAAGATTTAACAGATAACAATCAAATCAAAAACCAATATGGTCTATGGATATCTGTTTTGATGCTGACATGTTTTAGTAGTCATATTAATCAGTGTCATATATATCTTTATTTGATATTTCTTTTTTTCTACTTTACCAACTGTTTATTTGACTTTAGCTTGTTCACATAAGTTAATGTGGTGCCACATTTAGAGACAGTCTTCAGGGTGGTAACAGCCGACGAGTGCATTCACATAAGAAAAAAAAAAAAACGAGAGTTAAGCCGAAAATTACAGATGCTTGAGAGAAGATGAGTGCACAGGCGTCGTTTACTCACCTCTTGGGGATATGGGATGTAACCGGCATAGGCCAAGACGAAAGTGCAAAACTTGTTAAAATCCTCTACTGTCCTCCTCCTCCTGTATGGCGGACTGAACCCCTGAAACACAGGCACGCCACTGAAACATTTGCTGCATCAAGCCTACACATCCCGACATGGCGTTGACGTTAACAAGTACTGATCGCCCCACACACACACACACACACACACATACACACAGCCATACTCTGCAGACTGGTACTCGGCGTTGGCTCGTTGCGACGTAAACAAACGGAAAGAAACGAAACAATAACATGTTGACTAACATGAGCTAAAGTTGAATTAACTGCATAGACATTTCATCCTGGACTCGTCCGAGAACCTTTCTACCAACCCCCACCGAGTAGCACCAACTAAAAACGACAGCTACCGTTAGCTACGTCGGCTAGCAACAGACAGCAAACAAGTAACGCTACTGAGGCTAGCTGCTGACTAGTGATAGTGGATAGTGGAGTTAAGCTGTCAAACAAAACTATGAAAGCATACAAGAATTGGCATCAAAGAGTCACTATTAGTCATCCATCAACTGGCAATAAGAGCAGATGTCGTTAAAATGAATCTTGATTAGCTGGGGTTAATGTTAGCATGCTCCGCACTACTAAAGGAATGTTTTCTTTTCGATGAAGCAGTAAGCTAATGCTAGCTCTAACCGAGACGTCACTCTTACAAAGTACCATCCGAAGTGACATCAATGACTCGTTTACATTTGAAATGTCACGTTTTAGCAGTGAAAGTTGGCAGTGTGGTGTAAGCTTGTCCGAGTGCTTAGTGTGTGTAACTTATCCAATTTCAGCAGCTGTAGCTAGCACTAATGAGCTAACGCTAACTAATCAGCAGCTGCTTGCTTCACCGTGTGGTGACAGACCTCGGACAAGTTGACGTCTGCTAACGTTTGTTAGCCACGACTGCAAACTACTCGTCGTTAAACAGCTAAATGAAACACTTACCTCTGACTGAAATGCATGAGATGTCGATGGGTCTAAGTCACCCATCTTTACTGGGCACCCGACCACCTGGCGTTTTGTCGATAACGTTGACAGGGTACAGCAACGGGCTACTCGATGCCACCGTAAACACCGAGGTTACCTAGCTAACACCTAACGTTATAGCTAACGTTAACGTTACCTATGCTAAACTCGAAGCAACAGTGTTCACTCAGTTTTCCATGAACGATAACATGACTTGGACCAGCGCCCAGAACGAGAAGCTAGCGTTAGCCAGTCAGATCAAAGTTGTAAAACGTAACTGGCGTGAACGTTACTACGGTGTTTCCATCGACCTGTCCGATAACGTCTCCGTTTAATCCAGTTTACTGACTGCTATTGGGGGAGCGGTTCACTTCGGCTGTCACCAGCTGCCTGCCCCCTCCTCCGCTTCTTCTTCTTCGCTCCTTTTTTTGTGCTCATGGCAGCTAGTGGACGAAACGATGGATTAGCGTCCTCCTTTGGTTTATCAGGATATGTTTAATAACATAAACATGAAATGACTGGAGATTATCTATTCTTTTATCGCTTAACTCCTCTGGAAAATAATCTCATCAATCATACATTCGTGTTTTAAACAACTGTTGGCTCACAACAAACAAACCAGACATCACTCCTACCCTCCTGCTTCTTTTTGTATATCTCATGGTGTTTTACTTTTACGCAGACAGTTTTACCTGTCAGTGGCCGATAAATGACCCACAGTCACTGTGTGTATTTCTGCATCACTACAGCACAAGATCATCTGAAGTGATAACGTTAGCTGAAGGTTTATCTTGTTGAGAGGCAGTGTGTTGAAATATATATGACTAAACAGTTTTGGTTTCTATGGGGGGGGGGGGGGGGGGGGGGGGTGCATGGGTAATGGGTTCCAGTCTGGTCTCTTATAGACCATAGACTCTATAATTTATATACATAGCTTGTCAGAGAATATTGTTTTAAAAAAACATAACTTTTTTTTTTTTTACTATGTATATATCATACTATACAATGTGAACACATGGATAATTCAGTTTGTATCTATCTATACCCTACACATGTTTTCTTTATTTCAATTTATCTGCATGCTAGTATGATGGATAAATACATAATCGATTGATATAATGTGGTATTAAACCCCTTCACAGATTGTAAACATCCGGGTGGGCGGGGCGATCACTGGAGGCAGAAGAAACAGCTAGTAGCTAGTATTGTTTAGGCTTGTTTGGCTGTCGTTATCGTACACAAAATGGCTAAAAAATGTGAAAATTAATGTATGTATGTACAGACACTCACTGTGTGGGATCGGGAGTGTTATTTAAAAAAAAAAAAAAAAAACTGACGTTATCAGATGGGACCATCTTGACCGACCCCTGCGCGCTAACTCAATGGAAAGGACGATATGACAGGTTTACCTTCTGTTGAATGGCCGGAGATTTACACGTACTTCATAGAGAAACCAAGCGTCCACAGTACAAGAGAAACTATAAGGACGTATAAATCGTTAGATCCATATAACTCTGTCCTAAATGGTCATGTCCAAGACCTGCAATACAAAGATATATCAGATGAGTTTTGTGTTGTGCAAGCAGCACAGACGAGCATTTTTGATGATTGCTTCCGTCCAGTCCTTTCTTCTGATTGCATTTAGCCATAATTGTCTAAGTTTTTTTACTGGCAGCTAGTATCCGATAATATTTTAGACTTAAGCCATCACCCTTTCGTATCTGGCACCCAACAGCACCCCACAGCAAGATGTCACTATGATAGCAGAGATGGCAACGTCCTGACACCAGCTAGCTACTAACGTTGTTTTGCCTCCAGCTAAACATGTGACCTAATCTTGGGCTCAGAAAGGGTCTATATAACTGATAACTGATCGTTGAAATCATAGAATAACTAATTATCTAGGATTTATGTATCAAGCGATGAGTGTCCTGCATGGGGCTCTAGTGTTGCTAACCGAGTACCAAAGACGAGGACTTTCCCACCGGAAGGATCCGTTCTCGGCTCCCGGTTGCTGTTGCGTTTTGAAGGCCGTTAACGGGTTTCTTGCTTCTGTGTGAGAGTCAAACTCAGACTATTTTGATTTAAACCTTGGTTGTTAACATGTCCAACACCACATGGCAGTGTTGCCGGAGCTTTATAACAGAGCGGTTCACCACCGCATATTTGGAAAAGTTGAAACTATGGCGGAGGCTTCAGGCAAAAAACAATATGGTGTTTGGTTTGCTCATAAGGAAACTAGCTTTGTTTTACGGTGTGCAAAAGAACAACAGCTGCAAGGTGCCAGTGCTGTGTCTTCTCAAAATAAGATAAGAACTGTACTGTTAGTAAATATAGGCGTTTTTCCTTTCTCTCTATGGTAGATGATCTTCTACCAGATGCTCTTGGGTAACTACAGATATCAGAGTAACACCTAGAGCTGAAAACTGTAGTGGAGCTGAAAAGAGAGAGAGCAAACCGGCAGGACATGGTCACTGGCCGGAACCAGAAATGAAAAAGCACAAGTAAAAGTTAAGAGCACAAAAAAACACAAGACGTCACTGTCAAAGGTAAGATAACAAATAAACCTGACTTATACAAGCTAGAGAAGCTTTGTTGTGTGTGCTACAACATCATTACTGCATGATTTTGATAAAATGTGTACTGTTAGCTTAGCATTAGACTTCCGTGGGGACTGCAGTTTTCTTGTATCGGGAAACACATCAGACTGAAATGTATTTGTGAACATATTTTTTCTTAATTAGTAGTAGTAGTAGTAGTCTTTCGTTGTGTTTTCTGAAACTTCAGTGCTGAGCCCTCAGCCCTCACGGCCACTGTAGCTGATGACCGTTAATGTAAACACCAGTAAGGCGGAGTGATACATAAGGTTAACAGTCAATGGAATCTCTCTCTGTACAGAGTGTGTATGAGTGAGGCTTGATCATGTGAAGCGTGTGGCGGTGTACCATGGCCACGACCACTCCAGCCCATGGATCTATTATAAGAACTGGATGCGGCACCGCCCCTCAACCGACACGCCGATTTTTCCCAGTGGCCACTCGTGGTATTGTAACAAAAAATCCCCATGGGCCCAAAAAGCATTTTTCCCATAGACCGCAATAGTAAAAGAGACGGCTGTCAAACTGTTCACAGGATACCTCCAGCTGTAACCACCGTTAATTGCTAATCTTTCTATTGAATGTTTTTAAGTCATGGACTTTCATCCATCAAAAAGTTTTCAAAAGGCCAGAAAAGCCCCAGAAAAGTCTCTTTTCCCATGGTGACGTCACAGTTGTGCGCGGGCACTCCCAAAGCGCGGTCGTGTTGTGTCTCGGTTACGAGGATGGCTGAAACTTAAGGAGGACTCTGTTCGGCACAAAACTCAGCCGGAAAAGTGAAAAAACGACTCAGAGGTGAGTTTTTCATTTGGACACATGGAGTTAATTTAACTTTATGATGTTTAATGTCTGTTGTCAGTCTCTTGTCAGCTCGTATTCTTAAACGTAACGTTTTAATTGATAAGATCGCATCGTAATAACTGGAATTACTAATGTGACACCGGCCGATTTTACGCGACTGCTCTTGTTAAACTCGTTAAACTGTTGACTCACTAAACCACCCTAAATTTTTCAACAATTTTAACTTGGTAAGTCATTCATGCTGTGTGTTTATGTGTGTGTTAGCAGTGTCTCATCGCGGCTGATGTTGAACACCTGTTCCTCAGTTCACAACGTCCACGTTAATTTATTTTACGGCTTAATATTCCTCAGTGGTAAAATGTAAACTGAGACTTGGCCTCCATGGGTCGGTGTTTGTGGCCTGAGATGGTGCAGCCTGCTCCCTGTCTTCCACCCGGGCCTGAGGAGAAGGACCGTCCTGGACGTCCTCACCATCGTCTCTCCTCCTCAGCACGTCGTCAGTGTGTGTTCAGTGTACAGTATGCTACGCTAAATGTTCACTTACATTCATTATTAAATTGTTTGAAAAACATGCTTGTGACTCCCCCCCCCGAATCCAATATCTGCAGCAGTGTCTGAGGTATTCATGTATATACTGAAATACCTGGTTGTGTAACAGCTGCATTAGTGGACACTGACGTCCTACATGTTGTGGAAATACTGTAAGGTTAAACTGTTTAATAACAAAGAGTCACAGCCACCTGAGGGCTTAATGATGATGATGAAACTACCAATAAACACACGCAGTAAAGGCAAGAAAGATGCTTTTTTTCTGACTCTAAGTAAATGAAATTCAAAGAGTTGTAATTTCCCCTAAACACACAGTATGTCTTACAAAAACAAACCACATGTGGCTGAGTTTATAACACCACCACCAGCATCCTGTAGATACAACTGTAGATCTGTGCAGCAAAGAAATTATGTGTAGGGTAAATATACTCTTCAATGTTAAAAGGTAAGAGAGTAAAGCCCTCATGATAACATAATCTGAGGTGTTCTGAGCTAATCTGTCATGTTTAACATTAATTTCTCATTAAAAATGCACAAAAGATAGTTGATTGTAATTTATTGCCCATTGTGATTTACGCTCTACAGGTTCGAATCAACTCGTTTTCAGTGTAACATCGTAGATAAATAAATAATAAACAGAACGCGTTGACGATCATATCAACGATCATAATCAACCTACAATCACACCGTCTTACTTTTTCAACCATTATCTTTGTTTTCCAGCCCGTGTGAGTCTTGTAAAAGCCTTAAAACTCGTTCTTTAAATCCTCTATAATAGCATTCATGAACGCGCAGCGCCAAACCCAGAACGCCGATAGCGCGTTCTCATGGTCCAGAGGCATGATGGGAGGGGCCCAAAGCATCATGGGGGGGGTGACTCTACTGCGCATATTCAGTGGGCCCATAACGCGGAAGTAAACCCGGAAGTCAGAAACTTTTTCGGCGTGTGCACCATTTTCTATCCGGCATCCAGTTCATATAATACATCCATGCTCCAGCCCCGTCTCTGTACAGTGTGTATGACTGAGGCTAAGTCTCTGATGGTCTGCCATGGCCACGACCCCTCCATCCCATGGATTTATTATATGAACTGGATGCCGGATCGAAAATGGCCACCGTTGATTTCAATTGGAATTGCTCGCCTGGCGCATACGCCGAAAAAGTTTCTGGCTTCCGGGTTTACTTCCGCGCTATGGGCCCACTGAATATGCGCATTAGAGTCACCCCCATGATGCTTTGGGCCCCTCCCATCATGCCTCTGGGCCAGGAGAACGCGCGATCGGCGTTCTGGTTTTGGCGCTGCGCGTTCATTAATGCCACGATAGCGGATATAAAGAACGAGCAGTCACATGTGGTTTGTTTTGTAAGCCATACTGTGTGTTTAAGGAAAATTACAACTCTTTGAATTTCATTTACTTACAATCAGAAAAAAACATCTTCCTTGTCTTTACTGCGTGTGTAGGTAGTTTCATCATCATCATTAAGCCTTCAGGTGGCTGTGACTCTTTGTTATTAAACAGTTTAACCTTACCTTACCAGTTTAACCTTCCACAATACGTAGGACGTCAGTGTCCACTAATGCAGCTGTTACACAACCAGGTATTTCAGTATATACATGAATGCCCCAGGCACTGCTGCAGATATTGGATTCGGGGGGGAGGGGAAGTCACAAGCATGTTTTTCAAACAATTTAATAATGAATGTAAGTGAACATTTAGCGTAGCATACTGTACACTGAACACACACTGACGACGTGCTGAGGAGGAGAGACGATGGTGAGGACGTCCATTACGGTCCTTCTCAGGCCGGGTGGAAGACAGGGAGCAGGCTGCACCATCTCGGGCCACAAACACCGACCCATGGAGGCCAAGTCTCAGTTTACATTTTACCACCGAGGAATATTAAGTCGTAAAATAAATTAACGTGGACGTTGTGAACCGAGGAACAGGTGTTCAACATCAGCCGCGATGAGACACTGCTAACACACACATAAACACACAGCATGAATGACTTACCAAGTTAAAATTGTTGAAAAATTTAGGGTGGGTTAGTGAGTCAACAGTTTAACGAGTTTAACAAGAGCAGTCGTGTAAAATCGGCCGATGTCACATTAGTAAATCCAGTTATTACGATGCGATCTTATCAATTAAAACGTTACGTTTAAGAATACGAGCTGACAACAGACATTAAACATCATAAAGTTAAATTAACTCCATGTGTCCAAATGAAACCTCACGTCTGAGTTGTTTTTTCACTTTTCTGGCTGAGTTTTGTGCCGAACAGAGTCCTCGTTAAGTTTCAGCCATCCTCGTTCCCGAGACACAACACGATCGCGCTTTGGGAGTGCCCGCACACAACTGTGACGTCACCATGGGAAAGAGACTTTTCTGGGGCTTTTCTGTCCGTTTGAAAACTTTTGATGGATAAAAGTCCATGACTTAAAAATATTAAATAGAAAGATTAGTAATTAACGGTGGTTACAGCTGGAGGTGTGCTGTGAACAGTTTGACAGCCGTCTCTTTTACTATTGCGGTCTATGGAAAAATGCTTTTTGGGCCCATGGGGATTTTTTGTTACAATACCACGAGTGGCCACTGGGAAAAATCGGCGTGTCGGCTGAGGGGCGGCGCCGTATCCAGTTCTTATAATAGATCCATGGGTGTACCGCGACCACCGGCTGGCCGGCCTCTCTGCGACCACCGCTGGCCGGCCTCTCTGTGTAGCTTGTGTATGTGTATGGCCGTGTGGCTGACTGTCTCTGTTGGGGCCGGCGTGGTCAGATCTGCCCAGGCTACGATTCTGACCGCGAGCCAGCGGCTACGGCCAGCTAGCCCCCCGCCCCTCTGTGTAGCTTGTGTATGTGTATGGCCGTGTGGCTGACTGTCTCTGTTGGGGCCGGCGTGGTCAGATCTGCCCAGGCTACGATTCTGACCGCGAGCCAGCGGCTACGGCCAGCTAGCCCCCCGCCCCTCTGTGTAGCTTGTGTATGTGTATGGCCGTGTGGCTGACTGTCTCTGTTGGGGCCGGCGTGGTCAGATCTGCCCAGGCTACGATTCTGACCGCGAGCCAGCGGCTACGGCCAGCTAGCCCCCCGCCCCTCTGTGTAGCTTGTGTATGTGTATGGCCGTGTGGCTGACTGTCTCTGTTGGGGCCGGCGTGGTCAGATCTGCCCAGGCTACGATTCTGACCGCGAGCCAGCGGCTACGGCCAGCTAGCCCCCCGCCCCTCTGTGTAGCTTGTGTATGTGTATGGCCGTGTGGCTGACTGTCTCTGTTGGGGCCGGCGTGGTCAGATCTGCCCAGGCTACGATTCTGACCGCGAGCCAGCGGCTACGGCCAGCTAGCCCCCCGCCCCTCTGTGTAGCTTGTGTATGTGTATGGCCGTGTGGCTGACTGTCTCTGTTGGGGCCGGCGTGGTCAGATCTGCCCAGGCTACGATTCTGACCGCGAGCCAGCGGCTACGGCCAGCTAGCCCCCCGCCCCTCTGTGTAGCTTGTGTATGTGTATGGCCGTGTGGCTGACTGTCTCTGTTGGGGCCGGCGTGGTCAGATCTGCCCAGGCTACGATTCTGACCGCGAGCCAGCGGCTACGGCCAGCTAGCCCCCCGCCCCTCTGTGTAGCTTGTGTATGTGTATGGCCGTGTGGCTGACTGTCTCTGTTGGGGCCGGCGTGGTCAGATCTGCCCAGGCTACGATTCTGACCGCGAGCCAGCGGCTACGGCCAGCTAGCCCCCCGCCCCTCTGTGTAGCTTGTGTATGTGTATGGCCGTGTGGCTGACTGTCTCTGTTGGGGCCGGCGTGGTCAGATCTGCCCAGGCTACGATTCTGACCGCGAGCCAGCGGCTACGGCCAGCTAGCCCCCCGCCCCTCTGTGTAGCTTGTGTATGTGTATGGCCGTGTGGCTGACTGTCTCTGTTGGGGCCGGCGTGGTCAGATCTGCCCAGGCTACGATTCTGACCGCGAGCCAGCGGCTACGGCCAGCTAGCCCCCCGCCCCTCTGTGTAGCTTGTGTATGTGTATGGCCGTGTGGCTGACTGTCTCTGTTGGGGCCGGCGTGGTCAGATCTGCCCAGGCTACGATTCTGACCGCGAGCCAGCGGCTACGGCCAGCTAGCCCCCCGCCCCTCTGTGTAGCTTGTGTATGTGTATGGCCGTGTGGCTGACTGTCTCTGTTGGGGCCGGCGTGGTCAGATCTGCCCAGGCTACGATTCTGACCGCGAGCCAGCGGCTACGGCCAGCTAGCCCCCCGCCCCTCTGTGTAGCTTGTGTATGTGTATGGCCGTGTGGCTGACTGTCTCTGTTGGGGCCGGCGTGGTCAGATCTGCCCAGGCTACGATTCTGACCGCGAGCCAGCGGCTACGGCCAGCTAGCCCCCCGCCCCTCTGTGTAGCTTGTGTATGTGTATGGCCGTGTGGCTGACTGTCTCTGTTGGGGCCGGCGTGGTCAGATCTGCCCAGGCTACGATTCTGACCGCGAGCCAGCGGCTACGGCCAGCTAGCCCCCCGCCCCTCTGTGTAGCTTGTGTATGTGTATGGCCGTGTGGCTGACTGTCTCTGTTGGGGCCGGCGTGGTCAGATCTGCCCAGGCTACGATTCTGACCGCGAGCCAGCGGCTACGGCCAGCTAGCCCCCCGCCCCTCTGTGTAGCTTGTGTATGTGTATGGCCGTGTGGCTGACTGTCTCTGTTGGGGCCGGCGTGGTCAGATCTGCCCAGGCTACGATTCTGACCGCGAGCCAGCGGCTACGGCCAGCTAGCCCCCCGCCCCTCTGTGTAGCTTGTGTATGTGTATGGCCGTGTGGCTGACTGTCTCTGTTGGGGCCGGCGTGGTCAGATCTGCCCAGGCTACGATTCTGACCGCGAGCCAGCGGCTACGGCCAGCTAGCCCCCCGCCCCTCTGTGTAGCTTGTGTATGTGTATGGCCGTGTGGCTGACTGTCTCTGTTGGGGCCGGCGTGGTCAGATCTGCCCAGGCTACGATTCTGACCGCGAGCCAGCGGCTACGGCCAGCTAGCCCCCCGCCCCTCTGTGTAGCTTGTGTATGTGTATGGCCGTGTGGCTGACTGTCTCTGTTGGGGCCGGCGTGGTCAGATCTGCCCAGGCTACGATTCTGACCGCGAGCCAGCGGCTACGGCCAGCTAGCCCCCCGCCCCTCTGTGTAGCTTGTGTATGTGTATGGCCGTGTGGCTGACTGTCTCTGTTGGGGCCGGCGTGGTCAGATCTGCCCAGGCTACGATTCTGACCGCGAGCCAGCGGCTACGGCCAGCTAGCCCCCCGCCCCTCTGTGTAGCTTGTGTATGTGTATGGCCGTGTGGCTGACTGTCTCTGTTGGGGCCGGCGTGGTCAGATCTGCCCAGGCTACGATTCTGACCGCGAGCCAGCGGCTACGGCCAGCTAGCCCCCCGCCCCTCTGTGTAGCTTGTGTATGTGTATGGCCGTGTGGCTGACTGTCTCTGTTGGGGCCGGCGTGGTCAGATCTGCCCAGGCTACGATTCTGACCGCGAGCCAGCGGCTACGGCCAGCTAGCCCCCCGCCCCTCTGTGTAGCTTGTGTATGTGTATGGCCGTGTGGCTGACTGTCTCTGTTGGGGCCGGCGTGGTCAGATCTGCCCAGGCTACGATTCTGACCGCGAGCCAGCGGCTACGGCCAGCTAGCCCCCCGCCCCTCTGTGTAGCTTGTGTATGTGTATGGCCGTGTGGCTGACTGTCTCTGTTGGGGCCGGCGTGGTCAGATCTGCCCAGGCTACGATTCTGACCGCGAGCCAGCGGCTACGGCCAGCTAGCCCCCCGCCCCTCTGTGTAGCTTGTGTATGTGTATGGCCGTGTGGCTGACTGTCTCTGTTGGGGCCGGCGTGGTCAGATCTGCCCAGGCTACGATTCTGACCGCGAGCCAGCGGCTACGGCCAGCTAGCCCCCCGCCCCTCTGTGTAGCTTGTGTATGTGTATGGCCGTGTGGCTGACTGTCTCTGTTGGGGCCGGCGTGGTCAGATCTGCCCAGGCTACGATTCTGACCGCGAGCCAGCGGCTACGGCCAGCTAGCCCCCCGCCCCTCTGTGTAGCTTGTGTATGTGTATGGCCGTGTGGCTGACTGTCTCTGTTGGGGCCGGCGTGGTCAGATCTGCCCAGGCTACGATTCTGACCGCGAGCCAGCGGCTACGGCCAGCTAGCCCCCCGCCCCTCTGTGTAGCTTGTGTATGTGTATGGCCGTGTGGCTGACTGTCTCTGTTGGGGCCGGCGTGGTCAGATCTGCCCAGGCTACGATTCTGACCGCGAGCCAGCGGCTACGGCCAGCTAGCCCCCCGCCCCTCTGTGTAGCTTGTGTATGTGTATGGCCGTGTGGCTGACTGTCTCTGTTGGGGCCGGCGTGGTCAGATCTGCCCAGGCTACGATTCTGACCGCGAGCCAGCGGCTACGGCCAGCTAGCCCCCCGCCCCTCTGTGTAGCTTGTGTATGTGTATGGCCGTGTGGCTGACTGTCTCTGTTGGGGCCGGCGTGGTCAGATCTGCCCAGGCTACGATTCTGACCGCGAGCCAGCGGCTACGGCCAGCTAGCCCCCCGCCCCTCTGTGTAGCTTGTGTATGTGTATGGCCGTGTGGCTGACTGTCTCTGTTGGGGCCGGCGTGGTCAGATCTGCCCAGGCTACGATTCTGACCGCGAGCCAGCGGCTACGGCCAGCTAGCCCCCCGCCCCTCTGTGTAGCTTGTGTATGTGTATGGCCGTGTGGCTGACTGTCTCTGTTGGGGCCGGCGTGGTCAGATCTGCCCAGGCTACGATTCTGACCGCGAGCCAGCGGCTACGGCCAGCTAGCCCCCCGCCCCTCTGTGTAGCTTGTGTATGTGTATGGCCGTGTGGCTGACTGTCTCTGTTGGGGCCGGCGTGGTCAGATCTGCCCAGGCTACGATTCTGACCGCGAGCCAGCGGCTACGGCCAGCTAGCCCCCCGCCCCTCTGTGTAGCTTGTGTATGTGTATGGCCGTGTGGCTGACTGTCTCTGTTGGGGCCGGCGTGGTCAGATCTGCCCAGGCTACGATTCTGACCGCGAGCCAGCGGCTACGGCCAGCTAGCCCCCCGCCCCTCTGTGTAGCTTGTGTATGTGTATGGCCGTGTGGCTGACTGTCTCTGTTGGGGCCGGCGTGGTCAGATCTGCCCAGGCTACGATTCTGACCGCGAGCCAGCGGCTACGGCCAGCTAGCCCCCCGCCCCTCTGTGTAGCTTGTGTATGTGTATGGCCGTGTGGCTGACTGTCTCTGTTGGGGCCGGCGTGGTCAGATCTGCCCAGGCTACGATTCTGACCGCGAGCCAGCGGCTACGGCCAGCTAGCCCCCCGCCCCTCTGTGTAGCTTGTGTATGTGTATGGCCGTGTGGCTGACTGTCTCTGTTGGGGCCGGCGTGGTCAGATCTGCCCAGGCTACGATTCTGACCGCGAGCCAGCGGCTACGGCCAGCTAGCCCCCCGCCCCTCTGTGTAGCTTGTGTATGTGTATGGCCGTGTGGCTGACTGTCTCTGTTGGGGCCGGCGTGGTCAGATCTGCCCAGGCTACGATTCTGACCGCGAGCCAGCGGCTACGGCCAGCTAGCCCCCCGCCCCTCTGTGTAGCTTGTGTATGTGTATGGCCGTGTGGCTGACTGTCTCTGTTGGGGCCGGCGTGGTCAGATCTGCCCAGGCTACGATTCTGACCGCGAGCCAGCGGCTACGGCCAGCTAGCCCCCCGCCCCTCTGTGTAGCTTGTGTATGTGTATGGCCGTGTGGCTGACTGTCTCTGTTGGGGCCGGCGTGGTCAGATCTGCCCAGGCTACGATTCTGACCGCGAGCCAGCGGCTACGGCCAGCTAGCCCCCCGCCCCTCTGTGTAGCTTGTGTATGTGTATGGCCGTGTGGCTGACTGTCTCTGTTGGGGCCGGCGTGGTCAGATCTGCCCAGGCTACGATTCTGACCGCGAGCCAGCGGCTACGGCCAGCTAGCCCCCCGCCCCTCTGTGTAGCTTGTGTATGTGTATGGCCGTGTGGCTGACTGTCTCTGTTGGGGCCGGCGTGGTCAGATCTGCCCAGGCTACGATTCTGACCGCGAGCCAGCGGCTACGGCCAGCTAGCCCCCCGCCCCTCTGTGTAGCTTGTGTATGTGTATGGCCGTGTGGCTGACTGTCTCTGTTGGGGCCGGCGTGGTCAGATCTGCCCAGGCTACGATTCTGACCGCGAGCCAGCGGCTACGGCCAGCTAGCCCCCCGCCCCTCTGTGTAGCTTGTGTATGTGTATGGCCGTGTGGCTGACTGTCTCTGTTGGGGCCGGCGTGGTCAGATCTGCCCAGGCTACGATTCTGACCGCGAGCCAGCGGCTACGGCCAGCTAGCCCCCCGCCCCTCTGTGTAGCTTGTGTATGTGTATGGCCGTGTGGCTGACTGTCTCTGTTGGGGCCGGCGTGGTCAGATCTGCCCAGGCTACGATTCTGACCGCGAGCCAGCGGCTACGGCCAGCTAGCCCCCCGCCCCTCTGTGTAGCTTGTGTATGTGTATGGCCGTGTGGCTGACTGTCTCTGTTGGGGCCGGCGTGGTCAGATCTGCCCAGGCTACGATTCTGACCGCGAGCCAGCGGCTACGGCCAGCTAGCCCCCCGCCCCTCTGTGTAGCTTGTGTATGTGTATGGCCGTGTGGCTGACTGTCTCTGTTGGGGCCGGCGTGGTCAGATCTGCCCAGGCTACGATTCTGACCGCGAGCCAGCGGCTACGGCCAGCTAGCCCCCCGCCCCTCTGTGTAGCTTGTGTATGTGTATGGCCGTGTGGCTGACTGTCTCTGTTGGGGCCGGCGTGGTCAGATCTGCCCAGGCTACGATTCTGACCGCGAGCCAGCGGCTACGGCCAGCTAGCCCCCCGCCCCTCTGTGTAGCTTGTGTATGTGTATGGCCGTGTGGCTGACTGTCTCTGTTGGGGCCGGCGTGGTCAGATCTGCCCAGGCTACGATTCTGACCGCGAGCCAGCGGCTACGGCCAGCTAGCCCCCCGCCCCTCTGTGTAGCTTGTGTATGTGTATGGCCGTGTGGCTGACTGTCTCTGTTGGGGCCGGCGTGGTCAGATCTGCCCAGGCTACGATTCTGACCGCGAGCCAGCGGCTACGGCCAGCTAGCCCCCCGCCCCTCTGTGTAGCTTGTGTATGTGTATGGCCGTGTGGCTGACTGTCTCTGTTGGGGCCGGCGTGGTCAGATCTGCCCAGGCTACGATTCTGACCGCGAGCCAGCGGCTACGGCCAGCTAGCCCCCCGCCCCTCTGTGTAGCTTGTGTATGTGTATGGCCGTGTGGCTGACTGTCTCTGTTGGGGCCGGCGTGGTCAGATCTGCCCAGGCTACGATTCTGACCGCGAGCCAGCGGCTACGGCCAGCTAGCCCCCCGCCCCTCTGTGTAGCTTGTGTATGTGTATGGCCGTGTGGCTGACTGTCTCTGTTGGGGCCGGCGTGGTCAGATCTGCCCAGGCTACGATTCTGACCGCGAGCCAGCGGCTACGGCCAGCTAGCCCCCCGCCCCTCTGTGTAGCTTGTGTATGTGTATGGCCGTGTGGCTGACTGTCTCTGTTGGGGCCGGCGTGGTCAGATCTGCCCAGGCTACGATTCTGACCGCGAGCCAGCGGCTACGGCCAGCTAGCCCCCCGCCCCTCTGTGTAGCTTGTGTATGTGTATGGCCGTGTGGCTGACTGTCTCTGTTGGGGCCGGCGTGGTCAGATCTGCCCAGGCTACGATTCTGACCGCGAGCCAGCGGCTACGGCCAGCTAGCCCCCCGCCCCTCTGTGTAGCTTGTGTATGTGTATGGCCGTGTGGCTGACTGTCTCTGTTGGGGCCGGCGTGGTCAGATCTGCCCAGGCTACGATTCTGACCGCGAGCCAGCGGCTACGGCCAGCTAGCCCCCCGCCCCTCTGTGTAGCTTGTGTATGTGTATGGCCGTGTGGCTGACTGTCTCTGTTGGGGCCGGCGTGGTCAGATCTGCCCAGGCTACGATTCTGACCGCGAGCCAGCGGCTACGGCCAGCTAGCCCCCCGCCCCTCTGTGTAGCTTGTGTATGTGTATGGCCGTGTGGCTGACTGTCTCTGTTGGGGCCGGCGTGGTCAGATCTGCCCAGGCTACGATTCTGACCGCGAGCCAGCGGCTACGGCCAGCTAGCCCCCCGCCCCTCTGTGTAGCTTGTGTATGTGTATGGCCGTGTGGCTGACTGTCTCTGTTGGGGCCGGCGTGGTCAGATCTGCCCAGGCTACGATTCTGACCGCGAGCCAGCGGCTACGGCCAGCTAGCCCCCCGCCCCTCTGTGTAGCTTGTGTATGTGTATGGCCGTGTGGCTGACTGTCTCTGTTGGGGCCGGCGTGGTCAGATCTGCCCAGGCTACGATTCTGACCGCGAGCCAGCGGCTACGGCCAGCTAGCCCCCCGCCCCTCTGTGTAGCTTGTGTATGTGTATGGCCGTGTGGCTGACTGTCTCTGTTGGGGCCGGCGTGGTCAGATCTGCCCAGGCTACGATTCTGACCGCGAGCCAGCGGCTACGGCCAGCTAGCCCCCCGCCCCTCTGTGTAGCTTGTGTATGTGTATGGCCGTGTGGCTGACTGTCTCTGTTGGGGCCGGCGTGGTCAGATCTGCCCAGGCTACGATTCTGACCGCGAGCCAGCGGCTACGGCCAGCTAGCCCCCCGCCCCTCTGTGTAGCTTGTGTATGTGTATGGCCGTGTGGCTGACTGTCTCTGTTGGGGCCGGCGTGGTCAGATCTGCCCAGGCTACGATTCTGACCGCGAGCCAGCGGCTACGGCCAGCTAGCCCCCCGCCCCTCTGTGTAGCTTGTGTATGTGTATGGCCGTGTGGCTGACTGTCTCTGTTGGGGCCGGCGTGGTCAGATCTGCCCAGGCTACGATTCTGACCGCGAGCCAGCGGCTACGGCCAGCTAGCCCCCCGCCCCTCTGTGTAGCTTGTGTATGTGTATGGCCGTGTGGCTGACTGTCTCTGTTGGGGCCGGCGTGGTCAGATCTGCCCAGGCTACGATTCTGACCGCGAGCCAGCGGCTACGGCCAGCTAGCCCCCCGCCCCTCTGTGTAGCTTGTGTATGTGTATGGCCGTGTGGCTGACTGTCTCTGTTGGGGCCGGCGTGGTCAGATCTGCCCAGGCTACGATTCTGACCGCGAGCCAGCGGCTACGGCCAGCTAGCCCCCCGCCCCTCTGTGTAGCTTGTGTATGTGTATGGCCGTGTGGCTGACTGTCTCTGTTGGGGCCGGCGTGGTCAGATCTGCCCAGGCTACGATTCTGACCGCGAGCCAGCGGCTACGGCCAGCTAGCCCCCCGCCCCTCTGTGTAGCTTGTGTATGTGTATGGCCGTGTGGCTGACTGTCTCTGTTGGGGCCGGCGTGGTCAGATCTGCCCAGGCTACGATTCTGACCGCGAGCCAGCGGCTACGGCCAGCTAGCCCCCCGCCCCTCTGTGTAGCTTGTGTATGTGTATGGCCGTGTGGCTGACTGTCTCTGTTGGGGCCGGCGTGGTCAGATCTGCCCAGGCTACGATTCTGACCGCGAGCCAGCGGCTACGGCCAGCTAGCCCCCCGCCCCTCTGTGTAGCTTGTGTATGTGTATGGCCGTGTGGCTGACTGTCTCTGTTGGGGCCGGCGTGGTCAGATCTGCCCAGGCTACGATTCTGACCGCGAGCCAGCGGCTACGGCCAGCTAGCCCCCCGCCCCTCTGTGTAGCTTGTGTATGTGTATGGCCGTGTGGCTGACTGTCTCTGTTGGGGCCGGCGTGGTCAGATCTGCCCAGGCTACGATTCTGACCGCGAGCCAGCGGCTACGGCCAGCTAGCCCCCCGCCCCTCTGTGTAGCTTGTGTATGTGTATGGCCGTGTGGCTGACTGTCTCTGTTGGGGCCGGCGTGGTCAGATCTGCCCAGGCTACGATTCTGACCGCGAGCCAGCGGCTACGGCCAGCTAGCCCCCCGCCCCTCTGTGTAGCTTGTGTATGTGTATGGCCGTGTGGCTGACTGTCTCTGTTGGGGCCGGCGTGGTCAGATCTGCCCAGGCTACGATTCTGACCGCGAGCCAGCGGCTACGGCCAGCTAGCCCCCCGCCCCTCTGTGTAGCTTGTGTATGTGTATGGCCGTGTGGCTGACTGTCTCTGTTGGGGCCGGCGTGGTCAGATCTGCCCAGGCTACGATTCTGACCGCGAGCCAGCGGCTACGGCCAGCTAGCCCCCCGCCCCTCTGTGTAGCTTGTGTATGTGTATGGCCGTGTGGCTGACTGTCTCTGTTGGGGCCGGCGTGGTCAGATCTGCCCAGGCTACGATTCTGACCGCGAGCCAGCGGCTACGGCCAGCTAGCCCCCCGCCCCTCTGTGTAGCTTGTGTATGTGTATGGCCGTGTGGCTGACTGTCTCTGTTGGGGCCGGCGTGGTCAGATCTGCCCAGGCTACGATTCTGACCGCGAGCCAGCGGCTACGGCCAGCTAGCCCCCCGCCCCTCTGTGTAGCTTGTGTATGTGTATGGCCGTGTGGCTGACTGTCTCTGTTGGGGCCGGCGTGGTCAGATCTGCCCAGGCTACGATTCTGACCGCGAGCCAGCGGCTACGGCCAGCTAGCCCCCCGCCCCTCTGTGTAGCTTGTGTATGTGTATGGCCGTGTGGCTGACTGTCTCTGTTGGGGCCGGCGTGGTCAGATCTGCCCAGGCTACGATTCTGACCGCGAGCCAGCGGCTACGGCCAGCTAGCCCCCCGCCCCTCTGTGTAGCTTGTGTATGTGTATGGCCGTGTGGCTGACTGTCTCTGTTGGGGCCGGCGTGGTCAGATCTGCCCAGGCTACGATTCTGACCGCGAGCCAGCGGCTACGGCCAGCTAGCCCCCCGCCCCTCTGTGTAGCTTGTGTATGTGTATGGCCGTGTGGCTGACTGTCTCTGTTGGGGCCGGCGTGGTCAGATCTGCCCAGGCTACGATTCTGACCGCGAGCCAGCGGCTACGGCCAGCTAGCCCCCCGCCCCTCTGTGTAGCTTGTGTATGTGTATGGCCGTGTGGCTGACTGTCTCTGTTGGGGCCGGCGTGGTCAGATCTGCCCAGGCTACGATTCTGACCGCGAGCCAGCGGCTACGGCCAGCTAGCCCCCCGCCCCTCTGTGTAGCTTGTGTATGTGTATGGCCGTGTGGCTGACTGTCTCTGTTGGGGCCGGCGTGGTCAGATCTGCCCAGGCTACGATTCTGACCGCGAGCCAGCGGCTACGGCCAGCTAGCCCCCCGCCCCTCTGTGTAGCTTGTGTATGTGTATGGCCGTGTGGCTGACTGTCTCTGTTGGGGCCGGCGTGGTCAGATCTGCCCAGGCTACGATTCTGACCGCGAGCCAGCGGCTACGGCCAGCTAGCCCCCCGCCCCTCTGTGTAGCTTGTGTATGTGTATGGCCGTGTGGCTGACTGTCTCTGTTGGGGCCGGCGTGGTCAGATCTGCCCAGGCTACGATTCTGACCGCGAGCCAGCGGCTACGGCCAGCTAGCCCCCCGCCCCTCTGTGTAGCTTGTGTATGTGTATGGCCGTGTGGCTGACTGTCTCTGTTGGGGCCGGCGTGGTCAGATCTGCCCAGGCTACGATTCTGACCGCGAGCCAGCGGCTACGGCCAGCTAGCCCCCCGCCCCTCTGTGTAGCTTGTGTATGTGTATGGCCGTGTGGCTGACTGTCTCTGTTGGGGCCGGCGTGGTCAGATCTGCCCAGGCTACGATTCTGACCGCGAGCCAGCGGCTACGGCCAGCTAGCCCCCCGCCCCTCTGTGTAGCTTGTGTATGTGTATGGCCGTGTGGCTGACTGTCTCTGTTGGGGCCGGCGTGGTCAGATCTGCCCAGGCTACGATTCTGACCGCGAGCCAGCGGCTACGGCCAGCTAGCCCCCCGCCCCTCTGTGTAGCTTGTGTATGTGTATGGCCGTGTGGCTGACTGTCTCTGTTGGGGCCGGCGTGGTCAGATCTGCCCAGGCTACGATTCTGACCGCGAGCCAGCGGCTACGGCCAGCTAGCCCCCCGCCCCTCTGTGTAGCTTGTGTATGTGTATGGCCGTGTGGCTGACTGTCTCTGTTGGGGCCGGCGTGGTCAGATCTGCCCAGGCTACGATTCTGACCGCGAGCCAGCGGCTACGGCCAGCTAGCCCCCCGCCCCTCTGTGTAGCTTGTGTATGTGTATGGCCGTGTGGCTGACTGTCTCTGTTGGGGCCGGCGTGGTCAGATCTGCCCAGGCTACGATTCTGACCGCGAGCCAGCGGCTACGGCCAGCTAGCCCCCCGCCCCTCTGTGTAGCTTGTGTATGTGTATGGCCGTGTGGCTGACTGTCTCTGTTGGGGCCGGCGTGGTCAGATCTGCCCAGGCTACGATTCTGACCGCGAGCCAGCGGCTACGGCCAGCTAGCCCCCCGCCCCTCTGTGTAGCTTGTGTATGTGTATGGCCGTGTGGCTGACTGTCTCTGTTGGGGCCGGCGTGGTCAGATCTGCCCAGGCTACGATTCTGACCGCGAGCCAGCGGCTACGGCCAGCTAGCCCCCCGCCCCTCTGTGTAGCTTGTGTATGTGTATGGCCGTGTGGCTGACTGTCTCTGTTGGGGCCGGCGTGGTCAGATCTGCCCAGGCTACGATTCTGACCGCGAGCCAGCGGCTACGGCCAGCTAGCCCCCCGCCCCTCTGTGTAGCTTGTGTATGTGTATGGCCGTGTGGCTGACTGTCTCTGTTGGGGCCGGCGTGGTCAGATCTGCCCAGGCTACGATTCTGACCGCGAGCCAGCGGCTACGGCCAGCTAGCCCCCCGCCCCTCTGTGTAGCTTGTGTATGTGTATGGCCGTGTGGCTGACTGTCTCTGTTGGGGCCGGCGTGGTCAGATCTGCCCAGGCTACGATTCTGACCGCGAGCCAGCGGCTACGGCCAGCTAGCCCCCCGCCCCTCTGTGTAGCTTGTGTATGTGTATGGCCGTGTGGCTGACTGTCTCTGTTGGGGCCGGCGTGGTCAGATCTGCCCAGGCTACGATTCTGACCGCGAGCCAGCGGCTACGGCCAGCTAGCCCCCCGCCCCTCTGTGTAGCTTGTGTATGTGTATGGCCGTGTGGCTGACTGTCTCTGTTGGGGCCGGCGTGGTCAGATCTGCCCAGGCTACGATTCTGACCGCGAGCCAGCGGCTACGGCCAGCTAGCCCCCCGCCCCTCTGTGTAGCTTGTGTATGTGTATGGCCGTGTGGCTGACTGTCTCTGTTGGGGCCGGCGTGGTCAGATCTGCCCAGGCTACGATTCTGACCGCGAGCCAGCGGCTACGGCCAGCTAGCCCCCCGCCCCTCTGTGTAGCTTGTGTATGTGTATGGCCGTGTGGCTGACTGTCTCTGTTGGGGCCGGCGTGGTCAGATCTGCCCAGGCTACGATTCTGACCGCGAGCCAGCGGCTACGGCCAGCTAGCCCCCCGCCCCTCTGTGTAGCTTGTGTATGTGTATGGCCGTGTGGCTGACTGTCTCTGTTGGGGCCGGCGTGGTCAGATCTGCCCAGGCTACGATTCTGACCGCGAGCCAGCGGCTACGGCCAGCTAGCCCCCCGCCCCTCTGTGTAGCTTGTGTATGTGTATGGCCGTGTGGCTGACTGTCTCTGTTGGGGCCGGCGTGGTCAGATCTGCCCAGGCTACGATTCTGACCGCGAGCCAGCGGCTACGGCCAGCTAGCCCCCCGCCCCTCTGTGTAGCTTGTGTATGTGTATGGCCGTGTGGCTGACTGTCTCTGTTGGGGCCGGCGTGGTCAGATCTGCCCAGGCTACGATTCTGACCGCGAGCCAGCGGCTACGGCCAGCTAGCCCCCCGCCCCTCTGTGTAGCTTGTGTATGTGTATGGCCGTGTGGCTGACTGTCTCTGTTGGGGCCGGCGTGGTCAGATCTGCCCAGGCTACGATTCTGACCGCGAGCCAGCGGCTACGGCCAGCTAGCCCCCCGCCCCTCTGTGTAGCTTGTGTATGTGTATGGCCGTGTGGCTGACTGTCTCTGTTGGGGCCGGCGTGGTCAGATCTGCCCAGGCTACGATTCTGACCGCGAGCCAGCGGCTACGGCCAGCTAGCCCCCCGCCCCTCTGTGTAGCTTGTGTATGTGTATGGCCGTGTGGCTGACTGTCTCTGTTGGGGCCGGCGTGGTCAGATCTGCCCAGGCTACGATTCTGACCGCGAGCCAGCGGCTACGGCCAGCTAGCCCCCCGCCCCTCTGTGTAGCTTGTGTATGTGTATGGCCGTGTGGCTGACTGTCTCTGTTGGGGCCGGCGTGGTCAGATCTGCCCAGGCTACGATTCTGACCGCGAGCCAGCGGCTACGGCCAGCTAGCCCCCCGCCCCTCTGTGTAGCTTGTGTATGTGTATGGCCGTGTGGCTGACTGTCTCTGTTGGGGCCGGCGTGGTCAGATCTGCCCAGGCTACGATTCTGACCGCGAGCCAGCGGCTACGGCCAGCTAGCCCCCCGCCCCTCTGTGTAGCTTGTGTATGTGTATGGCCGTGTGGCTGACTGTCTCTGTTGGGGCCGGCGTGGTCAGATCTGCCCAGGCTACGATTCTGACCGCGAGCCAGCGGCTACGGCCAGCTAGCCCCCCGCCCCTCTGTGTAGCTTGTGTATGTGTATGGCCGTGTGGCTGACTGTCTCTGTTGGGGCCGGCGTGGTCAGATCTGCCCAGGCTACGATTCTGACCGCGAGCCAGCGGCTACGGCCAGCTAGCCCCCCGCCCCTCTGTGTAGCTTGTGTATGTGTATGGCCGTGTGGCTGACTGTCTCTGTTGGGGCCGGCGTGGTCAGATCTGCCCAGGCTACGATTCTGACCGCGAGCCAGCGGCTACGGCCAGCTAGCCCCCCGCCCCTCTGTGTAGCTTGTGTATGTGTATGGCCGTGTGGCTGACTGTCTCTGTTGGGGCCGGCGTGGTCAGATCTGCCCAGGCTACGATTCTGACCGCGAGCCAGCGGCTACGGCCAGCTAGCCCCCCGCCCCTCTGTGTAGCTTGTGTATGTGTATGGCCGTGTGGCTGACTGTCTCTGTTGGGGCCGGCGTGGTCAGATCTGCCCAGGCTACGATTCTGACCGCGAGCCAGCGGCTACGGCCAGCTAGCCCCCCGCCCCTCTGTGTAGCTTGTGTATGTGTATGGCCGTGTGGCTGACTGTCTCTGTTGGGGCCGGCGTGGTCAGATCTGCCCAGGCTACGATTCTGACCGCGAGCCAGCGGCTACGGCCAGCTAGCCCCCCGCCCCTCTGTGTAGCTTGTGTATGTGTATGGCCGTGTGGCTGACTGTCTCTGTTGGGGCCGGCGTGGTCAGATCTGCCCAGGCTACGATTCTGACCGCGAGCCAGCGGCTACGGCCAGCTAGCCCCCCGCCCCTCTGTGTAGCTTGTGTATGTGTATGGCCGTGTGGCTGACTGTCTCTGTTGGGGCCGGCGTGGTCAGATCTGCCCAGGCTACGATTCTGACCGCGAGCCAGCGGCTACGGCCAGCTAGCCCCCCGCCCCTCTGTGTAGCTTGTGTATGTGTATGGCCGTGTGGCTGACTGTCTCTGTTGGGGCCGGCGTGGTCAGATCTGCCCAGGCTACGATTCTGACCGCGAGCCAGCGGCTACGGCCAGCTAGCCCCCCGCCCCTCTGTGTAGCTTGTGTATGTGTATGGCCGTGTGGCTGACTGTCTCTGTTGGGGCCGGCGTGGTCAGATCTGCCCAGGCTACGATTCTGACCGCGAGCCAGCGGCTACGGCCAGCTAGCCCCCCGCCCCTCTGTGTAGCTTGTGTATGTGTATGGCCGTGTGGCTGACTGTCTCTGTTGGGGCCGGCGTGGTCAGATCTGCCCAGGCTACGATTCTGACCGCGAGCCAGCGGCTACGGCCAGCTAGCCCCCCGCCCCTCTGTGTAGCTTGTGTATGTGTATGGCCGTGTGGCTGACTGTCTCTGTTGGGGCCGGCGTGGTCAGATCTGCCCAGGCTACGATTCTGACCGCGAGCCAGCGGCTACGGCCAGCTAGCCCCCCGCCCCTCTGTGTAGCTTGTGTATGTGTATGGCCGTGTGGCTGACTGTCTCTGTTGGGGCCGGCGTGGTCAGATCTGCCCAGGCTACGATTCTGACCGCGAGCCAGCGGCTACGGCCAGCTAGCCCCCCGCCCCTCTGTGTAGCTTGTGTATGTGTATGGCCGTGTGGCTGACTGTCTCTGTTGGGGCCGGCGTGGTCAGATCTGCCCAGGCTACGATTCTGACCGCGAGCCAGCGGCTACGGCCAGCTAGCCCCCCGCCCCTCTGTGTAGCTTGTGTATGTGTATGGCCGTGTGGCTGACTGTCTCTGTTGGGGCCGGCGTGGTCAGATCTGCCCAGGCTACGATTCTGACCGCGAGCCAGCGGCTACGGCCAGCTAGCCCCCCGCCCCTCTGTGTAGCTTGTGTATGTGTATGGCCGTGTGGCTGACTGTCTCTGTTGGGGCCGGCGTGGTCAGATCTGCCCAGGCTACGATTCTGACCGCGAGCCAGCGGCTACGGCCAGCTAGCCCCCCGCCCCTCTGTGTAGCTTGTGTATGTGTATGGCCGTGTGGCTGACTGTCTCTGTTGGGGCCGGCGTGGTCAGATCTGCCCAGGCTACGATTCTGACCGCGAGCCAGCGGCTACGGCCAGCTAGCCCCCCGCCCCTCTGTGTAGCTTGTGTATGTGTATGGCCGTGTGGCTGACTGTCTCTGTTGGGGCCGGCGTGGTCAGATCTGCCCAGGCTACGATTCTGACCGCGAGCCAGCGGCTACGGCCAGCTAGCCCCCCGCCCCTCTGTGTAGCTTGTGTATGTGTATGGCCGTGTGGCTGACTGTCTCTGTTGGGGCCGGCGTGGTCAGATCTGCCCAGGCTACGATTCTGACCGCGAGCCAGCGGCTACGGCCAGCTAGCCCCCCGCCCCTCTGTGTAGCTTGTGTATGTGTATGGCCGTGTGGCTGACTGTCTCTGTTGGGGCCGGCGTGGTCAGATCTGCCCAGGCTACGATTCTGACCGCGAGCCAGCGGCTACGGCCAGCTAGCCCCCCGCCCCTCTGTGTAGCTTGTGTATGTGTATGGCCGTGTGGCTGACTGTCTCTGTTGGGGCCGGCGTGGTCAGATCTGCCCAGGCTACGATTCTGACCGCGAGCCAGCGGCTACGGCCAGCTAGCCCCCCGCCCCTCTGTGTAGCTTGTGTATGTGTATGGCCGTGTGGCTGACTGTCTCTGTTGGGGCCGGCGTGGTCAGATCTGCCCAGGCTACGATTCTGACCGCGAGCCAGCGGCTACGGCCAGCTAGCCCCCCGCCCCTCTGTGTAGCTTGTGTATGTGTATGGCCGTGTGGCTGACTGTCTCTGTTGGGGCCGGCGTGGTCAGATCTGCCCAGGCTACGATTCTGACCGCGAGCCAGCGGCTACGGCCAGCTAGCCCCCCGCCCCTCTGTGTAGCTTGTGTATGTGTATGGCCGTGTGGCTGACTGTCTCTGTTGGGGCCGGCGTGGTCAGATCTGCCCAGGCTACGATTCTGACCGCGAGCCAGCGGCTACGGCCAGCTAGCCCCCCGCCCCTCTGTGTAGCTTGTGTATGTGTATGGCCGTGTGGCTGACTGTCTCTGTTGGGGCCGGCGTGGTCAGATCTGCCCAGGCTACGATTCTGACCGCGAGCCAGCGGCTACGGCCAGCTAGCCCCCCGCCCTCTGTGTAGCTTGTGTATGTGTATGGCCGTGTGGCTGACTGTCTCTGTTGGGGCCGGCGTGGTCAGATCTGCCCAGGCTACGATTCTGACCGCGAGCCAGCGGCTACGGCCAGCTAGCCCCCCGCCCCTCTGTGTAGCTTGTGTATGTGTATGGCCGTGTGGCTGACTGTCTCTGTTGGGGCCGGCGTGGTCAGATCTGCCCAGGCTACGATTCTGACCGCGAGCCAGCGGCTACGGCCAGCTAGCCCCCCGCCCCTCTGTGTAGCTTGTGTATGTGTATGGCCGTGTGGCTGACTGTCTCTGTTGGGGCCGGCGTGGTCAGATCTGCCCAGGCTACGATTCTGACCGCGAGCCAGCGGCTACGGCCAGCTAGCCCCCCGCCCCTCTGTGTAGCTTGTGTATGTGTATGGCCGTGTGGCTGACTGTCTCTGTTGGGGCCGGCGTGGTCAGATCTGCCCAGGCTACGATTCTGACCGCGAGCCAGCGGCTACGGCCAGCTAGCCCCCCGCCCCTCTGTGTAGCTTGTGTATGTGTATGGCCGTGTGGCTGACTGTCTCTGTTGGGGCCGGCGTGGTCAGATCTGCCCAGGCTACGATTCTGACCGCGAGCCAGCGGCTACGGCCAGCTAGCCCCCCGCCCCTCTGTGTAGCTTGTGTATGTGTATGGCCGTGTGGCTGACTGTCTCTGTTGGGGCCGGCGTGGTCAGATCTGCCCAGGCTACGATTCTGACCGCGAGCCAGCGGCTACGGCCAGCTAGCCCCCCGCCCCTCTGTGTAGCTTGTGTATGTGTATGGCCGTGTGGCTGACTGTCTCTGTTGGGGCCGGCGTGGTCAGATCTGCCCAGGCTACGATTCTGACCGCGAGCCAGCGGCTACGGCCAGCTAGCCCCCCGCCCCTCTGTGTAGCTTGTGTATGTGTATGGCCGTGTGGCTGACTGTCTCTGTTGGGGCCGGCGTGGTCAGATCTGCCCAGGCTACGATTCTGACCGCGAGCCAGCGGCTACGGCCAGCTAGCCCCCCGCCCCTCTGTGTAGCTTGTGTATGTGTATGGCCGTGTGGCTGACTGTCTCTGTTGGGGCCGGCGTGGTCAGATCTGCCCAGGCTACGATTCTGACCGCGAGCCAGCGGCTACGGCCAGCTAGCCCCCCGCCCCTCTGTGTAGCTTGTGTATGTGTATGGCCGTGTGGCTGACTGTCTCTGTTGGGGCCGGCGTGGTCAGATCTGCCCAGGCTACGATTCTGACCGCGAGCCAGCGGCTACGGCCAGCTAGCCCCCCGCCCCTCTGTGTAGCTTGTGTATGTGTATGGCCGTGTGGCTGACTGTCTCTGTTGGGGCCGGCGTGGTCAGATCTGCCCAGGCTACGATTCTGACCGCGAGCCAGCGGCTACGGCCAGCTAGCCCCCCGCCCCTCTGTGTAGCTTGTGTATGTGTATGGCCGTGTGGCTGACTGTCTCTGTTGGGGCCGGCGTGGTCAGATCTGCCCAGGCTACGATTCTGACCGCGAGCCAGCGGCTACGGCCAGCTAGCCCCCCGCCCCTCTGTGTAGCTTGTGTATGTGTATGGCCGTGTGGCTGACTGTCTCTGTTGGGGCCGGCGTGGTCAGATCTGCCCAGGCTACGATTCTGACCGCGAGCCAGCGGCTACGGCCAGCTAGCCCCCCGCCCCTCTGTGTAGCTTGTGTATGTGTATGGCCGTGTGGCTGACTGTCTCTGTTGGGGCCGGCGTGGTCAGATCTGCCCAGGCTACGATTCTGACCGCGAGCCAGCGGCTACGGCCAGCTAGCCCCCCGCCCCTCTGTGTAGCTTGTGTATGTGTATGGCCGTGTGGCTGACTGTCTCTGTTGGGGCCGGCGTGGTCAGATCTGCCCAGGCTACGATTCTGACCGCGAGCCAGCGGCTACGGCCAGCTAGCCCCCCGCCCCTCTGTGTAGCTTGTGTATGTGTATGGCCGTGTGGCTGACTGTCTCTGTTGGGGCCGGCGTGGTCAGATCTGCCCAGGCTACGATTCTGACCGCGAGCCAGCGGCTACGGCCAGCTAGCCCCCCGCCCCTCTGTGTAGCTTGTGTATGTGTATGGCCGTGTGGCTGACTGTCTCTGTTGGGGCCGGCGTGGTCAGATCTGCCCAGGCTACGATTCTGACCGCGAGCCAGCGGCTACGGCCAGCTAGCCCCCCGCCCCTCTGTGTAGCTTGTGTATGTGTATGGCCGTGTGGCTGACTGTCTCTGTTGGGGCCGGCGTGGTCAGATCTGCCCAGGCTACGATTCTGACCGCGAGCCAGCGGCTACGGCCAGCTAGCCCCCCGCCCCTCTGTGTAGCTTGTGTATGTGTATGGCCGTGTGGCTGACTGTCTCTGTTGGGGCCGGCGTGGTCAGATCTGCCCAGGCTACGATTCTGACCGCGAGCCAGCGGCTACGGCCAGCTAGCCCCCCGCCCCTCTGTGTAGCTTGTGTATGTGTATGGCCGTGTGGCTGACTGTCTCTGTTGGGGCCGGCGTGGTCAGATCTGCCCAGGCTACGATTCTGACCGCGAGCCAGCGGCTACGGCCAGCTAGCCCCCCGCCCCTCTGTGTAGCTTGTGTATGTGTATGGCCGTGTGGCTGACTGTCTCTGTTGGGGCCGGCGTGGTCAGATCTGCCCAGGCTACGATTCTGACCGCGAGCCAGCGGCTACGGCCAGCTAGCCCCCCGCCCCTCTGTGTAGCTTGTGTATGTGTATGGCCGTGTGGCTGACTGTCTCTGTTGGGGCCGGCGTGGTCAGATCTGCCCAGGCTACGATTCTGACCGCGAGCCAGCGGCTACGGCCAGCTAGCCCCCCGCCCCTCTGTGTAGCTTGTGTATGTGTATGGCCGTGTGGCTGACTGTCTCTGTTGGGGCCGGCGTGGTCAGATCTGCCCAGGCTACGATTCTGACCGCGAGCCAGCGGCTACGGCCAGCTAGCCCCCCGCCCCTCTGTGTAGCTTGTGTATGTGTATGGCCGTGTGGCTGACTGTCTCTGTTGGGGCCGGCGTGGTCAGATCTGCCCAGGCTACGATTCTGACCGCGAGCCAGCGGCTACGGCCAGCTAGCCCCCCGCCCCTCTGTGTAGCTTGTGTATGTGTATGGCCGTGTGGCTGACTGTCTCTGTTGGGGCCGGCGTGGTCAGATCTGCCCAGGCTACGATTCTGACCGCGAGCCAGCGGCTACGGCCAGCTAGCCCCCCGCCCCTCTGTGTAGCTTGTGTATGTGTATGGCCGTGTGGCTGACTGTCTCTGTTGGGGCCGGCGTGGTCAGATCTGCCCAGGCTACGATTCTGACCGCGAGCCAGCGGCTACGGCCAGCTAGCCCCCCGCCCCTCTGTGTAGCTTGTGTATGTGTATGGCCGTGTGGCTGACTGTCTCTGTTGGGGCCGGCGTGGTCAGATCTGCCCAGGCTACGATTCTGACCGCGAGCCAGCGGCTACGGCCAGCTAGCCCCCCGCCCCTCTGTGTAGCTTGTGTATGTGTATGGCCGTGTGGCTGACTGTCTCTGTTGGGGCCGGCGTGGTCAGATCTGCCCAGGCTACGATTCTGACCGCGAGCCAGCGGCTACGGCCAGCTAGCCCCCCGCCCCTCTGTGTAGCTTGTGTATGTGTATGGCCGTGTGGCTGACTGTCTCTGTTGGGGCCGGCGTGGTCAGATCTGCCCAGGCTACGATTCTGACCGCGAGCCAGCGGCTACGGCCAGCTAGCCCCCCGCCCCTCTGTGTAGCTTGTGTATGTGTATGGCCGTGTGGCTGACTGTCTCTGTTGGGGCCGGCGTGGTCAGATCTGCCCAGGCTACGATTCTGACCGCGAGCCAGCGGCTACGGCCAGCTAGCCCCCCGCCCCTCTGTGTAGCTTGTGTATGTGTATGGCCGTGTGGCTGACTGTCTCTGTTGGGGCCGGCGTGGTCAGATCTGCCCAGGCTACGATTCTGACCGCGAGCCAGCGGCTACGGCCAGCTAGCCCCCCGCCCCTCTGTGTAGCTTGTGTATGTGTATGGCCGTGTGGCTGACTGTCTCTGTTGGGGCCGGCGTGGTCAGATCTGCCCAGGCTACGATTCTGACCGCGAGCCAGCGGCTACGGCCAGCTAGCCCCCCGCCCCTCTGTGTAGCTTGTGTATGTGTATGGCCGTGTGGCTGACTGTCTCTGTTGGGGCCGGCGTGGTCAGATCTGCCCAGGCTACGATTCTGACCGCGAGCCAGCGGCTACGGCCAGCTAGCCCCCCGCCCCTCTGTGTAGCTTGTGTATGTGTATGGCCGTGTGGCTGACTGTCTCTGTTGGGGCCGGCGTGGTCAGATCTGCCCAGGCTACGATTCTGACCGCGAGCCAGCGGCTACGGCCAGCTAGCCCCCCGCCCCTCTGTGTAGCTTGTGTATGTGTATGGCCGTGTGGCTGACTGTCTCTGTTGGGGCCGGCGTGGTCAGATCTGCCCAGGCTACGATTCTGACCGCGAGCCAGCGGCTACGGCCAGCTAGCCCCCCGCCCCTCTGTGTAGCTTGTGTATGTGTATGGCCGTGTGGCTGACTGTCTCTGTTGGGGCCGGCGTGGTCAGATCTGCCCAGGCTACGATTCTGACCGCGAGCCAGCGGCTACGGCCAGCTAGCCCCCCGCCCCTCTGTGTAGCTTGTGTATGTGTATGGCCGTGTGGCTGACTGTCTCTGTTGGGGCCGGCGTGGTCAGATCTGCCCAGGCTACGATTCTGACCGCGAGCCAGCGGCTACGGCCAGCTAGCCCCCCGCCCCTCTGTGTAGCTTGTGTATGTGTATGGCCGTGTGGCTGACTGTCTCTGTTGGGGCCGGCGTGGTCAGATCTGCCCAGGCTACGATTCTGACCGCGAGCCAGCGGCTACGGCCAGCTAGCCCCCCGCCCCTCTGTGTAGCTTGTGTATGTGTATGGCCGTGTGGCTGACTGTCTCTGTTGGGGCCGGCGTGGTCAGATCTGCCCAGGCTACGATTCTGACCGCGAGCCAGCGGCTACGGCCAGCTAGCCCCCCGCCCCTCTGTGTAGCTTGTGTATGTGTATGGCCGTGTGGCTGACTGTCTCTGTTGGGGCCGGCGTGGTCAGATCTGCCCAGGCTACGATTCTGACCGCGAGCCAGCGGCTACGGCCAGCTAGCCCCCCGCCCCTCTGTGTAGCTTGTGTATGTGTATGGCCGTGTGGCTGACTGTCTCTGTTGGGGCCGGCGTGGTCAGATCTGCCCAGGCTACGATTCTGACCGCGAGCCAGCGGCTACGGCCAGCTAGCCCCCCGCCCCTCTGTGTAGCTTGTGTATGTGTATGGCCGTGTGGCTGACTGTCTCTGTTGGGGCCGGCGTGGTCAGATCTGCCCAGGCTACGATTCTGACCGCGAGCCAGCGGCTACGGCCAGCTAGCCCCCCGCCCCTCTGTGTAGCTTGTGTATGTGTATGGCCGTGTGGCTGACTGTCTCTGTTGGGGCCGGCGTGGTCAGATCTGCCCAGGCTACGATTCTGACCGCGAGCCAGCGGCTACGGCCAGCTAGCCCCCCGCCCCTCTGTGTAGCTTGTGTATGTGTATGGCCGTGTGGCTGACTGTCTCTGTTGGGGCCGGCGTGGTCAGATCTGCCCAGGCTACGATTCTGACCGCGAGCCAGCGGCTACGGCCAGCTAGCCCCCCGCCCCTCTGTGTAGCTTGTGTATGTGTATGGCCGTGTGGCTGACTGTCTCTGTTGGGGCCGGCGTGGTCAGATCTGCCCAGGCTACGATTCTGACCGCGAGCCAGCGGCTACGGCCAGCTAGCCCCCCGCCCCTCTGTGTAGCTTGTGTATGTGTATGGCCGTGTGGCTGACTGTCTCTGTTGGGGCCGGCGTGGTCAGATCTGCCCAGGCTACGATTCTGACCGCGAGCCAGCGGCTACGGCCAGCTAGCCCCCCGCCCCTCTGTGTAGCTTGTGTATGTGTATGGCCGTGTGGCTGACTGTCTCTGTTGGGGCCGGCGTGGTCAGATCTGCCCAGGCTACGATTCTGACCGCGAGCCAGCGGCTACGGCCAGCTAGCCCCCCGCCCCTCTGTGTAGCTTGTGTATGTGTATGGCCGTGTGGCTGACTGTCTCTGTTGGGGCCGGCGTGGTCAGATCTGCCCAGGCTACGATTCTGACCGCGAGCCAGCGGCTACGGCCAGCTAGCCCCCCGCCCCTCTGTGTAGCTTGTGTATGTGTATGGCCGTGTGGCTGACTGTCTCTGTTGGGGCCGGCGTGGTCAGATCTGCCCAGGCTACGATTCTGACCGCGAGCCAGCGGCTACGGCCAGCTAGCCCCCCGCCCCTCTGTGTAGCTTGTGTATGTGTATGGCCGTGTGGCTGACTGTCTCTGTTGGGGCCGGCGTGGTCAGATCTGCCCAGGCTACGATTCTGACCGCGAGCCAGCGGCTACGGCCAGCTAGCCCCCCGCCCCTCTGTGTAGCTTGTGTATGTGTATGGCCGTGTGGCTGACTGTCTCTGTTGGGGCCGGCGTGGTCAGATCTGCCCAGGCTACGATTCTGACCGCGAGCCAGCGGCTACGGCCAGCTAGCCCCCCGCCCCTCTGTGTAGCTTGTGTATGTGTATGGCCGTGTGGCTGACTGTCTCTGTTGGGGCCGGCGTGGTCAGATCTGCCCAGGCTACGATTCTGACCGCGAGCCAGCGGCTACGGCCAGCTAGCCCCCCGCCCCTCTGTGTAGCTTGTGTATGTGTATGGCCGTGTGGCTGACTGTCTCTGTTGGGGCCGGCGTGGTCAGATCTGCCCAGGCTACGATTCTGACCGCGAGCCAGCGGCTACGGCCAGCTAGCCCCCCGCCCCTCTGTGTAGCTTGTGTATGTGTATGGCCGTGTGGCTGACTGTCTCTGTTGGGGCCGGCGTGGTCAGATCTGCCCAGGCTACGATTCTGACCGCGAGCCAGCGGCTACGGCCAGCTAGCCCCCCGCCCCTCTGTGTAGCTTGTGTATGTGTATGGCCGTGTGGCTGACTGTCTCTGTTGGGGCCGGCGTGGTCAGATCTGCCCAGGCTACGATTCTGACCGCGAGCCAGCGGCTACGGCCAGCTAGCCCCCCGCCCCTCTGTGTAGCTTGTGTATGTGTATGGCCGTGTGGCTGACTGTCTCTGTTGGGGCCGGCGTGGTCAGATCTGCCCAGGCTACGATTCTGACCGCGAGCCAGCGGCTACGGCCAGCTAGCCCCCCGCCCCTCTGTGTAGCTTGTGTATGTGTATGGCCGTGTGGCTGACTGTCTCTGTTGGGGCCGGCGTGGTCAGATCTGCCCAGGCTACGATTCTGACCGCGAGCCAGCGGCTACGGCCAGCTAGCCCCCCGCCCCTCTGTGTAGCTTGTGTATGTGTATGGCCGTGTGGCTGACTGTCTCTGTTGGGGCCGGCGTGGTCAGATCTGCCCAGGCTACGATTCTGACCGCGAGCCAGCGGCTACGGCCAGCTAGCCCCCCGCCCCTCTGTGTAGCTTGTGTATGTGTATGGCCGTGTGGCTGACTGTCTCTGTTGGGGCCGGCGTGGTCAGATCTGCCCAGGCTACGATTCTGACCGCGAGCCAGCGGCTACGGCCAGCTAGCCCCCCGCCCCTCTGTGTAGCTTGTGTATGTGTATGGCCGTGTGGCTGACTGTCTCTGTTGGGGCCGGCGTGGTCAGATCTGCCCAGGCTACGATTCTGACCGCGAGCCAGCGGCTACGGCCAGCTAGCCCCCCGCCCCTCTGTGTAGCTTGTGTATGTGTATGGCCGTGTGGCTGACTGTCTCTGTTGGGGCCGGCGTGGTCAGATCTGCCCAGGCTACGATTCTGACCGCGAGCCAGCGGCTACGGCCAGCTAGCCCCCCGCCCCTCTGTGTAGCTTGTGTATGTGTATGGCCGTGTGGCTGACTGTCTCTGTTGGGGCCGGCGTGGTCAGATCTGCCCAGGCTACGATTCTGACCGCGAGCCAGCGGCTACGGCCAGCTAGCCCCCCGCCCCTCTGTGTAGCTTGTGTATGTGTATGGCCGTGTGGCTGACTGTCTCTGTTGGGGCCGGCGTGGTCAGATCTGCCCAGGCTACGATTCTGACCGCGAGCCAGCGGCTACGGCCAGCTAGCCCCCCGCCCCTCTGTGTAGCTTGTGTATGTGTATGGCCGTGTGGCTGACTGTCTCTGTTGGGGCCGGCGTGGTCAGATCTGCCCAGGCTACGATTCTGACCGCGAGCCAGCGGCTACGGCCAGCTAGCCCCCCGCCCCTCTGTGTAGCTTGTGTATGTGTATGGCCGTGTGGCTGACTGTCTCTGTTGGGGCCGGCGTGGTCAGATCTGCCCAGGCTACGATTCTGACCGCGAGCCAGCGGCTACGGCCAGCTAGCCCCCCGCCCCTCTGTGTAGCTTGTGTATGTGTATGGCCGTGTGGCTGACTGTCTCTGTTGGGGCCGGCGTGGTCAGATCTGCCCAGGCTACGATTCTGACCGCGAGCCAGCGGCTACGGCCAGCTAGCCCCCCGCCCCTCTGTGTAGCTTGTGTATGTGTATGGCCGTGTGGCTGACTGTCTCTGTTGGGGCCGGCGTGGTCAGATCTGCCCAGGCTACGATTCTGACCGCGAGCCAGCGGCTACGGCCAGCTAGCCCCCCGCCCCTCTGTGTAGCTTGTGTATGTGTATGGCCGTGTGGCTGACTGTCTCTGTTGGGGCCGGCGTGGTCAGATCTGCCCAGGCTACGATTCTGACCGCGAGCCAGCGGCTACGGCCAGCTAGCCCCCCGCCCCTCTGTGTAGCTTGTGTATGTGTATGGCCGTGTGGCTGACTGTCTCTGTTGGGGCCGGCGTGGTCAGATCTGCCCAGGCTACGATTCTGACCGCGAGCCAGCGGCTACGGCCAGCTAGCCCCCCGCCCCTCTGTGTAGCTTGTGTATGTGTATGGCCGTGTGGCTGACTGTCTCTGTTGGGGCCGGCGTGGTCAGATCTGCCCAGGCTACGATTCTGACCGCGAGCCAGCGGCTACGGCCAGCTAGCCCCCCGCCCCTCTGTGTAGCTTGTGTATGTGTATGGCCGTGTGGCTGACTGTCTCTGTTGGGGCCGGCGTGGTCAGATCTGCCCAGGCTACGATTCTGACCGCGAGCCAGCGGCTACGGCCAGCTAGCCCCCCGCCCCTCTGTGTAGCTTGTGTATGTGTATGGCCGTGTGGCTGACTGTCTCTGTTGGGGCCGGCGTGGTCAGATCTGCCCAGGCTACGATTCTGACCGCGAGCCAGCGGCTACGGCCAGCTAGCCCCCCGCCCCTCTGTGTAGCTTGTGTATGTGTATGGCCGTGTGGCTGACTGTCTCTGTTGGGGCCGGCGTGGTCAGATCTGCCCAGGCTACGATTCTGACCGCGAGCCAGCGGCTACGGCCAGCTAGCCCCCCGCCCCTCTGTGTAGCTTGTGTATGTGTATGGCCGTGTGGCTGACTGTCTCTGTTGGGGCCGGCGTGGTCAGATCTGCCCAGGCTACGATTCTGACCGCGAGCCAGCGGCTACGGCCAGCTAGCCCCCCGCCCCTCTGTGTAGCTTGTGTATGTGTATGGCCGTGTGGCTGACTGTCTCTGTTGGGGCCGGCGTGGTCAGATCTGCCCAGGCTACGATTCTGACCGCGAGCCAGCGGCTACGGCCAGCTAGCCCCCCGCCCCTCTGTGTAGCTTGTGTATGTGTATGGCCGTGTGGCTGACTGTCTCTGTTGGGGCCGGCGTGGTCAGATCTGCCCAGGCTACGATTCTGACCGCGAGCCAGCGGCTACGGCCAGCTAGCCCCCCGCCCCTCTGTGTAGCTTGTGTATGTGTATGGCCGTGTGGCTGACTGTCTCTGTTGGGGCCGGCGTGGTCAGATCTGCCCAGGCTACGATTCTGACCGCGAGCCAGCGGCTACGGCCAGCTAGCCCCCCGCCCCTCTGTGTAGCTTGTGTATGTGTATGGCCGTGTGGCTGACTGTCTCTGTTGGGGCCGGCGTGGTCAGATCTGCCCAGGCTACGATTCTGACCGCGAGCCAGCGGCTACGGCCAGCTAGCCCCCCGCCCCTCTGTGTAGCTTGTGTATGTGTATGGCCGTGTGGCTGACTGTCTCTGTTGGGGCCGGCGTGGTCAGATCTGCCCAGGCTACGATTCTGACCGCGAGCCAGCGGCTACGGCCAGCTAGCCCCCCGCCCCTCTGTGTAGCTTGTGTATGTGTATGGCCGTGTGGCTGACTGTCTCTGTTGGGGCCGGCGTGGTCAGATCTGCCCAGGCTACGATTCTGACCGCGAGCCAGCGGCTACGGCCAGCTAGCCCCCCGCCCCTCTGTGTAGCTTGTGTATGTGTATGGCCGTGTGGCTGACTGTCTCTGTTGGGGCCGGCGTGGTCAGATCTGCCCAGGCTACGATTCTGACCGCGAGCCAGCGGCTACGGCCAGCTAGCCCCCCGCCCCTCTGTGTAGCTTGTGTATGTGTATGGCCGTGTGGCTGACTGTCTCTGTTGGGGCCGGCGTGGTCAGATCTGCCCAGGCTACGATTCTGACCGCGAGCCAGCGGCTACGGCCAGCTAGCCCCCCGCCCCTCTGTGTAGCTTGTGTATGTGTATGGCCGTGTGGCTGACTGTCTCTGTTGGGGCCGGCGTGGTCAGATCTGCCCAGGCTACGATTCTGACCGCGAGCCAGCGGCTACGGCCAGCTAGCCCCCCGCCCCTCTGTGTAGCTTGTGTATGTGTATGGCCGTGTGGCTGACTGTCTCTGTTGGGGCCGGCGTGGTCAGATCTGCCCAGGCTACGATTCTGACCGCGAGCCAGCGGCTACGGCCAGCTAGCCCCCCGCCCCTCTGTGTAGCTTGTGTATGTGTATGGCCGTGTGGCTGACTGTCTCTGTTGGGGCCGGCGTGGTCAGATCTGCCCAGGCTACGATTCTGACCGCGAGCCAGCGGCTACGGCCAGCTAGCCCCCCGCCCCTCTGTGTAGCTTGTGTATGTGTATGGCCGTGTGGCTGACTGTCTCTGTTGGGGCCGGCGTGGTCAGATCTGCCCAGGCTACGATTCTGACCGCGAGCCAGCGGCTACGGCCAGCTAGCCCCCCGCCCCTCTGTGTAGCTTGTGTATGTGTATGGCCGTGTGGCTGACTGTCTCTGTTGGGGCCGGCGTGGTCAGATCTGCCCAGGCTACGATTCTGACCGCGAGCCAGCGGCTACGGCCAGCTAGCCCCCCGCCCCTCTGTGTAGCTTGTGTATGTGTATGGCCGTGTGGCTGACTGTCTCTGTTGGGGCCGGCGTGGTCAGATCTGCCCAGGCTACGATTCTGACCGCGAGCCAGCGGCTACGGACAGCTAGCCCCCCGCCCCTCTGTGTAGCTTGTGTATGTGTATGGCCGTGTGGCTGACTGTCTCTGTTGGGGCCGGCGTGGTCAGATCTGCCCAGGCTACGATTCTGACCGCGAGCCAGCGGCTACGGACAGCTAGCCCCCCGCCCCTCTGTGTAGCTTGTGTATGTGTATGGCCGTGTGGCTGACTGTCTCTGTTGGGGCCGGCGTGGTCAGATCTGCCCAGGCTACGATTCTGACCGCGAGCCAGCGGCTACGGACAGCTAGCCCCCCGCCCCTCTGTGTAGCTTGTGTATGTGTATGGCCGTGTGGCTGACTGTCTCTGTTGGGGCCGGCGTGGTCAGATCTGCCCAGGCTACGATTCTGACCGCGAGCCAGCGGCTACGGACAGCTAGCCCCCCGCCCCTCTGTGTAGCTTGTGTATGTGTATGGCCGTGTGGCTGACTGTCTCTGTTGGGGCCGGCGTGGTCAGATCTGCCCAGGCTACGATTCTGACCGCGAGCCAGCGGCTACGGACAGCTAGCCCCCCGCCCCTCTGTGTAGCTTGTGTATGTGTATGGCCGTGTGGCTGACTGTCTCTGTTGGGGCCGGCGTGGTCAGATCTGCCCAGGCTACGATTCTGACCGCGAGCCAGCGGCTACGGACAGCTAGCCCCCCGCCCCTCTGTGTAGCTTGTGTATGTGTATGGCCGTGTGGCTGACTGTCTCTGTTGGGGCCGGCGTGGTCAGATCTGCCCAGGCTACGATTCTGACCGCGAGCCAGCGGCTACGGACAGCTAGCCCCCCGCCCCTCTGTGTAGCTTGTGTATGTGTATGGCCGTGTGGCTGACTGTCTCTGTTGGGGCCGGCGTGGTCAGATCTGCCCAGGCTACGATTCTGACCGCGAGCCAGCGGCTACGGACAGCTAGCCCCCCGCCCCTCTGTGTAGCTTGTGTATGTGTATGGCCGTGTGGCTGACTGTCTCTGTTGGGGCCGGCGTGGTCAGATCTGCCCAGGCTACGATTCTGACCGCGAGCCAGCGGCTACGGACAGCTAGCCCCCCGCCCCTCTGTGTAGCTTGTGTATGTGTATGGCCGTGTGGCTGACTGTCTCTGTTGGGGCCGGCGTGGTCAGATCTGCCCAGGCTACGATTCTGACCGCGAGCCAGCGGCTACGGACAGCTAGCCCCCCGCCCCTCTGTGTAGCTTGTGTATGTGTATGGCCGTGTGGCTGACTGTCTCTGTTGGGGCCGGCGTGGTCAGATCTGCCCAGGCTACGATTCTGACCGCGAGCCAGCGGCTACGGACAGCTAGCCCCCCGCCCCTCTGTGTAGCTTGTGTATGTGTATGGCCGTGTGGCTGACTGTCTCTGTTGGGGCCGGCGTGGTCAGATCTGCCCAGGCTACGATTCTGACCGCGAGCCAGCGGCTACGGACAGCTAGCCCCCCGCCCCTCTGTGTAGCTTGTGTATGTGTATGGCCGTGTGGCTGACTGTCTCTGTTGGGGCCGGCGTGGTCAGATCTGCCCAGGCTACGATTCTGACCGCGAGCCAGCGGCTACGGACAGCTAGCCCCCCGCCCCTCTGTGTAGCTTGTGTATGTGTATGGCCGTGTGGCTGACTGTCTCTGTTGGGGCCGGCGTGGTCAGATCTGCCCAGGCTACGATTCTGACCGCGAGCCAGCGGCTACGGACAGCTAGCCCCCCGCCCCTCTGTGTAGCTTGTGTATGTGTATGGCCGTGTGGCTGACTGTCTCTGTTGGGGCCGGCGTGGTCAGATCTGCCCAGGCTACGATTCTGACCGCGAGCCAGCGGCTACGGACAGCTAGCCCCCCGCCCCTCTGTGTAGCTTGTGTATGTGTATGGCCGTGTGGCTGACTGTCTCTGTTGGGGCCGGCGTGGTCAGATCTGCCCAGGCTACGATTCTGACCGCGAGCCAGCGGCTACGGACAGCTAGCCCCCCGCCCCTCTGTGTAGCTTGTGTATGTGTATGGCCGTGTGGCTGACTGTCTCTGTTGGGGCCGGCGTGGTCAGATCTGCCCAGGCTACGATTCTGACCGCGAGCCAGCGGCTACGGACAGCTAGCCCCCCGCCCCTCTGTGTAGCTTGTGTATGTGTATGGCCGTGTGGCTGACTGTCTCTGTTGGGGCCGGCGTGGTCAGATCTGCCCAGGCTACGATTCTGACCGCGAGCCAGCGGCTACGGACAGCTAGCCCCCCGCCCCTCTGTGTAGCTTGTGTATGTGTATGGCCGTGTGGCTGACTGTCTCTGTTGGGGCCGGCGTGGTCAGATCTGCCCAGGCTACGATTCTGACCGCGAGCCAGCGGCTACGGACAGCTAGCCCCCCGCCCCTCTGTGTAGCTTGTGTATGTGTATGGCCGTGTGGCTGACTGTCTCTGTTGGGGCCGGCGTGGTCAGATCTGCCCAGGCTACGATTCTGACCGCGAGCCAGCGGCTACGGACAGCTAGCCCCCCGCCCCTCTGTGTAGCTTGTGTATGTGTATGGCCGTGTGGCTGACTGTCTCTGTTGGGGCCGGCGTGGTCAGATCTGCCCAGGCTACGATTCTGACCGCGAGCCAGCGGCTACGGACAGCTAGCCCCCCGCCCCTCTGTGTAGCTTGTGTATGTGTATGGCCGTGTGGCTGACTGTCTCTGTTGGGGCCGGCGTGGTCAGATCTGCCCAGGCTACGATTCTGACCGCGAGCCAGCGGCTACGGACAGCTAGCCCCCCGCCCCTCTGTGTAGCTTGTGTATGTGTATGGCCGTGTGGCTGACTGTCTCTGTTGGGGCCGGCGTGGTCAGATCTGCCCAGGCTACGATTCTGACCGCGAGCCAGCGGCTACGGACAGCTAGCCCCCCGCCCCTCTGTGTAGCTTGTGTATGTGTATGGCCGTGTGGCTGACTGTCTCTGTTGGGGCCGGCGTGGTCAGATCTGCCCAGGCTACGATTCTGACCGCGAGCCAGCGGCTACGGACAGCTAGCCCCCCGCCCCTCTGTGTAGCTTGTGTATGTGTATGGCCGTGTGGCTGACTGTCTCTGTTGGGGCCGGCGTGGTCAGATCTGCCCAGGCTACGATTCTGACCGCGAGCCAGCGGCTACGGACAGCTAGCCCCCCGCCCCTCTGTGTAGCTTGTGTATGTGTATGGCCGTGTGGCTGACTGTCTCTGTTGGGGCCGGCGTGGTCAGATCTGCCCAGGCTACGATTCTGACCGCGAGCCAGCGGCTACGGACAGCTAGCCCCCCGCCCCTCTGTGTAGCTTGTGTATGTGTATGGCCGTGTGGCTGACTGTCTCTGTTGGGGCCGGCGTGGTCAGATCTGCCCAGGCTACGATTCTGACCGCGAGCCAGCGGCTACGGACAGCTAGCCCCCCGCCCCTCTGTGTAGCTTGTGTATGTGTATGGCCGTGTGGCTGACTGTCTCTGTTGGGGCCGGCGTGGTCAGATCTGCCCAGGCTACGATTCTGACCGCGAGCCAGCGGCTACGGACAGCTAGCCCCCCGCCCCTCTGTGTAGCTTGTGTATGTGTATGGCCGTGTGGCTGACTGTCTCTGTTGGGGCCGGCGTGGTCAGATCTGCCCAGGCTACGATTCTGACCGCGAGCCAGCGGCTACGGACAGCTAGCCCCCCGCCCCTCTGTGTAGCTTGTGTATGTGTATGGCCGTGTGGCTGACTGTCTCTGTTGGGGCCGGCGTGGTCAGATCTGCCCAGGCTACGATTCTGACCGCGAGCCAGCGGCTACGGACAGCTAGCCCCCCGCCCCTCTGTGTAGCTTGTGTATGTGTATGGCCGTGTGGCTGACTGTCTCTGTTGGGGCCGGCGTGGTCAGATCTGCCCAGGCTACGATTCTGACCGCGAGCCAGCGGCTACGGACAGCTAGCCCCCCGCCCCTCTGTGTAGCTTGTGTATGTGTATGGCCGTGTGGCTGACTGTCTCTGTTGGGGCCGGCGTGGTCAGATCTGCCCAGGCTACGATTCTGACCGCGAGCCAGCGGCTACGGACAGCTAGCCCCCCGCCCCTCTGTGTAGCTTGTGTATGTGTATGGCCGTGTGGCTGACTGTCTCTGTTGGGGCCGGCGTGGTCAGATCTGCCCAGGCTACGATTCTGACCGCGAGCCAGCGGCTACGGACAGCTAGCCCCCCGCCCCTCTGTGTAGCTTGTGTATGTGTATGGCCGTGTGGCTGACTGTCTCTGTTGGGGCCGGCGTGGTCAGATCTGCCCAGGCTACGATTCTGACCGCGAGCCAGCGGCTACGGACAGCTAGCCCCCCGCCCCTCTGTGTAGCTTGTGTATGTGTATGGCCGTGTGGCTGACTGTCTCTGTTGGGGCCGGCGTGGTCAGATCTGCCCAGGCTACGATTCTGACCGCGAGCCAGCGGCTACGGACAGCTAGCCCCCCGCCCCTCTGTGTAGCTTGTGTATGTGTATGGCCGTGTGGCTGACTGTCTCTGTTGGGGCCGGCGTGGTCAGATCTGCCCAGGCTACGATTCTGACCGCGAGCCAGCGGCTACGGACAGCTAGCCCCCCGCCCCTCTGTGTAGCTTGTGTATGTGTATGGCCGTGTGGCTGACTGTCTCTGTTGGGGCCGGCGTGGTCAGATCTGCCCAGGCTACGATTCTGACCGCGAGCCAGCGGCTACGGACAGCTAGCCCCCCGCCCCTCTGTGTAGCTTGTGTATGTGTATGGCCGTGTGGCTGACTGTCTCTGTTGGGGCCGGCGTGGTCAGATCTGCCCAGGCTACGATTCTGACCGCGAGCCAGCGGCTACGGACAGCTAGCCCCCCGCCCCTCTGTGTAGCTTGTGTATGTGTATGGCCGTGTGGCTGACTGTCTCTGTTGGGGCCGGCGTGGTCAGATCTGCCCAGGCTACGATTCTGACCGCGAGCCAGCGGCTACGGACAGCTAGCCCCCCGCCCCTCTGTGTAGCTTGTGTATGTGTATGGCCGTGTGGCTGACTGTCTCTGTTGGGGCCGGCGTGGTCAGATCTGCCCAGGCTACGATTCTGACCGCGAGCCAGCGGCTACGGACAGCTAGCCCCCCGCCCCTCTGTGTAGCTTGTGTATGTGTATGGCCGTGTGGCTGACTGTCTCTGTTGGGGCCGGCGTGGTCAGATCTGCCCAGGCTACGATTCTGACCGCGAGCCAGCGGCTACGGACAGCTAGCCCCCCGCCCCTCTGTGTAGCTTGTGTATGTGTATGGCCGTGTGGCTGACTGTCTCTGTTGGGGCCGGCGTGGTCAGATCTGCCCAGGCTACGATTCTGACCGCGAGCCAGCGGCTACGGACAGCTAGCCCCCCGCCCCTCTGTGTAGCTTGTGTATGTGTATGGCCGTGTGGCTGACTGTCTCTGTTGGGGCCGGCGTGGTCAGATCTGCCCAGGCTACGATTCTGACCGCGAGCCAGCGGCTACGGACAGCTAGCCCCCCGCCCCTCTGTGTAGCTTGTGTATGTGTATGGCCGTGTGGCTGACTGTCTCTGTTGGGGCCGGCGTGGTCAGATCTGCCCAGGCTACGATTCTGACCGCGAGCCAGCGGCTACGGACAGCTAGCCCCCCGCCCCTCTGTGTAGCTTGTGTATGTGTATGGCCGTGTGGCTGACTGTCTCTGTTGGGGCCGGCGTGGTCAGATCTGCCCAGGCTACGATTCTGACCGCGAGCCAGCGGCTACGGACAGCTAGCCCCCCGCCCCTCTGTGTAGCTTGTGTATGTGTATGGCCGTGTGGCTGACTGTCTCTGTTGGGGCCGGCGTGGTCAGATCTGCCCAGGCTACGATTCTGACCGCGAGCCAGCGGCTACGGACAGCTAGCCCCCCGCCCCTCTGTGTAGCTTGTGTATGTGTATGGCCGTGTGGCTGACTGTCTCTGTTGGGGCCGGCGTGGTCAGATCTGCCCAGGCTACGATTCTGACCGCGAGCCAGCGGCTACGGACAGCTAGCCCCCCGCCCCTCTGTGTAGCTTGTGTATGTGTATGGCCGTGTGGCTGACTGTCTCTGTTGGGGCCGGCGTGGTCAGATCTGCCCAGGCTACGATTCTGACCGCGAGCCAGCGGCTACGGACAGCTAGCCCCCCGCCCCTCTGTGTAGCTTGTGTATGTGTATGGCCGTGTGGCTGACTGTCTCTGTTGGGGCCGGCGTGGTCAGATCTGCCCAGGCTACGATTCTGACCGCGAGCCAGCGGCTACGGACAGCTAGCCCCCCGCCCCTCTGTGTAGCTTGTGTATGTGTATGGCCGTGTGGCTGACTGTCTCTGTTGGGGCCGGCGTGGTCAGATCTGCCCAGGCTACGATTCTGACCGCGAGCCAGCGGCTACGGACAGCTAGCCCCCCGCCCCTCTGTGTAGCTTGTGTATGTGTATGGCCGTGTGGCTGACTGTCTCTGTTGGGGCCGGCGTGGTCAGATCTGCCCAGGCTACGATTCTGACCGCGAGCCAGCGGCTACGGACAGCTAGCCCCCCGCCCCTCTGTGTAGCTTGTGTATGTGTATGGCCGTGTGGCTGACTGTCTCTGTTGGGGCCGGCGTGGTCAGATCTGCCCAGGCTACGATTCTGACCGCGAGCCAGCGGCTACGGACAGCTAGCCCCCCGCCCCTCTGTGTAGCTTGTGTATGTGTATGGCCGTGTGGCTGACTGTCTCTGTTGGGGCCGGCGTGGTCAGATCTGCCCAGGCTACGATTCTGACCGCGAGCCAGCGGCTACGGACAGCTAGCCCCCCGCCCCTCTGTGTAGCTTGTGTATGTGTATGGCCGTGTGGCTGACTGTCTCTGTTGGGGCCGGCGTGGTCAGATCTGCCCAGGCTACGATTCTGACCGCGAGCCAGCGGCTACGGACAGCTAGCCCCCCGCCCCTCTGTGTAGCTTGTGTATGTGTATGGCCGTGTGGCTGACTGTCTCTGTTGGGGCCGGCGTGGTCAGATCTGCCCAGGCTACGATTCTGACCGCGAGCCAGCGGCTACGGACAGCTAGCCCCCCGCCCCTCTGTGTAGCTTGTGTATGTGTATGGCCGTGTGGCTGACTGTCTCTGTTGGGGCCGGCGTGGTCAGATCTGCCCAGGCTACGATTCTGACCGCGAGCCAGCGGCTACGGACAGCTAGCCCCCCGCCCCTCTGTGTAGCTTGTGTATGTGTATGGCCGTGTGGCTGACTGTCTCTGTTGGGGCCGGCGTGGTCAGATCTGCCCAGGCTACGATTCTGACCGCGAGCCAGCGGCTACGGACAGCTAGCCCCCCGCCCCTCTGTGTAGCTTGTGTATGTGTATGGCCGTGTGGCTGACTGTCTCTGTTGGGGCCGGCGTGGTCAGATCTGCCCAGGCTACGATTCTGACCGCGAGCCAGCGGCTACGGACAGCTAGCCCCCCGCCCCTCTGTGTAGCTTGTGTATGTGTATGGCCGTGTGGCTGACTGTCTCTGTTGGGGCCGGCGTGGTCAGATCTGCCCAGGCTACGATTCTGACCGCGAGCCAGCGGCTACGGACAGCTAGCCCCCCGCCCCTCTGTGTAGCTTGTGTATGTGTATGGCCGTGTGGCTGACTGTCTCTGTTGGGGCCGGCGTGGTCAGATCTGCCCAGGCTACGATTCTGACCGCGAGCCAGCGGCTACGGACAGCTAGCCCCCCGCCCCTCTGTGTAGCTTGTGTATGTGTATGGCCGTGTGGCTGACTGTCTCTGTTGGGGCCGGCGTGGTCAGATCTGCCCAGGCTACGATTCTGACCGCGAGCCAGCGGCTACGGACAGCTAGCCCCCCGCCCCTCTGTGTAGCTTGTGTATGTGTATGGCCGTGTGGCTGACTGTCTCTGTTGGGGCCGGCGTGGTCAGATCTGCCCAGGCTACGATTCTGACCGCGAGCCAGCGGCTACGGACAGCTAGCCCCCCGCCCCTCTGTGTAGCTTGTGTATGTGTATGGCCGTGTGGCTGACTGTCTCTGTTGGGGCCGGCGTGGTCAGATCTGCCCAGGCTACGATTCTGACCGCGAGCCAGCGGCTACGGACAGCTAGCCCCCCGCCCTCTGTGTAGCTTGTGTATGTGTATGGCCGTGTGGCTGACTGTCTCTGTTGGGGCCGGCGTGGTCAGATCTGCCCAGGCTACGATTCTGACCGCGAGCCAGCGGCTACGGACAGCTAGCCCCCCGCCCCTCTGTGTAGCTTGTGTATGTGTATGGCCGTGTGGCTGACTGTCTCTGTTGGGGCCGGCGTGGTCAGATCTGCCCAGGCTACGATTCTGACCGCGAGCCAGCGGCTACGGACAGCTAGCCCCCCGCCCCTCTGTGTAGCTTGTGTATGTGTATGGCCGTGTGGCTGACTGTCTCTGTTGGGGCCGGCGTGGTCAGATCTGCCCAGGCTACGATTCTGACCGCGAGCCAGCGGCTACGGACAGCTAGCCCCCCGCCCCTCTGTGTAGCTTGTGTATGTGTATGGCCGTGTGGCTGACTGTCTCTGTTGGGGCCGGCGTGGTCAGATCTGCCCAGGCTACGATTCTGACCGCGAGCCAGCGGCTACGGACAGCTAGCCCCCCGCCCCTCTGTGTAGCTTGTGTATGTGTATGGCCGTGTGGCTGACTGTCTCTGTTGGGGCCGGCGTGGTCAGATCTGCCCAGGCTACGATTCTGACCGCGAGCCAGCGGCTACGGACAGCTAGCCCCCCGCCCCTCTGTGTAGCTTGTGTATGTGTATGGCCGTGTGGCTGACTGTCTCTGTTGGGGCCGGCGTGGTCAGATCTGCCCAGGCTACGATTCTGACCGCGAGCCAGCGGCTACGGACAGCTAGCCCCCCGCCCCTCTGTGTAGCTTGTGTATGTGTATGGCCGTGTGGCTGACTGTCTCTGTTGGGGCCGGCGTGGTCAGATCTGCCCAGGCTACGATTCTGACCGCGAGCCAGCGGCTACGGACAGCTAGCCCCCCGCCCCTCTGTGTAGCTTGTGTATGTGTATGGCCGTGTGGCTGACTGTCTCTGTTGGGGCCGGCGTGGTCAGATCTGCCCAGGCTACGATTCTGACCGCGAGCCAGCGGCTACGGACAGCTAGCCCCCCGCCCCTCTGTGTAGCTTGTGTATGTGTATGGCCGTGTGGCTGACTGTCTCTGTTGGGGCCGGCGTGGTCAGATCTGCCCAGGCTACGATTCTGACCGCGAGCCAGCGGCTACGGACAGCTAGCCCCCCGCCCCTCTGTGTAGCTTGTGTATGTGTATGGCCGTGTGGCTGACTGTCTCTGTTGGGGCCGGCGTGGTCAGATCTGCCCAGGCTACGATTCTGACCGCGAGCCAGCGGCTACGGACAGCTAGCCCCCCGCCCCTCTGTGTAGCTTGTGTATGTGTATGGCCGTGTGGCTGACTGTCTCTGTTGGGGCCGGCGTGGTCAGATCTGCCCAGGCTACGATTCTGACCGCGAGCCAGCGGCTACGGACAGCTAGCCCCCCGCCCCTCTGTGTAGCTTGTGTATGTGTATGGCCGTGTGGCTGACTGTCTCTGTTGGGGCCGGCGTGGTCAGATCTGCCCAGGCTACGATTCTGACCGCGAGCCAGCGGCTACGGACAGCTAGCCCCCCGCCCCTCTGTGTAGCTTGTGTATGTGTATGGCCGTGTGGCTGACTGTCTCTGTTGGGGCCGGCGTGGTCAGATCTGCCCAGGCTACGATTCTGACCGCGAGCCAGCGGCTACGGACAGCTAGCCCCCCGCCCCTCTGTGTAGCTTGTGTATGTGTATGGCCGTGTGGCTGACTGTCTCTGTTGGGGCCGGCGTGGTCAGATCTGCCCAGGCTACGATTCTGACCGCGAGCCAGCGGCTACGGACAGCTAGCCCCCCGCCCCTCTGTGTAGCTTGTGTATGTGTATGGCCGTGTGGCTGACTGTCTCTGTTGGGGCCGGCGTGGTCAGATCTGCCCAGGCTACGATTCTGACCGCGAGCCAGCGGCTACGGACAGCTAGCCCCCCGCCCCTCTGTGTAGCTTGTGTATGTGTATGGCCGTGTGGCTGACTGTCTCTGTTGGGGCCGGCGTGGTCAGATCTGCCCAGGCTACGATTCTGACCGCGAGCCAGCGGCTACGGACAGCTAGCCCCCCGCCCCTCTGTGTAGCTTGTGTATGTGTATGGCCGTGTGGCTGACTGTCTCTGTTGGGGCCGGCGTGGTCAGATCTGCCCAGGCTACGATTCTGACCGCGAGCCAGCGGCTACGGACAGCTAGCCCCCCGCCCCTCTGTGTAGCTTGTGTATGTGTATGGCCGTGTGGCTGACTGTCTCTGTTGGGGCCGGCGTGGTCAGATCTGCCCAGGCTACGATTCTGACCGCGAGCCAGCGGCTACGGACAGCTAGCCCCCCGCCCCTCTGTGTAGCTTGTGTATGTGTATGGCCGTGTGGCTGACTGTCTCTGTTGGGGCCGGCGTGGTCAGATCTGCCCAGGCTACGATTCTGACCGCGAGCCAGCGGCTACGGACAGCTAGCCCCCCGCCCCTCTGTGTAGCTTGTGTATGTGTATGGCCGTGTGGCTGACTGTCTCTGTTGGGGCCGGCGTGGTCAGATCTGCCCAGGCTACGATTCTGACCGCGAGCCAGCGGCTACGGACAGCTAGCCCCCCGCCCCTCTGTGTAGCTTGTGTATGTGTATGGCCGTGTGGCTGACTGTCTCTGTTGGGGCCGGCGTGGTCAGATCTGCCCAGGCTACGATTCTGACCGCGAGCCAGCGGCTACGGACAGCTAGCCCCCCGCCCCTCTGTGTAGCTTGTGTATGTGTACGTGTGTGGCTGAGTCTCTCTGTCTGTCAGGTCAGGCGTGACCAGCGTGGTGTACGGCCACCACACCGCCTGCCCCGGACAGCTCCCCCACCCCTCGCTTCCTGCTCAGCTGTGGGGGGCCTGCCTGTGTGTATGTGTAAGTGTGGCTGAGTCTCTCCGTTGAGGCATGTATGTATTATATGAGTTGATTCGAATCACAATGGGCAATAAATTACAATCAACTGTCTTTTGTGCATTTTTAATGAGAAATTATAGTTAAACATGACAGATCAGCTCAGAACACCTCATTATGTTGTCATGAGGGCTTTACTCTCTTACCTTTTAATATTGAAGAGTATATTTACCCTACACATAATTTCTTTGCTGCACAGATCTACAGTTGTATCAACAGGATGCTGGTGGTTTGTTTTTGTAAGCCATACTGTGTGTTTAAGGAAAATTACAGCTCTTTGAATTTCATTTACTTACAATCAGAAAAAAACATCTTCCTTGTCTTTACTGCGTGTGTATATAGGTAGTTTCATCATCATCATTAAGCCTTCAGGTGGCTGTGACTCTTTGTTATTAAACAGTTTAACCTTACAGAATTTCCACAACACGTAGGACGTCAGTGTCCATTCATGCAGCTGTTACACAACCAGGTATTTCAGTATATACATGAATGCCCCAGACATTGCTGCAGATATTGGATTTTGGGTCACAAGCATGTTTTTCAAACAATTTAATAATGAATGTACATGAACATTTAGCGTAGCATACTGTACACTGAACACACACTGACGACGTGCTGAGGAGAGACGATGGTGAGGACGTCCAGGACGGTCCTTCTCCTCAGGCCCGTGTGGAAGACAGGGAGCAGGCTGCACCATCTCAGGCCACAAACACCGACCCATGGAGGCCAAGTCTCAGTTTACATTTTACCCCCGAGGAATATTAAGCCGTAAAATAAATTAAGTTGGACGTTGTGAACCGAGGAACAGGTGTTGAACATCAGCCGCGATGAGACACTGCTAACACACACATAAACACACAGCATGAATGACTTACTAAGTTAAAATTGTTTAAAAATTTAGGGTGGTTTAGTGAGTCAACAGTTTAACGAGTTTAACAGGAGCAGTCGTGTAAAATCGGCCGGTGTCACATTAGTAAATCCAGTTATTACGATGCGATCTTATCAATTAAAACGTTACGTTTAAGAATACGAGCTGACAAGAGACTGACAACAGACATTAAACATCATAAAGTTAAATACACTCCATGTGTCCAAATGAAAACTCACGTCTGAGTCGTTTTTTTTCACTTTTCTGGCTGAGTTTTGTGCCGAACAGAGTCCTTGTTAAGTTTCAGCCATCCTCGTTCCCGAGACACAGCACGACCGCGCTTTGGGAGTGCCCGCGCACAGCTGTGACGTCACCATGGGAAAAGAGAATTTTCTGGGGCTTTTCTGGCCTTTTGAAAACTTTTTGATGGATGAAAAGTCCATGACTTAAAAATATCAAATAGAAAGATCAGTAATTAACGGTAGTTACAGCTGGAGGTGTCCTGTGAACAGTTTCACAGCCGTCTCTTTTACTATTGCGGTCTATGGGAAAAATGCTTTTTGGGCTCATGGGGATTTTTGTTGCAACACCACGAGTGGCCACTGGGAAAAATCGGCGTGTCGGTTGAGGGGCGGCACCGTATCCAGTTCTTATAATAGATCCATGCTCCATCCCTGTCTCTGTACTAGAGGCTGACATTTTCTCGGGATTCCCACGGGATTCCCGTGAGTCAATTTACCTATTAGTCACGTGATTGGGACGTGACAAGAAAAATGTAAACGGAAGCGGGAGTCAAAATTAACAGGTCTTTTTTCCTTTCTTTTTTTTCTATCTTTAATCAAACAAAAAATGTATTTTTAATGATAAATAAACTTTTTCCAATCGAAAAATGTACGTTATTTGACGCAGCCAACTACCACCCAACCTCTGACCAGTGTGTCTTTGCGGAAATAGGCAGCCAATCGCTGACCAGAGTAGAACCCAGCTCCGCCTCCTCCGCGACGGTTGAGGCTGAACTCGTAGCGATACTTTGACAGCTGGTGGTGTTTTTTATCCTTAAATTGAGTGAAAGTTGGCCTGTGCCTGCATTTTGTTTTGCTAACCAATGACTGCCAATCGCCCAGTAGGCAGCTGGCTAACAGTCAGACTGGTTAGCCTATTACAGTAGCCGATAAAACCCTCCTTCTCTCCACTACAATCAAATAACTTTGGTCGTAACTAGAATATATGTTGTTAATCTTGTCTTTAGAGTGAGAATCAACAATTTGGTACAAAGTTCAGTTTTAATACAGTCAACTCAGAAGTAATGAAAAAATGTTTGACTGATTTGTCACTACTGTGGAGAGCAGTTGAGCCTGTCCTCCTGCCGGGGGCGCTGTGCGGACTCGTGGTGTCAGTGAGTCGCAGCACTGAGCAGCTCTCGTTGGTTCATATCACATGACGTAGAGTTGTGTTTTTAACAGCTGGATTAAAAAAAGAGAGAGAGAGAGGGAGGGAGAGAGAAACGCTTTGTCATGTTTCAGACTGTTACCCGTGTGTGTGTGTGCGCGCGCACGCAAGTAAGTGTGTGTGTTTGACAGCTAGCATTAGTCAGCAGGACACACTCATGAAGTCACCCTTTGTGCCGTGGAGTTTGCAGATTGACCGGATGCAGTTGTTTTGAAATTATCAGCTCCGTTGCTTTTGTAAGTCTGTCTCTCTCGCGCTCGGTTCTCTCCACCGCGCGTGTCCTCCCCCCCTCCACACCACCTCTGGTTGTTTTTTGTTTGTTTGTTTGTTTGTTTTTTCCCCTTTTCATTTTCGTGATAATGGGTGTAAACAAAACCTACATCAGTATCGGCTACGCGTCGTTCGGCGTGCTCATGGGCTTCTCTGCTTTCCTTGTGTGGAACATCGTGTACGATCAGCCGTGGACTGCAGCCATGGGAGGACTGTCAGGTAAACACTGCCTCTGCCCGTGCTTCAGCTGTAAATCTGATGTGTTTATCCGTCAGTGTGTGTGTGTTTATTTCAGTCTGTGACCTCCTCCTCCTCACACTGGTGTCCTTTTTACTGAGTCTGTAGGGATCACAGCAGGTCACACTTGTTGAAGGGCAGAAGTGTCAACTGTCAAGTCAGATTGTTTTATAACTAAGTCTTACCAGCTGGACATGTTTGTATTAGTGTTTTTTTACACTTAAAATGAAAGAAATACTTATTGGGGGAAAATGGAAACATGCATTGTAAGTCAAAAAGATGTCAAAATAGCTAAAAATGTTTTTCATAAGTGCGATAAGGTGCAGAAATATTGAAAAGTATGGTGGCCCTGAAGGCTCAACACACTTGAACTGAAGAAAACACATTCACATACACAGACGTACTGCAAGTTCAAAAGAATGACCTCATCAATTTCGAAACACAAGTGGTGCAAACACTCACAACACAAGTTGCAGGGTGTTGACCCTTCGGGGCCACCGTAGAGATGTAGGCTCCTTAAAGGCAGTGTCCCTAAGTAATGTAATGTTAAGCTAAAGTGGAAAGTGCAGTGTCAGTGTTTTTGCTTTGTTCACAGTCAAAACCGCTTTAATTTTGTTTTAAATCATAAATGATACAGATGTTTAACGTATAGTTGAGTTGTGATCTCTCCACTATTTTAAGTTTCTACATAGATAAATAGAAACAGTATTGCACTGAAATGACAACAACAGTAAGATCCACCGATCGAGCTTGGTTCATACAAAGTGTGTGGCCTCATGCACAGTTGTGCAAAGTGTTGTATCCATGGTAATAACCTTTGAGCCACTGCTCGGGTCTGCAAGTTTATATCGATAAACTCTGCTCTCATCCACACACAGGATGTACCGTTATCAGTTTAGGGCTTGTTAATCAGACCGGTTCAGCTCAGACTGTCTCGTCTGGCCTCTCTCTTGATCTCAATCAAACGTGATGAGGTTTCAAAAAAAGAAAAAAAAAATCATACAATACTAGGATCGCAATTGTTGGTATACTCTCTCAACTACTTAGATGACTCACATGCATGAAGTAAACATTGCTCACTGCTCTCATAACTGAGGTTGAGACGTCTGCCAAGTAATAAAACAACAACAAAAACCACAAAAACATCAAGACTAAATAAAAACCTTAACAGTTATTAACATATTGAAGTAAAGGTGTACAGATCAGCTAAGAGAGGAGCACCTAGAAGTAAAGTGTGGTGCCATGAGAAAGTTTTAGCACTGTCAGGTGGTTTGTCAGGAGGTATGAAAATGTCACCATAGTCCAACACTGACAAAACGAGTTTAGAGAGGTTCAGATTGCATCATGGGGAACTCGTTCCCTCGTTACTGTACAACAACCACGATGCACCAGACGCTCACTGAAGCAGAAGCTGCTGTCAGGCTGCTGCAGTTCAACTCTCCCTCTGTCACAGTTGCACATAAATCAGTTTGGGGAGAACCAGAGTCTGAGCTTGAGTTGTGGCACAGCTTCATAATTCAGCTTCTGTGGTGAATTTAAAAAAAAAAAAAAAGAAAAAAAGAGGAACATGAATAAAGAAGTGTGATGTATTGAGTCAGCAGTTGGCAACATGCTGTGTCATGGTGCATCTGCTGTTGAAAATGCACACTCACGTCTCAGACCTGAGGTTTATGATCATACAAACGCAGGTCGACGTCAGCAATTATCACCCACCATTTTTTTTTAGCTGTTGCCCAAACGTCCAGGCTGCTGCTGGTTTCCATTCACTTCCGTTTTACATGACGGAAAGCATGATGCATTTTGGTGGTGTCCAGAAGCTGTGACCCGAGAGTCAGCTGTTGGGAAAAAAAAAACCCCACCTTCTCCTGCAACAAGGTGACATAAAGGCTAACAATGCACTACCAATTCATAATAATGGATTAGTATCAGAGTCCAGGCTGAAGCCCATCAGGTAGACTGAGTATCAGCCAGACACAAGCCATCCCACTGAAATGCAGATCACGCTTCAATGTCACAGAGTTTCACAAACTAATTCTGAGTGTGGAGGAAAAAAAACTTGTTTGCACTTGGCAATCAGAGTCTCCAGGATGTACCTGGGTCAGATGTGACTGAAATGTTAACTTCTTATCAACAAAAAAGCAAACAAATGTTGCTGCTAATGTTGTGCACTGGTTTATATATTTGTGCCAAGGTCAGATACAACCAAAGTGTTCATTTTATTTCTTCAAAAGTGAGAAAAAGTAGAGCCAGGGCTAGTATGAACACTATAAACATTAGTTTTTCAACACATTCAAGCTGTATTGGCTGAAATAAGTTATATCCTGCTGCTTACCAGCTCCAAAAAATGATCTGGACCAGCTAAATTTATTGGTTTGAAAACTGAATTTGTACTCACATGGTTTGGACTCTGTTGTTATGAGAGGATATAATAGTGCTTTGGCCCTTTAGTGCCTTATTGCAACTGCATTACAATGCAACAATAACATGGGAACAAGTTTCAGGATGTGGATGTTGAAAACTGATCAACAAATGTATAAAATCAGCTGCAGCTTTGTCCTCTGACCACCATCATGTCCTCTGTGTTCGTCCCTCAGGTGTGCTGGCGCTCTGGGCCCTGATCACTCACATCATGTATCTGCAGGACTACTGGAGGACCTGGCTGAAGGGCCTCAAGTTCTTCTTCTTCATTGGAGTTTTCTTCTCTGTGCTGGCGGTCATAGCCTTCATCACCTTCCTGACTGTAGCCATCAGGAACAAAGAGTGTAAGTTCCTCCTCTCCGTCGCTTTCCTGTTTTCAAACAATGATGAATTAGTTTTGCAGCAAAGCAATGAAACACTGAGCAGAAATAGTAAAGGGCAAAGGTCAAGTGGATGATCTGATGAAGCCGACAACAAGCAGTGATGAACAGAGCAAGTTTCCCTCCTTGAGAAAATGTTTTCCAGTATCACATTTTCAAGGCCACAATCAATGGAGATATGGAAAAGATATTTTTTCCCTTTTGTAAATGATGTAAATCAGTTCAAGGCCACCTCTGAGCCAGGTGCCTTGGTTACAATGAAGGGAACAAACAAAGAAACAGTGTGCTTCAAACCTTGTGGCCATAATTTTAAAGGAAGGCTATTTCCTGTCTCCTTCCTCACAAAGGACAGACACAGTTTTACCAACTGAGGAGTGTGGAACAACTTGACCCGACTGATCAGGTCCCTGATCTTTGGGATCGAACAGCAGCAAACCAAAGGCTATTATCAGAGTGCTGGAGGTGAGATTGTGGACTAAAGGAAAGAGAAAAGTAAAAATCCTTCACTTTTGCCTCCTTTTATAATTAAGAGAAGAGTGGACGCACCTGCAGAGACAAATATGTTCAAAGAGGTCATAAGGAATAAAAGTGAGTCGGCTGAACCAAAGAATAAAGCATAAACCTGCCATGATGTTCCTCTTCTGTCCTTTTCTGCTCTCCGTACTTTTTCTTTTTGAGCCCCGCTCCCTTTTTTTAAGTATATTTTTGGGGCTTTTTGCCTTTAATTGATAGGAGAGTTGAGAGAGAGACAGGAAACGAGGAGGCAGAGAGAGAGGGAATGACATGCAGCAAAGGGCCGCCAGCTTGGGAGCCAGCTGCAGTGTGGACTGTAGCCTCTGCATAAGGTGGCGCCTGCTCTACCCACTACGCCACGTGCCCCCCCCCCCAAGAAGGATAATTTTACGTGCTATTTGTTAGTGGAGATATTAACTATATCACAAATTAAAAAAAACTTACACATTGATATCTGAAAAATTTAAGGAACTTTTTTTGAGGTTGCCCAATATGATATGAGGTTGTAAATCCTTATCTCTGGTTGACATTTCCTGCTTCGTGCACACGTTATCAGTCGCTGGAGAGTTGCTGTCAAAGGTTACTCACTTCTGCTCTCAAGTCAGTCGCTCTATAAACCTGATTCTCCTTTCTGTTGCTCTCAGCAAAGAACTTTCTCACTCCTCAGTTGAACCTTTAGAGCAATCTTCAGTCAGCTTTGTTAGATGTTTGTGTCCGACCTCAACAGTTTTCCTGTGGCAGAAAATCTCCGGAGACGGTGTCCAAACATTTTGAGGAAAGTCTCAAGAAAAGTTGTGGAAGTTGCAGATGAGCGTTTTGGAGTGAGATGTTCAGTGTCCACGTCTCTGTGATGCCGAACGCTGCGTTTTTGATCAGGTTGATGAGCAGATCAGGTTGATGCATGGACATAGAGAAATACAGCACTCTGGTAACGTTGAGCTCAAAATGCTGCAGCCAGGTCCAAACCCAGCCCAACAGGTGGTCACTTATTTTAACCATTTTATCCTTGTTGCCTTTGCTTTATAACGACCTTCTCCACCAGCCCTGAGGTCCTCCATCCAGGTTCCTCTTGTTTCCCTTGTGTTTTTATTATGAAACACTTGGTGAACTTAAACTTATGATTGTGTGTCTCTGTCTCCCACAGCCCTGACTAACCCTACCAGCCTCTACCTGTCCTGTGTGTGGAGCTTCATGAGCCTGAAGTGGTCCTTCGTGCTCGCCCTGACCGCCCACCGCTACCGCAAAGAGTTCGCAGACATCAGCATCCTCAGTGATTTCTAAGGGCTTTAAACCTCCCACAGTGAGCAGTCAGACTCTTACAGTACAATTCACTTATTGTGCCGAGAGGAGGAGGAGGAGGAGTCCCCCCCCCCCCATTTCTCCTCAGTATTTACACGTGCAGGATTGTCTGATGACTCAGCAGCTTTAAGAGACAAATCCTGCTCTGTTTTATATGATAGATTTTTATATTCTCTTCCATTTTCTCCTCCTCAGCATCTCCCTCAGTCGTTCTGGTCTTTTTTTCTCTCTTTAAAGCCGTGACACAGTGAAGGGAGCTGTTGTTTCTACTCAGTTATTATCAGTTGCAGTTTCATGCTGCAGCCACTAGAGGGAGTCACTCTTCCAGCAATTAAAACACATGTACTGTGTGTGTGTGTGTGTGTGTGTGTGTGTGTGTCACATCCCAACTCTGTGATATTATGCATATGTGTATTTCCTTTATCTTTCTGTTCTTTTTTCCTGAAGCAGTGGATGATGAAACAACCTCACAGCAGACTTGTGTCGGTCACACGTTGCACATACAGGTGACTGAGATGACGAATATCTCAATGTTTATGCTTTAATGTTGATGCACTTTAGAGCAAAGAGTGCGTCAGGGTCTTGCAAACAGGGCAGGTCCCCACAAAGTCCTGCAACATAAAAGTAAAAGAGTTCATGTGCAATTCTAAATAAGCACCACGTGTGCTGATTGAACACATTAATGAACAATGAAGGGGCATTTTTTTTAAATGAAAAGAATGATTTTTGTGTTTTGTTTTAACATTGTGACTGAAAACACTCAGCGGCATCAGATCTCATCTCTTGTCTGTTCTTTCTTAATGAGATTATTTTGACTGTGTTTCTGTAGCCACCTGTATCACTTGGCTGAATGTGTGTGTGTGTGCGTGTGTGTTTGTACAGCAGTGTGTCTGAGAGTCATGTTAATAAAATGTGTGTGTTTTTGACATCCTCTCCTCTCCTCTGTGCACTGGTGTGTTTTTGCAGCAAAGTCTTAAAATAGCAGTGAAACCCGTTCCTCTTTTATAAGAAACAACGTGTCGACATCTTTTTTTTTTTTTTTTTTTTTACAGTTTCTCTTCCCTTAAATCATTTAAAAGGAAAATGCAGCATCAAAAGAAAAAAATTGTTGTAGTTGTTATTTTTCTTCATGAAGCTTGTGACTTCCACGTCATGGGGTGGAGTGGGGGTGGTGGTGGTGGTGGTGTGGGGGGTGGGGTGTCGGGGAAGCAGAGTGAAGGTGCTGCACCCTCCTCCTCTTCCTCCTCCTCCTCCTCCTCCTCCTCTTCCTCCTCAGCCTGGGTCACGAGGGTCAGTGTTGGGGGCATTAAAGTGGGATTTGCGCCCATGAGGGGAATGAACCAGGCTTCCCACCCACTCCGAGCCACGTTTATGATGAAAAAACACCCCACAGCATCGCAATCGCAACCAGCAAATGCAGACCAATAACCTGCACTTTGAAGTCTGGCAATTATTCCATCCATCCACATTTTTATTTTATCCCTCAAAGGGAAGGTGGGGGTGGTGGTGGTGATGGTGGAGGGATGGGGGGGGGGGTGCACTAAGTTTTTTTTTTTTTTTTTTTTTTTCAGGGTATGATTTTGTTGAAGTAGCCGCCTGATAGAGGGACTTTGAAGTTGATGTGGAAAATGCATTATTAGTGAGCTGTCAGTGTTTGGTGCATTATAACTTATTAAGAGGTTAATTTCTCTGGTGAAAAGAAGAAGAAGTTCATTCAAGGAAAAACTCCTGCGATGTCAAGCAGTGAGGTGTATGTGAAGTGAACCTGGCAACAGAGCTTCATTATTTACTAGAAAGATCAGTAACTTTGATCCTTTAAGGAGCCGCTACCATTATTTCACTTTTTTTTTTTTTTTTGTAGCTTTCCTGCATCCTTCCTCTTGCGTTTTAAGGACATTTTTTTGGTGGTACTTATATGTTAATTGCGTTACACTGGTTTGTTTGTAAGCCCCCAGAGTCTCATTGCATCAAGGTAATTGCAATGTTGTGGTTAAATCGCCATGGCAACATTTTTTATCTGGCCGTTATAAACTTCGACATTAAGAAACTGAAAAACAATCCGGCTCACTTTCCACTGAGCAAGCTGGGGGCTTTGGAACCAAATGCGTCCTATTAAGTTTATACACCATCCTGTAAAACGTGTGTGTGTGTGTGTGTGTGCGTGCGTGTGAGTGTGTGAATGAATGTGTGTGTGTGTGTGTGGTATGTAAAGAGAGGGAGGGCTCTTGTTTTATTCAATTATGGGACTCCTTTCTACTCAAATCAAGGAAGGAAGTTGTCTCCAGTGTTGACTGGCAGTCTGGCAGAGTGCGGCGAGACTGGAAACAATAGATCAAACCTTCAAACAACACAAATATCCTAAACATCCTGTACAGTTTGGACCCTGAAGAGCAGCTGGGTCTAAACTTGTTACAAACAAACCTACACCGTGGGGGGTGGGGGGTTAAATCTTCCATACGACCTCTGCAACACATGACCTCAGTATCTGAAAATGTTCACAGACACAAACATCCACCTGCATGTGCAGACCTGTTCATTTATCATGTGTGTTCATATAACACACAGGTGGAGGAGGTAGTGACGCTGCCTTTCATTCATAATTTTCCTCAAACACAACTACAAAATGTCCAGCGATGAAGTGAATGCAACTCCGAAACATTTCAATTGAAACTTTAAATTCTATATTTCCCACATCATTTGCATATTGGTTTTTTAAGAGGTGCTGTTGTATTGTTTTACATGATACAAGCTGGACTTAAGTTGTAATTTTCTCCAGCTCGACCACCTGCAGCACCGACCCACTTCCTACACGCATAAATGATAAAGATCCACTAATTTCATTAGTTTTAGATGCAGCATTTATTATTGATCATTTATTAATTTGCTCATCACTCAACAGATTTGATCGGTTCCTCCACCACAGCTGTAAACACTCCTGCAGTTTTATCATCAGCTTATAAACAGACAGTGGAGGAGAAACAATCACACTTTGTTTTATTCCTGTCAAAGTAGCAACTTTACTTTAGTTTACTTTAAAAATTATGAACTACATATAAAACCAACGAACAGTAAAGGCACTCCTGGTGCAGCAGAGTGTATTATCATACACTACTTTACTATGATTATTGTCATTATTGGTGCTTGTGTGGTTCATTTAACTGCTTTATAAAAGGCTGGAAGGTTAAATATAATCCATTATCATTATATGATGTTTTATGTGTAAAATCTAAATCTCCAAAGACACTGAAGGTGGATAAAGTGGAGTAAAAAAAAAAAAAAAAGTAATAATGCATCATAAAATGGAAAAACTCATTCTGTCTCTTTTGACTCTTGATAAAAACCGAGCGTGGATTCACAGCAGCTCTGTGTCTGCGGTGCGTGCTGCAGGCTGGCCGACGTATTCGATTGCAAAATGTGACTATTGGTATTAATAAGACAAAAATGAAACATTTGATCTAAAAAAAGAAGCGTCAGGAGGAGGGGAGTAAAAAGAAAGAAGAAAAAAAAAAGCTAAATGAAAAGCAAACATCTTGAATTGGTCGAGAACCAGATGGCCTCTTTGACGTTAAGAAGCCGCTTTGGCATTTTAAGAAGGCAGTCCCAGAATGATTTCCGAGGAACTTCCGCAAAGCGTGGTACAAAGCCCACAGATATTTAAGCAATATCCATAGCAATTTACTGTTTTATTTACAAACTGAAACATATGTTTCTAGACCTTTGCAGCCCCCTCCTCCTCCTCCTCCTCCTCCCATCCATCTCTCCTATTACCACACTGATTTACTGCTGCAGCTTTCCTCCCACACTATTTGTACTTTTCTTCTCCCCTGTTTCTCTGCATCTCTGTATCATCATCATCTCCCATCAGTCATCAGTCAGTCAGACTCTGCCGCCTGTTGACAGCACACACAGTAGACGCTCTACCTTTGCACTCAGCCATTTGGATTCCCCCTCTCTCTGTGATTGTTCCCGTTTCACTCTGTGTGTGTGTGTGTGTGTTGCGATGCTGTCTGAGCCTCTGGGACCACTGCGAGCTCGCATCTGAAACATTTTAGAGAGACACATATTTGCTGTTTTAGAGCACAAAGGGATATGCCACGGCACAGGCTGTTTGAAGTGGCTTCACAGGGGGAACCAGAACCAGAGCAAGGGATTTGAGAAACCATAAAGAAACGTTAGCGCAATGTAACTTTGGTAAGGTCATCTAATCTAATGGAAGTGGGGATTGATTCAATGTGAAGGCGTAGCCCTTTGAAGACGGCTCTGCTGATGTTTCTAATGCAGCAGCTCTGTTGTAGAAATGCAGCAGCTCTGCTCTGCTCTCTGCTGCTCTGTCCGTTTGACAGAACTCGCTGCGTGACAGTGTCCAATCCTGCAGATCTCAGGTTTGACACCGCTGCAGCAGCCTGCAGCGCTTTAAAGAGTGATGTTGTGGAGACAGTGGAGTTTTAACTGTGTGCCAGTGCTCCTCATGTGGAGAAAGTGATTTTTTTTTTTCATGCAACGAGCCAAAAAATCTCCTTTAAGTGCTTTTTTAAATGTACAGATTTTCAGATTAATAACAGAGGAGAGTGTGCAGAGGTCAACCACACACTGATGTTTGGTTTCCCTTGTTAAAAACATATATGTGTGTGTTTAACCTCTTGCGACCTCTTGCTGAGGACAAGTTAAATTGCATGTGGCTTCAGAGCACAGAGCCTGGATTAAATCAGTTTCATGAGGACACACAGGTGCCTCAGTGTCGACAAGTCGACTTTTCCACGTAGGACACCATGTTTTGTCGTCCTATCTCAAGAATCAGTGATATCATCTTCACCATCGTCATCGTCGTCATCGCTCAGGTGCGTTGTTGGTCTTTCTGAAGGCTCAGCAGTCATCTGAGCTCGTTCACGCTGAAACAGGACTTTTCCACGTGGTCGTCTCTGATCTGCTGACTCACCGAGTCTTATTAGTGTTTACAAAGAAAGTAAACTCAACACGTCGACTCAGAGCCGCTGACTCAGCGAGCGCGCAGCCTTTATGACTTTCATGTGATGATTTTGCTATAAATAGAGCTGGATAACATCATTGTCTTTGTGCCGGGGCTGATTGGACCCATGCAGCAGGAAGAGCTTTCACTTTTTTATGGAGAAGATTCAGATAAACATGCAAAGGTCGAAGCTTTTATCTGACATTCCTGCTTTGAGTTTAAATATATGTTGTTCACTTCTGCATTACAATAAAATCTGAAAATAGCAAACCGCTTCATGGAGAGTTCATACGTTGCGGGCAGAATAATGACTGTATTGATGGTTAATAAATAATTTACTGCCACTTTATGAACACGTGATTTTCAATAACAAGAACTTTTGCCAGGTGTCACTGACATTAATATTGACATGCTGGCTTTTATAATGACGCATATGAGAGACTCATGTGGATATTTGATCAACAACATTCAAGGATGTAGTTTTACGCTGCGATTTGTGTTTATTAATGTATTTGTTTGCAGCTACGACCTCAAATGTGGCTGGTGGACAAAACATCATATATCACAGTGATTCAAAATATGAGATCTAATGATCATGAATGATACGTCCATGTCTTTACAGCAACATTATAGGCCATTTTATACAGCTTTTAAAAGCTTGACGGGGGGGCTTTAAGGCAAGATGTAATGTTTAGGTGGTAATTTCTCTTATTAATGGTTTTAAATGAGTGAATAAGTGAAATCGTGAAACACAGCAGCCATAAGAGTTCACTTCATCCAGTCCAACCTGCTGCTCAGAGCACACCAGCCCAGCACGCCATCCCTGCCGCTCAGCTGTGAGCACCACTGGGACTAGTTTGCAATGTGCCATGGACGGACCCCAGCACTTAAACACTGTAATCAGAGCCAGAGCAGGATATTGGCTAAATTACACATGAAAGCAGGGACATTCGAAGGAAGCTCGAGCGCTAAATATTATGATAAATTACGGCCTAATACGAGAAGATAAATCACAGCTAAACGAGAATAAAACAGGCATGCATGCAGCGGGGGGAAGGAAGTGTTTTATCATACAAGGATTACGTGTGTTGAAGGAATCTCCAAGTATGTGAAAAGACTGATAAGACTTTCGATCATATCAGATGATCTTCATCAGCATCACGTCATCAGACAGAGCAGAGGATGTTCACATTTTCTTTCTCTATGAATATAACGGCATATACATAGCATATACATTTTACAGTACACAGTACAGGTTGATGAACAGCCTGTTAATCACTGGTTTCCAGTTCAAACCAGTAACAGCAACAGAGACTAAGAAAATAATCACCATGTTGAAAGTGCTGCTTTCAGCTAAGTGTTATGTGATAGCTAGCAGTCGGCTAACTTAGCATAAACAGGGAAGAGCAAACAGGTGACTGAGTGATGTAAAAGTGTAAAATGGTCATTAACACACTTTTATTAAACAGATTATATCATGTTTTAGTAGGTAAACTAAGATGTTGTGCTGGTAGGTGGACTTTGTTACCTAATTAGCCAGGCTAACGGCTAATCTAAGCTAACCAGCTGTTAGCTGTAGCTCTTCTCATATATAAAGTGGACATGGGTGTTTTGTGAAACTTTTCCTTTCATCAGTGTTGTGCATGAACGTATTCTCTGAATCTTTTATGAACGTAGATGATCTCGTCGTATCACATGTCGTCTCCGCAGACGAAGCAGTTTTATGTGCAAACATGTGACACGTTTTATAATGCAAATGGTGCCACCAGGTGTTACCATGCAGCTACACCTCGTTTTTGATCTTTTAGGTGATAAAAAACATTTTTAATCTCAGTCTGATTCTCTTTGCGAGTGTTTAATCTCACTCTCTGTGTCTGTGGTTTAACAGTAAGTTTAGTTTGAGTGGCTCAGTGATTTGGTGATGGAGGTGGAAGGACAGTAAAAAGCTAAACAGCTCTCTGTCTCAGTCCCATCCCCGCTCACTCACCCCCACCTAGCCTGCACCTTCACCCCTCAGCTATCCCCTCCCCACCTCCCCCCATCCCACTCCTCCCGAGCCCCTCTAAGTGGATACCCCACAGGAAGGGCTTCACCAGGGGGGAAATGGGTCCCAGATGTCGGCCTTTGTGCCACTACAGGCTCCTCGGGAGGGATGGAGCGGCGGTAGGATGGGTACGACTGAAGAGGGGGATGGGGGGTGGTGGTGGGGGGTGTAGTGTGCTGTGTGCAAACATTAATAACGGCAGCAGCCAGGAGGGGTGAAGAAACTCCCAGGGTGAAGGTGAGGAGGAATTTAATGATTGGCTCCTCTTGGGTTGAGCCGGTGTGGATTTCCAAAACACATCATTTGTGATTGGTCGTCCCGCTGTGCTCCTATACCAGCTGAGTACGTCACCGCGGCGCTCCGACCTTTTGGTGCGTGACGGTAATTGAAGTGACTGCATTACGAACTTAGAGAAACTTCAAAAAGTTTCAACATGGCCGCCCCCTTTCAGTGCTGGATTTCAAGCAGTCAGGACCAAACCATATGGCGCAGAGACAGAAATAGACAATACATCGGTCGTCTTTGATATCCAACCTCCAACCCCCCATGTGTGTGTGTGTGTGTGTGTGTGTGTAAGCCTATATATATTGATATATATTGATATGTGTATGATCTGTTTTCAGCTCCAGAGAGGGTAAATTATGACCCCCGTGGAAATAAAACGAAGACGAGAGCAGGACCTGAGTGTTTAGTGAAACATTATGTCAAGACTCTGACAAGGAAATGAAATGTGCAACATCAATCAGCTTATGAGGACAGAGATCAAACGAGCCTCCACACTCCTGCATCTGGTTCTGTTTGGACAGCCTCACTTTTCCCCCCCTTTTCACCCTCTCCTTTCTTCTCCTTTTCTTTTCCCCTTTTCCCATTCTTCTCCCATTCTCTCTCTCTCTCTCTCTCTCTTTCTTTCTTTCTCTTTCTTCTCCCCTTCTGTTCTCCTATGTGCCACGACATTCCTGTTGGCCAACTCGCTTCGTTAGCTCATTTTTTCCATGATGGTGGCACACGGCCACGCTCTCTCTAGAAAGGTAAGCGGCAGCTCCCGAGATTAGCCTCGGCAACAATGACTTTCCTGTCCCTCCACCAGAGCTCCCAGTAAGCCCTCCCTGCTTCTAATACCAGTTAATCCTGGAGTTGACTTGGCTTGTTATGTAAATACAACCTTGTATAATTCATTGTCTCTCTCCACAGGCTCGCTTTGATGGCCAGATGATTTTTTTTTTTTCTTCCTCTTCTTCTTCTTCTGACTTGATTGAACCCAACTGGGATCAAGCTACTTTCCGTTCAACGTCGCTCTCTGAATGAAATGTAAACCAGTGCAATCACGAGGCTCATCAAAAATCTTCTGAACCGCTCTCCGCACATACGGCCCCCTTCAAATGCCGCCGCAATCACACCCAAATTGTCGGCTAGAAGCTGTCAAAGCAGCCAGTGCGTACTGCAGTATATAGGGAATGAGATGAGATTTAGTTTCACTTCATGAAGGCTTTGTTGGTAAATAACACCGGTTTCTCTCTCTCTTTCTCTTCGTCTTCATGTAATGACTGGATTTAGATGCGTTTTTGGAAACATGAAAGATGTGACGACTCTTCCACCCCAAGATGTGTTTGGAAGATATTGAACCTAACCACGCTGTCATCACAAAAAAGTACAAGATTTCTGCAGCCCATGACCATGAGTGGAAAACTCCCCACAAGATTTCTCTGCAGTGATCCACACATGAGTCACGCATGTGTTGTTGTGACGCATGAAGATATAAATGGACCCAATGTTGGGAAACCGATTGGGATTCAAGGGTAGATTTATGCAACACTTAATTTGCTCAACTGGTGGATCGTTCCACCTTTGTTGTCTGAGCTCCTAGAGTCGACCCCCTGTGGTTGTTGTTGTTGTTGTTGTTGTTGCTGTTGTGTTTTTCCCATGAGGAACCTGTGCTGCTGTGTCACGACTGCAAACGTGTAGAAAATGTGGTTTAAGTGGCTGCAGACCCAGATGTGTTCACCGTGCGAAGGCGGAACATGTGTCGGCTCTGCCTCCGGGCCATGGATGGCACAATTAGGTGCTCCCTCACCTCTGCAGACCGGGGTCACTGGGCCACTGAGGTTAGGGGTTATTCAGGGTCCTGTCTGTCCTGATCCAGGGACGGAGGCTGACGTCAGCACTGATGCTGGAACCTGTTTGTTCATTCATTAAGAGCTGCTTCTTCTTCTTCTTCTTCTTCTTCTTCTTCTTCTTCTTTCTTCTTCAAACTCTTTTGGTCTTTTTGGTTATTCGGCGTAACAAAGTGATGTGTCAGGAAAAAAAAAAAACTCATCTTGTGAAATTCCTTCCAGGATTCATGCTTTCACAATCTCACATTTTCTCTCAGATCTAAAGCTACTGCAGCCAAACAGATTTATGAACACCCCCCCCCCCCCCCTTTTTTTTTTTTTTTTTTTTTACATTTTATTTCCAGGACTTCACCATCTGTCACAGCATAATGTATAATTTATACCATTTCTAAACATAAATCCCACACCAGTAGGTGCAAAATATATCCCATAAATCCTCCCCCAGGACTTTTAATCTGCAGTGTTTTCAATGACTTGGTCTGATTGGTTTTTATAATGTCTGGTTATCAGCTTGGTGAAGATCAATTGTTAATGTGAACTCATGTTAAAGGAGAAAATGGAAACGGTTTAGCACCACATCAGCTCCTGTGATTTATGACTACTGTGTTGTGCATTTGCTGTAAAAAAAAAAAAAAGAAAAAGGTTTTAAGAAAGTGCAGTCATGAAAATCTCAAATCAGAAGTCAGCAGTAAAGCTAATACTCGTGGCTGTTGGAAGTAAAAGGCTCTGACTGATTTCTGTCCTGATAACGAATTGATGAACGAGAATGCAGACACGAGGCTGCATGCGGACTGACGCTCCAGCCCAAATCTGGAACCCATAAAGCCTCAGACATCTCTGCAACATTAGACACGGCCCTTCCCATTGGCTGAGAGCGCCACTTACCCCCTTACTCCATCGCCCGCCCAGATAACATCCACTTCCTGCTTTTCCTGCCTGTCTCAGGCCGGACCACGCCCTCTGGATGTCTTCGGAGCCAATAAGGAGCGGTCGCAGGCCCTGGGTGAGTGTTTGGGTATAAAAGAAGTGGAGGTGGACCTGCCTGTCAGATGGTTTGTTGTTGTTCTGACTGCCAGGTTGAGAGGGGGAATGTGAAAGTGAGATATTTAACTAGGTGACGAGGAAACAGGAGCGACGTCCAATCCGATGGAGCCTCAGCAGCCGTAACTTTGTTTGACGGAGGAGAAGACTTTTGTTGCACAAGCTTGTCAAGCTAAGGTTCGGTGAAGCTGTCAGCCGGGGTAAACAGTTGTGTGAGAGCCGTCTGTGCAGTGGAGCGTGGGAAGCCTTTGGTGGACGGTACTACAATGAGAGAAGAGGTGTCCTGCACCAACTCCCCCGAAGGAGGGCTGGGGGCCAGCGAGGAAGAACTGGAGAGGGGATCGAAGAAGAGCCTCCAAACAGGAAACCGAAAACGTTCCCCTTACCCCAAGAAGGACGGCCTGGGCCAGGCAGAGGAGAGCAGCACCGGCAGCCCCAACAGCCTGCTGCCGACCGGGCCCAAGAGGTTGAAGAAGAGCCCCACGACAGTGGTGTCGTTGGCCCCCACGTCGCTGGGGCCCAGGCCGGACCAGCCGTTCGAGGACCTCCATTCTCAGCGCGTCATCGCCAACGTGCGAGAGCGTCAACGCACTCAGTCCCTGAACGACGCCTTCGCCTCCCTACGCAAGATCATCCCCACGCTACCTTCAGACAAGCTGAGCAAGATCCAGATCCTGAAGCTGGCCTCGCGCTACATCGACTTCCTCTACCAGGTGCTGCAGAGCGACGAGATGGACGCCAAGCTGGCCAGCTGCAACTACCTGGCCCACGAAAGACTCAGCTACGCCTTCTCCGTCTGGAGGATGGAGGGCGCCTGGGCCATGTCCACCAGCCACTAGGATCCCTCAAACTCTCCTCCTAAATCCTCTCGTGTCCACATCTCCACCCCAACGCCTCTGTCTGTGTTTGCGCCCACTTCCTGACCTCTGAACCTCTGACTTCCACGTCCTCTGGTCTGACCTCAGTCTTTCCGTCTGCAAACCTCTGCATTCATTTCTCACTCTCATGCTCGTTTCCCTGTGCTTCCGTAACGTTTCACTCCACTAACATCCATAGTTTGGATCATGTGCAACTAAAATAACCTGTTTCCAAACTTCACCCTCCTTTTGTTTCCACTCTTCTCCACTGTCGGTCCCAGTTTAGTCCAGTGCAACCAGACGCTTCACTGCAGCCCCTCAGGTATGAACACACAACTTGAACACACACAAAAAACACACGTACACAAAATACACAGAACAGGAACAGAAATCACACACACAAACACACACTTCTGTTTCATTACCAGCACATGGACGTCAGCACACGTTTCATCTGTGTCTGTAGATTATTTTGCATCAGACTTTTAGCTCCATGAATAAATAACGATAAATCTCCAAAGAACCAAATAAGATGAAATAAAAAGCTGCAAATCTGAAACACGAGCTGCTCAAAGGGAAACAGAAACTAGATTAAAAGCACAATTATGCAACAACTCACTTTGTACGATCTAAACTTTGACTGTGATTTATTGTGATTAATGCGTCTCAGTGTGTAAAAATCAAAAACTGAGGTGAATTCGTCCTGTGAGCTTCTGCAAAGATCATCAAGGAAAGAAAAACGTGAAAAATAAATTGAAATGAAAATGTTTTTATGAACGAATTAAAAAAAAAAATCCACAGAAATTTAAAGAATTTGCAACTTTTTTTTCAGTTTTTGTTTTTTAAAATTCAAAATTTTTCTTTTCTATCATGAAAAAAGCTGCTGCAGGAAAATTGATAATATTTTATATTAGAAATAGAAATGAATCGTGTTTCAGTTAATTGAAGAGAAACAGAGACGAGTTCATTTCACAGTTCAACGAGTTCACGAAACAAAATTATTTTCAATTACCCGCTTTTTTTTTTTTTTTTTTAATAATCCTGTAAAGTCCCACATGTTGTTAACTGTTGATATTTAGTTGCTTGTTGTTTCTTAAAACACACATAAAACACATAAATCCAGCTCTGGGTCTGAGTCTTTTGGGAGGGAAAGGAAAAGAAAAGAAAAAAAAAAGTTTATCAGTGTGTTGTCAGATAAAAATCAGTGAAAGTTCACATCCAGACTCTGTTAATGTCAAACTAAACAAAATGTGTCACGTGAAATTAAAGAAAATCAATAAAAATGTGAAGAGACGAGAAATAAATTGTTAAAAAATCAGAAAGTAAAGCATTAAATCATCAGTAAAAACACGTTTATAAAATTTTCTCCCCTCGCCTGAACGTCTGATCACCCTGATCAACCCGAGCGACTATCAATATATATATATATATACGTTTGATTAAAAGCTCAAAGCCACAACATGAAACATGAAGAACACGACTTGGCTCCGCTCAGAGGCCCAATCAAAGGTGGAGCTGCTCACTGTGTTGTTTCACTTTATTAGCTGAAATGAACTAACAGCACATTATCATGGAAATCTAAACGGAGCTGCTCCACTGTTTGACAGACCTCTGATGTATTTAAGACAAATGTTTTCCTCCAGAATCTGTGGGATCGACTTCACACGGCCCTCTGGTTTTTTTCAGCCGCTTTTTAACAGACACCAGATTCCTGCACAGGTACAGCATGAAAGGAGGGAAAGAAGGAAAGACAGGGAGGGAGGGAGAGAGGGAGGGAGGGTGAAAAAAAGAAAGTGTGGTCTCTCTCTCTCTCTCTCTCCCTGCAGCCTTGCCCTCTCTCCTCAGGATCTTGTATCGTGCAATCAGGCCCCGCCGGGGCCCAGACAAGCAGGAACCTTTAGATTGGAAACAGTTGTGAGGTATTAGGAAGGTGTGTGTACCAGGGTTAGGGTCAGGCACATGGGCCCGTGTGTGTATGTGTGTGTGTGTGTGTGTGTGTGTATTTGTGTATGTGTTTGCAGTAGGCTTTAATTAGCTTGTGTATGTAAGTGTGTAAGTGTGTGTGTGTGTGCATCTGCACACATCTGTAAACAGGAATATGCGTACAGATGTTGTCTCAGTGATTTTTATCTCACTCATCTGCTGCTGCTGTTGCTGCTTTTATTTTGATAAGACTCAGAGTTACATTTCTGCAAAGAGGCAGCCAGGAAGTCTTTCAAAATAAAGCGTGACAACATGTAAGATAAGTGTTCAACACAAAGAGAGTTTGTGTGTGTGTGTGTGTGTGAGTGAAATGAGTGTATGCTGACGCACCAGAGGGAATACACACCTTTAATCAGCAGGCTGACAGGTCAAGGTAAACACATGACAAACAGATACACACACACAGACTCTGACACAGATCTGTGAGCAGATTACAAGCCCATTACACACTGTGCAGGAATCAGTGAATCACACATAAAACTACCAGTACAACATCCTATACATTACACTGTCCAGACACACACACACACACACATGCAGCCGTGGGCCATGTGCACACTCCAGGTGTTCCCCTCTGCGTTATTATCAAACCTCCAGCGGCCTCTGCAGAGCTGCGGATGGAAAGCTAAGGCCCCCAGCACATGGAGCTGAATGTCCTTGAACGCAACGCGGTAGTTATTACCCACCACTTTGCCTGCTCTGCCTGTTGTCATCAGCTCTGCAGGAGCTGCCGCTGAAAGTGCCAGAAACCTGAGGCCCTGGTTCTGACCTGAACGTCCAACTTTTTTTTTTTTTTTTTTTTTTTTTTTTAAAGGAGGAGACGAAGTTAGAGAGAGAGAGAGTCAGGAAAACTTCAAAGACACAGAGTGTGTGTGTGTGTGTGTGTGTGTGTGTGAGAGAGAGTGGGGTGTCTTTAATTTTACTTTTTAAGAGTGTGGATGTATAAGAGGGTATGTGAACTTTTCACAGTCTGTCACTTGTACATGTGCAACATATCAGGGACGTCCAGGATGAAAATGTTGAGTTACAACTCTACGATCATGAAAACACTTCAAAATAAGAGTCTTTTTTTTTTTTTTTGGTTTCTTTTTAAAAACCAAGTCAGTGATTTATTACAGTGGTTATTTTTAAGGCTGTGATTTGTGTCGATGAGTTGGAAGGCAGTAAACTGTAAAAATCTTCCTGTTATTTTTCCCATCACATCATAATTGATTGGTTTGACCTGACTTCAGGGGAGAAGCATAAGATTCCTCTTTATTTTGCACTTTTTCACTAACACACACATGGACATGAGTGTGCACTGTGTGACACTTGTGAGCATTTTCTGATGAGTATGATTTCATGACATGTGGGTGTCTGGCTCAGTGTGAGACGTTCAGAGTCAGAGGATTGTTTTGTTTGAGTTGGAGGAAGAAAAAAAAACACAATAGACTCTCTTCTGTTTATACTATAATCAAAATGCCTGTCACTGCTCTTTCCTCTGCCGGAACCTCTGGCTCTGCTGCGTCCATGTGTGTGTGTGTGTGTGTGTGTATGTGTGTGTTTTACAGTTTGGACTGACCAGCTGTTGGACGCTCTTCTGTGCATATTAAATCTTTGGCGTTCACTCAGGACTGATTTGGGACCAGATGTAAAGTCTCTGCGGCTCATCTGCGTTTTTAAAAGCCTCATCCAGAAGTTGTGGCTTCTGATAGTCATCTTTATTTTTAGAGAGCCAAGCTATGAGCTGGGCGCAGGTGGGAGGGTTTGTATGTGTGTACATGTGTGTGTGCATTTAACTAGTGCATGCATACGCGCTTGTTTGTATGTGTTGGCCTTTCTCAGGCAGCTGCAGGGACGCAGAGCCAGAGGTGGCGGTGGGAGGGTGATGGTGGGGGGGAGGGTTGAGTTTTATACTTCTGGTTTGACACGTAGGCATCAAAATGCATCAGGGTCTGTCGAACGTTCACGCACAAGAAGCAAAGCAAAAGAAGAGGGATTTGTTATTTTAAATAAAAGTGTAAAATTAAAACTGGAAAACGTTCTTTAAAGTGTGTCGCTCGTTCTCAGGTGGACGATCAGAGTCCAGGACAGGTCTCGAATATAAACTAAACTATCTATGTGGAGAAATAAACACTAAGTTGAATGGTTGAAAAGTTTGATTTCATGAAAGCCTTTAAGACTCCGACCTTTAACATCGTCTAAAACGTTGAGTCGAAACAAAAAGAAAACAACTTAAAAAGCAGGTTTATCAAAAATGTAACACATACCTTTGTGCTGGTTTTACTACATAGTGAAGTCATGTGATGGGACGACGCCCACAAACACTGGTTTAACTGGGCTCAGAGAAACAACACGGTGTCATTAAGCAGCAGTGAGAGCGGCCAGATGAAATGTTGTGCTTGTTAAAACGAGAGACGTCGAGGAGCTGAAGGGATTTTTCTTTTTTCCACTTTCCAGGAGACAGAAGTGTTTGTTTGTTTGTTTGTTTGTTGCACAGATGTTTACAGCCTCAACAGCAGACGTTCACTCACTCACTGATAAAACGGCCTCTTATCTGTCTGATGTTAACTCATCTGTGTTTCTCATCTCTGCAGAAAAACCCACAAATGGAAAAATCTCGACACTCAAAGTAGAAATCTGTTCCTGCCTCAGCAGACGTCCCCACTTCTGTTTTTTTTTAAATCTTTTATTTTTATTTTTATTTTTAAAAAAAACAACAACTTCCTTTTTATTTTCCTCTTTCCTCTGGACACGTGCTCGACTCATGACACTGAGAGGTTTTCTTGACTCTGAACTGTTTTTGCGCCGAGTTGTTTCTGAAACACCGAGAGGCGAGGAGACGTGTGACAGTCTGGTCAAAGTGCTGAACTAGTTTTTTTTTTTTTTTTTTTTTGAATGATGAAAGAAAAAACAAACAAACAAACAAATAAACAAAGAAACAAACAGCTGGCCTGCGGTGACAATGAAACAAAATGGCTGCTGGTTCGAGTGCCTTGGGTAACAACCATGGTAACCATCACCATCCAGCAGGATGATGACTCAGTGCCAGACAGACATTTACGATGACTAATGATAATGGCACAGTGATGGTTAGAGGGCGGTCACAGCCAATGAATGTTTACAGCTAAAATGCTAATAAGCTAATCGCTCTGGCTCTCAAAGCCCCCGTCGTGTGGGAAAAAAAAGAAGAGCAGGAGGAATCTGACGCAGATCTTCTTCTTCTCTGTTGTTGTTGTGCTGTAGTAACTGGATAGCTCTCTGTGTATTTTGGATTTTTTTTTTATATATATATATATATATATAAGTGTATCTGTCTGTGAACTTGGACACTGTAACTCTGCTCATGCATTACACGACACAAACAAATGTCCATGGGAAAATGACTCAAACCACTTTTACATCAGTTTTTTTTTTCCTGTTTAAAAAAAAAGTTGTATTTTTTAAAACAAAGCAAAGATCGTTGTTTGTCTGTCTGCTGTTTCCTGTAGCTTTTTAAAAAAACATAGTGATTACAGCCACAGTATAGAGGATTCATTTGTAACCATAACTAGTCTTAATTGCTGTTCGCTTGTGTTTCTTCTGTATTTGCTTTTGATCAGCTCCTGTGGACAATAAATGTTTTTCTTTGTGCTGTATATATAAGTGCAATATTTTGATAATCAATCGATTGATAACACATCACACGGAAGAGATATGAGATATCAAGAGGAAGCTGTGGTGGATTTGCTGCAATAAAATCACTGACGATTGACAAATTTCAAAAGAGCATGACATTGGGAATAAATTAATCAATACATCTTATTCAAATGTATATAATTAACCTTTATTAAGGCTTGTTTTGGAGACAAAAATAGTAGAAAAGACAAAAAAAACAACAACAAAATAAAGTCAGTATGTACACTGTACAGAAAAAAGTCAGACAGTCAGTTCTGATCAAACTGGGCTTGGCCTGCAGTTTTAATGAAGATCCAGTTTGTCGATGCTACTTCACACAGGTTGTTGGTCAGCGTGATACTTCAAGGCACAAAGGCTCATGATTTGGTCTCTGCGTACTGTACGCGTGGGATTCATTCTTATCGAATACCAAAAAAAAAAAAAAAAAAAAGTTAGGTCGTTAAGACAAAAGGATGAGACACGAGAAGTGTCAGGTCACTGTCATGATGACGCCACGTGAAGGCGACACTGAGGGACCGAACTGAGACGGCGTCATGTGTTTTTCACATTTTCACATTAGACTAACAAAAGGTTTGAGTTGCGTTCAACGTCACGCAACGTAAAGAAAGAAAGAAAGAAAGAGAGCAAACAGACTGTGTTTAAAAAAAATAACCTATAGCACCATCAAAACTATGTTACACATGCAAAGAGCACTTCAAAGACAGGATCTGAAAGTATAAATAGAAGTCGTGTAGGTTTTTTTTTTTTTTTCTTGAGAAATGAATTTGTTTATATATTCATCCTGTGCTTTTTGGTGCTGCTCAACTGTTTGGACAGAAAAAAAAAAGAAACATTCACAAACTCTTCACAAAGTCTTTGAAGTTCTTTAAGCCATGCCAGTCCAGGGACGGCACATTGTTCTCATAAACTTCGGTTGTGCTTAACCTGTGTCCAATTGCATTGTGTGGATACTTGACTATCTCAGTATTATTGCTCCATTCTCACTGCTAAAACGTCCCTGTTTGGTCCAGGCGGCAAAAAAAAAAAAACAAACAAACATCCCAGCATCTCGCTGACGATAAACAGAACAGCGCAATTAAAAAAAAAAAAAAAAAAGGCGATCAAAGGACAACTTTCTTTATCCCTGTTACAAAGAAAGAAACGTATAAAAGGATTTTTTTTTTTTTTTTTTTTTACAAAATACAGCAGGAATGCTCGTCCACAGGTAGAAACACTGGTCCACCACACAAACATGATCAAAGTTCAGAGTTTAAGACCAAAGCCGTTCTGCCCCTCCCCTCCCCTCCCGTCCTCAGGGCAGTTTAAGTGCACTTTGTGTGTGTGTGTGTTTGTGATTGTCATAAAGTCCATGTGGCTTTGGATGTGAGTCTCATCCAAGACGTCTGCATCAACCCGCTGACGGGAGACGTGATCTGCATTTTAATGTACAATCATCTCTGAGTGGTCAAGCTGCGCTGAGGCATCATGGGTGATTTGTTTTTGCTGACGTCGTGTATAAAAATCTCTGCCCTGATGGTGATGCTCCAGTGATTCGAGGTTATTAGCTCATCATGGTGACTAAAAGGCCACTGATACACAAACAGACACAGTATGTCCTGTATGTTTAAGATGCTCCTCTGATGTGTCCTCTTCTCCTATCTGTCCGCGAGCCATAACAATAACTGCAGCCGTCTGAAGTCTCGCCGCATGTGCTCGCCTGACAGGCCGAGAGGAGAAGAAAAGATTTAAGAAAATATGTGGACATACAAAACAATATGAAACATATGTATCTCAGCCTCCACTGTAGCTTCACTCTGGATTACTGGTTTCGTAAACAAAAAAAACCCCCAAAAAACTCATGCTGACATTCACACAATTGTGAGTCATCGATCAAATGAATGAATATGCAAATTAATTAAAAATATTAGCAAATGAGATGTTTGTCAACATCCGTCTTCTCCGTGTCGCCCAGTTCACATTACACAACGGTACAGTGCAACAAAAAACAAAAAGAAAACGCTAAGAGAAGATGTTTCCTTCATTGGATCTTTGTCAGCTGCAGACAGATGACATCATCAGAGCAGGACACGTTTAAGTGCGGCGTGGACGTATCTGTTCTCCCTCACAGACACGTCCTGCGGGGACGACTCTTTCCGCTCAGAGCGATTGGCTCCAGTTAGATGAGGCGACCTCTGGCCCGCCGCGCTTCAAGGCCACAGTCCGAATGTTTAAAGTCACAGAGCTGCGTGTTCATGCTACGTCATGTTGGCAGCTCCGAATGCTACGAGAGCGAACGTCCTTCATTAGTCTTGGTCTCTGGTGTCTTTATACCCAAACTGTCCAGTGACTGAAGAGTCTGTGGAGGCGTCATGAGAGTACGAACGATGTCCAGGTGTCTGAATCAGAGCGATCAGACTGCAGCCAGTAGTAATGATGCAGGTGGAGGATTTTCTGTGAGGCGATGAATACAGTGGTTGAACTGAGGAGGACATCTGGTTCCACTGATGGTCCAAATGCATAGCTCTGCATGTGTGTGTGTCCATGTGTGTGTGAGTGTGTGTGAGTGTGAGTGTGTGTCCGTTGAGGCAGCTGTCAAGCGACCGTTCCTTCAGAGAGAATCCTCTTTCTCCGTCAGCTTCTCCTGCTGCTTCCTTAAGTAATGACAGAGGAGAGATATTTTTTGTTACGTTAAGTGCTGTGCCTTAAGTTTATTATTCGATACGTTACTCGAAGCGACGCCATCCTCACCTGTCGGACATGAGAGATCCCATCGACAGCGCGGCGATGGCGCTGACGGCCTCGCTGTCCGAGTCCCGTCTGAGGCGCCGCCTCTGGGCCTGCAGGTAGGACAGATCCAGCGTGGCGGCCGAGTCCTTCACACTCTGCCAGTACTCACCTGCCAGGGAGCGGAGGGAGAGGAGGAGGTGGAGGTGGAGGTGGAGGAGAGAGGGAGAGGAGGAAGGAAACAGGAGAGAGGAAGATTAATGGCCTCGGTCGTTGGCATTTCAGCGTTGTTTTCATCCTGAATGGTTCCTTCAGGGAAAGTGCCTGTGCCGCATTAATAAAAAAGCACTACTTGGTGTTTGATGGAGCAGAGTTGTAGCTGTTTGATCTGAATATAAGCACTGACTGTGATATAAACAGCCCGAGGTCGAAATATCCATGTTCATCATTTAAAAAAAACAAAACAACATAAACTCAAATTCAATCTGTCCTCTCAAGGTCTCCAGGCTCCGAGTCCTGTGACACACAGTGGAAGTAAAAAATCAATCAGTGTTTGCAAATCTACGAGCATGTGTGTGTTCTGGCTGTGCACGCAACTCACACATATTTCACCCCGGGTCTAAATTATGGGCTTAACATTCTTGTGGCTTTGCAAATATTTTTAATTAATCTAATTTGGTTGGGATAACATTTGTGTGCAATCAGGAGGGGATGTTGCGAAGGTCGTGTGCCAGAGAAGTGTTTGAAGATAATTGGAGCCAGGGCGGGACATACGTGTGTGTGTGTGTGTGTGTGCTTGTGTGTGTGAGGCGGTCTGTGTGTGGGACGGCTCGAGGGAGGGATGAATGGATGGATGGAGGGATGTGAAGGAGGAGATGTGGCCAGAGAGCAGGACAGATGAGGAGACAGAGGAGAGAAATAAAGAAGTTCCAGTTGTAGAGAAGAGAAATGTGACAACGACAGACAGAGAGAGAGAAATCGCCTCTCATCGACGAATCTGACAAATGATCAATATGTGGGCGTCTTGATGCAAAACAAAACAATTAAAATGTCAGTGTAACACTGTTGTAACTCTGCTTCCTCAGAGTTTCTCCTCGTCTGGTCCGAGGAGACAGAAAACGTGTTTATTGTTCGGACTGAACTAATTGTTTTGGGGCGAAATCGATATAAAGTCGACGTGTGTTGAGATTTTCCCACGTAGACGGTATCAAACACGCCGGTGTTGTTTCGAGCTGGAGCAACAGTAACAGGTGGATTTCCTCTCAAATAAAAACTTCAGCCAAAACCAAAAGCACATAACTACTTGGCCGATACAAGTCACTTCCTGAAAAACAATAAATTCCTGTTGTTTTGTATTGAAAACCAATTTATCTATGTGTTCGCCTCCGACCAGCTGATGGAAATGTTTGAACGTTTACATCACATGTTTAGCGAGACGGTGGAAAAGTGTATGTGACTTTTTGCACCTGAACGAGTGAGTCAATGAGAAGCGGTAAGAGAAAAGAACAGAAACAGAAACAGAAACAGACGTTTATAGAAAAGAAAAATGTTTGAGTGTGTGTTTTTCTGTGTTGTGCTCAGGAGTCGGCTCTCACCCTGAACCTGTATGACCCTCTGCAGCGACTGCACAGCATTATCACAGGGCTTCTGGTCCAGGATGGACTGAGACAGCGGCTCCACCTGGGACACAACCCATAATAAGAGGCGTTAGAGGACTCAACACACTGTGTAGCTGTGTAACACACACACAAACACACACCAGATATCTCACCTCCATGCCCAACAAGGCGCTGACGCAGGCCTCAGAGGCGTCGCAGATGGCTTTGAGGTCGTGTCCCCCCTCCAGAGCCAGAACCACTCGACCACCGGCCAGGGACATGAGCTGACGTGTGAGGAAGCCGAAACCTGGAAACAAACAAACAAACAAACAAACGGACAAAAGGTGAGCTGCATATCGACTGGTCAGGAAATTTATCTGAAGCTACGATCAATGAGAATCTTTATTTTCCACTTCAGAGTGATGATTCCTGCCTTAAAGACACGGCTCAGGTCGACTCGCCAGTTACGATCCAAAATAATTAGATTTAAGATGTTATCGACGTGTTGAGATTACTAAGTAGTTTCCGCAGCAAAACAAAATCTAAAATCTTCTTTCCAGCGTTGTTCTAAAACAGCTGGGTTTGTTTTCATCTGAACGTATGAGACACCTGATGCTGAAAACGCCCTGCGATTTACGAGCTTCATGAGAGCACAGTGAGCCTCAGACGTTAGCTGTAGCTTTCTGTTAGCACATGGTGGCGTCTTCTTCGATGAGATAAAAATAAACTCAGATTCTTATGGGGATAAGATGTGATAGGGACGTACATGAACCAATGTGATCAGAAGCTGTGTGTAGAATGAGTTAACTGAGCCTTACACTTGGCCGTGACCTTGTAGCCTCCCAGCGATGACGAATGTCCCTCGACGGCATCGAACCCGGCCGACACCAGCACCACGTCAGGAGAAAACTCGTGGGCAACGGGCATCACCACGGCTCTGAAGAGGAGGAGGAGGAGGATGAGAGGGGAACCAACGCTGAATATTAATTCCCGCTGTGTGGGCCCGAGCTGAACGTACGATATCATGTTTTTCAACAGGTGTTTATGATTTGTGCGTTTAATATAATAATGTGAGAGACGAAGTCATTGCACAACAAATATAACATCAGAAAAGATTTATTATTGCACAGAAGAGAATTTAAAGTTGCATGTTAAGTTAGAAAAAATAAATCGTGGTATAGCTAATGTGATTGATTTGCAACTGGAACATGTGTATGAGGTAGGATTTTTTTTTTTTTTTTTTTTGGGGGATTGTTCACTGCAAACATTTACTTCATTGTAAACTCCCTCCGTTTGAAAATGATGAAAGATAAATTATCTACGGCCACGGTCCAAGTGCTTGATCTCTGTTCCTGATTCCTCTCCTGCTCCTTGGTCAGTAGCCAACACTAGAAGGTGGAGCAGCTCCCAGGTGTGAATGTGTGCACACACACACACACACACACACACACACAAAAAAAAAGCACCAGAGCTCTGCAAACCTCTCCTGGAGCAAAATCACTTTAGTCTTTTAGGAGAGTTTCTGTTTTTTGTTTTTTTGTTTTTTTTTTTTTTTTTTGCTAAAGTGACACCAGCAGATAAAAATGAGACCTGAGACGCCCACATGCTGTAGACGCTCCACTCAGGGTACTTCACTTTCCTCTATGCGTCTTATGCTCTCCCCTTCACTTCCTCTCGTCTCCTGCTGCCAGTTATTTAGCAAGAGCGCATGGCCCATGCCGCGTTTGATTCTCTTTCTCTCTCTCCCTCTCTCCCTCCCTCTCTCTCTCTCTCTCTCTCTCTCACAGCGGCAGTTCAAAGGAGCTTGTGTGGGTCTGGTTCCTATTAGGAGCTCGTCCCTCTTCTCACGTCACTGACAGCCAGCCATCTGGGATCCATTGGGCCTAATTACGCCGCCTTTGGATTCCCTAACAATGCACCCCCCACTTCTTGTCCTCTCTTCTGCTGCTCTCCTCTGCTGCATTCTCCTCTCCTCCATATTCTGTCATTTGTCAGTAGCCACCTAGAAACACGTATGAAAATATGAGCACGCACCCATGCATGCTGCACGTTAAGGCCAATATACGCAGGAGTGGATGTACAGTGCATGCATGTATGTGTGTGTGTGTGTGTGTATGCTGTGCTACCGGTGATTACACTGACCTTAAGTTCTGACCACCTCAGTAATCCTCCACACATAGAGACACACACACACACACACACTACGTCATGACACTTAATCTGAACACAGCTGAGCTTTCTCTTGATTGTACTGGAGTCCCACCACCGCTCTCAACCACAATATTTCCCCTTCTTTGACTAACACACCCCAACAACACAGAGACTCACATCATCGACAGCGACACAGGCCCAGTTCTTCTGTTCCATCCCGAGGAGAAACACACAGTCTGGATCAGTCTGCTGTCTAAATCGTGTATTCAAATTGAATTACACAACTGGCACCGGACTAGATACTTAATTGTATAAACATGAATTCATGATGCATTAAATTTTGCCTGTATGGCGTGTTATGCATTTATTCGTACCAGTTAATCCGCAGAATGGTGGCAGCGTTTACTGAAAACACATTTAAAACCCTCACGTCTGCCGTCTCGCTGCAGTCTAGCACAACTCCACATGACGTTTTCTTTTTTTTTTTTTTTTTATTCTTCATTAGATAGTCGACAGTGGCAGTAAACGAGCGGTTGTTCCACACGATAACGTACGACGAAAGGTCACTGGCCGGATATGCACGCAGGATATCACAGCTACACGGTATGTGCCTCGAAACCACCGGACCACCAGGACGCTCCCTCGCCACAGCGCTTTGATATGGGGAGAAGTTCCGAGGAGAAACACACAATTCGGTACAGTACTACAGTGTGGTTAACTGAGGAAGTTTTACACATGAAAACACTTGCCATTTCCCAAACTGGATGAAAAAAAATACCAAAACCAGACGCCTGCTCAGGAAAAGGACCCGTTGTCTCTTAATTAGCATTCAGGGCTCCAGTAAACACTGGACTTAGTGTTTCCGACCAGGCCTACTGGGTCTATGGATTTTTACCAGTATGGGTTAGCTCATTAGCATCTTTCCTTTGACGAGGGGGCCCACCCACTGTGTGTGCTGCGTGCAGCACCGTGTCGAGCTCACATACTGTTTAATCATTTGGTGGTGAGCCAGTGTTGCTGACAGAAACACTCCCGAGTTCATTACAGTGCAGAGCAAAACCAAACTGTATTCATTCAGGAAAAATCAGCTTGAATGAAAAGAAAAGTGCGGCAAGAGCGAAAGGTGTGTTTCACAAACACGTCGTCAATCAGACTTTTACCCTGATGACTGACTGAACGGTCCAGAGCGAATCAGGAGTCAGCTTTGAAACCGACTTGAGATGCTGAGCAAGATTCAATCCATCATAATGTGATACAAAAGTGCAGGCGGAGAGAGAAGTGTAAGAAAAAACAAAGTGTTGTATTCAAGTGCAGATGGGAAGTTACGAGCCACAAAATTTGAGAGTGGGCTAAAAGCAGGAACAGAAAAATAATGACTTACTGTTTATCCACTTGGCTCACACACACACTTGTCATTCACATGGTGGAAAAAACCCTCATTTTCCTCTCCATCATGAAAATAATGCTTTGTGTTTTTTTTTCTTGACCTGGCTATAATCTCTGTTTATTCTAAATCTGCTGGTTTTATTAGCTTAACTGATATAAATAACCGTCCTGACAGAGCATAACTCATTTGTTTTACAGGCGACTGTTGAATAATCATCTAGAGGGTCACCTACATAAAACTGGAAGCCTGATTTTTATACTGCAATGACACCAAGTGAAGGAAAACATGCTAAGCAATATGAGAACTGTCAACAGTAATGTATGCAGAATCAGAACTGATTGACTGATATTATACTAATTAACCAATGCGGATCTTGACTTTTAGATTTTGCTTTGTTAAACACGTCACTGTGCCGACGACACAGAGGAAGGAAAGATGCTGCAGCGAAACTGAGCGAAGTGTTTACCTGAATGCAGCCAGGTACTCAGCATCGCCCATAGGAGGACTCAGACCTCCTGTCCACCCGACATTCACGTTGAAGCCTTCTCCTGCACCTGCACCCACCTGGATGGAGGGAGAGAGGGGAGGGGTGGGGTAGGAGGAGGAGGAGGAGGAGGAAGGAGAGCAGAAAGGGAGAGAAAAAAAGTCTGTGTGAATGTCAAAAAAAGTTAATGAGTCCCAGTGAAAGTTGAGAAACTGTGCGACGATGACAGATTTGTGTCAAGTGTTCACAGAATCAGCGCGCCTGTTGCAAAACTTGCAGCAATCGAGGGAAAGTGACTGCGTCTCTTCGAGGCAACACCAGGGAGTGATTATGATTCCCAAATGAAAGACGGATGGCCGTTAATTCAACACCCCTGTCTCTCCATTTTGATTTTGATACAATTTGTCAAATGGCCTTATAAATCAGTCGGAGCCACAACACAGTTACACCCGTTTATGGTTCCCAAGCTTTAGGCTAAAACTATACTGGAAAATATTTCACATTCGGGATCTGCTGCTGATATGCACTGCATGCTGTAAAATCTCCTATTTACATGTCAAAAAAATGTATATATTTGCACATCACATGCCACATAAACCTCACATGGTGTTCCTTCTCCATACGACTGATCTACGGTGTCCTGTATATGACTCCAGTGAATTCATATCTGCACTGTGTTTGGCGTCTGCTCTCAAAATGCCAAGCGGAGTCGATGCAGCTCCTCTCAGTTTGACCTCACATAGTTGGGGCAGAGTGAACTGAGGCCTGGGTCTTTGAGGGAGGATTCCTGCCTCTCTCTTTGTAGTCCTGCTAGCAGCCATTTAGCTGTTCTCTGAGCCTTTCACCATCAGTCAATGTGTCAGTTTGAGGGGAGAGTGAGGAGGGTGATTGACATGCTCTTGGCAACAAGGCGTGGTAATTTCCTTTGTGTGTGTGTGTGTGTGTGTGTGTGTGTGTGTGTATGGGTGTGAGAGGATGTTTGAAAGAGAAAGAATGCTGATGAGCATCACAGAGCGTCTGTCTCCATTCTTCTCTCAGTGGACGGGATGTTCACAGGGCAAACGAAAAACACATGAGGCCTCCTGTCCTCTGCCAACTGGTAATGTACCCGCATGCACGCGCACGTGCACACGGCTACACACATGGCCGCCGCACACAAACACACAAATACACAAATACACACACACACAATTTCTGCTATTGCTCCGAGTCTCTTGTGCTCCTCTGTCCTCTTTCTCCCTTTCATGTTTTGAGCGTTGCTGGACTGGATTAGGCCTCTGCTGGTTTCTGTGTGGTACGCGTACACTCTCTGTTATAGCTATGACATCACGCTCCTACCCCATGGTGTGTTATATACCTACACGGGGGACAGCGAGACTCCAGAGGTTTACCACACAGCTCCACAGAGGTTGAGGGGCCACTTTAGGCAAAGCCACATCCAAGCCAGCAGAGCGTTTTATGTGCCGTCCCTCATCAGGGGATTTTATGGGAAAACATTGACTATTTTATCCTCTTATTATTGCGGAGGAGGATGGGAGCATGGGGAGGGGATGTGGGGGACTGGATGGGTGGTTAACACCATGGTGGCTTGGGGTCAATTCATCTGAATGGAGATAGTCATCACACTTGGTTTCTGGTGAGACCACAGGCAGAATTCATAGGCATTTCAGTTTCCTGTATGCAAACAAAGGCATGCAATTCCACAGTACACATCCTGTTGTGATTCTCCGACTTTCAAAACCGAACTGTTTTTTTTTTTTTTTTTTTTTCAAACAATCCCGGGAATCATGGATCAAAAATTTATCTTGCTGACAAACACAATGTAACAGTGACAATGCACAAAGCTAAACAAGCTGATGCGATACTCTAAATTGTTCAGATTGAATTCGCGAATCGCGAGAGGCTTAAATTCTGATTTATACTGTAACCATCTTAAATTACCGGATCACATTGTTTAGATTCCAGTGGTGCAAGTAAAATGTGTTTGTTCTAATCATGGCAGATCTGACTGGTCTGAGGTCCAGTTGGAGGAGGAGGAGGAGGAGGGGGGGTTTTAATGCTCCAGCCCCTGTACAGTGTCTACAGTCACCCATCACATTTCCTCTCTCAGCGCAGGACAGGACTGCGATCGTGAAAATCCATCACCTCGAGCTCATTTAGGTTTTAATTGGGGCTTAAATGATGATGTTGACAGTTTCTGGATTTACTGTTACAATCCTTCTTCCTGTTTGACAAGTAATTGCTCCTGAGCTGCCTAACGTCCGACTGGAATCATTATCATTATCAAATATTCGTCAATCAATCTTCACGTGAGATGTGGAAGGTAAAATGATAACTCTGAGCTAAAAGCTGGACAGTATCTGTCTGATGAGCACAAAGTTTTCTCATCTGTTGTTTTTTAAGTTATTGTGTAAACAAGCAATTTGGGCCCATACACGCACACACACCAACACCCAGACGTCACCATGGCAACGTAAACAAAAGCACAAAAACACTGCCCCTGCTTTGGGAGGACTGTTTTGTAACTACCTCGCTGGGATGTCCACTACCAGGAAAGAAGTTGCCGTCGTCATAGCGATGCAGAGAGATGTACAGCACACTGGGGTCGTTGTAGAAAGCCTCCTGGGTGCCGTTGCCATGGTGAACATCCTGGACAATGATTGCATGACAGATTAATAAAACCACCAGAGCTTTTCCGCTGTCAATGGCAAAATCTTTAAGCTTTAGATGAAACAGGTTGTAATTAGTGTTTGATAGAGTCACAGTGTGTGTGTGGACATGTTGCAGGCCTGTGTGCGCACACACGTGGTGAACAGAGACAGTCACCTGGCTATGGATCAGTAAGTCCACATGTGCGTTTTGTGTGACTCTGTGTCTCCTCTAAGCGTACGTGACAGTTCAGATCACACATGGAGAACAGAGATAACAGCGTCTAGATGAAAAAATGATATATAGCAGCGCTACTGTACGGAGCTGCTCTGCTTCTGGGACCGCGTTTGTGCCCGTGATATATTTATGTGCCTGTGCATGTGTGTTTATTCCTGTCCATGTGGGGACCAGTAGTGCTAATCATGTGGTGGGTCCTCCTCACCCAGTCCACGATGAGGATCTTGCTGACGTTGAGTTTGTGTTGGAGTTGCTTGGCAGCGATGGCCACAGAGTTGAAGAAACAGAAGCCCCTGTGGACAAACAGACAGGAACAAAGGCAGCCACATGTGTTTATCAGGACATCCTCACTAAATTAATATCACAGAATCACCATATGGACCTTAGGAGCCTCAAAGACATGTCTCCAGTCATCTGGCATCATATGTTGGCTATCGAGTTCAGCTTGTGACAGTCGCTGCGCAAATCACAGAGGGGGAAACTCCTGCCACGTAAACATTTACTGCAAATATTTGAAAAATGAGGATGCTTCATCTCAACTTGTTTTGTATTCCATCTTTCACTGCTGACAAAGAAAAATGTCTCTTCATATTACACCATTGTGCTGAGTCTGAAATCCTGCATGCTGGAATGCAGAAACCACAAATTTTGTGACAAACAGAAAACCAAGCTTATCATAAAACTCATTCCACGTTCCAAATGATAACACAGTGTGAATTGCTGGCAGGACGGGCTGAGATGATTTCAGAGAAATGAACTCACGATTTGGCACGGCGGCTCCCTCACTCACTGTCTACAGTAAAAGGTATGCAAAAAAAGTGTTGATGTATGAAAAACAATGGAAGAATGTTGGAAGTGGCAGTGTCAGCAAGGGTCGTAAACTGTGGATGCCTTTGTCTGTGTGTGTGTGTGTGTGTGTGTGTGTGTGGACGGTATATCATACATACTGCTCATACTCATCAAGAAAAAGTCATTATCATCCCATAAATAACCAGTGTCAGGCAGTGCTGAGCACACACAGCCCCAGCTGAGTGTGGTTACTTGGCTAATGCCTCCTATCAAAGACTGATACAAACCGGTGCACACAACACAAGTACACACATCCAAGCACACACACACACACACACACACACACACACACACACACACACACACACACACACACACACACACAAGTTCTTTCAAGGTGCTTTGCTCTGTGTCCTGAAAGCTTGAAAGAAATTGAGTGGAGGAGGTAGGTTGCCCCAGGCATCAGGCAGGTAGCATACATCTCTCACACACACATTAAGAGAGAGACATAGCACCCCCACCCCCCACCCCCCGCCTCTCTCTCTTGCTCAGAAGTGTAGCTGATCTGTAATAAATCCTTTGAAACACTTTGCTGAGACCTCCTGGCTCCTGGTATGTGTATGTGTGTGTGTGTGTGTGTGTGTGTGTGTGTGTGTGTGCATGCTGCTGTACTTACTGTGGGGAGGAGTGGGTTGCATGGTGTCCAGGGGGCCTCACCACAGCAAAGCCATTCTGTGAGAGGAGAGCAAAAGCCTCAACACCTTGCTGCCGTCATAAATCATACGGTTGTAAAAAGGTTTACATGTTTACGCTGCTGTAAATACATTCAAATTACAGTCAATGGCTGCAATACCCGGGGGAGTTACCAGAGAATACTGTATATTGTTGTATTTACCACACAACCAGTAACAAAGCACGCTGAGAAAACACACTGACAGATGATTAAATACATGGTAAGAAAGGCACTCACCTTCAGCTCTCCTTGTGCGACTTTCAGAGCCAGATCTGTGACGCATCCCGCAGCGATACGGGAAGCAGCTGATGTGTGAAGTTCATTCCAGACTGTATCGACATCTACCTGTCAGTGAAACAGTGACGAGACAAGTCAAGTCAGTTCAAAAGTCAGCCGCACATGTTCACTGGAGATACGGTTAAATGAGGTGTGTTGAAAGGAAAGTTGCTGCATATTCAGTTTCAGACTTATTGCCTTGTTTGGTTTAACTTTATGAAATCCAGTGAGACCAGTTTGCAGATTTTATACCAAACAGTCTACAGTCTAAACTCTCAGTCAGCAGGTTTACCTCATTTCGTTTAGTTGAACTGCTGATATATGGAAATGAATTTTGCAATAATAAATCAAACGGGGAATTTTTCTTACAGTGCGGTGTAAAAATGTTTAAATGTGCAGCAGCTGAGTGTAACTTCTGTGGATGCTAACAACTGTGGAGAGACTTTGTTTTTCCACATCCACCTTCTGTTTGTTGCATCTATTCTCAGCGAAAAACCTGCCTTGTGTTCCTCTCCTGTTACTCCACGCTACGAGACTCATATTTCTGGTGGTGTGCCGTGGTGGAACAATGAAATCAGAGGAATTTCTTTTATCACAGACTTTGCCATCTTGTTCCAATCACCCCTCTTCACCAGACCAGCCGAGGGCCGGAAATCCAGGCAGATCAGTCGTCTTATCAACTGACACCCAGCCCCCTTCTTCTTTTCCTACCTCCTCTCCTCTCCATACTTATCTGCCTCCTCTCTTCTCTTTGTACTTCACAAGCGTCTTGAGGCCATTATTATCTGTGTTTTGTCATATGACGGGGTAAACACCTTTTGGCCTTTTCTAGCCTCTCAATTTTTCCTTCTCTCATTGTCCATTGTTAAATACACTCTACTTAGCTACCTTCACATTTTATTGTTTGCTTCTTCTTTCAACAACACTCCCTGTTTTGCCCAGAACCGTTCCCTCTAAATGAAACCCAGTTTCACTGGCACGCACCCCTCCAAGCTGCACTCTCTGTGCATGCCCTCTTTCTTCCCCTCTTCTTTTCAATTTCTCCTACATCTCACCTTTGTGCAGCCTTTGATTTCTGATTGGGGTTCAAAGTCATCTTAGCCAAAAACAATAGCATTAGCAATTTGTAGCATTATTAGCTTAATTGTGTAATGAGGCATAATCAGCCGTGTAATGTTTGCTGTTCAGTAATGCAATTAGATAAGTGGAAAGATTCCCACATGACTGGTTTTAAAGGCGTGTGTGATGTGTGTATGTGCATGTGTGCATAACTGTCTCTCTATGGTTGTGTGGGCAAATTTTAGTTTGAAGCCACTGTTATGCAGATATTTTAGTTGGTCCTCACATCAGTTGGCCTGGGTTTAGTTGTGACAGTTGAAGTTAGGTAAACGCAAGTGTCATTGCAACTATAGAAAAATCAATGTAGATGGATGGATGGATGGATGGATGGATGGATAGATAGCTCACCCCAACTCCTCCGCAGGGTAACATCACAAAAATCCGTTGAGCCAAGATTCCTGCAGACAATAATTCATGTCATGAAGATAATATCACAAATTAATGAACTCATTTCTTCATTATTATAATTGTTATTATTATTATCATTATCATTGATTTTTACCAGCCAGCTTGCGGTTGTCCAGCTTGAGGCGGTTGAGAGGGTTGGTGCCAAACAGAAGCACATGTTTCTCAGAATGGACCGACTGCAGCTCTTCTAGAGTGGCCTTCCTGCTGCGAATACGCTACACGCACACGCACACAAAGATACACAAATGTATAAGTATAATGCTGAATATAACACAAATTCTGGGGATATGCATCTAGCGTGTGTAGTGTGTATGTAAGAGTAAGAGTGTACATGTAAGTGTGTGGACATCCCAGCCTGTTGAGGTCAGGGATTATTAGTGATGGATTAAGTGTGTGTGTGTATGTAATATACCTCACACTGGTTCCTGAGGCCTCTTTCCAGCAGTCTGGACCAGATGCTCTGGACCCTCCCAGCATGTTCAGGGTGGCGGCTGTTGTCACCACAGGTACACTGGTGCTTCTGCATCTGGGCGTCATAAACCAGACCTGGACACACACACAAAAACACTTCTTCAGTATTTAATGATCTTATCACCAAAATGCCTCAGCAGGTATTGACATTCACTGCCTTTTTTTTCCCCCCCACATTTTCAAAAAAGTGCCGCTTACCGGTGGTGAAACGTAGCTGGACATCTGTAGTGGGGCTGGATAGTGAAAGAGAAGATATGCTGCTGGGTGGATGTGGAGGGGGCAGGGAGGTGGAGGCTGGGGAGGACCGGGTCCGAACCAGAGGCTGGTGAGGCCAAATCAGGGCAGGCATACTCATAGGGTCCAGCTGGAGACCTTGTCTAAGGATCACCTGCCTCTGCGGTTCCCAGAGGAGAACAAGGAATGTAGGAGCATTTGAAACAAGCAGCACATGGCAAAGACCAACTTCAGTACATGCAACAGGCTCTCAGCTCCAGTTTCTCTCTCCAGTACATTGGAAGCAGTCATTATTTGGTCAATTTAAATACTGCTTGTCTAGAACGAGCAACTGATAAAGAAAATGCAGCTCTGCCAGACACGCGGCCACAGGATTAAAACTCTGTGTTTTCATATTGTATAAATGAAGCTACGGCGCCCTCTGTTGTCAGCAGCATAGTTCAAACAAGAAAATTCATGTACAGTACATGAACACTGTGAATACAAATTACACAAAATTAAAACATCTTTTCTTTATCATAATCATCATAATTATATCATTAGTCATTAGTCAACATTGTTAATTGAAGACTCGATACTGAGGTCATTAATTAAGCTAAATTAATCAGTCTTTGTCAACTTTTTCCTCCAAAAAGTATTAAAGCATGAAGGAGATTTTCTTCTGAGGGACAGCAAGACTCTCTGTAAAAGTCAGCTAAGATGCAGCTGTGAATTTTTATTAGTACCTGATTCAGAGGATGTGAGGATTCGATCAAACTCTCCCGTGAGGAAGTTGTGGACTCTGTGCCATAAACTGAGTCAGTGCTCGCTGTGCTCTGTCTCCTGCGATGGCCATCCTCGCACACTGAGCCTGTTTCTGAGCCGCACACGGACCCTGGCCCCGACCCAGATCCTGATCCAATCTCCTCCATGTCCATGTCCTCCGATGGGATCTGTGTAAGACGAGGCTTCTCAATGGACTTGCTTGTTGTCTAATATAAGGGAGAGGTTTTACAGTATTTTTAAGTTGCTAATAACAAATTAAATGCTTTGTATATGAAGTCAAATGTTGTGTACCTATAATAAAGTCAGTGTATTACGATGAAGTAGTCTGTTTGTTTTTGTCTGTGCCTGCTTCCTCTCACCTTGCTCAGGTGTGAATTCTGCTTGAAGTCTACTGGAACCTCTCTGCTTGAACCTCTCAGCACCAGCTGCTGAAGGTGTGAGTGCTGGCTGCCGTGCAGAGTGAAGGGTGAGTGGCTGTAGGGTGGTGGCTCTGAGCGTGTCCGCTCCACAGGTCTGTGCGAGGGCAAGTTGACTGCGCCCTCTCTTCTGGAGGGAGAGGACAGGTGAGGCTGCTGCTGCTGCTGCAGAGGAATGGAGCTCAAACCATGAACTGCAAAGAGGAGGAGAGAGTGACGGGTTAGTACCAGGGCAGGCAGACGGACAGGAGAACGGGACAGAGAAAAAAACTGAAATAACATGACAAAATAGAGGCTGAAAAGAATCATCTAAGAAGAAGAGAAGATGGAAAAAGAAAAGAGATAGATGCGGCATAAGGGAATGTGTGATAGGAATGGGAAAACACTCCTCTACAGAAAATACTTTAGTTCCAGTGGAGAGCTCACAGATGACAATGTTGATTACATTTACAGCATGTCTCTGTGTTCTTAGTTAAACTGCATCACCATCAACAGCCTAATGGGGGGCGCTCTTGTGCTGTTAATCATATTGAGTCATAAGAAATGTTGAACAAGAATTAAGGACATTGTTGTTCCTACAGTCTGATTAAGGAACTGGCTTTAGGGTCACCATTTACAAGTGAACAGCTCTAAGTACGTCAGTTCACACCTGGCATGAAAACACATCTTCAAACGCGTCTCAAGTGACCACTAGTTCTCACTTCCCTGCTCATTTCTATTCGTGAAAACCAAATGAGTGGCTGTTTTTAGCTAGTGTGAAAGTTACAGAGAGGTCTGTTGATGATATGTGTGTGTGTGTGTGTGAGAGAGAGACTGAAGGGCCAGGACAAGTTGAGAATGAGCTAATCAATGCTCTGTTTACAGCTTCAAAAAAAAATGAAAGTGTGGCGGGAGACAGCAGTTGAGTAGGCGTCCACACTGCTGTCCACTCAAGTGATCAGATCATTTGAGACACATACTGATGCCAGATCTGAACAGACACATTATTAGGACACTGAATTTGAGTGGCACCGATGTTTTCCTGCTAAAATGTGGAAAAACTGTGCTGTGAGAAAAGTCTGTGAGTATTAATATACAGTGGTTTGTGGCGACTGGGAGGAATTGGATGAAAAAAATCACGAAATTGAAACAAAAACAAAAAAAATGAAAATAAGTAAAAATTAACGACCAACGTGTTTATCAATAAAATCTAATTAAGCCCCTTGATCTTTTATGGTTGAGTTGCACCACAGTCAGCATGATTCAAATTCCTTTGTGATGTCACTTGCATGTGTTCTGTATATGTGATTATGGAGGCGTTCCTGTTTTTGCTTTACAAAACATTTGCAGTTGCACAACTCACAAGAGACAAACTGGGAGTGCACCAGTCCAGTGTGTGGTTCCAGTATGAGCACAGGCTGCAGGCGCTGAGCCAGCGCTTGACTGTTTCCTTCCACAGGCAAGTAGACCTGAGGCAGAGCCGACACTGCCAATCGCCTGGCTACTTGTATGTCAGCCTGGGGAGAAAGAAGCGGAGAGGAGAAGACGAGAGTGGAGAGGTCATGTTAAGAAATGCTATATGGGCCAGTAGGAAGAAGGGCTTGGCTTGGCTTACTCAAATGAACAATATGTGGAATTAGTCCACAGGGCGAGGGCTTAATGGGCGGCTTATAATGTACAGAGAGACTCATCATGACTAATTCAAAAGATACGAAAGCACCACAGAAATCAAGAGGGAAGTGAAAGCATGAGCACACCACATGTTTCTATAAGTGTCCCAGTGCACAGGCTCTATCTATAAACATTCACTCTCAGATACACTCTTCATGGTGGCATGAATTTATCTGCATATCTAAGTGATCTGTAAATGTATTTAAATTGATACATGATTCATGAGGTTATATGCAGCTTTTCTTGGTAAGTGAATTGTCACCAATTTAAATAGTGACACTGAGGGGAACCCTTAAAGATACTATTGCTCACCTGAGCTGGAAGTCCAGCGGTGATGTTGGGCATGGCAGTGGGGCTGGGAGGCAAAGTGAAATGGGCCAAATTACCGTCCTTAAGCAGCAACCTCTGTGCCTGAATGAGGTTAAAACTGTCATTACACAGGTTATCTCTACGGACGAAACCAATGATCAGATCCATTTTGAACATAAACATCAAATGAAGTCGACTTTCGAAAAGGAAATTGTATAATAAGACTTAAATATTAACCAGGAAAATGAGGTAAGGTGTAAATAAAGATCTCTCCATGATAAATTTACTAATCTGTATGAACAATAAATTAACATTCATTTTGGTAGTTATACAATGAACTGAAAGACATATTTTGAAGTGATAAGCATTGCATAACTCTACGTCATCACTTCCCCTGTAAATTTGGCTACACGTTTTTAAAAATGACAACAAAAAACAAACAAACAAGAGGTAAAGATTTCCTGGGAAATACGTCATGAACCAATCCAAGAGGGGAAGATAAAACAGAGATAGATGAATTTTGAAGTCTTGATGTGATGTGTGTTTCAGCACTCAACCTTAACCTGTGCAGCTGTTAGATGCCAGTGTGCATGAGAAAGCTAAGACGCACTCACCTCATGAGCCACAGGAAGGGCCCCATTGTCCGAATGGAGGCTGTCGTTGGGTGAGCTGCACCCTGATGCTGGATTGCTGCTGCTGCTGGGGGAGGAGTCTGAATGACGGCATGGAGAGATATCCATAAACTCATGACAACCAAGTCCAGACACAGATGTGTTTATACAGAAAAGAGGATGCGCATAACAAAGTGAAAAATGAATTAATCAAACTGTGAAGGTAGAGCATGTGTTGCGATCACATGATGGGTGTTTCTAAAAACATGATTCAAATGTGCCACGCTGTAAAATGAAATATGAAATGAACTTATGAAAGCTAAGTGCAAATAAAACAGAAGAATAAGATGATGAGAGCGATTTGAGTTACCCAGAGTTTCTGTCCTGTGCTTGACGGCAGGAGGGGCACTGATCTTACGCTGGAGGGGGTTTGGCCTTGTACTGATCAGCTTCTTTAACTTCCACTTCAGAGTGGGCTCAGAGACTGCACACACACAAACACGAAAACACAAATGAGTAGACGAAGAAGCACAGACATAATTATCCCTTTGGATCCATAAAATGGAAACACACACACACACACACACACATATATATATATATATATATATATATCTTATAGAGTGCGTGAGCAGGAATACAGTGCGGTGATACTGATGCACTCATTTTAATAACAAAACAAAGTTAAAGCAATATGCAGCACAGCTGAACTGAGCAAATACCTCAGTCCTGGTCAAACGCATAAAAAAGTTCCATGTTTACATTGGTCGGGCTCCAATAAGCCCAAACAAAACAATCAATCAGTGGCCTGCTGAGAGCAGATAAAAGGCAGCTATGTATTGTCACCGAGCCAAAAACAACACTGGAGGGTGTGTGTGTGTGTGTGTGTGTGTGTGTGTGTGCACTGGCACCTGAGGGCTCTGTGGCAATGCAAATAAATAGTAGCTTATTGAATGGTTGGTCTACTTGAAGAGATGAAACCACTCCCACTCCCATTCACACGGTGAGAGAGACCTGCTCGAGACTCTCACGCAGTTCATTTTACACATACCTTAGTTATAAGTTATGTAACTGTTTGGGCCTTTGTGTCTCACTGTTGCTATTGTTTTTATCACTGTTTGGTCTCTCTCTGGCCCTGCAGGCCTGTTGCTTTATGACTTTCTTTAGTCTCAGTAGAAAGAGCACTACTGTGTAAGTTCACTCTATCCTTCGCTCTCTCCCATTCTCTAGCTCAGAATGCATATGTAATATGCGCAGTTTGCCGAGACGCCGAGAAATGTGTCGAGATGACTTTGAGTCAGACTCAGATTTCACAGAGCGCACCAGAAGAAGAGCAGACCTGAAGTGGAAAATCACCAGTGACCTTCACAGCTTTCACCTCAGGGTTGGGAAACCCCATCACAGACACAAACAGCTGGAGGCATCTCACCTGTCCTGCGCAGGGCGAGGTCCTTACGCTGGTCGCAGGGTGTAGGCTGGGGCTTTGGCGACATGTCAGGAACTGGTAGCCTAAGTAACCAAAACAATATCAATGAGTATGGGGAGATTTGCTCTACATAATTGAAATCAGAAAATGAATCACGGATTGTCATGAATAAATAAATGGTTATTAAAAAGATTTCTGACAGTTGATCCACCAATTTGACACTTTTTGAACATACGGCACTTTGCGTGTTTGCGTGTCTCACCTGTATCCTGGTGAAGGACTGGTGTGGTTGGGAGTAACCCTATCATGGGTGGGATGGTTCTTCATAATTATATGTTCCCGGAGTTTCTGCCTTACCAGGGGACTGGCTACAGCACCTGTTAGTCAATAAAATAAGACAATGATTTGGATCATGTACAGCCTTGCAGCTGATAGTCCTGCAGCCAAGGGTGGGGTTGATCATATAAAAATACAGCTAAATGTGTTGGTGTTGAAATCTGGACCTTTTTTTTCACTTTGGACTGTAAACTCTTGTTGTATCAATAAGCAGTCAAGAGACTTCAAAACTAGAGCCTGCAGACATCTGTCAGCTCTATGTTCTCTTCATTTCCTTTACATGAAAAGAATTAAAAACAGGCCAAAGTGTTTCCTGAAACAAGTGTTTGTTTGACTTTGGTTTGATATGAGGAGAAACTTCCTTGGAATCTGAGAATACATCACAGCACTGTTGGAAATCCCCTCCTCCTTCATTGAAACATACCGTATGCTGTGACTCATATCAAAACCACGTCAACAACCTTATGGTCTTTCAGGGAACCTATGAAAACACACTACAGTCTGATACCGTACAGTATGCATGATACATGTGATACTCACTCTGCTCATTTTTATTCTTGCGTATCAGCTGTTGCAACTCCTCTCTTTTCTCCTCTTCCATCTCTCTTTGCCTTTGTTCAGTGTTATACTGCAGAGGAACACATGAACACATTAACACTGTGGGTCCTCATCTGCTTTAACTTTGTGTTTACACAAAAGGGAACATTGCCGCACTTAATCACTGATAAATATGTCTATAGCTGAATATAGCCACAGGAATTGCATATTGAATAAAAGCCCTTACCTTGGCAAAGGCAAGCTGCAGCATTAATCAGTCGATCCATGGCACACATCACTCAGAATCAAATGCTGAGAATCTTGTTTGTTTATAGTAATCTGACCTACTTCTTACTCATTTCTGGCGAGCACTTCACCTGGGTGACAATGTGTGGCAAAGGCAACTGGCTTGTCCCAGTGGTTGCTGTGGTAGGACGTCCTGTACACTAAATAAAATGCTGCAGATGTGCTAATGCTACAGGATGCGGTAAGACACGAGTCTGAAAATTCATGTGTATACTCTCAGGACTCTGAAAGAAACGTTAAGTAGCTCATGCTGGTGGATGACACAGAGGTTTTTCCTCACCTGCAATCCCTGCTGGGAAAACTGGGGGCAATGCTGAGCGGGAAGGGTTCCCAGGAAGAAGGGAGGGCGGGGGGCCAGCATGGCCGAATCTGGGCCTGGATGCAGCAACCTCTGGGTGACACTTAGGTCCATGGGCTGCTCCCCACTTTTGGATAATGAAAGCTGACTGTTGATGATCACATCCACTACAGAGCGACACACACAGAGAGAGAGAACAAGGATAATAACACTTGTTATTTTGGAGGTGAACCATCAGTTTGCTTCTCTGGAGGATCTGCTATTTCATAAATCATAGCCTACATTTGACCTTCTTTGTTTCTTAAATGTCCTCCACGCTGCTCAGGCAGATCACCATCATAAATGAGGAGCACCAAGAATAGAGCAAATATCTCCTGTTGAGTTTGTAATTGTAACACAAAAGGTCGCCGGAGGAAGAATGTTTTCAACTGATATTCACAAAAACTCAGAGAACAATTTGAGCGTCATTTACTGTTTATACTTTACATAAACACGATCAAGAGTGCACTCAGTTTATTTGGCATAAGTACGTGCCCAGATGTGTACTTGTACTTGAACTCTGCACATTCACCAGTCATATTTCATTTCATTCAAGTCTTCCTGCCTCAAGTGAACTGGCCATTGTCCAACACTGCATTCAGTAAAGAAAAGGAGAGGAGGGGGGGGGGGGGGGGTTTGTGCATGGAGTCGGATATGAACATTGTGTGGTCAAGGCATTTGGGTCAGGTACACCAATCTGTCATCCACCTTCCAGGTTTTTACAAAAACGAAAGAAATAAAAAGCTAAATTTAGCACAAGTCAGACAAGTGGACCGAGCTCAACTAAAGACAGATGTCTTTTTATAGGTGCAGGGGAGTGAGAAAACGTTTTGATCCATTCATTCAATCCAGTGGCCATTGTAAATATGTCACAGTAACCTCGCTTTTCATCGCAGCTGATATATAACGGTAGCACGGATGGCACAATGCGGTCCTGATGGTATAACGCTGACGACGGCAGCTTTAAGTTATTTTCGACTTTTACGATGCGTCACATCAACAGGACAAAAACGTATGGCAGCTCACACATCACTTGACACATAAAACCGATAAACATGGTGAGGAATGTTTTGGTACGGACACAAAGGCACAGACAGATAGAGTACGGAAGGAGACACCTTGCTCCCTCTGGGGTAAAGGGACAGTGGGAGGGAGGGATGTGGAAATTTACTGAATTCATACGCCTGAGTGACTGCAACCCAGAATATTACTCAACATTACTCACATAATTCCTGTAAGAGGACATTTCTTTACTGGCATACCCTGTTGTTGTGGACAGCACTGTATCGCAGTAACAACTCCACAGTGAAAACACTGCCTCTCACACTCTCTGCAGTTAGCAAAATAAAAGAATACACTATCAAACCTATCAACTATCAATCAATAAAGCGCGCTAAAATCAAAAGTCAAGTGGAGGTCAAGTCATCAATGTCTAAAAGAAGAAAATGGTCTTGAGTGAAGCCCTGCAACACGTTCATAAGTTGCAGAGACCGTCCGATCAAATTTTCAGCAGTGCAACAAAACAGCCCAAAACAAACCTCCACATAAAGGCTGCACCCAAATGCCACAAAACTTCCCTCCTGTCTGCGCCAGACAGTTAGCCTTACAGACCCAGGCAGTGCTATTTGGCCCTCGTTCCCAACAGCAAGACTGACTCATAGAGAGAAACAATAATGTCTGTAGAGGAAAACACTTCCATGCTCTCATTACTGCAGGTCGATTGAGACTTAAATGCAGCAGAACATTAACAGAGCTGAGGTTGGTATGACCAGGATGAAGGATAAAAACACAGCTTAGGTCAGTTCACCGTAATAAATTCACCCTAATGTTGTGTTTTCATGTTTTCTGTGGAACAGAACAAGCGGCAGATACATTTACATATGTTTTTTTTTGTATGTGTGTGTGTGAGAGAACTAAAATTTTGACAGGTCATTGTTTGCACAGCTCCGCGCAGATCATCACAGTCAGAGATGATAAGTCTATTGTTAACTTTAAACCGCTGTTTTACAAGGGCAGGAATCCTACCTTACCAGCTACGCCACACACACACCGATGCACGTCAGGCCAAAAGTGTCTGTCAGAGAGACTCTCAGCTGCTTTATGCCTCTCTGTGTATCACTGTTGAAGCTTCCAGGGGCTTGTTTCTTTCAACTTTTTAAAACTATTAAAAAAAAAAGTGGCTGAAAACAAACAAAAAAAAAAAACAGGAAGTACCAGAGGCAGCAGAACAGTATGTATTTCTGAAGAATGTCAGTCTGCTTTTGCATAGGAAATCAGACAATCACTAGAAGAGCAGGATGGTGGTAGTAGCGGTGGTGGCGGCGGTGGTGGTGGTGGTGGTGGGGACTCAAATAATCTGCATACACTCTCTGAGTAACACACACACATATAGACATTATTACCGAACAAGTGAGGTCCCCTGAGGGAGAGGAAATGATCAGGAAGTCAGTCTCACTCCTTCTTCTAAACAGCAAAGAAACACCTGTGGTGTATTTTTACCCTGAAAATATTGTTGAACACCAGACTGCATCAACATGAAACTCATGTCGACTCATTTTAAACTACATGACATTAAAGACACCTGAACCACATCCACTGAATCTACTCTGCATCTTCCTGCAGTTTTATGTTAAGAAAAAGCCTTGTTTTAATGTCACTGAACCTGTGACTTGAGGCAAACTCAGCAGGTGACTCATTATATGACTGGACACAAAACCAGCTCGGTCACTGCATTGTGCGTCCAACTAAACAGTTAAGGTTTCCTCCACCAAGACCCTAAAGGCTTTCACAAAACCTGCTGATTCCTTTCTATCATATTACCAGGAGCTCACCACAGGAGGGCACTTACAAGTACACACGCTTTATTCAACAGCTCCGAAAGAGTAGCGCAATTGTAGTGCTCACCGTGGCCCGGCTATTCATCGACGGTGCTCTAAAAATACAAGATACATGTTTTAAAAGGGGAAAAGAAACACTATTCATGAGATAAAATCTGGAACATTTTAAAAATGTAGAGAAGTGTATAGAGATAAGATCTGTGTGCGTGCTTCTCTGTCTCTCATTTGTGCGTTGTGCTGCTAAAAATAGGCAGGAGACAAACTTCTGGTTTCTGTAATAGCATATTTGTTTCACAACCATCATCCTCATTCTGTGGGCCCTCTGCAGGATCACACTGAAGCACTAACACATGCATGCACATGCGCACACACACATATACACACAACACATGCACACATGCACACACACACCTGCACACACAGGCACATGCATAGGCTGTACTGCTGTGCACACACAGACACACACTCACACAGAAACAGTGACTTCCTGTTTCTAAAGTTAGCCTGCACCATAACATCCTCTTGGTTCATTTAGGCAAGCAGAAGCTGCTATTTTGGTTGAATGGCTTCACTGGTTCATTTTTGCAGCTTGAGAGGGTTACAGATGTCCTTCAGCAGTATTTATATCCACTGTGTGGCTCTAAAATGTGCTTTGTTTATTGTTGGGCTGGAGCGAACTCCGCAGCGGTATTGAATGGAGTTAAGTCACACATCAGGTTAAATGCTAGTTACTATTTGTATACATAAAGACAGGCGGCGAGCGGGCTTGAGGTCGGTGCCTGGTTAAACAGAAAGAGCGAGAATTCATTTGAGATATAAACAAATAAGATCAATGTTGTTTCTACGACAGTATCGACCACACAAACTGGTGCTCAATTGAGTTTACACTCCACAATGTGTGACAAAAACAAACGTCTCTCCACCATGCTGCCCACCACCTACTGCTCCGTCCTTCTCCTGCATCCCTACCCTCGTCCTTACGTTTATAGGAATCCACAGCTGCTGGGGACATTTTGTCCCTCTGCTTCCGAGCAGCTGGAGTATCAATCTCTGAGCGAATGTGTGCATCAATGTGTGTGTGTGTGTGTGTGTGTGTGTGTGCTTGTATGTGTCCATCCTAAACACGCCAAGATATTAATAGCTTGCAGTTGTTTCTTTTGAGTGTACATAGCAGGTTTTTGTGTTTGCATAAGTAGGATCTGCTTGTGCAACAGTTGATCATGTGTGTGTACACATGCATCAGAGCATCAGCGCTCGTCCTGTGTGTGTGTGTGTGTGTGTCGGTGCCAGTGTATTAATAGTGCCCATTTGTTTCTGCTGAAGGATCACTGTGGCTCTTTGTGCAAGTTTCACTCTATGTAACCGAGGCCATTTATTTTTAGTGTCACCTGCCAGTCAACACTTGTGTTATTGTATGTAATCATGCTGCACACATGTGCCTGGACACTGGGTTTGTGCCTTGCTGTTTCTCGACATATTAATAGCGCCAAACCACGTGTTTTGATGAGCGTGTGTGTGTGTGTGTGTGGCATATGTGTGTGTTTGTCCTTCTAAGTGTATTAATAGCATTACCAATTGTGCACACATGTCTCTGCATGCGTGTGCCGTGTGCAAGTGGTTGTCAATAACTTGCAATACTGATTTCATATGGTCTACTTTATAAGATATACCGTACCATATGTTGTCTAAACCACCAAACTGCCCCTGATTTTCTGAAAAAGTATTGATTGTTATGTTGTTTTCTCAATTTGTTTTGCAATTGTTGTCAAATTTGATGTCAACGAATAGCGAAAAATGTCTACGCTGCTTATTTTGTCCAAACAACGGCCCCAAAACCTAAGGCTTCTCAGTTTACAACGATCACAATACAAAGAGAAACAGTAAATCCTCCTATTGATCGTTAAAAAAAAATACTTAACAGATAATTTCCTGTTGATTAACGTACTAATTAATCAGCCGATTGTTGAAGATCTAAAAATAAACATGCCAATCTATCATTGTCAGATGTTTGGCACATGTTTACTCTCGCAGTTCGACTGTATGAAGCATACCGAACAGCTCATTTCCTTTTTCCCCCCAGGGCACATGAAGTAACAAGTTATTATGCCACAACATAAGACTACATTCCTGCACTTGACTGTCAGCAGGAGGAAAAAAAAAAAAAAAGCACAAGCAGATATGAGATTCATCTGTTGTGTAGTCTTTTCTTTCTTTCTCTCCTAGTCATCAGTGCTGTTTTGTACTGTCCCTGCTGCTCTCTTTAACCAAAGGGTCAGAGGTCAGACACTTATGAGACGTCTCTTGATCTTGGGTTCCCTGAGGCGGGCCGGGAAAAAGGTGAGGGGTCGTCGCCAGCTCACTGTAGAGTTGTGTGTATACGAGAGAGAGAGAGAGAGAGCGTCACAAGCTAGCATGCTCTGCAGTGAGATTCACCAGATTGATTTCTCACAGCTACAACAGACTCACAATTGTTGAAATGGTTTCATTATTTCTTCCTTTGGGTCTCAGGAGGTCAACATTTTTTTTTTTTTTTTTGGGAGGGCGAACCAAAATTTGTCCCAGGGTGCAGTCATAAGGTTGGCATGAGACTGAGACTCGCTCTTGCCTGAGAACTTCTGCAACATGTGTTCCCGCTGTTAAGAGCCGACAGTGACTCTTTCACGATCTGGCAGGTGCTTCTCATTCACCGTGGAGGGAAGTAATACAGAATATTAGCGCTAATGCACTTAATTTAGAAATATCACACACAAACGATCGCATTAACTTGAACCTCAATTATGCAAATCAAGACATCAGTTACGATTTGACCCGACAGGAACACCAGCTAACTTCCTTTTTGTACTTCAAAAGAAACAGCAAGTGATCATACGAGCGTGGCCTGATTCAGGTCAGTGGTCTGCGCACCTCATCTCAACCCACAAACATCCACCTCTGCACTGTGATCCTGACATTAACAGATGCTGTTGTTGAGGAAATGTGGCCCTCACACGCCCACAGAAAGAAAAACATACGGCACATGTTTATTTTTTCTTTTTTTTACATGTAAAAACCCAACGGCTGGCACAGGAATGATTTGACTGAGAGAACTGGTTCTCATGCCCACTTCCTATTATAAATCCACCACATGTCTGTATATTGTGTGTATCAGGGTCTGTTATTGCACACTAGGTTAGAAGGCTATGTACACAGAGGAGCGTCTTTGTTTCAAGTACACCCTGCAGTCAGTAAGAATAAGGTTACCGTCTTCTGGCTCTGGTCTGCTTTTACTGCTGCTTTTGATAAAAGTTACTGTCTTTGTTTGAACTTTGTTGATTTCCCTAATACTCTCCATCTTTCTGTCCTCTCTCTCTCTTACACACACACATGCACACATACAATCACATCACATGATACACGAGCAGAGTAATGGTCCTGTTGCTGCGTTTTTGAGGAGTAAAGTGTATCAGTAGTCAGCTGAGTTGATCTTAAATCAGGAACAGGAAATGTGATCTGGAGCGCTGGCTGGTTCAGAACACTGTCCCTATTGTCAGTGCACTGCTGTGGCTGACACTGGGAAAACACTGGGGACTTTTAAAGGTTATCTTCCTTGGGAAAAGGTTGATATTCACTCTCACAACTAGACTGCCACCCAAAATGGATACCTGGTGAAGACCTGATCGACTCTTACTCTTAGCTGTGGTTCTTATTTACATCAAGGCCAATTTGAGGTCAACAGAAGTATCATAAAAAGAAGTTAATCCAACACACGCTCTGTCATTGTTTCTCAACTAGGGAACGATAAGTGATTGATTCACCGGTCGCGGAAGGTCCCTTACTGCTCGTCTTAGTCATCCATGAGTTTTGCAAAGTGAAAATAAAACAATCTCCTGAACTTTAAAAGACGCTGTGAACGTGTGTCCCATCCAGAGCTGAAAACATACACTGATTAATTGCTTAGACGAACAAAGGAAAATCAGCTGAGTAGCTTTTTTGATGATCAACTCGAGCACATCTTCCCATCTTTTTCGGATTTCGGACAGCTGATCAGGTTGAAGGTTGTCCTATCTCAACAATCAATTAATCAATTCATATAAAATCAATCCACATTAGACATTTAACTAAATCAGTACAATTGAAAATCACCTTGGGCCCTATAAAATTAATATTCGGAGGGTCTGCCCTGTTTAAAAGTTGATGCACAAAAGATTAAAGGCCTATTTTACAAATAAACAATCAATAAACAATAAAGTCTTATCCCACATCTATTTCCAAACTATTATAGAATAAAAAAAGCGTTCAAGGTTTCTAATTTTGGCCACATTAGTTTGCTCACTCAATCCCAAAGACAACTCACAAAAGAACAACAGGTAACACAATCATCCGTATCAGTGGATTTCTGAGGTTGATGTGCATTGCTTTATGCAAAAGAAAAAAACAAAAAGAACAAAGCAAAACAAAAAAAAAACCCAAACTGTAGCCTGGCAACCGCAATCCCAGTACAATTATCTGATAAAAATGACATGAATTGCAAACTGTTGCACCAATTCCCTTACAACCAACCAATAAGGCCAGCGTACGACTCACTGATGCCAGCTGTAGGAGGAAGCTGATCGTAGCTGATTATAACACACGTCTTATGTTCAAGAATGTCGAAAAACTTCACAGACAGGGGGACAAACAGGATTTCCATGGGAAGAATTTGTTTGTTCTCCATGATCATGGTGGCTAAGTTTCATCTGAAGCCCGATGTGACGCCCCGATCATTGTTGATGACTGTGACAAAGCCAAACCCACGGGCTGTCACAACTTGTGCAGCAACGGGGCCTTTGTGATCAAGAGTTCAGGTAAGATGACACTGATCGTGTAACATGAAGTTGGTTGGTTGTTATGATCAAAGGCGTATTTCAGTGATGCTCTTTTGTAAACACACATACACACACACAGCCCTGGATACAGTATTTCCATCCTGTACAGACAGTCATGCAGGCACACGGGTCGACATTTACCTATTCAAAGCAATAATGATCACTGCTGGTTATCTGAGATGATGAGGGGAAAACATGATGAAGCAGCGAGGGAGAGATCTAAACGGCAAGAGAAAGGGGGCAGAGGAGTGTAGGTGGTGTCGATTCCTTTGGCACGGCCCACATGAAACTAATGTAACCGTATCCCCACAACAGCACCGTGGCTATGACCTCATCCTGTCCAGCGAGGGAACCTGGACACATGAGAACATTATTCCACGCATGGCTGCTGCATGTGTGTGTGTGTTTGTATGTGTGCATGTGCATATAATGTGTGTGTGTTTTCATTTTCTAAAGGGGAGTCCGGGTGGGATCTAACAATTTTTACAACTTCTGTCATAATACAGCACACACACACACACATTCAAACACAGCTGCCCACCCCACGGCCTATCACACAACCAAGCATTTGTTGCCTAGCAGTGAATGAGTCAAACTTTTCAATGACGTTATGGGCAGAAATACATTTAGCAGGAAACTCTACACTTTGCTCTCACAATGAGGCCTTAATGCTATAATTACATCATTATTCGGCCTATTTAATCACCCTAAAATAGCCCGCACTCCTGTCAGATTAGTATAACTACCAGGGCACCTTGAGTTACACAGTCAATTAGCTCAGACAGGTAATGAGGTATTTACTATTCACAACTAAGCATCTGACACGAGACTTCAAAACATGTGCTGCTACTCTGATCTGCACATAATTATGGCCATTTCCTTTTCTGCCTTGTTTCTGAACGGAAGACACCATTGACAATGCCAGCCAGGTGAGTCTTTCCACCTGCTCAGCTCCATAACCAAAGATTTAGCAGCGTCCATGGCAGACAGGTGAAATTTTTTTAGCTAACACTATACACACTAAAACAAAGCCCCCCCCTTCTTTTCAGGGTTAAGTATTTCCAACGTGAAGGTAACAGTCAAGGAAACTTCTGAGTAAAGATATTCTCCAAGTGCTGTCAGCCTCCACCGTTTGCTAGCTTCTAAACAGTGGACGTAAACAGAGACAACGTCAACAGTAAACGTTAGCTAAACAAGATCGCCTACCTTTCTGGAGGTGAGGGTGGTCACAAGCGACGGGGTTTTCAGTTTCATTCGACACGGGAGGCACTGACGGTCAGTTTTGAAGTAACAACAAGCGAGTCAGACAAAAGAGAGGACGGATGAAAACTTGGTCCAGCCGCCTGTTCCTCTCATGGTGCCCCCCCCCCACGTCCACCTCCCTCCCTCCCTCCGTCCCTCCTCGTTTCTCTTAACCCGTTTAGGTTCCAACGGTCAGCACGCGCCGCTGTCACCGCTCCATACACGCGCGCAGCCAAACTAAAAACGCCTCGAAGCGTTACGGTAATAGTTTTGACAAAAAAAAAAAAAAAAAAAAGCTCGTATCTGCTCGTCTGAAGGCGGCTCTCCTCCTCACGGAGAGTGTGCGAGTGTGTGTGTGTGTGTGTGTGTGTGGTGAAACTGCTGATAAATCTGCTGGGAGTCTCACTTTCATCCGTGTGTGTGCTGCTAGTGTGAGGGCTCCATCTGCTGCACTCCGCCGGGTAAAGGATGCTCTGAGTCTGAATGTGTGTGTGTGTGTGTGTGTGTTTGTTCCAGGCATTACTGAAGTTGTGGGGACCTTTGGTTTGACCACGGTTATATTGGGACCTAGGGACAAAAAGGACGTCCCCATCTACTCCAAGAGTCAACGGTCACACATGCTAACAGTGGTAGCTAACATTAGCTCGGGCAAAAACTCTTATGGACACACAACATAAAGCAATAATATGTAACTTTAACACGTCAAAATGACAGAGCAATGTTATATAGCTGTCCTTTTTAGTTGTGTTCTTGCATTATCCCAATTTTCAAATCCAGATAAATGCCTTATTTTATTTTAACTTTTTGTTTCATGCTGCTTTTTCATCATCAAGTAAAATATGACAAAGCATAAAATGTGTAAAATATCAATACACTAGTGCGTCCGTGAGCATTGTTTTCAGTCATTACTTGAGAATGACTTTCAATGATTTTGAACCATGATGGTGACCATGATCCCATGCTTTTTTTTACCACATCATCAAAATACATCTTTTGCTATTGTTTTGATTAAGTTACATACCGTGCGTTTAATGAGCATTTATCATAAAATCCTAGGAAAGGGTAGGTCAAGGTTAAGGCTAAGGTTTAGGTTTAGGCAAAGGTGGAAAGGTTAACAACACAGGCAGGAATAAGCAGGATTTAGCGTTATCGATGTAGTTTGTCATTCTAATATATTGAGAAATATAATTAAGATCAACACAGAAGTAATCTTTAACATTTTATTCTCTATATTGATATTGATATTTCATGTGTTCAAAGAATGAGGGCAACTGATTAGGTCGTAAATACTGCTTTAAGTTAATGGAGAAGAGTCATTTGTAGGGAAAGTCCAGTTTTATTAGATGCTTAACATGATGCCATGTGAAGCCTGTGGACTAGTTCAGTCTGGTCTTGTCCTGCACTCGTGTAAATCCAACACAAGTTAGTGTATTTGTACAGTGCTGTCTGCTCTAATTGTGATTGAACTTTCACTGTCTCTTCATCCCGCTCTAGGTTAAATCCACTCAAGTCCTCATCATTGGGTCCATGAAGATAAACCAATCGGGATCAAAACAAGCACTCAAAGATTTTGAGCTGAACCAGACTTTTATTTCATGTGACTGCTCCTGCTGCTATGAGTCAATGTTTACTTTTGTTCAGTTAAATGAGGAACCTCAGGGGATTTTTTTCTTTTTTAGAAAAAACTTTGAGTTAAAAAATAACTATCAATAACACTCAGTCTAATTTCAACAACAGTTTGTCTTTTCCTCTGTGCTCTTGGCCACGGCTTGACAGTCCATCCCCCAGTCACGGGGCTGTCTGTGCTCTGAATAATTTGAGATACGTACAAGCAAATTGAATTTCATAGCAGCTCTTCCAATTTTGAACAGCACATGCTCGGGACAGACCTTTCTCTATTTGCAGATGTGGCGAGAGCCTGGTGGCGGTGGTTTCTTCCTTAGTTATAATTTCCTTAAATTTAGCTCAGTTTATCAACTGTTTACGTTTACGGCATCATATGTCACTTGTTTTTTTGTTTACTGATTTGGTGTGACCTCTGCAAATGATTTCATGAGTCAATATCCGCATGTCATTATCTCTATAAACCACGTCATATAAAACATGTCAGATACTAAATTTCCATGAAATTGAAAACACTGTGTAATACAATGACGCTATTGGCCGTTGTTTATTAGCTGGACTGATGAGGACCAGATGGATGTTTGTGTTTCCCTTAACATGTCATCATCCAGTGTCAATAGAGCTCTCTCCCTTCTTATCTTTCCCCCTCACACCATTTCTACGCTGGCTCTGATGTCAAACTCACAGGGCAGTGCCGCCGCTGTGTAGCATGTGATTCGTGTGTAGGTGTGTCAGACAACCTGTGTTGCGTGAGTGTATGAGTGAGAGACACTTCTCAGAGATCTGATTTTTCAAAAAGCCAGAACAGTGAAGAACTGAAAAGACACATATGGCATACATGGGTAGGACTCCAAGGTGGAGTTTTGTGGCCAGTAGGGCTCACTCCTCTTCCAGTCACAGGAAGCCAGTAGGAATGAGAGGAATGCAGTCAGGCAATACGGTGATGGAGGGAGCAGCACTTGCAGGGCAGATTGCCAAGAAGAATGAAAGAAAAGTAGGGAGCCAAGGGAAGATAGGAGGAGTGAGAAAGTGATTAGAGAGTGGAAAAGGCCCGGGACAGGAATAATTAAGATGCACAATCAGGCAAAAGCCAACAGTGGCGTGCCTCCAGCGCTGCACAGACACACACTCACATACGAAAACAAAACAGCCCCGGCAGCAGCTTTTGTAGTTGCATGTGGTGCATCTGTGATTGTTCTCTCCGGTATTGACAGTTTGATGTGGATAATGTGCACTGTGTAATATCACAGACATTGCTACAGCATTGTGAACTGCAGGACTGTGTGTAGTTATCAGTCAGACAGATTTCCTGGTAGCGGGTGGAGGCTGGGGGTCGACAAACAAAGAATTTGTTTTTGTGCTGTCTAGGGGGTCATCCTACCATACGTCCATACACACAGGCAGATATGCACTGATGGTCATACAGACGCAGACAACTTTTCATCTCCTTTACTCTTTCTATGTTCTTATTTGTGTTTCTTGTCAAGTTAAATAAAGATATATTGCAGAAGATTACAAATGTGATTAAAAATCTCTTCAATGAGAAAAAAGGGAAGAGAAACACAGTAGAGGCACCAGGACGCCTCTGGGACCAACAGAGCTGTTGTTTATGGTTAAAGCATAATTGGGAGTGGGAATAGTGGAAGTGAACTAATCAAATCAGCTGCACTAATCAAAATTTTCTGACTAAAATGGATCAAAAAACTGTGATTGGTGAAACGGATCATGGGATGAACTCAGAGAGAAGAATCACTTCAGCTCTTCAGCTCATCTCTCTCCCTCCATCTCCATTGTTTCTTGTTGTCTTTGTTGAAAAAGCTACGATAAAACAACCCAGTAACAAAGAAAATGTCAATACATTAATACGTTTTGCTAAGTGACGTGTTAACGGGGCTTTAAATCACAACTCCTTCATTCATTCAGTCATTGAAAACCACAAGTCTAGACTCAATTAAAAAAAAAGTAGTTGCAGAGATGCAGACTTCTTTCATTCTCTCCAACTCTTTATGATAAAGGCCATTGCACATGTTCAAGTCTAGTAGCTGTAGCTAGCAGCTGTGTGGTGACTTTGAACCGAGAAGTCGCTGGAGGCTGCTCGCAGCAGTGGGTAGCCTCTAAAGCCTTTCCATTCCCAACAGCAAAGCAAAAGTCAGCCCACAGAGAGGGGAGAGATAGCACTTAACACTCGCCTAGTTTCTCTGGAAACTGACTGTGATGCTGGAAAGTGTTGCTTTACGACGCCTTCACACTCCTGTGTGCACACGTGTGGAAAAATGTTCAGAGTTCAGAACAGTGTGTACCTCTTTGAGAAGGTTTGCGACGTGTCTTTTAAAAACAACTATACATGTCACACTGAACAAACTTGTGAGGTTGTGATTTCACAGAGGCAGAAGTGAAGTTAACGCTCTTTCTGTAGAAGTGTTGTGATGCCTGCTTTTCATTAGACAATAAACAAAGTGGACACTTTGATAGGGTTGAACGTCCAAGAGGTAAACATAATGGGAGAAGCAGTGCATTTACCTCTGCACTTGAGCTCACTTTACAGCCTGGATTTTAAAGTGTAAAAAAAGGGTGAAAACGTCTCACCAAAACACATCATCATATTTCCTGTGGACAGTGGTTTCCATCTGTAGACAGTAATTTCTGATAGTATCTACTTAAACAGCTTCCTCTGTGACAAAATCCCTCTGGCAGTATTTTTCCTTTACATTTTAACTGCCCATGACAGTATCATTCAAATAAACTTGCTGCATATTCATGCAGTAAAAATCCTTTTCCACAAGGGGGTGATACTCAGAGAAATGACTGCAATCTATTGACTGATTGGTTTCTAAACACCAACAACAGCCTGCTCAGGTGGAAGAGACTCGTCTTCAGTATCAAACACTCGTCTTCATCATCCATCCACAGTGCTCACTTGACCCCCTGCCATCATGAAGAAGCCAAGTGGTCTTGATGATGAGATCTGTTTTCAATCACCAACACTTTTTGCTCTCACTCTAACTACAGCCAAGTCACTGCACTGTCCTTCAGCAACTTGGAAAATGCAATGGACCAGTGCAAATCCAAAACTCATTTTGATAATTGAAAACAAAGATGCATTTAAGTTTTGATTGGACTGACAATTAGTAGAGAAGGAAAACGCCTCTCAGCGAGTCATTATTGATGGAGCTTCTCTCGATTCTTAATGGAGGATCTTGACTTTTTTTCTTTTTTTAGAGAGGGTTGGAATATGTCGCCTACACAAGGCGAGTGCTGCAGATTTGAAATTGAAACACATGACTTTATTTTCCCTCTGTTCCCTCAGTCTACACCCGCACGGCTTGATTTAGACACACGTGCTGTGACTGACTCCATCTGATCAGACATGAGGGAGAGTTCGGTCCCCTGAGGGCCACTTCCAGCCTCCTGTGGCCTCTTAACCCTTCTGCCCTTTGACCTTTACAAACCAAACAAACTCAGAGTCTGATGATCCAGTTATACAGTTTGACTACCCAGACTGATTTGCCTCTTTGTATATGACATTTCTTTGTTGTCCCATGTAATCAATCTAAATATGACTGATACACAACTAATAACTCAACGGTTTTATTGCAATTGATTGAATATCAGAACTATCAATAGATTAAACATTTGTGTCCCAGTTCTGACAAACACACCATAAGACACAAGGTGCATTTGGCTAATACTCTCGCTTTTTTCCTAATTTGAGATAAGACTGATTAAACTTGTTGGATTGAGAAACATGTCAAAGATTGTTTTTCAGGTAATGTAGAAGTTATGCTGAAGAATTCCTAAAAGTTTGGACAGGCTGGTGTCTTGTATTCTTTAAGCTCTTTGCCAGCTACTTTTTTTTTTTTTTTTTATCAATGCTAAACTCCCTAAAACGCACATTTGTTTTCATCACTGCACAGATAAGGACAAATAAATGAAACCTTGAATGTCATAATTATACCCCATTATTTTTCAGAGAGGACACCGAGCAGTTAAAAGCCTGATTTATTGCCCAACAAACCACGTAGACAAGTCTCTAAAAATGGAGCAGCAAGGGAGAGTAAAAATAGAGCGAAAGTTTACTGTTTTGGGCAAGAGAGCAAGCAAAGGCTGAGGCCAGCATTTCATCTTATGCAGCAAGATTTATGTACAGTGCACAAAAACAAGGAAGGAGGGGGTGAGAAGCTAAACCTGCTGTACAATGGACTCTGCTAACCTTTATTCTTTTACCGTCTCTCTCTAATGATGTGGGGTTTTGAAGCATGTGGAGGTGGAGATGAGATGTGACAACTCACGTACTGTCAACAGTCAGTTTTTGCATCTTGTCTGTTGTTGTGACAGCGCAGCAGCTTGATTATTTCTTTGTTGTCCTTTCGATAAACACTTTCCGTTTTCCTACCTCTGTCTCTCTGTGCTCATCTCCTCCTTTACCGTTGCAGTTAAGGACTGTTGTTATTGTGTGTGTGTGTGTGTGTGTCTTCTCATTCCTTGCCCTCTATTTTCTCGTGGACAGACTAGCTCTCCAGGGTGGGTGGGTCTGTTTCCAATTTTCTCCCCTTCCCTGTCCTGAGAAACAATACTTCCAAAACCAAACAAATAAAACCAAAAAAAAAAAAAAAAGTTGTTGCTGACCACAGTTTTCCTCTAAACATTCCTGCACATTTGTATGTCTGCACGGTTTTGAAGCATTCACACTGATAACAAAGTGTAGCTGTTCCTCAGAGTCCAGAACAAACCTAAAGCCTCTCACAGCTGAAGCCAAACCAAAAGCTGACTATCTGCCGGTATAGTGAGAGCGCATAGCGAAGACTCAGATAAAACCAAACAACAACTGGACTGAGAATCTTCAGTCTGAGCAAAACTGTGTGAACATCTGCAGCTGGACGACGACGACATTAAACAAAGATTGACATGCTCTCCCACCAGTGATATACTACTACTATCACTTTTTTTTTCTCATGCAGCTGTTACACACTACATTACTACTTATGAATGCAAATAGCAAAACATGTTATAGCTCCTTACCAGCTCTGGGTGCTGACATCCAGTGAGAGGTCCCACTGTGCTCCCACAGCAGTCCACTCAATCACAGAGGCAGCGGTCGGCCCGGCCCACGGAGGCTCGGAGGAAGAAGATAGATCCTTTGCTTTGACAGGGGAGTGGTGCTGCAACGCTGGAGCCCGGCTGTGCACTGACAGAGAAAGTCACAGTCAACTGCTTGACACAGCGGGCTCCCCCTGACTTTTACTGTGTTGCACTTCCTCTCATGTGAGCTAACTCTCTCTCTCTCTCTCTCTTTCGCGCTCTCTCTCTTTTTCAGACAAGACACAGTTGCTCTGCCCTATCATCCCACTGTAACTTTTTTGTCAGTGCTGCCCCTGCACCAGAACCTCAGGGGAGGGAAGGGAGGGAGAGATATGTGTGTGTGTGTGTGAGTGTGTGTCTGCACGTGTGCATGTGTGTGTATCCGTGTGTGTGTGTTGTGGAGAAGGAGAGAGCGAGAGATTGTGTAGCTGCTTGTGTCTGACAGACAATAGCAGGAAGTGTTGCTTTAGGATGCACAAAGTACACGGGGCCCAAAAATAAGAATCAAACATCAAGTATTCAGGTCTTAAAAGGCACATTATGTTACAGCAGTGTCAAACTTTACTTGTTAAATACCTCTGCAGATAAAAAATGACATTAGTGCTCGTGTTGGCGTGCTATTGACTATTTAGTGTTTCTTTTACAAGATTATTCTAGTTATTTACCATATTATGTCCAGTTTACATAATAATTTACACTTCATTTGTTGTGAAGTAGCTTTGATGATCCACACAGCTCAAACAAAAGCATCCAGTTACATAAACGTATATAAGTGGAGGGGGTGCAAACATAGAGCAAACATGCATTAGATATAAAATCCAGTTTTTACCTCGGTTTACTCACGGTGCTTATCAAAGGCAGATAACTATAGTATGCAGCAGTGGTAGCACTTCTTCTTTTTTTTTTTTTAACCCGGACCCAGTCGAGCTCCTCGACTCCTGTGTAAACACAAATGGAGCATTCAGTGTGATTACTTACACGAGGCGACATATCTCACCACTGCAATTACGTTTCAGCCTGAGTGATATTAACAAGGGAGAAAACAGCCAGGATGTTGGTGATTTAGGGGCAGAACAGTTCAGCAGTGTTGTGTGCTCTTAACTAATTACACAAGTTTATTTCAATTTGATCTTATCTCGGCAAAGATTCTTGATAAGCTGCCATAGTCATTCCTGGCTTGCATGTAAATGAGCGAAGCCAGGAAGGGAAATGCAGGTTATAAACACATGACATCAATTTCTTCTTCTTTTTCTCTCATTTTTTTTTAGGTACAGTAATTCTGGTAAACGTTCCCCGGAAATACAAGCGGAAAAGACAAGTTACTGCCTGTGGTTTTTCTCATAGTTTTGCCGCTGCTGAGTTCAGTGAGGAGATTCATTCATATAAAACTATACGACAGCGAGCAGCGAGCTTTACAAGAAATCGAGAGCATCTAAAATGATTCAGACCTGACTGATCTAGACCAATGTCAACAGTAATAATAACAGTTACAATGAACTGTAATATTCTGCAATAATCGATATGATAATCTGACAACATTTTAAAAGGATTCTCAGTAGAAGGGCTGCACGTAACACTTATCATCAATTCATCTGACGATCATTGTTTCAGATAGATTTGTTATTTTGTTTTGTCTGTTGAAACAGGAAACAGTGAAAGAAAAGTCTTGGTTCAATATCAAACACACTCAGCAAACACTTTTTGGTAACACCTGTGCACCTATATATTCATGCAGTTAACCAGTAAAACAATCATGTAGCCTTGGTGCAGCCCGGCAGACAAACATCAGAAGGTTCACCTGATGTTAACATCAAAGATCATAACTGTGACCTCAGTAACTTTGTGGCTGGGTTGAGTGTTTCTAAAACTGTTGATCTGCTGATGGGATTTGAACACACAACATTAGAGTGTAATCAGAGTGGTCCAAAGAACAAAAAAAACCTCCAGTGAGGACGTATATACTCGATGACCAGGCCGCAAATCTGGTCCTTGTTCATGACTGTCATGTGCTTCTTCTACATCTGGACCAATTTCTGGCACACAAGAGAAAATCTTGCGGCTGTCAGACGGTACTCAAGGATAACATCTGCAATCTGCCCAGATGTGGACCAGAGAATTATGTTGGTCCAGAAGTTTCATTCTGCTCTCTGGGAAGCGTCTGGTTGATGAAGTCAGAGGAGATTCAGAGCAACCTTACGTTCAGTTTTCTGTTGATTGGCTCAAAGGCATCATCACAGTGCTGACAGTACATGCGATCAACAGGATTTATAAAGTAATCTGGACATTGGATTTTCAACCTCATGCCAGAACATGAGTGAGGTTTGCATGTTTTTACCTCTCAATCCCTGGAGCACTTTGCACATGTGCTTAAAAGATCACCATAAGATAAAGATCTTTATAATTTTTGCAAAAAGTTCAATTGATAATTTTTATCATGCATTTAATCATACTCTAGTTATTTCAGTATTCAGCCACGTGAATGTAAAAATCCTTTAAATGTGCAATAAATCAATCTGATTAGTTTGTTTAATTCTCCCAATCAGCACATCTTTCCACTGACCGACCACAGACCTTCCTGCAGACATAACAATGCCCACAACAACAATGAGAGACATAACAAGCCAGTAGCTGACCGTGTACCGCAGCCAAGTCGACACACATTTGTCCTGTTGAGTTAAATGCACCTACACTGAGTTTAGCGAGTGCGTGCTCCACCGCCGTCTCTTTCTGTGAGAGGAGAAACACCAGCACAAAGGTCGACAACCCTCCTGACCTCGACTGCTGTGTGGTCCGTCTCCCTCCGCTACTGCGCTTAGCATCTATGGATTAGCTTTCTGCCTCAGATGTAACTTCATCCTTTGGGAAAACATACTGACCAAAGGAAACTCATGTTTAGGGGTCGTGACCCTCTGTCCTCAAGGCAAGTGAGATGGGTTGTGAGCCCTGGAGTTGCCCTGGTCTCAGTTTCTCCTCAAACAAACTTTAAGCAGAAAAAGAAGCCTGTGATGTGCAATCTTTGAATTTTTGCATAAAAAGCTGCTCATTTGCTCTGATTATATCTTACAAGTCAAACTACGCAGACGCATGTTCAGCCTCAACGGAAAAAAGTATTTCATGAACTTAAAGGATTGCTTTTGCCTGTGTTGGTGTTTCTGTATGTCTGTGTGTTATTTTTAAGCTAACCTCCCTAGAAGAGATTTCCAGGAATTTCCACTTAGCAACTATGACAGCGTGTGTGTTTTGATTTACATAAAAGAAACTGTTTGAATTAGATGAGCCCAGTTTTCGAGCCCTGTGAACACAAATTCTTCACAATCTTGGCATAAATCAATGGGATTCGGGCACCGGCAAGGACACAAATAGCTAAACTGTTCCTCTTGGAAAAGGCAGAAAGAGGAAAAAAAAAAAAAGAAGCAAAAAATAGACGTCAACGCAGATAAGAAACAGGTTAGGAGTCCTTGAGGAACACAATGGGATCTGCATCATCTGGAAACATAAGGTGCACAAAAGCTTTAAAAAGACCCTGAAGATCAGTGTGTGAGGAGGAGCGGTAGGAAAAGGGGAGGGGTGGGGGGCTTTATCTGCCAGAGCAGAGGAAAATACTGGAAATGTCTTATCAGCATGTGAATGACCATCTTTTTTTCCCATTATCCTTTTCAACTTATCTGTTTTATCACTGGCGCTCTTGGCAATTCGACACAAAATTTACAGTGTGTCCATTCACCTCATTTATGCTCCGTACTTGACACATTTGAATGATGGAGTTTATAAAATAGATCCGTCTCTGGAGTCTAAAACAAAAAAACTTTTTTTTTTTGACACACCTTATATAAAAAATGACTCATATTAACAGAAGTTGTTAAAAGTCTCTCGTGTACCATCTCCTTTCTCTGGCCTCTCTTTGACACTGTAATAACAGTAAGTTGGTGTCAGCCAATCAGAAGAGAGGTCACGGCCTCCTCTTCTCTGATTGGCTGACTGTTTTCTGAGTGATCCAATAAAAATAGAGCAGATTTCAGGTAAAACACTCAGAGAGAAACCAAATCCTGTAAGTGTTAGATGGTTGCTCCAGGTGGGCCGGGCCTGGTGACTTCTTTTTTTGTGACATCACAAAGTTACAGGTAGTCCTGACGGTTCAGGGGCATTTCTCAGTGGACTAAAGTTTTGATACTTTTCACAGAAACTTCACCTAAAAGACTCGAAAATCAAAGATTAAAAAAACTAAACAGGTCCTGAATATAAACTTTCATTTTTAAGAAAAGGCTTAATAATTTCCGAGAACAGCTGGGTGTTGGAGTTTAGAGGAATAAACCATAAACTGTGTTTGGCAGCGGCAGTTTTCAGATGTGGATCTTTTTTACACCAGCAGCAAAGAGCGTGTGGGATAAACTACAAACCCATGTCCCAGATTTTTGGACCACAGTCTGGACGCCTGTTGCTCAGAGTAAACAAGTAAAATACCGGATCAATTCATTACTGGTTTTGGTTTTCCATGGGGTTTGTTTAACAACCAGATTAAGCAATGAGGTTGAAAACCAAAACAACCAACACAATCTTTAAAGTCTGCCGCTGATGACATCTCATAGGTCCTGATGCCCTCTTGAAGAAACTCACCCTCCAACTGTGTCACTCACACACACACACACACACACTTCTAAGAAAGTTGGTTGTTGTGCTTCTCACCCTTCAGCCGAGCCCGAGCAGCGAGCTGGCCCGTCTCTCACAGGAAGGGGGAGTTTCCTGAAAGGTCACGGTTGTTCCAGCCAGACCAAACACTGGCTAATTGCTTTGTTGTTTGTCGGGTCGATGCCTGTTTTTGTGTTGCACTTTTTCCTTTGTTTAGCATTCCCAAGTATATTACCTGAGCCCGTGGCCAAAATCGACGGGGAGGGGAGGAGAGGGAATTTGAGGAGTGGGAGGGTGCGGGGCTCTGTGAAGGATGCAGTGGCACGGTGGATGCCATGATTAGGCCGTGACGCCCCCCACCACCGCTACACACACACACACACACACACACACACACACACACACCCCATCACTCTTTGTTTCTCAAGCTAAAAATAGCTGGAAAAGGAAGGTGCTTATAGGCCCCGTGGGGGGGGTGGGGGGGTGGGGGGTCTACAGGGGCCAGGACAAGCAGGGGCCGCAGTAATTGGCGAGAGACAAACAGCTGGGGGAGTGTGTGTGTGTGTGTGTGTGTGTGTGTGTGTGAGGGGGCTCTACTCCATGCAGCTGTACTCTGTCTTTCAGGCTCCATATCCCTCTCAGATTGTTACATTGCCTCTTTCTCTCTCTTTCACACACACACACACACACACACATACACACACACACACACACACAGCAGTAGAGGAGAGTAATGGGTCCCTGACATCCAGAGCCCTAAAGAATGAAAGAATGTGCAACATGAGGCAAGGGAACAGCTGTATAGAGGGGGTGTGGGAGGGGGCAGGAGGGCGGCGGTGGTGGGGGCAGTTGATTCACAGAACAGGGGAGATGATGAAAAAAAAACGAGGGGGGGGGGGGTAAACTCTCAGAGACTCACAGTATGTGAAGAGGGTGGACTCTCCTGGAAGAGGAATCAACAAATTTATCGGTTTATGTCAAATGTTGGTCTAAATCAACCCCAGAGCGTCCTCTGGCCGGGGGACTGGGAGGGAGGAGGCGGTGGGGGCGGGTGGGAGGAGGTGGGTGAGTTCGGCAGATGTTTTGCTCAGCTGTTGCAGAACCGATGATCCGCTGTTGGGTGGATGTGCCTCCGATTAAGTGGTCTCTGTAATGAATCAACCTTGGGAACTCGAACGGCTGAATGAATAAGACCAGTGCAAGGATGACAAAGTGCAGATCCCCTCGTGTGTGTGTGTGTGTGTGTGGGAGGAGGTGGGAGGTAGTGGAAACAACATGAAGTCACACCAGCTATTCAGTCTTTGTCCTGCATTACATCGTCATGTGTTAAAGCTGGACTGTGATATATGATGTGTTCCTGTTTCCATACACGTCACTCGTATCACAATACTGTAAACATTCATGTTGTTTCCTTTTTAGATGCTCGTTTATTAAACAGCAAGATTTAATTTACTTAAATATGACTTTGGAAACAAAAGTCTTTTATATTAGTATTGATACCTAAATAAATGGATGGACACATATGTTTTTACATGTATGATGTAAGTACATGTATGTCAAACATGTGTATACATAAATTACATGTGGAAAAAGTACTTGACATTGGGTTGTGCACTTGAGCTCTTTAATGAGCTGTTAACCTCCTGTTCTTGGGGGGGGCAGGCCAAGATAAACATCTGTACGTTTGTACGTTATGTTTCTGTATTTTTATACTAGAAAGCATCTGCATGTGGTTCAATGTGCCACTCCCAGGTTTTTTAGAAGACGGGCGGCCACATTTTTGTTCAGCATACGCACAGTGTGGGAAGAGAAAATAGCACAAAAAGACACACGCACAAGACACTAGATGTTGGAGAAAACCACATGTAGACGTGAACATGCACAATCATGGATACACACACACAGACACATGCACACACACAAAACAGTTGTGCAAGAAGTATTTCAGAGATTTTTCATTTGTTTTAATTCATTTCTTTACTTTGTGTTGCAGAGTTTTTTGTGTTTGTTTTTTTTTACACCTGCCGTCGAAACACACCTGGATCACATGTGCACACTTTGTGAGGAGAAGTTTTTACTTGTTGTGAAATCCCCTCCTCCTTATATCTCTAGTGAAAATACCACCGTCGCCGTGGTTAGAGACGACACTTATCGCAACATCAGAGGCGTGTTTGTTGTTGGTATACGTGTGTGTGTGTGTGTGTATGTGTGCATATAGGATCAAAGTTGTGCAGGGGCTACATGTCACTATGCACCTGTGCGCTGGCGGAAATGTAACCCCCCACCACCACCACCACCCCCGTCACCACCACAGTGCACGCACACACGCACACACACACACACACACACACACACACACATTGGCCACCTGTACTGTCTCTCGTCTGTCTTGTTACCTTAATACTCGGGTTGTCGAACTCTGTAACCGTGTCACCCGTCGCCACTGCGTCTTGGCTCAGAGCCTCTGAGTCTGTAACAACAGAAAAGCATTTTCTTCTTCTCTTTCTCTTTGATGTAAAAATAAGATTGTAGTGAAAACTGAAATAAAACTTTCACTCTGGGAACAAGATGAATGGATCATTGTAAGGAAAAAGGACAAGAGGTTGAACAATTAATCAGTTTGGACGTTTTACAAATTACCGTTATTGAGTATTGCTTCTAAATAGTGTCTGATGGCTGTTCGCCGTCCACCAGATATCCACACAGAAAGTAAAAGACCCCATGTTAAAGATTAGTGGTGACTGTCTGCAGAGCCCCCCCCCCCCCAACAAAAAAAACTCCAACCAATATAGAAACTGGACGCCGTCAAGCTGGGAGGAATGGCGGATACACACTTAGCAGCGAAGAAAAGGAAATACAGCTCCCAGAGCTTCAGGCTTCACCCGGCCATCACCAGCACTGGGAGCCCTGAAGGCTGTGCCATGACGAGTATGAAGTCCAGCGCCCAGGTGGCTTGTGTGTGTGTCCACCATTTCTCCCGGCTTGATGGCATCCCGTCTCTATCTCTTGGTGGTAGTAGCTAATATTCAAACATGAACTTTGAAGGCAGAATGGGTCAGGCCTGACAACCCCTGCGCTGTCAGGGTCAGGGAGGCGTGTGCGGTCGAGCCCAAGAGGAGGAGCCCAATGTGAAGGTTGTGTTTACAAACTGCAACTGTACCTTTAACATGACCTGTTAACCTACATACTAAATAAACCGCCCCCCCATTTGCGAGAGGGGACTGACTGGGCTGACTCTGACCGAACCGTCCAAACTATCCGTCCCTACATCCACGGCCTAAACTGCTCGGGGCTAGAGCCAGTGCCAGCTGACACAGGCCGAGGGCGGGCTTCAACCCTGCACAGGTCACCAGTCTATCAGAAGGCTGACATGTTGAACATGCATGAACACACACTCACATTCACACTTATTAGCAATCGAATAGTAGAGACCCCACACAGGTACCGGGAGAACATGTAAACTACAGATGGACTCCAGAGGCTTCTCACTGTCAAGTGACAGTGCTAACCACTGTACCAGTACACCACGCCTGCTCCAAGGTGTCACACCAGCCTTTTAAGATCCGCTTTTGCCCTCTAAATGTCTAAAAACAACATATTTTGGGACTTTTTTGCAGCGTTTTGCAGATGCATGCACTTTTTATCCACACACATTTTGTTACAGACTGTATTCTCCTCTACTGTCTATTAATGTTCCTGTGTCGGACGAGTTCTCTCGCTGTCTCTGTGTTGTATGTAGGCCAGGGTGACCACAGGGCTGATGGGAGGTTGGCAGGTGTCCCCCACCCCCCCGCTGCCTCCAGCTGTGATCAGAAACTCCGTGGTTTTTACTGAGAAAATGCCCCCGGCTGCAGAGGTGTGAAACGCAGTCTGAAGCCAAAGAGCTGCTCACTTCACACACACCTATACCCGCACTATATCTGACCGGCTGACATTGAACACAGTGTGTCTGTGTGTGTATGTTACGCAACCCGTACACATGTCGACATCACACCACATCTATGCAACAAAAGAATACAAGCATCATCACCATGTAGGGCTACTTCACCTGGCAACCCCCCCCCCCCCCCCCCCCATCCTCCACCTCCACACCCCACCTGTGTTTTATGGTTTATTCACAAACATGCTCATCTGACACGTCGTTTATCTCACAGTGATACTCTCTGATGCTCGGTGTGACTGCTTCTGTGTGAACGCAGTGGAGCCCGAGATGTTGAATGTTCAGGAAACCACAGACACTCACTGCTCAAACACCACACAATGACATTTAAGATCCTACATACGCACACATATAAACATAATGAAGTAACAAAGTAGCTAGTTGTGTGGCTAACCATCTCCCCTGTGTTCAAACTTTTATACGTACTACAATAATTTTCTATTTAAACCGATACACTAATGTGATTTATGATGCAACTTTTCACCAGAGCGACTCACTCTCACTGTTGTGTGATCATTTTCCTCTTTAATTCGGACTAAGCTCTTTTCTCCTTTGCGTTACACAAAGTATTTGCTGTAGTGTAAACAGGGCTGAGCCTACCATCTGGTTTGTATGTGTGTTATGAGGCCTTGTTTGTTTTCTGAAAACATAGCAGCTCTTCTTGTTACTACACAGACTGTTTCAGCCCTCAGCTTTACATGAACTGACCGCCACGAACAAACAAGCAGCAGAAGAGAAAAGCATCAGAAAGAAAGTGATTAGCATGTTATCCTCTGTAGCTTAGCGTGTTAGCATTAAACACATCATACTCTCGAGGGAAGGCTGATGTACGGTGGCCCTGAGAAGCCAGTATACTGCAACAGTATGACCCTTAAAATGGTAGTTTTAAGATCATTTTGATGTTTCTTTGACTTCTAACAGGAAGAGTGGCTCCTTACATTGACACAGCGCTCCCTGTTGGTCTAGAGTTGCACCCACAAAACTCTGGTTTACTGCCTGGCTTTCTCTCGCCACAAAGCATACCACTTTACGGCGACATGTCACACACCAGGAGAAGAAGAGTGCAATATTCGCCGGCGAATATTTTGCATCAAAACCATTCATACCAGTGGAATATGCAGCAGGTGTGACAATTATAAACCAGAGTTTCGCCTTGTGTCGGGTGGGGCTTTGCCACCACGTTGCGCCTTACAACCATACAACACACCTTCTCTTTGATTATCCCTCATGTAGTGTGTTTATATTAGCCAAACCTGCCATGCCACTGTCGTCTTGTTACCAACTCTTCCAAAACAGCAACTCACTATCTGATCGATGTCCTGACAGCTGTGACAGGGTGGAGACAGACACAGGTTGTTGACATTGTTGCCATGGTGTTGTGTAGTGTTGTGACATACCTCCTTCACACGCAGCATGATTGGTTGATGTCTTTAGTCGCCGGGCAAAAGCTCAAGCAAGCTGCAAAAACTCAACACAACACAACAGACAATTTTCATTAGAGGAAACCAAAAAAAAGTGACACACCGAGCTAAAGACTAATGCTAAGCTAACAATACACACTCATTTGTAATGATATCTGAATCACGTGGTATTGACGTTATACCAAACCAAGTAAACTCACCTTATCTTCAGCCACCATACTGAGGGTGCAGTCATTAGCCTGCAGACTTCCAGTCATTAACCATCAGCCTGTGCAGAAAAAAAATCAACGGTAAATGACTGGGATGTATTTAAATGAATTCAGGTATTTACTGTAAGACACAGACCTTACAGGGTAAGACACACTTACTCTGCAGGGCGATGCACTTGTGAACGATGTGAATCATGACGCTGGTGAACTGTGCTGCAATCTCAGTCACATTCTTACTCATTAGCAAAAGCGACTTTTTCTCACTGTCAAAATGCACCAAATACTTTCTCTCTTCGCTCTTTCGACATCAAACAGGTGTGAGACTCGCTCATGGTTTCCCAGACGGCGTGGCGTGGTGGTGACAGTAAACAACAAACAGCAGGAGACCAGTGATGAGAAAAGAAGCTGATCTGATCCTGTGAATCCATCTCCAACTGAAACCTGTGAATGCATCACTGTAGCTGGGTCATGTTAGATTTAAAGGTTAAATCCTTTTCTCCATCATTACTTATTTTTATCACTTACTTATTTCTGAACTCCCACAGAAGCTCACATGCAAAGTCCTGCTGCTGCAGCCTGCTCCAGTGCAGTTGCTCAGGCTTTTAACACTTGGGCAAGAACAACGGTGTTTGCAGTTTAGTTCACTTCAACTGTCAGATTCTCCCCAGTTCTTCTTGAGAATGAAACCAGTGACCTTTCATTTGTATGCAGCTATGCAGGTTTAGGACTTGGGTTGCAAAACAACGAATAAATTGACTTTGAGGTCCAACCAAAAGATTTGCATTTCCTCTCAGGCAAAAAAAAAAAAAAAATCCTCATTAGAGGAATGTGTTTCAGATGATTGTGACGTGTGACGTAAAAGACAAATGATTAAAAGGACAAATCTAAAGGTGATAATAGAGTTCACACCAAAAGCTACAGGAGTGAGCAGAGTGTGTGTGTATGTGTGTGTGTGTGTGTCTTTTTTTGCTTTTGAGGTCGGGAGTTATATTTATTCTGGACTAAGTTCATCATCTGTGATTTTTGACTTATTGATTTATGAACTCCTCTGAAGCGAAAACTGCAGCTGAAGATAAATGTGTGTTTATTGTGGAGGACACTGTAGAAATAAATCTGCACTTCCTCCAACTTTCCACCTAAACTCCGTGCGTAATGAAATCAGGGCCATTATAGAAACCGCATGACTGAAGTGGCTAAAAAGTGAATAAACACAGTGGCATGCTGCGTGTGTGTGTGTGTGCATGCATGTGTGTGTGTGTGAGTGTGTGTGTGTGTGTGTGGGCTGAGAATATAAATGTAGGGCACGGGAAAACACGGAGGAAATGTCTGGCTGTTAATGCGACTTTACAGCCATTATTTTCCAAGGAGAACACTTCCTTAAACACACACACACACACACACACACACACACACACACACACACACACACACACACACACACAGAGAGAGACAGACACACACACACACACACTGCCCTTTTCCTTTTGCCTGGAAAGTAAAGAGGGCACGGGAACAACAGAAAATAACTTTAAGAAGAAAAAAAGAAAAGGAGCCAAGATGTTTTTGTTTCCTGTTTGGAACAATGTCCAGCTCAGGAGGAAGAGGATAAAAAAATCCTTCCAGCCTTTTTTCCTCTGAGGATAATGAACATTTTTTTCTGTCTGTTGCTTCACAATTTTGCAGAATGTGATCGCTCAGTGTTGTGAGACTAGTCAGAGCACTGTGAGTCAGTCCTGCTCCATGCTATGGCTACCGTGAACAATGAAGGAGTGCCCTGCTACAGGTTTATTGATGTTCTGTATTTATGTATTTTCCCACTCTGTCTCCACCTTCAGCTCTGCGAGAGCACTGAATATTATTTCGTTCGCCCCCATGGAGGGGCCTGAGAAGTGGAGAAATATCCACGGGCCATGCATGCGTTCCTCACATTTCTGAACCAAAACCACATGCTGGGTTTAGCCCTAATGATATTTGAATGACTTGCATAAAGCGCGTGCATCCCACATCCAGTCTAGATACAGAGGAGTGGGCACAGAATCAATAGAAAAAAGTGAAAGAGGATCGTCTCTCTCCTTCTCTGTCTGTTTCACACACACACACACACACACACACACACACACACACACACACTTGATTCTTTGACTTCATCTTTTTCTGCTTTGTCTTCTGGTCATGACTGAGTGTTTGGTTTGAAATAAAACTCTCTCTCTCTCCCTCACTGTCTGTCTTTCTTTCTCCCTCTTACACACACACACACACACACACACACATGTACAGAGATATGCACACAGAAAACAACACGCCCTTGTTATTACTGGAAAGTCACAACTGACATCCCCCTGCAGGCGGCTATGTGCCAGCTGAACAGTCATACCCCAAGCTGGGGCGCAAAAATAAAACACCCCTCTTTTATGCCAGGGGCATTCTTAGCAAAACACACAGTTAGATTTCATACGCGAGGCCGCGCGCTGGTCTATCAGCCTGAACATGTGCCGCACAGAGCTGCAGTATCAACCTCTGATAATATGAGGGCACCACCCCAAAGTATTAATACCCCCCACAGACAGAAATAAATGCCTCTGAGGACCACACCATTGTACTGGGGCCACTCTGCACTGTGGTCGTGTGCGTGCGTGTGTGTGTGTCTTTATCTGGTACCCATGACCAGACTTTGCCTCACCCAAACTCCTAACGAGTCATGTAGCACCATTCCAAGAAACTGTCCTGGTGTGACCCTGCTCAGTGAACGCACCGTTGGGGACACCACAGCTCAGGCAGCCTGAGGTCAAATGATGGAAGCTCTGAAGCCTTATTCATTCTCTGCCACAGCTCTAAACACAAAACTGATATATTATTATCACTACACCTTATTGGATGGATCAATGTTATCATTGAACCCATATCTACCTCGACCTGTCCGATATCCGTGATCATTTTTGCTCTGTTTTTTCGTCTCCCCCATCTCCAGTAGAAAATAAATAGCTGCGTAAAGTACAAGGGAAAACCAAAACAATGAGCTGAAAGAGGCTAAAACACTCCTCAGAGTTGAAGGGAACCACAGCTGACATTGATAGCTATCAGGTAATCAATACAATTTTACAATCAAAAGGCAAATGAGCTCCTCTGCTGATTTCTTCATTAGTGCAGCTTCAATAGAAATAGACCAATATAGATGGACAAGCAGGTCTGATTTCCACCACACACCTCACATCAGTTCGGCTCATTTCCTGTGTGGACATCCTGAAGTTGGACGCATTCCTGTTTCACCTTGACACCTGGACGAAGCACGAAGCTGCTGTTTGTCACTGAGGTTTATTAACTATACATAAAAAGGCCAGAAGCTACAAACCCTGTGGAAAAGTACCAGCTGTTCAGTTTCTGCTGTGAGATAATGCAGAGAGAAGCCCTCACACCTCAGGGATGTTGCTGCAACCAGAGCCTCTCTTTCCTTCGTCTAACCTCGTGCACACAGACGCAACGGCTCAGCACGAGCGCAACCTTATCAGCAGGCAAAAGAAGTGCCTCTGCTCCGTACCAGGGCTGACAATTAACTGTCGCGCAATGACTGGATTTCTCTGATAACCTTTTATTTGTTCCTCCTGCATGTCACCACTCGAGCAATCTCGTTCTGTACGTGACCAACCAGAGAGGTGAGAGCTGAGGTGAGCTCACATCTCTCTTCCGACATATTGTCCACATGTCAGATAAATCTTGATGTTGAGGCGGCTGGTGTGTGTGTGTGTGTTTACCAGCGTCCGTTGTCTTCCCCTACACACACACACACACACTCACACCACAGTGTTGTGGTGAGTGTGTGTGGTATCATCTCAGTGATCTTAACTGTTGCTGGATGACCTCAGCGTGAAGATCAGAGAGGTCATCAGGTCAGTGGAGGGTGTGATGACACACACTGCCCTCTGGTGGCTGACGGACAACATTAAAGATTTAAAGTTTCACAAAGCTAAAGAAACGTAAAGGAGAAATTTTAAGGGGGGGGGGGCAATCCAAACAAAGACAACCAGCTGCTTAATATCTAATTTCAGCTGCTTGAAGAAACAGCAACAACACGGAGGTCAACAAAGTCCCAGTGTTTATGATGACTCCGTTTTTGTGTTTTTCTGAACCAGGTCCACTGAGATAATCACTTTGACTCTGACATTCATTTGTGTGTATGTGTGTGTGTGGTTTGAATAAACATGTATATGAACCAGGAACATGATAAGGGAATAAAGAAGTGCATCTATAATAACACATTATATAATAATATTATTATTATTGAAGCATTTCTGTACAGTTTAGTGTAAATGTGCCCTGATTTAAAATATGAAGCTCACTGTTTCATTTCATTGTTTTCTAATGTATATGTGATATATACACTGACTTTTACACTTCATTTAATCATGTACATTGTGTGTATTTTGCTTCTCATTTGGTGTGAATGAAGTCGTTTTATCTTAAATCATGTTGTTTTTGTAAACGTAAGAGATAAGTGCACATGTTGCACATGTTGTTGTTGCTGTCGTCTGGTGGGAGTCGAATACTTTCTACTGTTTTAGTGTGATAAGAAAAACAAAAAACAAACAAAAAAAAAACATGCTGGCTGATGCGCTGCCATGACAGAGCCCAGTCTACTAGATAAAGATGATGTGTAAATGGTGCATCAGCTCTGTGAACAGCGAACTGTAAGTAACAAACCATGCAGAAGCCTGCTGCTATGTACAACTGTTTATTTTTGATTTGCAAAACATCTGACAAAAATAACATTACATAAACACCAATTTATAATAGAAAAAAGAAGATCTTTGAAAAAAAATGAGACAAAAGATAAATTGCAAATTACATTAGAATTTAGGTGACTTTTTTTTTTTAAAGGTTTTTTTTGTTGATAATTGCAGCCATATCATGCTGACCTACACAGGCAGTTTATGGCTAGTAGATTCATCAGTATGCATGTGTTACAAACATAACATTAAGTGCTTTTGTTGGTTCAGGCATTTTTTTTTTTAATTGAATGTGGCAATGATTTGGGTTCACAATGCAGGGTCAGAATCCAATGCCAAATTCAGACTTAACTCCTTTATAAAAAACAAAGGAAAAAGATCAATAGTCGTGGCCGACAGAGTACTAAGTCAGAAGCCAATCTTCCACTCAGACAACCCTCCCATTCAAATTAAGCTGGGGAACATCTGAAGCCAGCTTCATTAACACCCTCCCCTGCATTAAAAGGGTCACGTTATGGCACACACAGCTCAGGGTTACAGATGTGACCATGGCGACATTGTTCCTCAGTATTGAGACTGATCAATAAAAACTCTCTAATTTCATTCAGTGTTTACCTGAAGCAGTTTGACATGAATACAAAAAGAAAAGAAGAAGAAGAAAAGAAAGAAACTTGGTTTAAATTCACCAAAGTGAGTAGTTGCTCCGTTTTTTTTTTGTTTTTTTACATGATACTCGGATCTGAATGGAATTTGTTTTTTTACACTCCGACCCCCCCCCCCCCTCAAAAAAACAAACAAAAAAAAAAACAACACTAATGTTTCAAAAGACACAATCTTCCAATGAGGCTCGTCACACCACCGCTGCCGCCGGGAGGGGCTGAGGGCGACACTTTGGATGATGCCTGCATTACGTAGTGTGTGTCGATAATAACAACACACGCCTTGATACTTGAGATAAAAAGCAGCATTGCATGGATACTGAGGATTTTTTTTGTTGTTGTTTTACACCCCTCCCCAATCTCCCCCCCCCCCCAAACAAACAAAAAACATTGGCAGGGAATGATGAAGGTGCGGGAGCAGACTTTAGGACAGAAGGAGAGGTGAAGACATGGGGGGGGGCAAATAAGAGAGACGGAGGGGTGGGATGGGGTGATGGGGGGGGGGGTTAAAAGGGTGGTGTACTACAGAGCAAAAGACTGCGCTAACAGTACCAAGTGGAGCGCAAACAACAAACACACCTCTCGCTTCTCCTACTGCCACAAAGTCTTTCAGGTTGTTCCTTCGACACAGCTGGACTCACTCCACAAACCTCCTCCTCCAGTTTGCCCTTAAAATATATAAATATATATATATATATATATATATATATATATATATATATTATAAACTTAAGTAAGTGTGTAGATATCAGCAAGCAGCAGGGCAACAAGATTAATTGCCTCTGTTGCTGAAAACTACACAAATATCCCAAGGACAGAGGAGAAAGGACAAAGAGGAGGACGTGTCACTTGTGGAGTAAATGCAGCTTCATCCTAGCCAGTCTGAGCCCCGTTGGTCAGAGTGCAGGCACTATATTAAAAAAAACACTCCTGGTATTTTGTGCGTTAAAAAAAAAAAAAAAAAAGAAAGAAAGAAAGAAAAAGGAAAAATAAAGGCAATGCTAATCTGATAAAAGAAAAATAAACTGTACAAAAAAAAAACCAAAAAAAAAACAACCTATGAATGACTTCATTAGCTGGACTCTCCCAAATCTGTGAGATATCTCTGAGGTAATCATTGAAGTATGACTCATTAGACAGCAATAAATACCAACATGAATACAAATATTACAAAAGTAAAAACAGAGGCAAATGCTTAATGCTGAAAAAAATCTGAGCTAAGAGAGGTAGGTTTTTTAGGTAGATTATGGTGTACATCCATTGTGGACACTCCTTTTTGTAAGAACTACATTAAGTTGATTCCATTACAATCCCTGTCCTAATGGGAGGAAGAATAAAAACAAAATAAAAAATAAAGACTTGAAAGCCTTGCATGGGAGATGGCTGACTGTTTTCTACGACTGATATCATACATGTTTACAGACAGGATTTGTAATGGCAACAATTATACAAAAAACTTCAAAAATGTCTACTAACATGATAAACTGTAAAGCTTGCTGGTGATAGTGTACCATGAGTTGTATATTGCAGGCATTGTTAAGGTGTTATATATATATATAGATATATCTGCCTATCTATCTATATATATATATATAGCTAGATACATATGTGTGTATGTGTGTGTGTGTGTGTGTGTGTGTGTTGCCAATCTGGAGGAAATCTCAACAAAAGATGGATCCATCTGATTTGTAGAGCAGATTTCCGCTGACGTGATGGTTTTCAAGTTCCAGTATTTTAACAAAAACCACGATGCAGAGTTTAAAAAAAAAAAAAAAAACTTACGGATTCTGAGCAGCCAACCATGGATAAGAAAAACAATAACAAAAACAAACAAACAAACAAACAGGAAACTCTGGCGGATGCAACGCATTTGGATTCAACTGCTCTTCAATTCCACGTTGGTGTCAAAGGCCCCAAAAAATAAGATTCACTTACATATTCAGTCGTTAAAAAAAAAAGGAAACAAGGAGGGAGGTTCCCTTCTGAAGTCGGCTGAGGAGTTCCCCTGACCTGAATCTACTTGTTCAATATGGTACGATGCATCCTCGAGACTCTTCCCGTTTGTTTTCTTTTTGTTTGTTTTGTTGTTGTTTTTTTTTTTAAATCCCCAAGAGAAACTCCTCTTTTACCCTGTTCTTGTGTGGAGGGACGTCTCCCCGTGGCACTTACATGTTTCACCAAACCTCCCATTGTTTTTAACATACACAAATCAACACTGCATCTCTATCTCAAAAAAAAAAAAACAAACAAAAAAAGTAAAATAGAACAGAAATCAAACCAATACCTACATACAGAAGTATGTAATTCAGAGAGAAGGAAAAAAAATCAACATGGAGACTTTTCAAAACTTCAAAAGTCAGTGTTCAGTAACCAAGCACATCATACCCCTCATCAAACTAACATACTATACATATGAGTGGTACTGCCTAAAGACACTCGAGCCTCGACTCCTTAAAGTTCAATCACAGCAGGGAAATTTATGGGACACGTGGAATTATATATATATATATATATATATACGTATATACACAATATAATCCCAGTAATTTTCAGGAGGAAAAAAACAAAAAAAAACAAAAAAAAAACAATCTTGTTATAATATAACTTTGTGGATATCCAAGAAGGATCCGATATCTGTGCTGTGCAGATCACCTCTGCCTGTCCAACCCTGACTGTCAGCTTCCAGAGTGTCACAGTGACCGATAGCGAAACAGTTGGAACGAAGCCACAGTGACGGAGAATGGACTTCAATTATAAAAAAGATAAAATATTAAAAAAAAAAAAAAAAAAAAAGAAAGAAAGAAAGAAAACACACCCATATGGGCCGAACAGATTAAAGCAACAACTGTCACAACTTCTCACGCAGCAGTTGTGAAAACACGTTGAGCTCAATAACAAACATATGCTCTCTCTCTCTCTTTCTCTCACTCTCTTTCTCTCTCTCTCTCTCTCACACCGTCTTCCTCTACGATCACAGAGTAACTCTGGCCTGCTGAGATGAAGGAAGCTCTAGGTCTGACGTAGGAAGCCCGAGCAGCCAATCACAGGGACGTTTCTTTTTTTTGTTGTTTTTTTTTTTTAAATAACAGACGAGAAGAACAGTTTGAGACTTTGAGCACAAAACCATTGGCTCTTGGCAGGGATTACATTTTACACTTCTGGTGTATGTGTGTGTGTGTTTGTATGTGTGTGGGGGGGGAGGAATTGTCTTGATATAAAAGACACGTTGTCTCATACACCCACATGCGGCAAGCCGTTACGATACGTTACTGGCCTCTAAATCTAAAGCGCTCAGATCCTCTTGGCAGTTTGGTTTGTCTAAGCCATTAGATGCTGTCTGATGAAGCATAAGCCAAAGATGACTGACAGCAGAGAGAAGGCAAAAAACGAGCTCCTATCGCATTCAAGCTTATCTTTTCCAAAAGCCGTAGATAAATAGCACGAGTTTTAGTTAAAAGATTATATAATGAGACATATCCAAGGCTCTGGAGTCATGACGCCGATGTGCTGTAATGCATCAGGTGTACAACTGTAGCTTGGTGATCTATATGGCTTATATTAGAGAGCAGCACGGTATGTTTAGCTTGTCCTATCTCAGGAAAAAAAAAAAAAAATGAACCTTGGAAATTAGTCGGGAAAAAAAAAAACAAACAAAAACAAAACATCAACCCCCACTGCTACACTGAGTAATGTCAAATACACAAGCAATCCCTGTTGAAGCCATCCTTAACTCATTCTTACTAAAAAAAAAAAAAAAAACAAAACAAACAAAAAAAAAAAACGACAAAAAAAAAAACATAATCAAAGTCAAAACAAAGAGCATAGTGTCTCAGGACATTGTGATAATGAATCCAAAACAAACCAACAAAAAAAAAAAGGGTCAATATTGTATTTGCATATATATTTCTGAAAAAATTAGCCTTGAGAAATACGTAGCCCTATGTACAGCGACAGACACATGACGTATATATATGTATATATATATACATGTATGTGTTGTGTGTGTATTCGTATATATCCATATATCCATATACATAGATATATACCTGGTATTTACACAATGCAGCCACTAGAGGGCTGCGCAGCATACATCATCAAACAGGAGGGCCTGGGTGTAGAGGTGCACGCTGCCACTGCTGCCGCCGCCGCCACAACCAGACCCTCAGACATTCTAGAAAATCCACTTCCCAGTCAGAAACGAAAGGGGTGTGATATCTGTGGAGGTCTGAAGCAGCTTCCCAAGCTCTCCACCCACCGAGCTCACTGTGCACTGAGGAGGAACAATTCATGGAATTGTTTTTGTTTGTTGTTTTTTTTTTAAAGTCGAAGTATAACGTATAAAACACACACACAACAACAAAAAATAGAGACCATTGCAATTACATCCGTATCTATGCCAATTCCATGTAAGGTATGCAGCTATATATTAACAAGAAGAGGCCCCCCACCCCCTTTTTCTTTGCTTTGGCCTCTGTTTACTATTTCCAGTTAGATTTGGCATTTTAGCCCTTTAAAATCTGTGATAATATAGACGCTGTATATCAATACATAGGCTTGAGTAAAAGGTGGTATAACAGTGCTTAGGATACATGTGGTAGCAATTAACTATTTACAGGAAAATAAAAACAATTACACAAAAGAAAAAGAGACGAATAATGAAAAAAAAAACAAAAAAAACAAAAAACAATTTCAAAAAGAGAGTAACAAGCCATAACGCAGGCTTAGTTTGATTGACAGTTAGCAGTGTAAAAGTAGCTAACACATTTAGTGGCTAATTCTCACCTCAAAACCAGGCACCCCAAAATTTCCTATCAAAACCTGACTACATTAGAGTACTACGCTCTCTACTCTGCAGTATAAACCTATTATAATGACATTTTTCCTTCATAGGCTGTGAGGCTAGTCAGACAAGACTACATGCATGAAAGACCCATGGAGCAGCAAGGTTATTATTTTAGGTACTGGAAGCTTTTGTTGTTGTTGTTGTTGTTGTTGTTGAGAAAGTAGTTGACCATACCTTTGGTGAAAGGTGAAAGGCATGTGTGTTTGATTTGTATACACAGTCATATACATATGCTGCCTTTGAGAGAAGCAGATGAAAAACAAAACAAAACAAAACAAAACATAAAAACAAAAACAAAAAAAAAAAAAATACAGGATTTTATTTAAAACATCCAAAAACGTCAAAAGTAATGTGCAGGCACTGCTTTTTGCACTGATAAACTGAAATGTCATCTGTACGGTATCTAAATTGTTCTGTGTAAAAGTTACTGTTTCACATAGGTGATGTAAATATAAAACAACCCCAGTAAAACCGAGAGGTAGCTCAACTGAATGGCTAGATGAATATATGTTGTTGTCAGTGTGTGCACACGACATGTAACACACACATAATGTCCTGGCATCTGAAGCAGCTGTTGGTTGATTTTAAATACAGACAAAACACTGTATATAGGCAGAAGTTGTATGTATAGTTTAAATCTGAATTATATTAATATAAGTTCCCTTGTTTACTGTGTCTTTTAGCATCTGCTTGCTCTCCATACAACCTTGGCCTTTACACCAAGACAGACTTCTTTTAGACAAGACACACATGAAACCACACACACACACACACACCATCTCCTCTCCTCCACACACACACACACACACACACACACACACACACACACACCTTACTTCACACCTCCATTTAGCTCATCTGGCACATTCTCAGCTCTCTCCCTCCATTTTTCATCCCCCAGGGGCCTCGTCGTCGTCATCATCCTTGTTGTCTCTGCTGCTGCTGCTGCTGCTGCCCCTGAGGTCCAGAGGTTGGGCCCCCGCCTTTAGGAGACTTCACTGCCGAACACCTCCAACACCAGCGGGGTGAGCTGCATGCTGTGCTCCGGCTGGAAGGAGAGCGAGCGGTACTGTTTGGAGTGCTCCTCGTTGAGGCTGCGCAGGTCGGCCAGTTTCTGGATCATCTTGGCGTAGAGCAGCCGTCCTCCTGGGTGGTGGAGCTGGATGTAGGCCTGCAGGGTTTCTGAGAGGCGGTCTTGGAGGGCTTCGATCCGTGCGTGATCCTGCACACCTGGGCGATCTGCAATAAACAAGAGAAGGAGAGGAGGAGAGGGTGTGGGGGGGGGGGACTTACGATTTGGGCTTCTTACATAAGCAACAGAAATGAACAGTTACAATCTGAATGCCGCTGTGAAAACCGATGCGTTCAGTGTTTGTGTTTTCTCTGGGATGACAGAAATATTTATCCTGGAATCACAAAGTTGTTATGAATTATATAAGATCGCATGATCTCTGTGTTTGTATTCCTTTCCATTCTGGTGAGGACGTTGCTAATTTTAGATCAGGTACAGCACATCTATGTATTGTTAATGAGCTGCTTCATACACACAAAGGAATGCAAATATCCACTTAGTTACACATGCTTGCTTGCTTGCATAACTGTACATGTATAATGTATTCACTGTATTTTCTCAACATGCATAACCAAACACGCTCATGTATGTTCAGACTGAAGCCAATACTCGGGAGAGATGTGAAACCTTCGTGTAGCTTATTTTCAGTGACATCAAATAATAAACATCAATATTATCAACTTGGTCTTTTACCACAATAAAACCCATAATGAATATGTTCTCTGTTGGTAAAAAGAAGAAGAAGAAGAAGAGGCAAACGTTATCACTCATGAACAATTCATGACGACCCTCTTCATGTTCCCTCCTCCTCCTCCGCCTCCTCTTCCTCTTCCTCCTCCTCCTCCTCCACACAGTCAGATGAACGGTACCTGGAGAAAGCAGGCAGATGGCCATCAGCAGCACATGTTCCTCCTCGTGCAGACTCAGCTTCTTCAGGCCCACCTGGAACTTCACCAGTGGCTCCAACAGCTCCAGAGTGTGACCAGCTATAGAGGCAGAAGAAGTGGAAGAAGAACAAGAACAAGGCGGAGGAGCACGTCATTAATGTGCAGTACATACAGCCAGCTTCATAGCATATATCACAGAAGAAGAGTCCTCCAGGGAACGTTACCATCCTTCTCTTACTCATTAATATTTCATTTTGCCTCTTTGAATCATCTCTGGTGTGGATTTTTTTTTTTTCTTCACGCCTCCTGTACGTCCTCAGGTTTCCACAAGAAACTACTAGTTGGGTAAAATCTGAATTAGGATAAGTTTAGATTAAACGACTTTCCTTCTGCACTTGTTTAGATGCCTAAAGGAGAAGTCGTAAAAAAAGTGTTGAAGAGTTTTTCATGGGTACGTCTCCACTGTCTCACTTCATGGCTGGGTTATGCACTGAGCACTGTAAGACAAATTAATTGGATTGACTGATTGGTTTTTATTTAGCAAATTGAATAATCTGATTGTACTGTGCAGTTTTCTGTGTGTAAAGACAATATAAACAGCTTTAATATTAACAACTAAACAAGATGAAGTATTAAATTATTCAATTATCATTTGTTCAGTGTTGTACTGAACATTTAATTATAATTGCTTTGTTCCATAAATAACATACAAATGAAACTTTCAGGGACACGCTCTGATGTAAAAGAGAGTTTCAAGAGTTTATTATTGCATCTATGAGTCATGTTCATGTCAACTATATTTAAGAGGAGCACAACAGAGTAGCTGCTGCTGCTGCTGCTGCTGCTGCTGCTGCTGCTGCTCCTTATCCAGACAGTGGTTGTTTTGTATAGTGAGCAGGTCAGGAGTGACATTCTTTGGTCGATCCCAGAAAGAGAGGGTCTTGTTTGAAAGGCAAATGAAAGCCACGCCCCGCCAAGAGGGCCTGCTGTGGATATATAACACTTGCTTTTTGCAGAGAAATTAGCATCCTTTGCCGATGGGTATGTACACAAAGCCACTGCCAGTAACCTTATCTGTGCTCCCAACACCAGTGATCCACCTCCTTAACGCCGCGCTGCCTGCGTCCAGCTCTGGGAGGAAGTGTTAATGTGTAACACACGCGTCTCTCTCTCTCTCTCTCTCTCTCTCTCTTCAACTATCAGCCATGCAAAAAAACAAGTTGCCAAAGCCTGCGGAGGCATCGTCTTTAACACTAGATTGTCTTCACAGCAGTCAAACTGTACACGTGGCAGCTTTCACACTGACCTTTGGTGACATCACTGATCTGGTATTTAAAGTCAGGCGCACCACAGCTCCAGGACATGTCTTCCAGGTTGAAGCTCTGATTTGAGCGCAGCATGATCACCTCAATGGCGCTGGACTTGAGCAGGGCGATCTGGTCCTCTGCTGTCAACTCCCTGTTAAGGAGAGAAATCATTTAATTTTAACAGACTTAAAATAAGTGTGAACCTGTCAACACTATATGACAGGGCACTGACACAGTAGCTGGTAAACAATAAGGAAAAGACTCACACCAACTACCTGCCCACTCTTTTTTTTATCTGTACAAGGTCAGTCACGGTCTTTATCAGATATACGGTGTGCAGGAGGAGGAAGAACAAGAAATGGCGCTTTGTTTGCTTCCTCCTGTTGTGATGGGGAGAGTGTGCCTGAAAAGCTGTTTTGACGAACATTAGTCAAGGTGATGCCTCGTGAAGTGTCACCGCTGCTGTCACAGTTAAAAGCATGAAGTAATGTTCTGAAGTGTCTTCAAATGTTTATGACGTGAAACTACTGAAAGTAGCCGGAGACATGAGCTGAAACACGCAGATCTTCAGGGGAGGTCCGGGGTGTTTTTCAGGGCTTAAGGAGCACATCATAAGTGAACAAACATTCCAGTGGTAATCCGACCACGTCCATCACTCTCTGCCAGTGGGAATGACAACTTTCAGGAAATACAGGCCCCGACTTGTTTTAGCCTCAACTTTGGGGTAACCCCTGAGACACATAGCTTTTGTCCCTGTCAACACACTGAGGGAAGAACATGCTAGAAGGCAACAGTTGCCATATGTGAAAGGAACGTGGAGAGATAATGCTGACAGAGCCTTGGGCAGACTTGGGCTATTTTGCCTTTATGGTCATAAATATTATGCTGGTTTCTACCCTGTACCATTCAAAAAGTCCTCAGCATGCTCTTCAAATCTTGTGCAATCATCAGATCACAACCTGACAGTGTATGTATAAAGGTGGACAGGTGATTGCTCCGTGCTGGAGGAATGCATTTCTGAAAAGGTTAGGTAATAACCCACTAACATACTTTAACTTCACATTAACAAACACGGCCGTGGAAAATGTGTAACCATCGTCCAGTGAGGGAACAACACAACATCAAGGATTTTCCACAATGTGTCAGCTCCCTGCAATATACAGTCTATCAGTAATCTATGGCCTTTAGACCACAGCCATCACTGTGGCACCGTATCGACTAATCAGGCAGAAAAACAAGTAGGTGTACAAAGTCTTCGACACACATTTAGGTAAAGAGCCGCTCTGAGGCGTGCAAATAAAAAATACATGAGGTCTCTGAACGCTCTGTTAGCACAGCCGCATTTAGGCAAAAAATTTTATTTCATCAGTTACATAAGCAGGACGATTCAGAATGTAAACAACAAAGTCAACAAAGAAATCAGATAAACAGAACGTTCTCTGCAAGAACTGTACAGAGAGGTGAATGCGTGCCCTCTCCTTTATCTCTTCGCTACGGTGTTATGTCAGCCATGAGTTGTGATAGACTGTTAAACGAAAGCCGAAAGCCTGAGGTCAACTTTTTTTTTTTTTTTTTAAATGCAAACCAGCCCAGACCAGGACAGAAAACAGAGGTGGCGACTTGTCATTACTGTATCGTATCCCTTCATGTCAATGTGAATTTAGTGAGACAATCTCCAGGTCGAATCTCCAGACAAGGCATGCTTTTGTTTGTTTTCTTTTTGTTTGTTTTTCTTGCCAACATCAGTTAATAAGGACTGAATTAAATGCAGAGTGACAGATTGATGCAAAGATGCATTTTTTTTTTTTGCATGCACACACATGCAGGTTACGCACCTGAACCCAGGGATCATCTTGGCAAATCCAATGACCTTTTGGATGCTATAGGAGACCAGGTCAGCTAGGTGAGGCAGCATAGAGAAGCTGGAGCCCTCCTCCTCACTGGAATCAGGGCTGCTGCCCTGCTCCTGGTACATCATCAGCAGGTTGTTTAAGTTCATTTTGGTGTCTACTGACTCTGCAGAGGGGCAGGATAAATAGAGCAGAGCAGAGCAGAGAGGAGAGGAGATCAGGGGAGGAGGAAAAAAAAAGACAGAAGAGAGTAGAAAAGAGGGGAGGGAAAACTGTTCATAAATAAAGCACAACAAAGTCACACCACTCCCCTGTGAACATACACTCTCTGTGCTCAGAGAACAGAGAGAAATCATGGAAATAGGTAGGGCTTGTTGGCAGGAAGGACAATCTGAAAATACATGAGCGTCAGGTCAGTAGAACGGAGATGAAAGCTTTAGATGACATCTTCGACAACATGTGAAGATGTGAAGCATGCAGAGCTGGCTGGACTGTCGTGTGTGCTCTCCGTGTTGGCAGCAAGCCACGTGACCGCGTCCCTCGCTGTGTTCACTCCATTAGTGACGGATGCATTAATGAACTGATGTTTACTAGAAGGAGTCAGGTGTCCACAGGGTACGGGTTATTCCCAGGATTTCCACTGGGTTCTCAGTAAAGCAGCATAACAGATTATGTAAGCCAACATGCTAACAGCTGAACTGGAACAAAATAACTGCCATAAGTATTAACGCTTTTGATTTACTGCGGAGAAAAAAAGGTTATTATATTATAATTATATTTGCAGGGGCCGGTCAGTGGTCTCGCTCGATTTTAAGTCCTCATACCTGGAGAGTGACTGAAGGAGTCAGAGGAGGCATCAGACAGAGAGTGGAGAGAGGCAGCTCGGCTGGCGCTACGCGTCACTGGGCCTTCGCGCACAGGAGGCTGGACAGAAGGAAAAAAGGCACATGTAAAAGACCTCAGAGGATAAATCCATTCACTAGAATCAAACACCAGATATAAGACATCCAACAGCTGACCAATTTGTCCTCATTGTTCTGATTCCTATTCAAAAACACCACATCTGCTGAGACAAAAAAAAAAAAAGGGACTGAAATTACTGGCCTGGAGTGTAGCTGTGTGTAATTTGTGGGGATGGAGACTAAAAAATGGATTTCAGAGGAGAAACAGCTCGAGGGACTGTTGGGTAACATAAAGAGTCGCAGACAGATCTCAAAACAGTACAAAACTGAGAGTAATACTAATAATGTTGATTTGTGGAACCATGGAAGTCGCAAATTACACATCCGCATAACTTCTGTCAGCTCTTGTTTAAGAGAGTTTAAGTTCCATCTTAATGTTAGCATTTCAGCGTTTGATTTATTCTTTTAATGTTCATTTTAAATCAGTGTGAACGCATCGTCTCGATTTCGGCGACCGGAGTAAAACCATATTTAGACACGAACCCTGAAACGGCAGAAGTCAGAGTACGAGTCGTCGTATGTTTTGTGGTGCGCCTCCACCAGCGTGGCGATGACCTGACTTTGCTCCTCGGTGAGCCGTGGCCGTCGGGCCTCTCTCTCCGCTTCGCGCTGCGCCTCCTCCTCCTTCCTCCGTTGAATCAGGTCCTTCTTCCTCTGCACTTCCTCATCTGTCAGAATGACTGCGGAGGGGGGGGCGGGGGATAAAAGAGGGAAAGAGAGTGTTAGAATTACAATGCACACACACAGAGGGGGAAAAAAAACTTTCAGGAAAAAAAAAACATGGATGGAGAACACAGTTTTTGTGAACGACTGACATTAATAAAACAAGAGAAGCAGAGAAGCGACTGGAAAACAGCATAATGAAAAACCGCCTGAATGGCAGAGTACAGGTGAAGCATAAAAACAGGTTGGAGGTACAGAGCTTTTAAAGCTTTTCACTATGTACTTGTCTTTTACATTGTGATGACAGCTATGTCAATGTGGTCCTGGGTGGAGGGGGGGGGGGGGGGGGATTGTTATTCTGGAGGAAGAGAATGGGAGGGGACAGTTCCATATGGAGACCCCTGCTGCAATGAACAAGTGAATGCATTGTCTTTGTTCTGTTCGCTCCTTGTTGTTCTAGCCACTGAATTAGCTCACAGAGTCAGAGAGAGAGAGAGGAGAGAGAGAGAGAGAGAGAGAGAACTGGGTCTCAACAACATGCTCCTGTTTGTGCAACAGCAACACTGTACAGTAAATCGCAGTGCCGGTGCCACTGCTCTTGTGGTATTCCCAGAAACACCAGGGGAGAGAGGGGAGGGGGGGGGGGGGGTACCCATCCAGCTGGAAGTGAGAGGCCTTCGCTTTAACAATATCCGGATATCAGGAGAAAACTAGAAAAGATGTACCTGCTATTTACAGACCATGAAAATAAACAAGGCCTGTGTAGAGAGAAGAGGCCTCGCCAGATTGTACATAACAGCAGGTGTTGAAACTTCAGATGGAGTATACTTAGTGTATACAATGTGGGGAGGCTCCAGTAGTTCAAATACAATGTGTAAACACTGTAATGGGGGCAAAGACCCTGGGACACTTGACCACAGTCCAAACATTAGATAATATTTACAAGAGCCCCCCCCCCCAAAAGAAAAAAACTGCAAATACTGCCCGTGTAAATTTCACTATCAACAACTGTAACAACTGTAACTGAGAAGAAAAGCTAATGTAATGTTATTTATCTCCACTAGGTCGCATTCATGTCAGAAACTGGTCTTGGATCAGTTCGGGATGTGATGTTGACTCATATTTGGTACTATCAGGTCACAGAAAAACCACAACCACTGTGTTTAATCATGTGATTAATGACATGAACCATGGCCTGAACCCAAAAGGGCCAAACTAGGATCAACCTGCAAACACCTAAATAACTCCACTGGTTAAGTACATGCTGTAAATCACACAGTGTGAGGGGGTAGGAGTATTGACCTGAAGACATATGGGTCACCTGTCATACTTACACTCTTTCATCATGCCAATGTCCACACAGCGTTTGAGCCGGCATGCCTGGCAGTGGCGCCTGTTGTCCTTGGTGATGGTGCAACTGCCGTTAAAGGGACAAGTGAAGGTGGCCTTGCGCTTCATACTGCGCCTGAAGGAATTGTATACAATATTAAAGTCTGTTAAAATACACAGATATATCACAGTGAGAACATGAAAAAGTAAAATAAGTGTAAATGTAGTTACATGCATGTGGCTCTATGTGTTTCTACCTGTGTATATAATTGACAAATATAGCGATGTGGCACCTTTGACAGTGTTTTGCTAAAATAATAATCACAGTAGAAGAGGGTAAATATTTTGCCCTTCAGGTCTGGGACTGAGTGGAACAGCACACATATGGCCGAGTGCCAAGGAATCCAGGGGTAAAAGATGAATCTTGCCAAGTGATGACGCAAAGCGTAATGATTTAGTTAGTAATGGACCACTTTCCCATTTAAGTGAATGGGAAAGTGGCCTCGGACCCCTACTGTATGTATGTATGTATGAACATTTATACACAGATGTGAGGAAACACATACACACACACATGCTTGGTGAGAGTTCAAACAGAGGCCAGCTGAGAGACGAGGAAGGAGATTATTAAACATCCGTCTTTTTCATCCTCTCTCTTTAAATATCGAGACGGCTGAGAGGAACAGACGCAGGAACGGACGGACACATCAAACACACACAAACCCAAAGAATCACGACTCGCTCCGGTTTTCGTTTTTGGTTAAATTGGAAACTGGTGTGTATCAATGAGCAGGGGAGGGAGGGAGGAGGGGGGGGGGGGGGGGGGGGGGGGGCGAAAGGCATCGACTATAGGGCCGAGCTCATTTGTATTCTCTACCTCCTGCTGAGCATTAGCGTGAACAGGAATGTTGTCAGTGGGTTTGTGTGTGTGTGTGTGTGTGTGTGTGAGCTCTTATGTAACTGTGGGTGGCAATTACATTTAATGTCCATGTGAGTGTGTGGGCGGCCGTTATTTATGCAAGTTCGGACCCGTGTTTGTATGCTAATGTGTACATGTGTCAATAAATTAGTCAATATGCATCTCTAAGCTTTAATCAGTGCGCGATGAGCTTGTGTGTGTGTGTGTGTGTGACCGTCTCTGTGCATGAGACATGTTAATTTATGTCTGCTTCATCACAGCGTATCTGTGACCCCCCCCCACACACACACACACACACATATGCATTTGTGTACCTGAAGAAGCCCTTGCATCCCTCACAGGTCATGGCGTTGAAGTGGAAGCCGGTGGCCTTGTCACCGCACACGCCACAGATCCGCGGTATGTTCCTATCGAACTCATCAGGGGCCAGAGTGGACGTACTCACAACTGTGGGCTCCATCACTAAAACACACAGAGAGGGGAGGTGGGGGGGGGGGGTGAAGACGGAGAAAAGGAGAGAGAGAGAGAGAGAGAGAAAAAAAACAAATGAAATCAGCTCCTTGTTGTAGAAACTTTTCATTTCACTTCCAATCAGAACAAGAAAATAAAAATGCGAACGAGGCTGCCAACATCTAACATCTGAACCACATTTGAGAATATTTTCTTAAATTATAATCTGCTCTGTGTTGCCGTTCACAAGATAACCGAGAACAAAAATAATAATAACACAAAAAGAATAAAAAAAAAAAGTAAATGTTCGTTGTTTATGGGTTTTTTTTTTTTTAAAACTGTATTTCAACTGTGATTATCTTACAACGGTAGCTGTAAAAACCCGCTACACAGAAGTCAGACACATCTCTTTTCACCCATCTCCATGCCAACCAAACATTGTCCCTTTCCTCCAGGAGAGGATTCAAACAAGTCCCAGTCTACCCTTTGGAGGTGAACTCAACTCCAGTGTTTTTTGTCCTGGAGCGAGGAACTGGAGCCATATGAATCAAGTGGAAAAACCCTCGTTCCACTCCAAAATGCTGGATCTGGGTTACATTTGATTACATAGTGCTCTGAGTATCTATTTCACTTAACAGCCTCATGAGAGGAAGAAAAAAGGCATGTCACCGCAAGGCTAGCATCCTCATAAACAAACAATCACTGTCCTTTTTCACAAAGCTCCTTTCTTATTCTTTTCTTTTGCTTCCACTGCACACAGAGTGAAAGCGAAGCAAAACGACGGAGGGGAGATGGAGGGCCGAGAAGAGGGGAGGCGAGGTAACGAAACCGATAACAAAAAAAACAAAAAAAGTCACAAATCAACAGCCAATGAGGTGAGAGCCCACAGCTGAATAATTTAAAGTGATTTGACAGAGCTCTCCATAATTCATGTCTAATTAATAAAACACCGGTCCACCTAAAAGTCTTCACGTACACTCCTGTAAACTCAACAGCTGGGCTCGTGCTGTTGTTGTTGTTGTTGTTTGTTCAGTGTAGTACAGTTGTGAACGTCATACCCAGCGTGCCTTTAAAGCAAATCCTGCTCCTGGCCAATGCTATCAACGTGTAGCCCTTATTAAAAACAAAAGGTCAAAAGAAGAGAGGAAACAGAGGATCCAGTCATCGCCTCAGCGCTGGGAGGCATCATGGACAAGCAGAGGCTCAAGCATCTATAATATGTTGGCGTCTCGTATCGCGGCACCACACGCTCTAACGAGGAACATCTGATACGGCAACCGTTGTGGTACACCGAAAACGGTATGTATGCGCACAACTGGAAGTAGCAGCAACTGACAGCAAATATTTGCGGAGGGAATTCAGCAGATGGGTCGAACAGACCTTTGATAAACAACAGACCACAGAGAAACTCGTAGGTCGGTGGGAAAACACTTTAGATTGTTTGGCTTCGCCGCGAGACTCCTGCAGCAGTGAGCTCAGGGCAAGTTGATGTAAAGCAAAGCAGGGCAGCGATTTCTCATAACATATATAGGAGGGAGGAGGGGTGGGGGGGGTGGGGGGGGGGGCAATGTTACAGTTGGTTTCACTCTATACAGCAAATCCTCACAAGTGTGATATTTTAACCGGACTTTATGAAACATTTACAGCTGGTGACGCGATGTGTAAAAGTTTCGTTTTGTTTTGAACGGGAAAGGCTGCGTGCTAAACAGCCGTTCAGAAGGTAAAGCACGCATGTTGGGTCAAAGGTCAAACCAGGCTATGAAGGTTTTACACAAATTCACATCTTCCAGACAGCGTGACAGTAGTTACTCCTCAAGATAAGGCTTTTTTTTTTTTTTTACTATGTGATATAACACCTGGTAACCAGGTGAAGCAGTGTGACACATTTCCAAACACTTCGGTCACTGCAGCACCAGAGAGTCACGCTGCGTCTCCCTGAGCCACTTCTGTCTGAAAGCCCTAAAATTCAACAGGCAATCTCCCATTTTCTGCACTTGAGGTTTACCAAACGTTTGCAACTTGTTGAGCATCATGGTGTTTTTAATAAAACTGATTTCATGGGGTTCTCGTGGGGCTCTTTCAACCTGCGCCCCCTAAACCTTGTCTGTTACGTGTGCTGCCAACAGCGATTACTTTGGTGGCTTTTGTAGCGGGAGCTGTGGCACTGGCAGGCCCACAAACACCAGAAATCATGGTCAGGTAATGTGAAAGGGGGGGGGGGGGGGGGGGGACACACATAAATAAAGTCTAGTGGGTGTTGTTCTCATGTCCGCACGGTGTTAAAACTTTAGTCCTGCTGGCGCTTTGAGAGGTGACAGACCAAATCGATGGAGAACTGCGATCCAACCTATTAACTAGACGCTCCACGGCAAATTAAAAACATATTAAATCCCTTATGCGGGCCTAACGTATTACCTACGAAACTCTAACTGCCATCATGTAATGAAATGTTACATAATACTTGACCAATATAATTATTCAGCGTAATTATAAAGCATAAAATCTGTTTCCCCCTGCAGACCGGGCAGGCAGACTAATCCCAGCACGCACTGGTGCTCATCGCTCACCGTGAACCAAGAGGGAAAAACAAGCATTCACCTTAACTATATCATCAGCTGATCAGTGAAGTCAGTCCTGTGCGATTGCATTCAGCCTTGACAGGCCATTACACTAAATGCACAGTAGTATTGAGAGAGAGCTCTAAATAATGCATCAGGTTATTAGACCAGATCTGTACTCATTCCAGTCTTGGGCACGCAAAGCCAGGGGACAGGCTTGGGCTTTAGGCTTCGACTCGACTGAATGTCTCGCTCTTGAGGGATATATATATATATATATATGTATTGTGTGTACGGCCTTCAGAGGCATCCATCAAATCTGTCACTGCTGTAATAATGCAAAAATATTACTCTTCTCTGTGTGTGTGTGTGTGTGTGTGTGTGTGTTACACTGCCACAAAGCCCAAGGATAAATCAGTAACACTGTGATTTCTGATTAGCTTACAGGGCTGAGTCCAGCTCCGCGACAGGCCGACCGAGTATGGATTTCTTACCTGACGGCTAATAGAAGCTGAAATTTATGAGTACAACCTTTTTCTTTTAAAAAAAAAAAAGGAGCATCTACAACTTTGCTGCTTGTAGATTGTAACTAGACTATTGTTCCAGTTACTGAAGCCCTGCCATTGCAGCAGCAGCAGCAGCAGCAGAGACACTGTGCATTACCACCACTGCACTGCACTGTATTTACCACTGCGGATTCGTTTTCCCACATCATCTTATCCAAACAAACAAACAAACAAACAAGCAACAAACACCTGCAGACACTTTCATTTATTCATTTTCTTCCGTCTGTTACATCCTTGTTAAGCCGGTTTGTAAACAAAAGCGGTTACGCACCATAAGCGCCAGTTACGGTATCTACAGTCCAGCACAGACGTCAAATGAGTGTTTTCAACAAACCACAACATTATTGCTGAAGATAATTTATTAAATGGGTTAAAATTTTCCTTTTTCGACGCGTTGGTGTAAAACATGACGGTAACGTGTGTCTGCGTAAGAAAATGATTAACCTGGCTGATATAAAAAGAACAAACGCAACTAGAGGAATAAGACATAAGATGTTTTTTGTACCGTACGACCTCAAAGCCGCATATTAGTCGGTAACTGTTGATGTGTATCGGCAAGTTAATTAAAAGTTTGCTTAAGACAGAGATAATCAAAAGGGATTATCCTTTACTTCGTATCTCTGAACGGAAACTTAGATTAATGCCTTAAGAAGATTTATTGAGGAGCAGTGATATATACAGCATTTATTCTGCAAACAGCTACTGAGTTTTACTGTTGACAATGTTCAGAGTTGCTTCAACAGCGTCACCGATTTTCCAAACTACGTTTTACTCAGAAGAGAGCGGGGTTTCAAGAAACAGACTTAACACCATGCGCTGTGTGGTTATGCACTAAAACCAGAAAGACTAACCTCAAAATACAAAGTAGAGCTATGTTCTCATTTCATTTTTTTTTTCACACACACACACACACACACACACACACACACACACACTTCCTTTCTAACATCTAATCACACATGGCATGGCTGCACAACAGTCATTCACAAAGACAGAAATGGTGCCAGCAGAAATTCATACAGGAATGTCAAATATTAGCTTCCTCTGTCTTCTGTCCTGAGGTCAGATCCGCAGATAACTTATGTTTCCAGACGGCTTCAGCCCGTCAATGTTTTCATCAAGAGTCCCTTTCTGTTTTACTCACATTAAAAATTGAAGGAACGGTGAAGAGATCAAGTCTGAGGCCATCAGTCGTTTGTTTTCAGGCTGGGATGGGATGCATTTTAACGTCACAATGAGCCGGGCCGACAGAAAGTGCTGTTAAATATCCCTTCAAAAAAAAAAAAAACTAAAAGCATTAAAAGGAGGAGGAAGATAAAACATGGACAATCACAGCGTCTGACGCTCAGAGCGGTACGTATCCATGAAAAGCGGAGAACTACTGAGGGTAATTAAGGTAGCTCATCTCAGCCACATGACCAGAGTGAGTAGGAACAAGCTTACGGCCGCTGAAGGAGACAAATCTCCCGAACAAGAACAACTTCTACCCGATTGTTATGGCTGATACGTTGGTTTATGTCAAATATTTTGAAACTCTTACATTGCTTAAGCAGTTTATTGAATTTGGTTTCTGTCTTGAAACAGTTCTAACGCTGCACATGAGTGATTTCATTGTTTTGTGTCTTACTGAAGCACAGAGCAGAAGAAAAGCACAGGTTTAACATCATAATAAAAGGTTTCTGAAACGTAAAGCTATTAACTCTGGAACAAGCCGACCAACAAACTCAATCTCGTTAAATCTAAATCTTCTTTTAAATTACTTCTGAATGTGTAGCATAATCATAAGGTTTATCCATTATGGATATATTTGGGTATTTACATGGATATGCAGCTTGGTTTATGTATGAAATTCATATTTATCGTCTTTTTTCTGCCATTTTTTGTTTTTTTAAGCACTTTGCAACCTCTGGTTTTACATATATAGATCATATAATTATAAACTAGATTGATGTTATTATATATTACATGTTAGTATATGTTCATTATTTAGGCAGTGACCTCTGACCTCATCACGTTGCCACTGAAAGCAGCACACGGCAGACATGTTTTCCCTCTGCTGACGTGTCCCATTACATCTCACAACAACAGATAGTTCAGGATGAATTTTCATCTATCGCTGTGTGAATGGCCATTTGCTGTTTGCAGTCAGAGAGAGAGAGAGAGAGGAAATGCCAACCCACAGGAGAGCGCGGCGAGAGTAGTGTAGGAGGAGGAGAGGGATCGAGAAAAGTGGAGTGGAGAGGAAACGCTGGAGAGATGGAGTAAAAACAGACAGAGATATATACATAGATACAAGCGTGTAGGGGAGGGGTGACCTCTTTGTCACAGCGGCTTTCTGTGTCACAAAGACCAACTGTACCCTGTTGGCTGTCACGGATATGACAGGAGAAATAGTACGAGGAGAGGGTACGCACAGAGAGAGAGAGAGAGAGAGAGGCCGTCCACACAAACAGTCTGTTTTTGTTATTTTAAAAGCTGGCTAAAAATACACACTCATAAGCCACTTCAATTACTGGCTAAATATAAACACACGTCTCATCACTGACAGCCCCTCATCTTGAAAAGTGTCAGGGGAAAAAGCAATTAGCTTTTCATGTTGGAATCACATTTATAGTATGATTTATTTCTGCTGGTGCCGTTTCACTCCCGGTTTTAAAAATCAAAACGAAAACAAGGCGATTTTTGGCATTACGAGCTATTTGTGTATGTGTGCGATCACTTATCATTGTCACTGTTAAAGTATCTGCTGGCTGGCCGGCGGCCACCTAAATTATGTATGAGAGGCAGATATTTGCAGATTTAAATCTTAGCGGGAGTCGTTTTCGGTTGGAAACGTTTAAGGTTTTGGACTGTGTTAGGATGCTCGCCACATGTGACAACCACCACACCCCGCTGATCACCCACAGGGAAATAACGCTGAGGACCAGGACGGTTCATTCATTACTTTTAGGGGCTTGTTTGAGAGGCTAAACAAAAAGGGCTGCAGCTATTGATTCTTTTCCTTATTGATTAATCTAATCATGACTTTCTCTTTTCTACAGTAAGATGTTGGTAACTGGGAAAAGTGCAAGCATGAGATGACGTGCAAAACAGAGAGATATTCAATTGCAGTGACATAAGGCAGAGAGAAGAAGGCCCGTCCTGACTGACTTGATTAATCAGCTCACCCTTGCAACACTAGTAAAGGGATCATTCCTAACAGATTAAAACTGCGAAGAAGCTTTCTGTAGTGATCACTTTGTTCCCTCCACAACCGGATCAATCAGTCAAATACATGCAGGGAACCGATCGAGGCTCTATCTGTGAAATCAAGCGATAAAGAAATGAAAAAGCACGGCCGGGCTTTGGGAATCTGAGAAACACGGCAGCAGTGGCCGATGAGCAAGAGATGAGGTCTGCTGTAATTATGCACAGTACCACAAACTGACTCTAGCTTGTCATTTTAACTGGGTGGTGAAAGCTGCAAAATAAAGACATTATCCCAATTTTGGTGGCGTAGTTGCAGGAGAGGTTTGGGAGTTTCCCTTTATTTTAACCCAACAAACTAGCCGAGGGAGAACAAGTGCTACTTAGCATGCAGTGGTGCAGTGACTCATCTTTTCCTCTTTGATTTATTCACATCATGGCTGAAATGACACGCATGTGTCTCATAATCCAGGGACTGACGTTATGGCCGGTCCCTGGGTTGGATTTAAAGACGTGGTACTGTTGACAGAAGTGTCAGTGCTGCACAGTTGATAGGTCATCAGCCGGGGAGATAAATGTGTGCGGTGCCGTTGGTGGTCTGGACTTAATTAAGATCAACATGTCTTAAAAACCACCGATCTTGTCGTATAACAGAAAGTCTCTAATAACACGAGTTTAAGCAACACCACATAAAGAAGGTGATTAAATATTTATTAATGAACACCTGGCAGGGTTTTCAACTCATTACAGTTGAAGGAATATCCCACTAAAGTTTGCATAATATATTCAGACTGTGACACAACCTGGGCCACATTATCAGTGTAAACTGTTTGCACCATCTGCATCTCCGTATCCCAAATGGATACCTCTAACTTGCACCTTCTAATTAGTTGACATTAGGTGTCAATCAATTTGAAAGTAGGTCTCAGCCACAGATGGTGTGAACCTGAAGAACAGAGAGCAGAGACTTGTAAAGTGCTAATATGAGAAATAGTAACACTTCATGCTGTTGATGCTGCGTGATGAACGGCGTGAGTCCTTTTAATATTGTAATTCACGTGTTCCTTCCTGCTTCAGTTTCTTGCGTCTTCGGGGAGTTTGAGCTTCTGTGAAATGTTCATGCGGGAGTAAGTGCCAAGGTGGACCATGGCAGGAGTCCAATACCACTCATGGGGCAGCTTATTTCTCTCTGTTCCACTCGCCATTTCATTTCCAGCGGCACTATTGTCAAGTATGTTATTATCAAACAGGAAAGTGCCCATTGGTTTTCCTTGTCAGGTGGCCTGTTACTTATAGGAGAGACATAAACGAGACCTCGGCCGTGAAAGAAAGATTTGGAAAGCAGCCCAGACGCTAGATTAAGTTTCATCAAAGTCAATATCAAGTGATTATAAAAAACCCACCCTCCACCAAGGCCCACCATCTAACAGACCTAATTAAGTGGTGCCATTAGTGCTTGGGCGTTGAAACGAAATGATTAAGGACAAGGGGAGATATAACAAAGTGGGTAAATAGGAGGATCCAGTCAGCGCTTCAAGGAGGGATCATTTTAACTGCACACAGACGTGCAGAAGAGAGACGGGAAAGCGGGAAATAAAAAACCTCTGGCATCACGTCCCAAGAATGTCAGCAATGGGCTTACAGACCACATCCCAACACATAAGAGTCAGAGTCGGAATCACATCCAGACCTATAACAGCACGGGAAGAAAGAGAGGGATTGCTGCGGAACGCCTGAGTGAGAGAAGGAGGCCCTCTCTGACAATCCAATGAGCATCCTCCATCGGCATCACATGACGCAATCCCACAAATGGTTCTGAAATTGTTCCATGCTGCCAAAAGTTTCTCTTAAAGGGGGGGAAAAAAAAAAAAGAGGGAGAGTGAGAGAAAGATATAAAAGAGGAGAGAGTGAGAGAGAGCGGGCGATTGAGTGAGTGAGTGAGTGAGTGGGAGAGAGAGAGAGAGAGCGAGGGAGAGAGAAAGACAGGGAGAAGTTGGAGGGAGAGGGGAGAAAACATAAGGCGATGTGTTTTACTGCATACCTCGGGCTGGGTCACTACGAGTACAGAAGAGACATAAAACAAATCAGATCTGGAATGACCCGGGCTGCAGAGAGAGCTGGGCTACAATGGAAATACATGGGTTTCTGGTTCACACATAGCAGCACATCTGAACCCGCAAAAAAAAAAAAAAGAAGAAGAAGAAGAAGAAGAAGACGGGCGAAGAGGGAAATTTAAAGGAGGAGTGATGGTGTGTGTGTATGTGGGGGGGGGGGGGGGTAACCATTAAAGGGAAACATGATCTGGGATTTGTGACAAAAGACGTTTAATTCAAATCTGCTTGGTGTTAAGAAATTTCCTTAAAAAAAAAAAAAAAGAAGAAGAAGAAGAAGAAAGGAAAACAACAATGCATGAGGAGAACAGATAGAGGAAAGAGAACAATGGACAAAAACAGACAGTGTGGACCTTAGAACAACAAAGTAGACAAACTGAGTCTGTAATGCAGCTAAACAACTGGCTGAGCAGACTAGTCCAGTCCTGTCCCTTCACTTCCCTCTCTCTCTCTCTCTCTCTCTCATTCACCCTCCTGCAGCCTCCACTGCTCTATCTCATGCTCTTTTCCTGCGATCACAGGGAGCATGTTACAGCAGCAGTAATAGCACATGACAAGGTGACCTGTGCCCCACACAGGATGGACTAAACTGGGGTGGAAGGGGTGGGGGGTCCCATGTCCCGTGTCCAACCCTATGGTCTCTGCCCCACTCCCCCCCCACCACCACCCACCCCCCCCAGCCAGGCCCCACTGCTGGCCTGCAAGGGGAGAGAGAGAGAGAGAGAGAGAGAGAGGCAGTGACGGCAGCCTGCCCCCTTATGCTGGGCCCCTTGCTGGACTCTGGAGAGGGGAAAGAGACGAGGCAGGGAGAGGCCCACTCAAACACACAGACACACACACACACACACACACAGACAGACACATGCACACCAAAAGTCCTGTTTATGTCTATGCCGAATTTGACAGAGAATGCACGTTCTCCAGCACACCGAGCTGTGCACGTAAGAAAAGGCCGACCGGACAACACCAGACAGACGAGAGACATGTGGGTGAGGTGGGCGCAGATGCACTTAACCCACAAGTCAAAGTTATATAATCTCCATAAAATACTGTCTCTCCCTTCAGGAAATAGCTCTCTTCAAAAAATGACAAAAATCAGAAATGACTGGTATTCCTATTCCCAATAAAAAAAAAAAAAAATCATCTTCGGACAAAAATATACGCTATACGATCCACTGGCCTTGACACCAGTGACGTAGCCATGTTTTGCTTTCCAAGAAGAAATTTTTTTTTTTTTCCTGCATGACTTGTGCCCCACATACAACAAACATTACCTGTGTGATGTTTTTGGCCTTGAAACCATCATCAACCACAGGAGGTAATTGAGGACCCAAAGACATTAGGGGCGAACTTAACACTTCATTAGTCTCAAAGGCGAGTGAACATATGTGGCAAACATCACGCATGCACAGAGGTACATACAAGTGGGTCTTTACAGTTAAGTACAGCAGCCTCTTTCTTTCTATAGGGTTACATGTGAGAGGAAGCAACCAATTACCGTAGTCACGAAAGGGGGTAGGGGGCGGGGTCTTCCACTGTATAGGAGGCCTAATGGACTGTACCATCCTCACCGCACACGGCTCTGTGAACAACCTGCTACAGTTATGGTCAATAAAGACACAACGTGGGCTCATTTTCATAGATGCCCAAACTGCAGATGTGTGTTCATTTCTACAAACCAAATTCACTGAGGAGGGATTCAAAAGCATTTTTTGGCCCTTGGTCTTCAGTCCTGTCCCGAAATACTACAGGTTCTCTTGTAAATTTCCACATTATTTAAATTCAGAACATATGTGACCGTTCATCTGCAGTCACCTAAACTGTCGAGAGAGGGGAAACCGTACTCTTAACCATGAAACGAAGCAGCTGATATAAAAACAACATCCTACCTGCCATTTTTCACGTGTCAAACTGTTTTGCAAACAGAAATGGATAGGCGTGAGAAATGTAGCTTGAAGCTCTAAGCTGGAAAGATAGGTAGGAATATCTGCCCCTTGCTGTTAGCTGTATTTGGTCCCTACAGATTTTCTTTTAGGCGATTATCAGCACACACAGAGAGAGAGTGAAAACGAAAGAGAGAGGGAAGAGCTGCAGGCTGAGAAAGACAGTATGCTCGTAGTAATTAATGATGTCATTATCTGCCAGTTGCTCATTTCTGCGTGACTATGAAGTGAGTGGTTCAGGTGTAAACATATAAAGTATTTGTATTCATGTCACTTATTCTACCAACTATATGACAGTGTGTGTTTGTTCATATGACCCATACACTCAAACTGTATCTGCAGCATATCTGTGTTTTATTACACCTTCAATCAACAGAGCTGATAATTTAGATAACATTACGAAAAGATGACTAAGGATGTGATAAATAATATTAATAATTTATGGGGATTTTTTTTTCTTTCAGCGTATAAACTCTCTGATACACTCCTCATTTGTAAGTAGTAAAAACAGCCAGTGCAATAATGGGTTGTATTGATTTCATTACACACGTCTAAAAGTCAGAGGTCAGTCCTTAGGCTATAGGATGGTCACAGGCAAGTCACATCAAATAAACCAAAGTTACCAATTATTTACCAGTGGACTAATTCATGATAAACAACGAGATTGGTACTAGCCTGTGAAAACTATGCAACATGTTCAACTTGAAAACATCATCAGCTTGAACTTGATTGACAGCAGAAACAGCTCAAACACATAGTGTATGAAGTGCATATCTCCAGGTGTGACCTGAGAGCAAATGGAAAACATCTCACCTGAGGTTTTAGCATGCCCTTGTAGAATAGGTAAGACTTGAAACCTTTCTTCAGTTTATCCCAAGTTGTTAATCCTGTTCAATACAAAAGCAAAATGGCATGTCGCAAGTCAGTGAGTGGGCCTTTACCCTAGTACCTGACCTGCTGTAGCTCTGTTTATGTAACGCTGAACTATTTTCAACAGCAACATACACACTTCATACACACTGCGCTCCTATAGCAGTGTAAGTAGAGCACGATAGTAAAATCACATGTTTACAGACCTAAACCTGATTCTCATGTGGCCTTGAGCAACACTGTTTATAATAACTCCGGTATCGACTTTTAACATTCCTCCTTTGCATGCGAGTTTCATACCTCAGCTCAACTTTTCCCCATCAAGACCGAGTTGCATTTAATCCTCTTTAGTCGCCGTCGGTCGTCGTCGTCTTCTTCATGCTCTTGCAAAGTGTGTCCCCTCCATGTTGCCTGGGCCAGGTTAGCTTTTGAAGGAGAGAGGACGGCGTTGTTACCAAAACTCAGAAATGTGGGAGAGGAGACTTGGGGGGGTGGGGAGGAGGAGGAGGAGGGGGGGGGGGAAACGTCAAACTCGTACGCCCTTTTCAGACGCTGGCTCTCGCAGCAGCGCTGTGAAGTGGCTAACGTTAGCGTGGCTGGCTGGTTGGCTGGTTGGTTGGCTGACTGGCTGGCTGCTTTAACCCTAAAACGCGGTTCCAAGTTCAGCCAGCGTGTTAACCGTTGTGCTACCGCGAGCAGCGAACGTCCAACGGAAAAAACGGCCGAGGCGCGAGCGGCTATAACTAACGGGCAAACGCGCACGCTTAACGTAGAGAAAACTCAATCACACCTACGATAGTCCGACGAGAATTATCCCTCCTTCTTCAGGACCCAAATAGATGGCCATTACTTTTTTTTTTTTTTTTTTTTTTTTTTTTTGTTATGCACCGCCCCTTTCAGAGGACCTCTACGGGGAAGAGGGATTTCCCCCCCAGCCCCTCCGGTAGCCAATCAGAGACGAGCTCTGCGTGTCTCCCGTGTTGTGGTTGGTGACAGGTCCCTCCAGCTCGGCTCTGATTGGTCGACTCCGGTGCTCGTAACACGGAAGCCCGACCCCCTCAAACAGGGGTGTGTCGTGACGTCAGAGGTAACGAAGAGGTAAACAACTTTGACCGCGTGAGGTTTAAAGCAACACCGTTTCGCTTCTGATCTCTGAATCAACGGAGACCCGGCGTGGGGGATTACCGGGCTAACATTAGATATTGTGGGGTGCCGCGCTGCGTGTGAACGGTTCCGTTTCACGGCGCAGTCTCTCACGCACCTTGGTGTCTTTGTTTTGCGGCCCCGTTCACTCAGACCTGTATTTTTATGTTTGCAAATAATCATCAACACCGTCACCATCGATACCAAGCAGTTACAATAGTAGTAGGAGGTCAGCGGGGCGCGAGACCGTTCATTTGATGCCTTCTGCTTCATTATTTCTTTGACACATTGCAAATGTGTGCAGTGAGGCGGGTGTATCGGAGGGGTGTGTCTACTCTGCAGTACAGTGGTAGGCTGGGAGGCGATGCCGCTGCATGGCGATGTTGCCATACATTTGCAATGCATGAGAGATGGCCGAGTGTGCTAAAAATAAGCAACTAAACAAGCCCACTACTCTGAGCAAACATTACCGACATATTGTGTTTATACCCTCCTGAGTACAAAATATATATGTTCTCAGGGTTTTCTTTTAATTTGTTAAAGTGGCATTCGCTCATGCATGGTACTTAGAAGCTCTGGTATGTGATGGAAATGGTGGTGTGTGGTGTGTTAGGGCCAGCGGAGGGGGCCTGGGTGAAGGTCAGGGGTGTGTCTGTAATGTAAACACAGTAAAGGCTACAGATACTAAGGGGAGAGGGGGGAAGGAGAGAGGAGGGCCCCGTCCGGTCCCATGTATCCTCTTCCAGCTTTACAGTTCTTCAGTCCAGCTGCAGGCTGAAAACGAGAGCTGGAGCTTTTAAAAGTCATCTTATATTGTAGACTACAATTCGTTTACTAATGCACTTTTTCTGTTACACCCCATGTAATCTGTTTGTTCTATCGTGAAATTATCTTTGATATTTACAATTAAAACAAAAACCTGCAATGCACCCAAGTGCGAAAGCAGAGAATGACTCGGTATCAAGCACAAGAACTTACCAAAGACACACTGTACCTATCGCTCTCATTGTTTACAAAATGTATGAGAAGGCAAAATTGTCACTTCTTCTTTTCTGTACAAATGTGTAACAGGAATCTTACAGCCTCACAAGGTATTTATCCCCTGCATCGATCTCGCCGTCAGCACAGCGCTGGAGCAACTGTATGCTGTACACTGCTGTTCTGCTTTCTACATCCTCTTGCCAGTTCTGCTTGGCCTCCGAAATGACAAGAATTTTCACAACAAACATTCCCTGAATATTCCAGTCCATTCCACATTAGACAGTTATACATTTCGTACCCACTGTGTGGCTAAAGATTACAGGCCACTCAACAATTAAGGTCACACCATAAAACCCAAGCACGCATGTCAAACTACAAACTTGTTTATGTCTAGGTTTGTATTCTGTCCTAACCTCAGAATTACCATATCCCGAGCCCTTCAGCACCTTAGACATGTGTCATAATCTTATTAACTGTTGATTCATATGCTGTAACTGGTAGTAAAGTGTGTGGGTGTTAGGTTCATGCTCATGGAGAGTTGATCCTTGTCCTGTGGCTTGGGCCGTCTCCAAGTCTGGCACCAGCGCTGGATCAAGCCGTTCTGCTAACAGGGATTTATTTGGCTCCACAACACCCATGTCAGACATGTATCCTGGCCCAGCCATTTTGTGTCCTCAGATGCTCCGGCCCTTCACAGTGAGCTGGCTTGCTTTTTGGAAACAAGGAGAGTGGAAAACACTTGACCCACTAAAACTACGGGAATTAGTATTCGTGGCACTGGTGCTGAGACATAAATAACTTGAATAACACAGCTCATACTGACATATGCCTTAAAGAAGGCCAGACCTGACTTCAGGACTTTCTTATAGTGCAAAGGGACAATACTGGACACATTTACACATCAGTTGAACACACATATTAAACATTCACATCCAAAATGTAATGTGGCTGCAGACTCACAAGGACTTGCACAATACAATGAATTCAAACAATGAAGAAAAACGATCTCCTGAAGTAACATCCTGCGCAGAGTGAAATTAAAATTACACAGGACTCATGATGTGAATGGGAAATTCTGTTGATGAAACACTAAATAGGAAGGAAATACTCTGTAGTAAATGAGCAGACATTAACAGACGGACGGATCTGGCAGTCTGAGAACAATCGCAGAGCCATGACGAGAATCCCAGCTGTGCGTCACATGTATCTATGTCCCTCTGACCAGAGGCTGTCTATGTCCTATACATCTTTTTGAGAACTATAGAGGAGCGAGCACTCACTGTGTCCAGAGCTACTACGACCAGAGGCCCCCAGTCTCACCAACTCACTTAAAGCACCTGAGATCGACTCTAAGATCTAGGGCCAACTCTGAAAGCATGTGCTGATCAGCTGGCAGATGTCCTAATGGATACACTCACACTTTGCCAGCTCCAGTTTGTAATGTTTCGGTGCAGTACAACATGCATTCCTGTTGTTTTCTTTTAAGAAACCCAGGATATCCTGCACTGTTGTGCTATACCGTTGTGTTCCACTTACATCTGTCATCATGAGACGCCGTGGGCTGCATGTCAACATCCACACAGCAGACCTGCTTCCCCCGGGCAATGCAGACTCTCTGCAGTTTTGAATAGATCAATTGAGGATGCCATCACCTTACTCACCACCACAGGCTGCCCCGTCACCGTCACTGTCGTTGGGACCAGAGGAGCACGGATGTGTGAATACCGTTGATTACAGCACGGCATTCATTAGAATTCCCTTCATCCTCGGGGACCGTGCCTGAGCACCACTATGTGCAACTGAATCCTGCACTTGCTGACAGGCAGACCACTGGTGATGAACATGGGCACTTCTGTCACTTGTTTTCAGCACTGCAGACATCCAAGACCAAGTGTTAAGCCCGTGCCACTTCTCCCTGATCATGTATAACTGTGCGGCATGGCACTGCCCCACTGTCATCAGTTTGAGAAAGACCCTTCAGCCACTTAAATGCCAGAAATACATAGTACATCTCTGATATAACAATAGATTTTCCATAAACCAAGCATATTATACTTTAAGCCTAGGACTTAAACAGCTTTGAGGCATGTAAACCACACAAACAGTGACAGTGATGCCTCTGCATACAAAGCAGAGGTGAGACCCTTTGATATGGTGCCAGGACAACTGGGTGAAGGGAGATGACTGTGGACCTCAGGAAGCAGCAAAGGCAGGGGAGGAAACACCCTCAACCTCATCAATATGCTTTAAGTGGCGAGTGTCAGCAGTTTCAAGTTCCTTTAGGTCAGCATCAGGGATTAATGTTAACACAGAAATTCGGCACGGCTCCACAGATCTTCCGCACCTTCCACACGTGCTGCATTGAAGAGTATCCGTCGCAGCTGCATCACCGTGTGGCGTCCAAGCTGCACCGCCCTCGACTGTAAAGCTGTACAGCAGCAGGTGATGTAAACAGCATAGTTTCTCACAGGCAATAAACGACCAGCCCTCCAGGACATTTACCACAGGAGACACTTGAAGGAGGCCCACAAGATCATGCAGGATCACACTCAAAGTCAGATCATCAATCTCAAACATGTAGTCGTGTACCCTCTGGAAAACATTACCAGAATATGTCTCTCAAGCAGGTTCAGGACCATATTGTCCTTAAAAGCCAGCAGCAGTCAAATATCACAGTTCTCTCTTCTTTCTGTATGCACTGTTTTAGAATAGTAGGTTGTTTGTTATACAGTTTTATACCATCCCAAACTGTTATGCACCCTTGCATGATAATGTTTAAATGTCCTATTTATCTCAATATATATACTAAAAACATCATAATTTGTTTGTTTGATGTATTTTAATGCTGTTGCTGGTCCAAGCAGTGATGGAAAAAAATGGTTTATAATCATCTAAGATACAGAAATACAGAGTCAGATTATTCACAAAACTGAAATATCCAAGAACAGTACAAGAACCCCTGCTCTATGGCTCAATAATATACGATCAATAAAATAATTAGTAAAGTAATGAAGTGTTTTTCAAAGTATAAATAATTAACAAATGTAAATATACAAATACACACACACACCTAACAGGAAGTAGGTGTAGTTAATGACACACAAAGAGTTGTTAACGATTCAGTATTAGTGTAACTTAATAAGTTTTGCTTGAACAAACAGATATTTCCTCGTGTCGTCAAAGTTGTGTGTTGCAGCAAATATTGAGCATTGTTGGAATTCTTTTGTCTTCTTCTAATATTTACTCAAGAGACCAAAGGTTATTTTTCTTTTTATAATTCCTCAGAAGATAGCCAAAATGGGGGTGGGGGGGTGGGGGTGGACCTTGTTCCTGGACTCCTGCTGTTCTTCGACTCCGTAACGCACAAGAATCGAAGCCTTATTGAAAACAGGTATAGCATTTGCTACATGACCAGATCCTATGTTTTATGATGCTGTGAGTCTTGCTGTGATCTTTCATTCACACACGGAGAAATCTTAAACCTCACACCACGGCTCTGTTTTCCCTGGGAGGCTCCCATGTGAGCTGCAATATGGAGATCTGGCTACTTAAAGGAGACTATAGCATGTGGACTATGTTGAAGCTCCTCTAGTTCCCTCTTCTGGGAGGGCGAGGGACAACACAGAGCCTCTCATCGCCCATTTGGGGTACTATATTATCACACATGGGTCCCTGTGCTATTTACTGCAATGGTAAATCTCACAGTGTTATATTTGTCAAACATGGCAAAGAGGAAATCAGCCACGAATGCCTGAGTGTCTGCTATGCAGCTCAGAGCCAAGCAATTACACTGGAGTGTCGTCTTTATTGTTCCAGTAAATGGAATAAGATTGAAGACTTAAAAAGGTGACACGTCAAATTATAACTCTCAACTGCATCACATGTTGAGAGCAAAGCTGGAATGAAAAAAAAACAAACAAAAAAAAAACACCATTATCTATTTAATTATTGGGTGGAAAGGGAACACCTAATTGTAGAGACTGTGAATAGTTTGAGTGTGTGTCGGGTGTGTAGCGATCTCACAAACCAAGAATCCAGTCCCATTCACACCACGACAACTTTTACACATTGTGTGAGTGGCCTCGTGTGTTTTAAACAGAGCCTACAGATATACACAGTATGCATTTCTCATGATATGCATTTATTCTATTTTGTGCATGATAACCTGACAGTAGGTAACACAGAACAAATGGAGGCCAGACAGGGGGTTTTAATGTCCTCAAGGTCCCAGGGTGGAGGTATGGTGCATATGTTCCTGGTGAGTGTCTGTGCAACAAACCAAGCTGTGTCATACATCGCTTTTATTGCAGTGGAGAGTGAAGAAGCTGTGGTTGCTGCTGGGAACTGGGCCATCTGGTCCATTTTATCATTTCATTTGCCTCTAGAGATGGACTGAGTGATAGACCTGCAGAAAGGTCCATTTGACCTGTGTATTGAGCAGTGGCTGGAGTGACGCCAGGGTGTATCCACACAAGAGATGCACCACAGATCAGCCTATGGGGGCTTCATGGAGTGGTCATGTAATGCCCTATTATGGTTTGCAGCCACAGGGAGGCACTATATGGGCATCAGGGGTGGGAAACCATACACAACACCCGCTCTTTTTCCACCTCTGGGTGGTGTTCAAGCCTGTTGATGCAACTTAAGAGCAGAAAGTACAGATATAAACTGCTGCTACAGAGCTGCACCACAGGCATCGTACTGAGCCTGGGGCACTGTACCACAGCACACAAAAGCCACCGTCACATAAACACGACGTTTTCAACACTAACATTTGGGCCACAGCAGAACCTTTATGTGAAGATAGACGTTTTACTTGTGTCTGGTAAAAATGTGTCTACATCTCTGGAAAAACACAGCAAGGACAACAGATTTATAAAGATAAAGTCACATTTGAATGATCAATAAAGACAGACAAGTGCATATGCTGCTATATAGTTCACACGTTTACTAGTCACATCCTATAATAGATCACTTTCTTCTCACCTTTTAACAGCTGGTGGTGATGGAGATGGTGGATAATTGAATATGGTAAACAGATGCAGCACATAAAATGCAGCTGGTTTTTACAAGATCTTACATTACATTACACTGGTAGAGGAAGATGAGCAGAGAAAATCAATAAAGGGTAATGAGATAAATGACTAAATGATTTATTTTGTGAAATAACAATATGAGGATAAATGGCTGCACATGTGGCTAATTTACACAGGAACACAGTTTTTTTCTCTGTTTTTATGATACAATAAAAACCTCATTATCACCTTTTCATTTACAGGGAATCAACAGTAGCGGCTCAGGCAGTGGAGTAAAAAAGATAAATAATAATAATAGTAGTAGTAAAAAGACATTATCAATTAGTTCAAACTTAATAACAGCTTGTTCAATGTCACTTTTACATACATACATATCACAGGCTGGCACACACCTTTGCACAATGACTGGTTGCTCAGGTAATGAAGGATGAAATACAGCAGGTAAAATCTACTTTGTACTTAGACAAACTGGTGTAACACAGAGTAGCCAGTTAACAAGACAACATACAGTATATTATAGCTTATTCTGGGTCACTTTCTTTTCCAAGCTTATACATTTTCCCCCTATATTATGTTAATGGCAGCAGCTCGGGTGGCAGAGAAAGATAAGGGAAATAGAAATGATGGTTTGTAAGATAAACTGGAATTACTGAACCAGTAATATTATATGCATACACAGGTGCAGCGTACAGTACCGAGCCAGGCTCAGGTGGTGGAGTACGATAAGAGAGAAAAATAAATATGGGTTGATTCAATGAATTATCTTTGAATGGCATCTTTCTTGTTTTTACCATACTATTTTATGGATAAAGATAAATCTGAAGTGTTAGTAAGACAGACAGATGACATTTGAATGACTAATGGTAGAATAAGAGTAGAACGATAACCCATGATTAGATGATCAGACTCTTTGCTAAATGAGTGATATTATATGATTATATTACAGCTTGTTGGCCGAGTAGCAAATATGACTCTCACCGTCTTTACATGTCAGCAGAGTAGACTTTCTCATTTATTTAAACGAACTGCAATATTATGGATTGTGTGTGCACAAGAGTGAAGTGCAAATTGGTGGCACTGGCCAAATAAGTGACACAAAAACTTGAATTTGTAAATGAACTGCTTTGGGTGACTTACTACCAACCAAAATAACACAAGAGGTCAAGAGGTGAATTGTCTTTTTGGTAGAAGTGCTATGAGCTCAAAAACACTAATAATGATAGTGTTCCCACACTGGTTTGGTCTCTAATCAATGCAACTTATTGACTTTTCATAACTTATATGGCTGTTTAATCTTGTCCTTTATAACTATAAGCGAGTATCCTAAAATAATCGATCAGAATAGTAAAACGTAGATTTTGTTTACGTCTGTGCCCTGCTACCATAAAATGAAAGTAAATGACGTAACGCTCAACCTGAAAGTAACCGAGGAGACTCTAGTCAAACCTTCGCCAATGTGTTTGACAACTTTCGACTACCTTTATTAGCTAACGTGGTGCACCGTGTGCTCCGATAGATGGACGGGAAGGTTAAAATCAGGCTAATGGTGATTTAACACACGACGCTTCCTCACTGCTCTCAACGCGAGGTTCGTTATCTCATCAGTTAGCTAGGCTAGCTGTAGGGAGCTAACTAGCATAGCCGAATCGTACGGTAGGTGTAAATACGATTACGACGTTAACCCGTATTGTAACGTTACCTTTACTGGGATATGTAAAGTCATTCTCTACATCACAGCAGACCAATACTACAGATATCAGGGCACACATTTCCATGTCCTATGTCCTACTTTAAATAGAGTCGGACCCTCCCCCTATATGCATCTGGTCCCATGGTGTAATGGTTAGCACTCTGGACTTTGAATCCAGCGATCCGAGTTCAAATCTCGGTGGGACCTCATCCTTTTAATCTGCCCGGCGTGAAGTTTGTGGCATCGGTGATGGTGCCTACGGTGGCCCCGAGGGCTCAAGGCGACGTATCATTAGTAAACTATCGTAAACACCTGCGAAGACACAATTCCGAGTAAACAAGTTCAGCTTTCAAAGGTGTTTCTGGGGACATAACACAGTATAGTGATGGACTTTGCTAATGCTAAGCTAATAGTACTTATTTGCAACAATATCTGAATCATATGATGTTGAACAAACTCCTTATTTTAACAACTTATAAAGTCAAGAAGCATTGAACAAACTACTTTTGTGTCCTCAGAAAAACACTTCTGTTGTCATTTGTAGTGCGTTGGTGTTTTTGTTTTTCTTGCAGAGCACTGATAAGAAACTATATAATGTCCTCAGTCAGACTCACCTCCTTCATTTGCTTTAAGCAAGTTAATAAGTGCAAATAAGTGATGTATGACTGGAGGCCTTTAAATGATGAAGAACGCACTTATATTTGATTTCATTTTATTGCTTTTAATTTTCTTGTCAAATATGACATACACCATTCTTTCTCATTCACCTCAGAGGCCTAAAATATATTACTTCTTTTACATAAAAATCCATTATGAAAAATAATAACTGTGCTGAAGTCATCTAAATACTGTCTGAATTTATATATATATATATATATATATATATATATATATATATATATATATATATATATAACCTTCCACACACAACACACATAGGAATACCAAACGACAAAAAGACACTCAACCAACAGAAAAGCTTTACACAAGAGTGAAGTCTTTGGCTTGAAGTGAATCGTCTCTCTGAATCATAGCTCACTTATTATGTGTTACCGTGGATACTGGTTGGTTAAATAGGCAATAGAAACAAAACAAAGAAGAAACAATTTAGAAACTGACATTAGAAATGTGGAGATGGTAGATTTCCTCTGTTTTTTTTTTACTTTCAGAAAATTCAAGTCATGGAGTCACTTCTGTTGTGAAGCTAAGCTAAGCTAAGCTAAGCTAAGCCACCCCTTTTACTTTCATATGTAATCACCAATCATCTACAGTACCTGTCAATACAATATGCTTCTACATCTGTGGTCATCTCTTCAATAAAAGTACACACTTCATCGTACCAGTGCAGATTCAGTTTACAAGTACATAACCTCCAACATCTAATCACCTCCTTTACTCCGTCTAAGACCAATGCATTTACCCCACTTTACATCCTGCAACATGACTCTGACGTTCTTCTACATTTCTACATACCATTGTCTCTTCAGCTTCATGTCATGATGGACAGAAACTGTGGTGCCATGCAGTTTTGTTTTTGCACACTGTGTGAAGAGTTTTAACATAAGAACAACAACAACAACAACAAAAGAAAAGAAAAAGCAAAAAACAGCAACAATAAAAAAAAAAATTCTCATTTGAATCTCATTTGGCAAAGTTTACCAAACGTAGGTCAGTCTTTGGCTTATCAAACTATTCCTCTGTAACTGACATATAATATTTAGCTCTTGGATTCTCTTATAAAAACAGTCGTACAGCCGAGCACAGTCACACACACACACACACACACACACACACACACACACACACACACATTAAAAAAATGCCAGGATCTCTCCCACATCCCCCAGTAGTCCAGACTTTGCTCTTTCTCATCTGCGTAACTGTGGTCCCAGCATGACTTTGTTGATGAAGTTGACGATGGCCACCGCTGGCTGTTCGGGGTCCATCTCTGCAAAAAGGTGACACACGTTTTCTGTAGCGCTGCCCGTCCTCCGAGCCACAAAGCCAAACATCCTGCAGCAAAAAAAAAAAACAAAAGACAGGTGAGAGAGGTCAAAACACTGGAAAGCTGAGACTGAAAGAGAAACTCAGAGTAACCAGAGTGACAAATCTAATTGTTGTGATTAATGGCCATGCAAATTAGCCCAAGGTAGCTATCAGTCAGAAAAACACACAGTGACACAAACACGTACCTGCATGATGTGCTATCAGAGTAAGTCCACCTGAAGCACGGGTTCACAAATAAGAGACAGAGACAAAACGCAGGAAGACATGAATAACAAGGACACAGAGACTCAGTGACCAGCACTATTCATTCACCTATCAAGAGTCAAAAAGCACACAAGCAAATCAACTTATATTTATTCAATATAAGCCAATACAAGAGGTATTTGTGTAGAAGAAGCAGCAGTAGCAGCAGCATCAAGCACATTGATCGCTGCCTTTTGCCAATGACCCACCTCTGGTCTTGGGGGTCAAGGCTGCTGAAAGTGACGGTGTTGACTGGGTAGTGTCTCCTAAAAAACAGCCTGCGTAGACACAAAGAAAATAACCAAAATAAGGTGGAAGGTTTTCAATCAAACTGATGCAAGCACAGCAGAAATCTGATGCAACAACAAATAAGACTTTAAAATAAAAAAAAACAGTCTGAGTTTAAAGTGTGATGCTGCTTACGAATGCATAAATGTCTAAAACGCACCTTCTTTTGCTGTCTGTTAGAGTAATCCCCTGAGAGGACACCTTAAAGTGGACCACTGTCGCCACCGGACGTGGACTCAGAGTCAAAGTGCACTTGGTTGCCTTGGAAACTGCCTCCGGCCCCGTCAGCGATTCGGTTTCCACGGAGTTCAGGTAGAGCACGTTGCAGGCTGGCTCATCAAAGAGACGGGAAAACGTGGATTAATGTGAGCGAATGTGTTCAGAGCTGTGACAACATGAAGCGTGTGCAACCTCTACTGGTCAAAAGAAGGAAGTGCATCGACTGCCCTCCGTGTGTTTTCATCCTGTGTGGGAAGTTCATACAACATCAGAGTCAGCATTAAGTAAAAGAGCTTGTGTTGTACCTGCTCCTTGTTTGAGGAGGTCGGCTGCTGTGCTGGTGGTTGTTGCACTCTGCATCTCCTGAAGCTCCCCAACCAGGTCTAAAACATCACAGTCCTCAGTTACATAACAGCACCGTCTAAATTATTGAAGCCTCAGCATGTAACTGTTGCAACAACCTCCTAATATTTGATGAATAGTCGTTTACTTGTTCTCTAATAATAGCTACAGCTCATTTGAAAAGGCGGATATCTAATTTTAGTTGCAAAAATCGTGATGGTGTTTTTCTTTTACCCTTTTCTGGGATGCGGAGGGCACAGGGTAGAGAGATGGGGGTAATTGAATGCTGGTACACCAGGGCAGATAAACTTCCTGAGACAGAAAGTAGACAAAGAAAGTTCGTAAAAGAGAAAACAGGTTTTACAGGTTATAACGATCAGTTTCAGCATCTTCACGCGGCTAAAAATATGTGAAACATGTCGCGCCAGGCGTGTCTGCCACATCACTGACCGAAGTAGGACTCGTTCTGACAGCCCTTGATCTTCACTCCCCGTGGCCCGGTCTCGATGAGGAAGTGTCTCACCAGCTGTTCCAGAGGATCCCCTGGGAAAGAGGAGAGGGCGGTGAGAAGTGAGGGAGCACTGATGAGGAATAAGACGACTGTTCTTCTTTTAATTCAATGCATGAAGAGAACAGAACTGAAATATACAGAACTTGTGCTCTATCAACAACAACAATGTTTGTTGTTGCAGCAAAAACAAAGATACACAAGAAACTGCAATAATAATAATAACTGTAATGATAAAAACTGCACTTAATGCAGCATTAACACTGGGATATTGATGCAGTTGTTCTCCACTAAAGCACAGATATCAAACTAAAGCATTAACAGAATAAATTATAATGGATAAAACGATAAAACCGTGAACAACTTCATTCTTTGGGGGGTGATTTTATTTTCTCTTTAAGTGGTTTTCTCTCTTTCCGGGTGATAAAACAGACTCTGTAGATAAATGGAAATTATATAACTGTCCAACCACTGACGTTTTGGCTTCAGATTTCTAAATATAGCTTGTTGAAAAGGAGTTGTGATGTTATTTCACTGGTGAAAAACCTCTGTGAAAAGCTCAGGCCTTATTAATAACACTAACGATGGCTCTTCAGACCAGGACCGTGACACTAACGCAGTCCCTTCATACTGACACATGTCATTCACAGCCAATTCATTGATATTAACAATATTTATACCTTTGCTTCCAGTGACGTTGGCATTAGGAGGAGGCGTGGCCACTTTGAGGGCCAGTCCATAGGCCCCCTGGAAGGAGTTACTGTCTCTGATGAGGAACGTCCCCGGCTCCTTGTCCTTTAACACGGCTATAGCTGCAGTAGAGAGACAACATGTCAGTGTCCAGATGTTGCGGTGGGACATGAGAGATGCAGCATTTCTTAAAGAAGACCAGACTGTGATCCTCACCTTGGTCTCTGGAGATGCCCGGTTTGTACCAGTACTTGGAGCTGTCCTGGACAAACTTGGCATTAACCCTGATGTCCACCTCCTCCCTGGAGCCGGACTGCGTCGACCCCCGTCTCTGGTCTCCTGCTGCAGGGGAGAAGGAAACGTGGTGGGAGGGCGACGGAGCTGAAGAGACTCTGAGGAGAGAGTTGTGTCCATTCAGGGATCCTGCTGTGGAGGAGAGGCGTTTCTTCTCGGGGAGCGGCGGCTGCACGGCGGGGATGGTGACGGCAGTGTAGCCCGTGTATGGGACATGGGGGACATTTAATAACGGGTAGTAATAGGACGCTAAGGGAAAGGTGGGGGTGTGGTAGCCATCAGGGACAGGTGATGGAGGTTTGTTGTCAGGTAAGCTGTCTCTGTCTGGAGTCAGTCTGTGTCCTGCTGTGTCTGCAGCCAATGGGGAGTGCTGGGAGGAAGACCGCCGCTCTGGGGAGCCAATAGGAGAGTTTGGGGAGGTGGTGGACGGACTGGAGCTGAGGCTGACGGCTGAGGGGTTCGTCATGGTTGCACTCCCTCTGCTGTCGGATGCAGCATTGCCAGGAAGGGCAGAACCATTGAGTTGCACTTGGACAGGTGTGATGATGACAGTGGCGTAGTTTGAAGCACGCGATTGGTTAGATCGTTCAGCACTTCCTGCGATCCTGACTGATCCACTGATCTTTCCCTCAGAGCTCAAACTCTGCTCGCTGGAAGCTTGTGTGGAGTCTATGGATATGCTGGAAGTGTGGGTTTGTGTGTCTGTCGGTACAGGTGTGACAGTTTTGTCGCTGTTTGTGTTGGATTCGAGCTGTGTGGACGTGTCTTGACTCTGAGGAGGGCTGTCAGTGTTAACACTGTGGACAAAGTGTGAAGAAATAAGACAATTAACCAGTTTGTTTACGATAGATGTTGTTTTATATTCAACATTAGGAAGCGTCACCCACCTGTCTTCAGTGTGCGTTGGGCTGCTGCTACCGATAAGTGTGTAGTCATGATCAGAGTCCAGTCCAGGGGTGCTCGTCTGCCCGTTAGAGTCCGATTTAGCCTCTGAACCCTGGGATATGTCATCACCTGCATCCATTTTGGCCTTTTCCACTTTGAGAAGCACGATAGAATAAGTCAAGACTCATTTATTATGAAACAATCAGAACAGTAAGTGATAGAGGATGCATCAAGCATGTTATATAAACCATCATTCACCTTCAGGACGCTGCTGCTCTCTGGATCTAGAGGGCGTCTCGGGCAGCCTGCCTTTCCCCGGAGAGGGGCTTCCAGCGGGCAGAGGCGAGGCCGATCCAGAGTGGTACCCTGAGGCGTAACCCCGGCTCTCGTGGCTCTCAGCTGGAGAGGACTGATAAGGAGAGCAGGGGCAGGAGTGGCGGGGCTGCGGAGGTGTGTGGTACCCACTGCTGGCTCCATCCCGCACATCCACCAGAGACTGGGGGCCGTGGTAGCTCTGGTGAGGAGCGAGGGCGAATCGAGGCTGCCCTGGGTTTGGACTCTGATCCAGGGAGGAGTGGCAGCCCCGAAACTGTGGCACAGCTGATTTGCACTGCCAGAACTCGGCCTCTCTTGCCACCTCCCATGGATTTTCACTCTCCCACAGTGCAGGTGCGTCTCTTGTCTGCTGTGGCCCCGCTCCCTGGGACCAGTGTGGGTTTTCTGACTGGTCTGGGTGCAGTGGGTGGAATGGTCTGACTGGGGCAGGCTGGTGCTCTCGCCTGCTGGAGCAGTCCCAACAGGGGCAGCCAGAGGAAGATGACGACGCTGTTGGAGGGCTGAAGAACATTTCCCTGTATGGGCTGGAGGGCAGCGACTGATGGGAGAGGTGAGCGGACGGGCCATGGGTGGAGTAATGGAAGAGGTGACACTCCTCCCCGGTGCAGAGTCGGTTTGAGGCTGGGAGGGTGTGGCTGTGTGGGTGTGCATGATCAGGTGAAGAGAAAGGGTAATATGACCTGTGGAGGCAGGGCAAGGGAGGGGGAGGAGGCGGGGGTGGACGTTCCCATGGTAACTCAGGTAAAGGATGTGCACTGTGGCGATGGCAGAGTTCCATATGAGCTGAATTCAAAGGAGGGGACACTGATTTGGACGGTAAGGCGGGAAGAGTTTGGCTTTTCGGATGGTTTTTAATGCTGCCGCAGCGTCCCAGACAGTGTCCGTTAGAGAGGCAGGGCGCTCTGTCCCATCCCACATCAGCACACTTTGCCCCTGCACGACCACAACACGAGTGCTCCCGCCTTAAACCCCCAGGACTCGATGGGTCTCCGTCATCTAAAATCGCCGTCTCCCGGTCCTTTTCTTTCCCCCTCGTTTTTGTTTCCCGTGACGGACACTCAGGATTTTCTCTCTCAGGGTTCATGGGTGGTTCACTGGGGGCTGAGGAGCTCCTGGACTCACTGGTGTAGGTGGAGGCCTGGGCCTGATGCTGGGGCTGGCTGGGAGTCTGGGGCTTTACTGTTGGGCTGCTGGTGAGACAACCATTGGGAGATGCTGCTGAGGCGGTTGAACCTGGACCACGTCGCTTCCTCACCTGTGCGTACAGGCTGCCGTCCAGCGGGCCCCTTGTGTGAGAGATGTCTGGTAGAGAAAAAAAAGGAAATATGTTGTAAAATTTTCTTTTAACACCTTTTGATCCTTTTTTTTACACCTGAGTGTGTGTGAGTGTGTGTGCGCCTCTTACTCTCCATACTGTCTTGATGGTGCAGGTTGAAGTTCTCATAAGAATCCCATCTGACCACAGGGTCTGAGGTGTTATAGTCCACTTTAATGGAGGCATCATTCTTGCGGTATTCTCGACCTGGAGGTGCAGAAAGACATTTTAATATGAAGCACATAAAAATGCAAAAGAGAAAAAGAAAAAGAAAGAAAGACAAAGATTATGAGCACATGATGCACCACAGGAAGCAGAAAGCGAGACAGACAGCTGATAATAAAAATACCTTTCATTTTTTCTGGCCCGTTGGAGAAGATAAACTCGACTGTAGCATCGGGGGGGAACCTGTCATCTGCAGGAAGACAAGCATCGAGAGAAACTTAAAATATCCAGAGAGTGATAAAACAAAACAAAACATTCAGAAAGAAATCTGTGAAGTAGAAAAAGCGGTATTAATAAATAAAGATACCTGCCCTCTCTTTTCATGATGGACATAAATAGGATGACATGACGATGGCTCAGGTAAAGAAATGTACTGTCTGAGTCGAGCTCTCTTTCGACTGCCTCGCATGAGTGTGGGTAATATTATTTATACGTTGTGTGCATGCGTCAGCGTGTTGTACTAAGAGCAGCTGTCATGAGAGCGCTGCTTACTAAGCCATGTACAAGTATATTTCTCTTTCATCTAAACTGACACTGTCATTTGCTATTTGTCTCAATATCTACAAACACAACAATGGACTGAGGAGGAGTAAGTGGGTCTTCAATTATACATCCCTGTAAACAGCAGAAATACACAGCAGAGAGTTTTCACTTGGTCGTTCATATGTTTACGACATATTCACATTTTAGTGTCGTACACAGCAGCAGCGGCAGCAGTGGAGTCTTATGGTTTTAAATAGCCTCCTCTCCTCTCTAATCCCCTCTGTGATGCCTTCCACGACTGTCCGAAAAAATTGGAAATGGCTCTCACTAAGTAGGCCATGCATTTACAGTACAAGCAAGCAAACTGCCTGCTCTTCTACCTGTGCAGGCCAGGTCCAGCTCGGTCTTTCCAAACCACAGCTGGGCTCCGTGAACGGTGCAGGTGTGAAACTGGACCCTGAAGACCACCTCCCTCTCTGCTGCTTGACTCCGCCGGTGGTAACACTTGACCTGCAGAGAAGGATCCAAGTAAGACAGTCATGTAAATCTGATTTTCATAACATTCGTATGTTCTGAGTGTGTGTTGCTGCTGTGCCAGATACATAAAGCAGCTACTTGCCTTTCCAGGATGCTAAGGGCTTTTAGTGTTTTTACCCTCATGCAGTAATTAAGTATGCATGTTCATAGTCTGCAGAGGATTTATAGCTTTAAGTGGTTTTTAAAAACCATGCACTTATTAAAAGCAAAGTTACAAAAGTGCACGACCGTCAGGAGAGAAATGTGTTTTATGAGAGCGCTAACATCAGTGGGAGTGGGAGAGACTGATGACAATAAATAGGTAAAACAGCAGCTGGTGCGCTGCAGTTATTGTAGCGGTGCAAGTGAGTAAAGATCACGATCGGCTGTTTCTCACCATTATGTCCCCCTTTAATAACAGAGCAGGCTCCATCGTCACACACAGCTTCCTCGCCCTGGAGCTCTGAGGATCACTGAGCACACACACACACACACATTTAAAGAAAACTATACATATATCCAGTCACACACACACGTCTCACTCGGGTAAAACACTGGTGGACAATGTGAACTTGAACATAAACACAGAGCAGCCATCACCTAAACACAGACACTGGCCTGTGTGGACAACATCTGTCAAAAGGGGACGAGATGTCTGCCCACAGGAGGTGAGCTGAAAAGCCTGTGGTGCAACTGGACAACTGACCGTGTACTTACTAGACGCCTGAGGTGTAGACCAGCTGTAAAGACTGATAAATCTTCAGGAAGGGATAGAAACCTGCAAAACACAGAGAGAGAGAGAAGTGAGGATAACAGCAATAATAATAATAATGACAATAAAAAACACAGGGAGAGTTTTCAGACAAAGGATCTATTGTTTCTGTTCCTGTTATTTTTTTCCCTTTGACATTGTAAAACACTTTCTGTTCACCATCCAAAGCTCATAATTACCATTACAGCACTGCAAACTATTACACCGAGATTTTGTTTGTGTTAAAACCGACCTCCACCGGTCTGGAAGTTTGGAAGAGAGGGAACGAGGATCTGGTGGAGGAACAGAGGACTGCTGTTCATTTTGATGGTGCCCGACAGCAGACCGCCAAAGTAGTAGATGTACCTGAGGAAGAAGAAGAAGGTGATGAAGTGATGAGGTGATGAGGGGATAGCAGATAGATGAGTGTCACACACCTGTTCTGTGAGGGCTGCAGGGAGGAGGAGACTTTGTCTTCACAGAACTTCCTCATGGCCAGAGTGGTGAGAGCCTGGTCCGCCCTGTGGACGCCAACCAATCAATCAATAAATACTGTACCTATCAGATTTAACATGTGATGATGTGTCTTATGGAGGTGATGAGATGTTTGCTTCATGCGTGCTGATGACGGAGAGCAACTTAATCCTTTCTACAAAGACCACTTTATTGGCATGAAAGTCTCAAACCCATTTTGCTGAAGCATCGATATCTGGATTTTGCCAACAAAAACCAAGATGTGAACCCAGCGAGGGCAGAGATCTAGACCTTAAATGTTCGTCTGAATAATCGATTAATAGTCATTGAATTGGATTGACTGAATATGTTTGTATTTTGGACCATACCAGGCTATGTAAATATGTCACCTCGTGTTTTTCAGGCCCAATATGGATCAAAAGATTCATACAAAGAAATAATAGTCAGATTATTTGACTGTTAGTTGCTGAAAAGTGACTTTTTATACACAAACACAATGAAGATACAAATTACCCAGCAGAGATCTTGCTGTAGTGCATGTAGGCTGCCACGATGACGCCTGTCTTCCCTTTGTTTCCCTGTCAGGACAAACATGAACATGAAATTGTTTTTCCCCCCCATTGTTTGACATTTCACGCAAGACAGATAATAAAAAGCCTCGTCGGGACTCAGGCGGCACAGACCTTACAGTGGAGGACCACGACATTACTGGGGTCAGAGGTCAGCCAGGTCTCCATGGCCTTGCAGATGGCACAGATCCTGTCCAGCGGCGGAGCGTGGAGATCAGGCCAGCCGTAGTCCTGCACCTAAACCACATTAGAGAAGTCAGACCGTTACATCAACATCTAGATTAGGAGTGTCCACATGTACAGTTTATGTATCTCAGCAGTGTGAGAGGTGAGTGTGTGCACCTTTTGATTCAGTCTGGCGATGTCGTGTCTCTTCTCTGATAAATTCAGTAGCTGGAAAAGACAGAGATACAGTATGTGAGGGATCAGAGGATATCACATTTGTTTTTGTTGCAGCAAAAAAAAAAAAAAAACTAAGAGGAGAGATGAGGTAGTTTAATAAAGGGCTGAAAGCAATAATCATTCCTGATAGTTAGACAAACATACAAATAAAACCTCTATAATTTGTTTAAATAACACCTTTAACAGCAGCTATTACCTAAATGTGTCTGCCTCACAGTTACTCACTCCTTCCTGGGCGACAAATCACATTAAGTTTTAATATTAAGTGTTAAAATTTTAAATTTTTTTTATTTTCTGACCAGAAACTTGTCCTGGTGCTTGGATTTCAACATGGAGGCCACTTCCTGTAGGTTTCTGCGGTACCGCGGTTCGTCCAGGTCTGGCAGGAAGAAGACAGAGATGATCCTCTCTGTGATGTAGGTGAGGTCAAAGTCGTAGTGACGCTCCATCACATGCTCCATCACTTGCTCCACACTTTTACTCCTGGACAGGGGGAGGATCAGTTATTTGAGTGCAGCCATTAGACCGATTTTACTTCGCTTTTTTAATAAGTTTGCGCTGTTTTACCTCGGTAAAGAGCCTCTTTTCTTCAGTGACGATGATTTAATGGAACCGTTCTGAAGAAACAAACACATCAAAATACATTAACAGCTCATATTACATAATCAATAACTGTTTTCTGGTGAGTATGTGCATATAGACTCACCAGATCTGTAGCTGAGGTGCAGGTGGGAGTCACCTGGAAGAAAAAAGACAGCATGGTTAATTTGTGCAGCAGTCTCATACACACACATACACACACACACACACTGGGAATGGACCAACACATGCCAAGTCATGTGTTTGGCTTAATGCTCTTGGTCCTGCTCCAGCAGCGCAGATGAAGAGATGGGGAGGGAGGGATGGAGTGGGTGAGGAGGCAGGATGAGGAGTTGATGGAGAGGACAGTAAAATTCATTCTCACTCTCTCTGTCTGTCGTGTGCAGCAGCTGGTTTGAAGAAGAAGCTGTCAGCACAGATTTGGCCGTTCCACATGATGAGCTAGTGACACATTGTGTCAGACACGCACACACACACACACACTGGTACACACACACAGAGATGTATATACATAGAGACAAACCTTGACAAGCACCTGCATGTCTGAAGGAATATAAAGAAGCTGGAGGACATTGTTTTGGCTTTTTTGACTTCTTCTGTCTCTTAGTTCAGATCCACGGACCAGCGGCGCTTGTGCTGACCAAACACAAAGGCCCAGAATAAAGAATGATATCCTCTTGGTTTTCTTTTGCATCGTAAAGAAAAAGCAGTGAAGAAGAGAGACGGATGAAGCTTACAAGAGGATGAATCTACATGTGGCGTGCAGTTGCTGTCCTCTGCTACTGTGCCAATGGTTTTCTGCCAAAACCACAAACACACGTATACAGAGAGCGAGGGAAGCTGAGGTCATGAAAACAGACGACGGACTCTACTACACAAACAGACGAGAGCAGATTCCTGAAGCTTCTTCTGGGTTTCTCGATTGTTTATTATAACGTCAACAGTTGATGCTGAAACGATGAGTCAGTATAAACTGGTAAATCGGAGCATGTGTTACGTTTCCAGCTCATTTCATGGAGTCGTTAGATGAAATAATGTGTCGCCACAACAGGAAATGGAATAAATGAGGCGAACACACTGGGTGTATGGACTCCCATAGTAAACCTCGACAGATGACACCCTGTCAACTTCTGACCTTTGACCCCCCCTACACACACACAGGAAGATGACTGACGGCCTGAGCTGCCCTCTGTGGCCGAGCGCCGGTCGGCTGCTGACAGGTGTCAGACAACAGGTTAACAAGTCAGATGCCTAACGATCACAATGATACACACACACGCTGCGCTGAAACACACACTGACGTTATAACTTTCATACATTGTGTCCATCTCCAACTGCTCCAAAGCTCTGATTATGAAGTGCAGTGTGTGTTTTTCTCTTCCAGCTCCAGAGGAATTTAATTTTACGTTGATTTGATTTCCAGCGACAGCCGAGGTTGATTTGTTTTTGTCTGTGTTGAGCAGGTACAGAACATCTGCTCATCATCTCACCGTGTCAACAGCACCAACAATGTGACGACTAAAATGAAGCAAACATATGAATGAATTCATGTTTACCCCCCCTGGAGATCGTTTTTATATTGTCATCATGAGTTTCTTATTAACTTCCTCTAATGCTTCGGTCCGTTTCACTTTATTTTAGTGCTGTGCTTTTTAAAGTTTGTCTCAACTGCACCTGGAACATTTCCTTTGATCCGTTAAGTTTCTATTTTTACTGAAAATAATCCAAAAAAGATTTATCATTTGAAGAACAGAGGAGCAGTTTTTTTTTTTTTTATTACATAAACCCAAATCATAGCTTTCTCATTTGCGAGACGCACACACACACTGTCTCTGTGAAACATTAAGTGGAGACGGCAAATGACATTACAGAGGCGAAACAGAGGCAAAGACATAAACAGGCATGTGATCTACAGAGGGCTGAATAAAAGGATGAGTGAAGGGGAAAAGGGCACGCTGTAATTTGGTTACTGCACGGCAAAGTGGGCTCCTGCTGAACTGACAAGGAGACGTTGTTGTGTGATTATTGTCATGCAGGACGACGGCCGACGTACAGGGAGTTCAGTCGGATCATAAACATGTTATAAAGTCTACAGTAGGAAATGAAAGAGAGGGGCAGCCGTCGGGGAGAAGTCCTCTCTTAATGGGTTTAATAATGGTGGTTAAAGTGGATAAAGTGGTCGGTGTGCAGGAAGGAACAGTAGGAGACAGACACAACACAACACACACATGTACCAACATGTATAAACACAAACATGCAAACTAAAGAAGCGCAAAGAGGTTTGAACCTGGAGGCAGAGAGACAGAGCCACAACATGCAACATGAAGGAAGAGGAAGACAGCAGAGTCAACAGGAAGCAATTTGCAACAGGATGTCAGCACTGGTCAACCTAGGTTCACACATACAAACCCACACACAGACACACACAAACATGCAGAGCGTGCACACGTGTCTTTGGTAGCTCTGCCAGCCTCAGGGTCTTCATTAATGCATGTGGACTGAACGCCGGAGCCACTGGGAGCAGAGCCATCTGGTTCAGTTTGTCTTGTTCATCAGCAGCAGCGAGTGTTTTACTGAGGTGCCAGTGACAGCGCTCGATCTCCACCCGCCCCCACCCCCACCCCAGTCCTCAGGGACTTGCTGACTTTTTACTGGGACTGGTCGACTGGTTCATGACGTTCACACTTCAGACAAAAGGGTTTTTGTGTTAATTCCTCTGATAAGAGTGGTTACAGTTTTCCAATCGATCATATCACCAGATTATTGCCAATACAACAGCTCTAACAGACAGACCGGACATCTCAGTGTGATGAAGTTGAATAGTTAGCTGAGCGAAGCAACAAGACTGGAAACAGGGAAAGTGAATCAATGTGCAACTAGTTCATTACGACTTTATCTTGGTGACTTATTACAACTGATTAATCAATGTGAATCTTTATTAACCCCTGAACACCCACTGGCCTGGGGGCCATGGTGTTGCTTCAGTGGGTGTGAAGGGGTTAAACCATTAACAGTAACAGTGGTTGGATGTAACAGTGGATCCTTCCTGAAGTTTCCTGGCTGATCATCGCTTCCAAACCTTTCACATGGATCTGAAAGGTTTTCACTGCCACATCTCCACTCATCACTCTTCTCACAGAGACAAGGAGGAAATCCAGCCGCCGGCTATAAGGAAACAGGAGATTGTGTGTTTAAGACTCAGGCATCGGTGTGTGTGTGTGTGTGTGTGTATGACTCTCTCTCTCTCTGACACTTAACTCTGAGCTGACGTCACACACACACACACACACACACACACAGCAGAGAGGGAGAAGTGAGTAAGCTTTCCCATTTGAAACTGGAAAAGCGAAATAACCACGTCTTATTCCAAGTTCCATCGTCTCACAGAAAGACACTAATGCCCGCTGAAGCTTAATAAAAACTCTGAGGCTTTCTATTTTCTGCAGCATGAGCAGTAGCAGCAGCAGCAGCAGCAGAGGGCAAGCTCAGGAGTGGCCATGATTTAAGAGGCCTCACATGAAAGGGCGACGTGCCCTCTCTTTCTTTTCTCCCCCCGCCCGCCCCCACCTTTGATCCCTCATTTCTCCATTTCCTAACCCCGCTGTCACTCCCCTTGGCTTCCTCCTCTCCTCTCCTTTCGCTACCTCACACCCTCTCCCTCTCGACTTTTTTCAGTGCCTGGAGACAGGATAACTATAATCATCCCTGCCGTGAGATACAAGCATGTGCCCCCCCCCTACCGCACACCCCCACTCCGAATAAACAACATCAGATGACAAAGACCACCTCGATAAGCATCGGCCACAGCCAGGGCCAATCGCTATGTAACTGGCCCGGAGAAGAGGGGAACAAGAGGAAGCACAAACGAGGGCTCAAAGAGCAACAAACAAACTATCAGGGGAGTAGAGAGATAAAGAGAGAGAGAGAGAGAGAGAGAGAGAGAGAGAGAGAGAGAGAGAGAAAAGACACTAGGAAGACGGGATGAGGAAAGAGGAGAGGCAAACAGACAGACAGACAGACAGACAGACAGACAGAGCGCTGGATGGGAGAGAGATGTCAACAGCTGAACATGCCTCCTGACCACTCACACTGAGCACAGAGATTTCACAAGCTATTTTGATAGAGCTCCTTATTTTAGACCAAACGTCTCTCTGCGAACACTTCGGGGCTCATTTTGTCTGTTTGTCCATCAGTCGTCTTCAAAGCAGCAGCAGGAAACTAACTAAACTTCACCCGACAACACACGCACGAATCACACCGAGCACAGAGGAAGTCATTATAATAACTATGAAAGTTCTTTCAAACTCACTCAGGACCTGTATAATTCCTGGAATATTAAACATTGTTTGCCGTGCATCCATCACTATCACTCAGTCTCTCAGGAAATGAAAAGCATTAAGTAAATATACACACACACACAATGTGCAATATGCATCAGTGTGCGCACACTGTTCCTGTAATACTCCATTATTTATAAGGGGGAATAAAGTAGTAAAATTAAATTAACCATGAGTGTGTTGTGTTCTCTACATTATGGCAGCGATGGCTATAAATGGCAACAACAATGTGACAGTAATAAGTCACCACCTTCATCACGTTACACACAGATGCTGTTGTTGTTTTTTAACTCTCCATCCTCGTCACTGTCTCAACTTTATTGATCTGATTGTCCACTAAACAACAGAAACAGCACCTGGCTGACAGCAGCAGAGAGGTCACTGCTCCTCACAACATCTGGATAACATTTGCAGTTGAAGGAGAAGAAGAAGAAGAAGAAGAAGAAGAAGAAACAGCAGGAAACCTTTTTCGGACACTAATTAAGACAAGCTGACAAACATTATGTAAAACACCTCTGTATTACACAAGCACATACCACAGTCCTTATAGCCTCACTACCAGTGTACCAATCCATAAGTCAGTGCGAAACATTAGCAGAGCAGCCGGTGTGCGTGTGTGTGTGTGTGTGAGCAGACACTGTAACCATCTGTATTTCACTACGCAACATTAGCATCCATCAGATGATGTTAGGACAGCTGACTGGCTCTTCACTGCAGCCATTAGTCTCTGTCAGGTGCTCTCTGCTTGTCTTTATGCAACATGCAGTGTGGCAACAACACACACGTAAACATAAATAAACACAGTAACTGATGTGACATCCGTTACAAAAACTTCACATATGCACATGTACAGAACAGGAGGACTGTTGGTGGGCAGCTAATCTGCTAACCTGCACCTAGTAACAGCAATCTCATTAAAAAAGTAAATCATATGAAGACACTCACTGGTATTAAAAATTAAAATCTGTGTATTTTTTTTTTTTTTTTTTTTTTTTTAGTAGGTCACAGCCGGTCACAGCAGGAGCCTTCAGTTCATTTTCTGCTCTTGCTTTTAATCACACTAAATGAAATCCTCTTTCTGGGCAAAATCAAGAGCAGCCTGGCTTCAGCTTCAGTAATGGAATAATAATATGCACAATCACATGCTGCACAATCAGAGCAAACACTGTGGAGGAGAAGGTCTTCTTTCTGGTTTCGTTTTTTTTTTTTTTTAAAGGATGTCAGCTTGCTAACTCGGTAGTAGAGAATAAAAATGAAAAACGCAAAGGTGAGTCAGAGCAGAGGTGGGTAAATCAAAAGTCAGTAGAAACAGAGCAGAGTGTTTTTACCTCTCGACAGCAGCTCCAGTGTTTCCCTCTGCCTCTGAGCAGTCCTGTCTGTGGAGTGTCACACACCACCTCCCGCTCCCTCTTTCTTACAAACTCTGCTCGCTCGCTCTCTCACTCTACCTCCCTCCCTCTCTCTCTCACGATAACACACACACACTGAGCCAGCAGCATATACAGAATAACCCCCCCACACACACACACATACACACACACACCCGCCTCTCGCTCTCTGCTTGTGTCATACACACACTGACGTTACAGCACATCAAACTGTGCAAGTGCGTTCCCTTGCATGTGCCAGAACACACACACACACACTCATACACACACACACATGCATCAATACTCCACGTGCAGACACTGGGCAGCCCTGCAAAGTCACAGGGTGCTGATGTCCACTGACCTTTTCAGTGGCCTGAAGCTGAGAGAAAGACGACAAGAGACAGAATACAAGTGGCATCAGGACAAAGAGGCAGCGTCAGTGTTGACAAGCCAGACAAGTACAGAGATGATGCACAAAGGGGTGCAAGAAAAAAAAAAGAAAACAACAAAACAAAAACAAAAGGGACTTTAGCGGTGATGGTTATGGAAATGGTGCTGAGACGGAACAACACAGTGATGAAAGAAAGATTTTAGGAGAGAGAGAAAAGTCTGAGAAAGTGGGAGAAGCTTTTAAATGTGAATATAAAACATCAGAAAAAGGATAAAAATCTAACTGAGATAAAGGTGAAGAAAAAGAGATGATGACAGTGAGATGCAAGAGATGAAAGAAGGAAGCGAGAGAGGAAGTCATATGTTGATATTTGAGAAAGAAAACAGAGGAGAGATAGCGTGACATGAAGCAGACACCAGCGCCCCCCCCCCCCCCCCCCCCCATTATTTATGAATACCCCAAACTGGGCCTGATTACACACACACACACACACACACACACACAGTTTGCCTCCCCAGCTGCCTCCCACTTATTTGCGTCTCCTCTCTCTGATCACTCACTGGAAGGCATCCTCGGCACTCTGGTTATTTTCTAAATTTACCCACTCAGACTTCTCATATCCAGATTGATCATCGTCCCTGTGTGGTGACGACGACGTCGACGACAACGACAGCGTCCACTCTGGTGTCCGCGGCGCCTGCAGCTGCAGCGGCAGCGGCGGCAGCAGCAGCAACACCCATCAGCAGGGTTGTTTTTGGCTATTGCTGTCACCGTGGTGACCATGGGGACGAGTATGACCAAAAATAATAATCCTCTTTTAATGCATTGCTGCTAAGGCACAACAGCTGGTAGTGGCCATTCGTGCACCATTACAGTGTGTGTGTGAGGATGTGTGTGTGTGAGGAGGAGTTAGGAAGGTACCCCCCTCCACCCCACCCCACCCCACCACTCACTCCCCCTCCCTCCCATAAATCCCACAGGATTTGAGTTGACCTGAAGAGCTGCAGAATGAAGGGTCCTTCTGCATGACAGTCAGAGCACACGTGTGTGTCTATGTGTGTGTGTGTGTGTTGGTCAATGAAGAGGCACAACAGTGCAGTTACATCAAGGTCATGAGCTCAATCAGTGTTGTGTGATACTGAGCCACTGTGAGCGGGGGTCACATGAGAGCAGAGGAGGAGACGGCACATAAGCTGTGGACGGAGAGAGAGAGAGAGAGAGAGAGAGAGAGAGAGCAGACACGTCCTCTTCTCTTCCAATCAAAGAGGTCAGACAACAGCAGCGGTTAAAGCTACCTGACACTTTTTTTTTTTTTTTTTTTTTTGACCAGTGAATCAGTGCATTTTGAAAGTTACACAACTGAGCTCCTCAGTGATGCTGCATCGTCAGATAAGTTTGAGTCACAAACCCTGAAAGAGGAGAAAACAATCATCTGCCTCCAGGGTGAAGATGATGACGAAGATCGTTCTTAGAAAATATCAATAAACACTAAAGTATCAATATTTCATGACCTGATATCGTACTGAGTCTTTGAGGTGTTGGTCACCTTTGTCTGGCTGTCTTTTCCCCCCTCATGTTCCTATTCTTAATGCTAAGCTAAGCCATGCTAACCGTCTGTACCTTAACACCAAATGGACAGATGTTATTGAGCATTATTGATCCTATCAGTCAGTTCCTCTAAGCCTTAACTCACATCGTACAGCACAGCACACACACATGTATATTTCTCTGAGCTGTCAGGGACATTGTGAGGAGACTGAATGGAAAAAACGCTTCCTGTCAGTCAGAAGATTGCGTCTACAGCGCCAGAAACACAAAGGATGATCTGACTGTCGAACATCAAACGTCATCTAGAGAGGCTGCGACTCTGTTTTTACTGTGTTTAAGGAGAATATTCATGTATTTGTACTTGATTTTATCTATATTTATAAATTTGACAACTTTGACAACTCACTTTAACTCTGATACATTTCCACTATGCAGCTTCGTTACTACAAAATAAAAGCAGAAGAAAAGAGTTCATTATCAAAATGTTGAACTGCATAGATTCAATATTAGAAAATGACACTTTATAAAAACACACAGCAGATTTAGAAAGCGTGTGTTTGTAAGGTGTCGTCTCCAGAGCTGCTTCCTCTTCTCCCAGCTCCGCTCGCTGCTGCCCTCTATACTTATCGTCCACATATCACCCTCTCACACACACGCACTCAATACTAAACATATTATACTTTAATAAGATCAAATACTCCAGATCCAGCTGTGTTAGAGAGTCACTCACTACTACCTGGGTGCTTGAGGACTCTCCTGCCATGTTGTGTTACCACATGACTGAATTACTCATAGCAACCTGGGCTGGCTGGTTGCAGTTCAGAGAGAGGCCGTCTTTAAGCAGACATCTAGGTCAGTGCACATGGCTTACTCCACTTAAGACTCACATCACATTAACGTCGCTGCCCGACAACCTCTGACACAGGAGCACGGTTTACTCAGGACGGAGAGAGAGAGAGAGAGGGAGGGGGGGAGGAGAGGTGACAAGATCAAGGCTCACCTTGGCTTCACAGGTCTTGTGAACAGCAACCTTGCACTCTGCAAAGAGAGGAGAGAAAATAGGAAGATGTTTTACTTTGAAAGTCAGCTTTGACAAACAGATTAGAGAGGACAGTCAGGGTGAGTGCGTCTCGGTGGAGCTGAGGTGTGTGTGTGCGTGTGTGTGTGAGTGTTGGCGTTTGAGTGTTTGCCACTTGTGTCTCAGGGTCGCCTGCGTGACCTGACTGCGACTGTGGACTCACCCTTGCAGAAAGCCCCAGGGTTGTCAATGTTCTGCTTGCACACATCACACACCCGTCTCCTCTTAAAGCTCCTCTCTGTGAAGGTGTGGCTCCCAGTCTTGACGAGCTACACACACACACACAGGAGAGAGAGAGAGAAAAAATTGATCAGTCTGTCACACAATGCTACTGTGAAGTGAGAGGAAAGCATCCAGAAGAGGCTTCACAGTGGCACACACACACTTCACACTAAAACTGTGTAGCTAGTAGTTCATGTTCACTGGACGTCCACGGTCACCTGTGTGTGTGTGTGTGTGGCTGCTGTCAGTGCAGATGTGCACAGCTGCTGCAGTGATGATGCACCAGTGTGAGCACTGGTTGTAGCACAACCGGCTGCTGCACGTTCAGCTCTCTTCACCTGTCACATCACGCTGCATTTTAAACCTCCACTTGTCTCATCTTTTAACTCGTCCTTATTCTGTCTCAGTCTGTGGGGCGGCCATGACATGAGAAAACAAACAAACAGTTTCCTTTGCTACACAACAACGGTCAGAAATAAACTAAATGTAGCTGAAGCTAAATGTCTCAACTAACACTGGATGAATTCCCATTAAAAAAATATGTTGCAGACTCTCATAGCGGTGATGGGTTTCCCTCTAGCGCCACCAGCAGGTCAAATATTCAACTTGTCCAACCCTCAGTCCAGATAAAGTGAAGCTAACGAAGCTGATTAGCATGTGTTAGCATGCTAACATGCAAAACAACACAGCTGGAGAACATGCTAAACATTAGCATGTTAGCATTTTCACTGTGTGCATATGTTACCAAGCTAGCTTTAGCATTTAGCACAAAGTAGCCTACTAACTTTGCATAGATGTGGACTTGAGCTACAGACAAGTGCAGCAGGTCACTTCTCCAACACAGCAGGCCTCTGACAACCTTTTACCACCATAATGAAAATAAGATATTGTCTTAAAGATGATTAATGTGATTCAATACAATACATTCACTCATAAATCCAACCTCCCACCTCATTAAATCGATCTTTGGCCATATGAGCAAACCAAAAGTTTATAATCTCTTGTTTGCTGTGATTAGTTAATGGCCTTATTCTGCTCTCTTTATCTCTGTCTGAAGTAGCCAGGTCTTTTCTCCTCCTGCTGCTCTTTGGTAACAGGTTTATACTCTACGTTTTCTTTCAACACTGCATGTTGGTACCACACTGGGCCTTTGTAGCAGCTGAGTAAACACGAGACGTGAGCTTCTGTGGGCGAAGTGAGGAAACGAGGAGACGAAGGTAAACCTGACAGACTGAGTCACTCAAACTGTTCACTCGCTATTAAAGGATGTTGAAATATGTGATAATTAAACGTATCAGTATAAACAAACAGTAAAAAAACTGAACTTTACCCATGAGAAAAAAAAACAAGCACATGCCTCCTTTAGCAGAGAAACAGAGAAACAGTGATGTTATGTGTCCTAAAGTTGAATGAATGAACGTCACTGAGTCATAATCCCAGCGATTTTTCTTTTTATAAACCAAAACTCAACTCTCCCAGTGAAAAGTAATGGGACAATATTTATATAAAGTTACGGTAACACCCGCCCACAGTAACACCTTCTGACAGCACATTAAAACATTACGTCTTTCCTAGAACAGACAGGGAGGAGGTGGTGGCTGGAAACATGAAGAGGGAGACGGTGTTTGTACTCAGTGTGTGTGTGTGTGTGTGTGTGTGTGACGCAGTGGGTGAGGTGGAGGGCCACAAACACCACACCTCCACACACTGCCGCTGTTTCTTTTCCACTTAAATGGCTTGATGCATTTCTCTGGTCTTGAAAAAACATTTTTCAACTCAGGAATTTTTCTTTTTTTTGCTTTTTCCGTTGCCTGGATTTTTCCAAACAGGAGCAGCATTGACTTTTTTTTATAACTCTGGAAGCTGAGGGTGAACTCGCACCCCCACAAACACTCACTTATTGACCGTGCCACACCAGTCTCACTTCTCCCACCATCATGAACTTAACCACGATGTATTATAAAACAGCCGCGTCCCTCAACTGGAGCGTATACGGTCTGAATCCTTTATGAGTAGAAATCTATAATTTATGTTTCATGTAGCGCCACCTTCAGCTTTGTGTGCTTACATAATGTGAACACAATGCAGCGCTTCACATCCCCCAGTACGATAAGTAACCGTCATGTGTTTTATGAAGTTTATGAAGCTGCAACGCATTTGTTTTTATTTCCAAATCGTGCATTTGTCAACAGTTTCATGGTTCATCACAACTTGCAAAAGGTCAAAGGTCACTCAAAATGTTTCATTCATCTTTCAAATGCTAGTTTTTGTGCCTCCAAAATGAAACGTTGTTTTGTTTGTTGGACCACTTTGAGTCAAATTGGTCAAAATGTAAAGAACAAATTAGGGTTGGAGTTAGTTTTTGACACATAGACATGTTTATTATAATAAATATCACTTGTAGTCGCTTTAAATACCTGTGAGGTGTGGGTGAAGACAGTTTGTTACGGGATTTTTCCTGCTAAACTAAGCTAAGCCAAGCTAACCAGAACCTGTCTTCTTCTTCTCCTTTGCAAGATTACAAATACATATATTTCCCAGTAAAGTACAATCTGGATTTTGTTTAATTCTTTGAAACAGTTGGAGTTTGATGAGAGTGGATGGGAGAGCGCACTGAGAATAAGACTGTAAACCATAATAATATACGTTTACTGTGATGCTACAGACAAACATTATTATTTATTTTGAGGAGAGTCTGATGTGCCATCGTTGGGTCACACCAGGTGATATAAGTTGTTGTAGCTTGTGCATCAGTTGTATAATAACTTCACTTAACGTAGGACCAGTAAGTCCTGAGTCATTTCTAGAAACAGATGGGAAATAAATAAATAAATAAAATAGTTTATATGTTTGTCACTGACTGGGACTGATGGACCTCATTACCATTATTCTGTATCTATTGATCTAATAATCAAAGCAGTAGAGTAACTATTGACGTATTCTCTCTGCTGTTATGACAAATGGCCGCTGCTATAAACTGTGGCATCTGGGTCTGTGTGTGTGTGTGTGTGTGTGTGGGTGGATTTAGGAGGAGAGGCGTTGAACCTGACAGAAAGAGGGCACACCACCACACGAGGGGGAGAAGAGTATCATCGCCCTCTGTCGCCATTTGCATTTAAAGTTTTATTACATAACGCATGAATTTTGGAGGTGGGATTGATTGGACTTATGTAATGACCTACAGAGCTGCTGTCCCCCGTAAACCTGACCTCGGTTCACCTACGACACAAAAAGTAGAGCTCTCAGCGATGACAACGAGGCGTCAGTTGGATCAGACTAGAGGTAATAATAAAAGAGAAATCAAATGCGCAGTTGAAAAAGGCCAAACACAATGACACAAAAATCTGAATGAAGTTCAATCATGCTATAACGTTTCCTAAAAGCTTAATTTATCAGTATTAAACCTATAGTGTCTTATCAACAGCAGCTTCTATATGAGTAACACTGTGATATCGGGGTTAAAAATACCATAACGTCAATAGCTATAAAGTCACAGCTGAGTGGAATGTGACTAATAGACATCGTATTGATTTTTCCTTTGCTGTTTGTTCTGGATCAGCAAAATAACAAATGTTTTTGCCTTGTTTATAATAAAGATACATGTATATGAATAGAAATATACATGTAGGTTTTGTAACAAAACATCTGAGCCTAGTTTGAAAGAACAGAAATCTGCACTGAAGCTGATTATTGGCTGTGTTGTGCACATTGTTTAAAGATATAAAGACAAAATCTCTCAGTAAAAATGAAACATTTCATTTTGGATGAAGATCATTTAATCGGTGGTGAAATCTCTCTGGAGTTACTCATCTTTTTATGAGTTGGTGATTCACACAGTGAAGTTAAAAATGAAAAAGGAAAAACAAATCCAGATGGGCCGAGGGCACCTCTCAGTGGCCGAGTGCAATCAGTGCAGCGTGAAGTGTTGTTGATAGCAAAGTGAATATTTTCTATACATGTTATTGTGAAATTCAGAATTCAGTCCTGTTGACCTGAGCTGTTTGTGTCTTATAAATACCTGAACTATGATTTATAATAACTAAGCTCCTTGAATTACGAGCGAAGTGCGAAGGCCCTGCAGGCATGGGCCGAGCCCCGAGCCATGCAGCCCCCGCCGCTGGGTGGTCACTATAAAGAAGACTGCCCTTCACCTTTCTCGCACTCTCACAGACCATCTGGGATTCGAACCACAGCCTCCTGGTCCACAGTCAATGTCATAACCAACAACACTATGCAGCTGGATGGTTTCACTCCTCCTCCACCTTTCTATGATCTTAGACCACACTTCCTGATAACAGACACACAGAAATACTTTCCATATCTATTCATTATCAGAAAACAAGCTCTTCTGCTACAGATCATGTTGATCAAACAGTAACACACTGGCCCCAAGTGGGATTCAAACCTCCAGCCTCCCCGTCCAAAGTCTGTACCATTACCACACTCACTCATACAAACACACACACACACACACACACAGGTTGACAGTTCATCATGTCAGTGATCAGAGAGGGAGATGACCATGTGACTGTTCGGCCCACAACGTGTGACTCCTGATTTTAAGGTCACAGGTTCGATTCCCAAAATTTCTGCGAGGTATTTTTTTCTCCTGCATTTGGAGAATGAAAGCACCAGTGGTATAAATGAAACAGAGACACATAGACGGACCTCTGGCTGCATGGAGGCTCGGGGCCGGCGCCGTTTGTTCTACACCATGAGCTCAGTCTGAAAAGCTGGAGAGATAAGTTTAAGTTTTGGATCTTCCTCTTTTCCTCTTTTCTCGTTTGATGAAGAAAAGTTGGCGATCAGCCTTTTATATTTTCCCCCCAAAAAGAAGCAGAAGGTGTCGGTTTTATTCTTCGAGGTTAATTGAATCAGATTCTTCTGTGGTTTATCATCTGTCTAATCAAACAGAGGGATGAAAGAGCGACTATTAGATTAAATTAAAAACTGTAGCAGATGAAATGATTTTCACAGCTGTGGGGGGAACAACTCTCCCACTCTCTCTCTCTCTCCTTTTTTGTTGCTGCCATCTCTCTTTTCCCAGTTGTTGTTCTTTCCTTCCACGTCTCCCTGTCAGATCGACATCAGCGAACAAAAACAAGGGACACTACATTAAGAACACATGGCACATACTCTTGTGATTGTGAAACACTTACTTGTTTAATTCTCAATAAACTCGAGCTACTTTCTCTCCAGATGTGCAGTTCTGTCAATGATTTTTATTTTATTTTATTTTTTTAAGGGGTGGGGGTGGGGGGGGAATGGTTGTATTGATTATGGATTGAACAGGTGCTGTTCAGGTGCTGTTTATTCTCAAAGAGCTGCAGAAAAGACCGTGGCCGAGCAGACTCTGCGTCTCCGGAGGCTCCAGCGACTCGCGGCAGCGTTGCAGTATTGCATTGCAGTATTAAAGAAAGAACCCCACCCCATTCAGATTTTTGCAGCCAAGAGTCTATGTCATCCTCCAAGCATCTCTGACCACTGCAGAGAGCCCCGAGCACTTCCACATCTACCATGGAGATGAAGGCACCAACAGAAGCATAAAGGAGTTCTTTATGACAGGAGCTGGCATGAGAGTTTTTTCTGTTATTACTGTGAGAACAGCAGCGCGAGATGTTCAAGAGCGCTAATGAAAGTGAAAATGTTGAAAAGCTCAAAGTCTCATTAAATTATTGATTGATAAGTTTGGAAGAGAGAGAAAATCACAGTTGCATATTAGAGTCATTATCATGTTGACTCCCAGTGTTTCTGTCTGAATGCATAAAGCACACACACATGCACATGCACATGCATGCACACACACACACACACACACTGTAAATGAACACACAGAGTACAGTGACACACCCCCCCTCAGCACAAAATGCCTCGGTTGGTGCGAGTGTTTTTTTTCAGTGACACCTCACAACAAGTGATGACATGCTGGAAAGCAGGAGCCACAACCTCTAGCTTTTGGCAACAAACACACACAAAACACACACACACACACACACACACACACACACACGATCAGGCCAGGAAGGGACAGGAGCAGGTGGCGAGGCATGGTTATACTCCAGCTCTGGCAGGGTATTTATAACCTGCATGAGTAGAGACTGTCACCTCTAAATGGCCATGAAAATGCTGAAAATAGGTGCGGGAATAAGTGTGTGTGTGTGTTTGTGTGTGTGTGTGTTTGTGTGAGAGAGAGAGAGAGCGCGCAAAAGAGGGGAGGGGGGTACATTCATTATCAACAACCTAAAGAAGAGCTCCTGGACCCTTTGCATGTATGACACATTTCATTCCTCTCCACTGCAGAGTCCACCCATTCAACTGGGACAATGTTATCATAATTTGGCATGGTCTGACACACACACACACACACACACACACTCTGACACAGACACACACGATGAGGGCTTTGGGGGATTTGAGGCCACATGTGATCTGAGTAATGTTTTTGTTCCACTAAGATCCAGGAGTTCCCTGTGAAGCTGCACACACACACACACACACCACACAAGTGTCCTAACATCCAGTTACATTACTGACTCCAGATCAGTTCTCTCAGCTTTGTTCTGTGGCTCTCTGACATGCCAGAGTGTGATTTACTCTGACAAGTGAGAACACACACATCCTAAACCAACACACACTTTATTTTAGCCTCTATAAAAGTCCTGCGGAGGCTTTACGTGGGGCTTGCCCCCTGAATCCATACGTGTTCCTAAATAGAGTCTGCAGACAGGCCGACGGCAGAGTCGGAACTGGACAGTAACTTATACCACTTCCTCTTGAACCCTGAGTCCTGAGGGACACGATTAAAAGTGATCAAGTCGGCCACGCTCTGCTGCCTCTGATCTTTTTCTCCTCCCTGTTTCTTTTGTGCAGCACATTTCTTCCTCATATTTGCACATAATAAACAATAGCTGCATGTGCAAATTCATGCCTGTGGTGCAGGTGCAGAAAAGGAAAAACACGTTTGTGCTCTGGTAATGACGGCATGTGCAGCCTGAGAGACATGGGGAGCTGAGACATTTCTGGCGTGCAGGCCTCTGCTGATTCTCTGGATTCCTCTGGTCCACTTCCATGACAGCGACGAGTTATGTGACGAGCGCAGTGTAAAAGTAATTAAACAAGGTTGAGCTGCTTCTGCTGAGTCAAATCACAAAAGGTGAGTTGTCAGACACGAGCAACAACTGATGCACGCAGTTGATCAGGAGGTTCAGCTCCATCGTCTGTTTATTTTGATGTTCTACAAATAGACTCATGAGCTGCACATTTCTTCTGTGAACAAACCTGCATGTTTACACCCACCCCCCCCCCCCGAAGAGCAAGAGAGTTATTCACTTACCTCAGTGAGCTGGAGCTGGAGGATCTCAGGATGGACCTCAGGCTCTGTCTTTGTGGGGATCCCTCCTGCGTCAGGACCAGGTCCATGTTTCTTCATCCTGCCGCTGCTGGTGCTGTGAATGCAGCCCATACTTCACACCTCCACAGCCTCGTGTCTTCACTCCGCTCTCAGCTCTGATCTGATCTGATCCTCCAGGACAAGTGCTTCACTCTTCCTCTTCTCCTCTTCCTCCTCCTCCTCTTCCTCTCAGTGCTTCATGTTGTGAGTGTCCTCTTTATGTTTTTAACGTCTTCTTCTTCTTCTTCTCCTCCAACATGCTCCTTCCTCCCTGGTGACTCCTCACACCTCCTCTGCCCTTCTTCTCCCTGACAGCTTGTCCTGCCCTGAAATCCACCCCAGCTGACTCCCACCCCCCCTCCTTCTTTCCTCCCCCCCCTCTCTCCTCTTACAACCCCTCCAACAAGTCTTTACCCTCCACTCTACTTACACTCTTCCCTGTCCCTTGCTCCCCGGCTATCCTCACTCTGAAAGCATGCAAGCACACACTCACCACCTCTCTCTCTCTCTCTCTCTTCCCTCCCCCTCCTCTCCACTTGCCAATACCTCCTTCCCTTCAGCCTCTACAGACCCTCAAATGCCTCACACACTTACAGACCCACCACTCTTCCTGTCCCTCTCTCTCTCTCTCTCTCTCTCCCTCTCTATTGCTCCATCAGGCTCCCCTTGCTGCCTCCCTCATGGGGGGGAGGAAGGGGGCAGCTGTTTTGGCTTTGGCCCTTCCCCTCCCTCGTTTGGCTTCACTTCAGCCCCTCTCACTGTCTTCGGCCTCACGGGAGGAGTGATTAGATAGAGCTTCTTTCACACACGTCATCCCTCCAGACTCTGCTGTAACTCTGCACAGGAGGAGATCACTCTGTGGACTTCACCGCTCTCATCCCACTCTCCCCTCGTTTCCCTCCTCGCAGCTTGTTGTGGGGAAGTCAGGACTTGCGAACAAATGGGTCCATGGATCATAATCTATCAGAGACAATCACACACACACATCCACATACAGAAATATGATGCAAAACTCCAGATGAAATGACCTCTGCAACCCTCGACTGATAGGACACATGACACCGGCGTGAATGTCCTGTCCCAGTTGCACGCTGCCGTCTCCTCTGAAATGAAAACAATGATGTGCTCTGTGTTTAAATCTTAGATCTGTGCTGCCCTCGTTAAATTCCTTCAGACTCCAGCTCCCTCTCTCTCTCTCTCTCACTAACTGTATTTCCCCCGAACCGGCTTCTCCAGACAAAACTCTGCTTTAAGCTGCAGGGTTTTAGGGTTTGCGAGGGGAAAGAAAAAAAAAATCTCCCAACAATAAGCTCTTTCTGAAGCCGTGTTTTTTAGCCGCCCAGTTATAGACGATACAAAGCAGCCCTTGGTTTAAAAAGTGAGACAAATCCGTGGCCTGCGAGGCTAAATTAGGCGCCAAACCATCAACATGCATGTTTCAAGCGAGGATTTACGGCCACAGCTCTTATTAAAGACATCAGTGTGAAGGCGATGACCGCCACACATTATATACAGTGTGTAAAATTAGCACATAGTTATGGCTAATTTCTCTGAATACGTCATCAAGGGCCCTGAATGACACACACACACACACACTCCCAGTCAGTCAGTCAGTCAGGTTGTGACTTGTGGAGGAAGGAGCCTCCTGTGTGGAGCAGCTGCTGGTGGGTGGGTGGGTGGAGGGTCACTAACATTCATCATTAAACTTCTTTTTTTTTTCTTCTTGCTGAAACAGTTTGCAGCCTTGTACTGATGATCAGCTGCTGCACAGGTTTGCACTGAATCCTTAGGAGTGTAAGGAAATATTGATGATGCAATATTTTACGATGTGATACCCTCTTGATATTTATCTATAGTTTCCCTAGTGTTATGTTGCGTTTAAGCCTCTGATTGTACATGGAAAACGCAGTGTTGTTGGATGATGCAGTGACCATATAATATATTACTAGCACTGTTTTCCTTCCTGTTTGCATCTCTGAGTACAACTGTGAGCAACTGTGCAGAGTCTGAATGCATAAAAATAAACATGTGTTCAGTATGCGATGAGAGCTTTCCTTCAGAGATCACCGTGCTTACAATGTCCCAGTATTTTGCAGTATATCATAGCGTATCTCCAGATTCCTGCCAATGCACAGCTCTACTCTCTCTACGACCCAGTAGCTGAACACACCAGTCAGTCTGACATTTTGTTTCAGACTCGTAAATAACAGAACTGTTGTTTTGCCATGAAATTCTCCAGAGATGACGATGATGATGATGATGATGTTTCCGTGCAGCTTTGCTCAGACGGACTTTTCCCTTTAGTGCCACCAGCAGGTTGGTGTTTTGTGTTTTTAAGTGACACATCTAAAACAGCCACTGCTCAGACATTCACATCCTCCACTGACAGAAACACATGTAGTTCATTAAGCAGGAAAAGTCAGTCATGTCAAATCTGGTCCATTACAGTCACTTCTGCACCACAAAACAGACATTAATCTATAATCATGATACAGCCTTATGCTACGCTATGTTATGTACCAAATCCTCCTGTGTTGCCACTTCACTCTTTTCTCATCTATATCAATAACATTAAAGTATCTTTGATAGAGACATGCAGACACACACCTGCTGCCAGTTGATTTTCCCACTGCTGATGTCTGCTGGGTAACGACCTGCTGTTCAGGGGTCTACAGGAGTCCTGTCCTACAGTGGAGCCAGTGCCCTTTGTGCATGTGTGTGTGGGATGCGTGGCTCAGCAGGATCCTGACCAGCTGCCACCGGGAGCCCGGTGCTCAGCAGGGGAGGGCTGGGGGGGGGGGGACCTGAGACTGAAGAAACACTGTGGACATTTTCTGCCTCCCAGACCACACCAGGAGAGACGGTGAGCAGAGGAGAAACACTTTGTTGTTGTTGCTGCTGCTGAACATAAAAGTGACACGTTTGATGATGTAATGGCTTCACTGTTCATTTAAAACGGCGTGCCATCTGAAAAGTGTGCAGGGACTCGTCGTCAGATGATGATGATGATGATGAGCACTGGTCACCATCGTCTGTTACTGATAATCACCGACTCTGCTCTCAGCTCCCCTGCAATAATACACAGATATAATGACCACATACTATTTGAATGTACATAATAACCCCCAATTTATTGCAAATTGGAAGACAAGTTCACATAATCTGAAGGAACCCCCCCCCCAGCACCACCACCACCACCACCACCACCACCCACACCCCTTGCTCCAGACTTTCCCCCCCAAAACTTGCGTTGCACACTTTGAATGATTTCGACAGCTGCAGAGACTCTGTAAGACGTCCGGGACATGAGACCATGATGAGTCTTTAATGGATGTGATCATGTCATCAGGTGTAGAAAGAGAGAGAGAGAGAGAAAGAGAAAGAGAGAGAGAGAGAGAGACAGAGAGACATCTGTACAGTGATGGGGGGGGGGGTTGATAATAGTAATAATGGCACTTGACTTGTTCCTCGTGTAGCCACTGCTTTTCCTTCCAGTCTCATATACGAATCAGTCCCGCTATCAATTACACAGTCTCCTCCTGTCGATCAGTTCACAACAAACTTAATCAATAACTAGCAAAAAAAGGTTTTAAATTAGTAGCCAAGTCTCAACATCCATGACTGTTAGTAGTGGAAGACAGGATTTTCTTGACTAATTCTCGAATAAATTCACTAAGGTTGATTTTATTATAATAAATCATTTAGTGATTAATAATAATAATAATTTGAATAGTTTAATAATCTAAGGATTATGCAACATGTGGAAAAACTGATAGAAGTTGAAAAAAAAAAGGTTCCACTTCGTGAGCTCAACCCCCCCCACCCCCCATCTGTGATCCACAAATATACAAATCCATTTTTTCCCCACTTTTTCCATTTATTTATTACAATTAATTCAATGTTATCCATCACTTTTCCATGTGTCAGCTACTCCTTTTTCCCATTTAAAACAAGTCCAGTATGAGACTATTTCTTTAGAACCTGAAAAGTCCTGAAGGTGGGGCAGGGAGGGAGGGGAATAGAGGGGGGAGGGGGGAGGGGGGAGGGGGAGGAAGGAAGGATGGGTAGGAAGGTCGGTGGGTGGATGGGAGGTTTTCAAAGTAAAAGGACAGTTTTATAGGAGGAAAGGAGGGAGGGAGTGACGTCCTCCCAGGAGCCTCTTCCATGTGAGAAGATTTTTCATAAACTATGTGAGATTTTTCTTTTTCCGTTTTCCTGCATTTATCATTTTCTTTTTTTTCTCTCTCTCTCTCTCTTCTCGTCTTTTTGTGTTCCTTTCCGGGGCCTTGTCTCATTATTTCTCATTCTCTCTCTATTCGACGTCCTCGGCGTCGTCTCCTTGGTCTCCGTCCATTAGCAAAGCGGCGTACTTACTGGCTGAGCTGAACTTCTGGAAAAGATAAAAACAAACAGAACCTGGATCAGTACGGGAAGCTTAAAGGAGCACGAGGGCGATGACTTCATGATGTTGACGGCCTGTTTATCCACGGTGAAATATAAAACAACTACAGAGTACAGTTGTGACGTTGACGACATCCTGCTCAGGACTTACGGGGGTTGGGGTTTCTTCGTATTTCTTTGGCTCTGGAGGTGGTCTTGAGTCTCGCTCTCTTCTGTTATCCTTTCTACAATCACAATGAACACTGAAGTTAAGATTCTTTTGAACGGGCTGAGCACTGGAAAGTGAAGCCTCACACCCACACAGATTTAAAAATAAAAAGACAAACTAAAAAAAGGAGCACAAGTGATGCTCATGTTCATCTACAAGCTGCTTCACGTCCAGGTCACACCGGGGTCAGGCCTCATTCTCAGGAGGAAAAACAAACATCTGAAACGTCTCAAATCTTAATTCTAGTTCATGTGGAGGTTCCCTGTGCTACTGGGGATTGTAAAGAGGGTGGGGGGTGGGGGGAGCATTAAAATGTTCACACCAGAAGTCCTGGAGTGACAGTTCATGCATGTTCATTCAGTTGTGTCACTGAGCACAGGCCACTCTTTACAGATGCCCAGTCCTCCTCTCTGTCTTCTAGTAGGTACTTTGGATTTGCTAAGCTTTTTTTTGGGGGGGTGGCTGACCTGTCTGCCTCCTTTCTTCGGTCTCTGTTGGGCCCCTCTCCTCGGCCCCGCCCTGCTCCAGGCCCTGCAGGCCCCCCTCGTGCCCGCGGGGGCCCCCGGTCCCGACGCACACCGTCAGCCTTGTTCTCATCTTAAAGGAGAAGCCAGACAGTTGAGTGAAGGGAGGTTGATGGACTTTAGTTACAGTAGACTACACTCACAACACACTGCAGCATCAAAAGCCACTGGGTTGGATTCAAACCGTGTTAGTCACTGATGTGGGGCCAAATATATAGATATATATGTGTAAATCAAATAAAAAAGGTGCACACCTGCCTGAGCCACTACACTGGAACATGTACTCTACACGTGTTGTAATGAAGTGCTACTGGCCGACAAGTTACACCGAAGGTTTTCCAAGGCAATCAGAAAAGTAAGGCCAGCTCTGACACAGCAGTGGGTTTTCAAGTGCATGAGGAGGTGGTCTAAGACTTTCAGACTCTGCTGTTCATCACTTTAACACAAATGTCAGCTACTGTTGTGCTCCCCTTGTAACGAACAGGAAGATGAGCCCAGGACCTGCTTGTGTCACACTGGGATCTTTGTGCCCGGTGTTTATTATGAGAGTTACCAAACAAAATGGAAGACAAGAGGAGTGAAACCTGAGGAAACAGTGTTACTCTGATTTCATTTCTGGATATATAAATATAGAAAATAAGGATCGAGGATGTTAAATTGTTCTCACAGCTACAGGTTCCTGATGCCTTTTCTGAAACCACCTTCGTGTCAGCATTTTCATGATGGATGATGATCGGTAAAAAAAAAAAAAAGAAAAGAAAACTTTCAAACCAGTAAATTAAAGCAGGTAGAGCCACATTGAATGAACTGAAGCAGTGAAGCACGTCCACAATCATCAAGAAAAAGAAACAAGGACACTGCGTAGATTGTGGACAACAGTCCCAAATGCAATTTTTATATGGGCAGTCAGACGTTTAAAAAAAATACACTTTCAGATACAATCTACAAAGGTTGAATAGAGAACTTTTACTTTTCGACAGGCTCAACTCTGAAGCTCTAGAAATAGCAGTGCCAGTTGGTCTGCAAGTCAAAACACTTCGATCCAGAGTTAAAAACTATTGGATGGGCTGAAATACAGTTTGTAGATCCCAGGAGAGAAATCACCTTTTCACCCCCACCCCACCCCCCAAATTTCCACTCATCCAACGTTTTTCAGTTCGTGACAGAATACGTCTGAAACTAACGACTGAATCCTCATCAGCCATGTGACTTGTGATTTGTGCTGATGTTTAATAAGCTCACGTTATGATGTCGTTATACTACACCCGAGGTAGTAGCATTAAAAACATCCAGTGGCTGTGGACATGCATGCTAACATGCTCACATTAGCTTTTAGCTCAAAGCACAGATGAGCCAGAGAACAACCGAGCCTAAAACTGACAGTGTGAAGTCAAGCCTAAATGGAAGAGTGTGAGATGTCCTAAGATGGCCACCAGACAGAGGATATAAACCGTTGTGATAAAACATAACATGGCCTTTTTCCACTGGTGCCAAACTCTGTATTATTGCTGGACCAGTGGTGAAACATCTAAGAAGAGCAAAGTTGTGTTGAGTTACAGTATCACAGGGAGGCTAATGTGGCTGACGGCTTGTTGAGTCTTTTTTTCGAATCCAAAGTCTCCATTATCACATTTTTTTTTTTTGCAGATGTATGCAAAGTGTTTTTGTCTAAATAAGCGTCTTCCTTCTTCTGTTTCCTTTGTTTTGGATGAGTCCATTTTTTTTTTTTTTTATAGTTGTGTGTGAGCGCGCAAGTCACACCATTTCTTGGTTGGTCAATTTTTTGTTTCGTGGTCTACAGTGGGGTTTGGTTAGGGTAAAATCCTAGCACTCATCAGAAGTCCTTACCCTTTCCAGATCCTCTCTCATCTGCAGAACTTGAGGAGCTGAAGAGAAAGTGAGAACAGTCAGTGAGCGGCACACAAACGCCGACAGGTTTAACCTTTCCACAGTCCTGTTACGGATAATTCTGGGTGTTTTCAATAATTCTCACCTGAACTTGGGAGGAGCTGAACCACTAGGAGACACAGGAGAGATTGGAGCTCGTCCATCGCCCTCACTGGAGCCTGTACTGACTGCACTTCTCTTGGCCCAGGCGTTCTCCTTGGGAGGAGGTGCAGGCATCACCTTCAGTGGCTCCTTGGAGGAGCTGGTGGAGGCGGGGCGTGAGGTGGACCCAGGGGAGGAAGGTTCGCCTTCTCTCCCACTGAACACCTCATTCTCCCCGGAGCGCTCGCTATCTCGACACCGGGACCCTGGAAGAGGAAGAAGAAGAAGACAAGAGGAGATTGAGTGAGTTTGTCTGGTTGTGAAAACAGGACAGGAGGGAGAAATCAGAGAAACAGGTGTCTCACCCCTTCCAGATGTGCTTCCTTGCTGTGAAGACTCACTTCCTGTGCGGGATCGCTCATTGTGAGATTCCTCATTGCGCCAGCTCGGATCCCTGAAAACAAAGAAAACAGCTTGAGCATCAAAATCATGAACTCCTTCTAAAATGTGGAATATTTTTAAGATGTCAATGACCACGATGTCGCCCCCCCCTCCGACCTGTCTCGCATCTTTCTGTCGGGTCCTCGGCCTTTGTCCTCCTCCAGCTGCCTCTGCAGTCGCTCCTCCTCCTTCTTCAGCCTCTCCTCCACCTCCCTCTCCTTGGCTGCTGTGTCAACAGGTTTGGCTCCACCAAAGATGGACGAGGCCCTGCTGCCGGAACTTGGAGCCGCAGCGGGAGAAGTGGCACTGGCACTGCCGCCGCCGCCGCCGCCGCCACTTCCTTCGTCCTCCTTGGGCACGCTACGGGGTTTGAGGTTCAGCTTGGGTCTCTGCTGAGGAGCTGGAGCGAGCACAGGTGAGGATAAGATCAATACGGGACGGTATGTAAAAACAGGTTGAAGTAATTCCTTATTTTAGAATCAGTTCTCCTTCCCATTAACTGGACTTGCGGTGGATACGGAACCAAAATTACCGACTAATGCAAACACCAAACACTCTGATGGTTTCAGTTGAGTTCATCTGTTGAAAAATAATGCTGCTGTATTCTCACCTCTCTCCTCACGCCTGTCATCCCGTCTCTCATACCGGTCCTCACGGTCACCATAACGATCCCTGTCCCCGTAGCGATCGTTGCTACCCCGACTGTCATCGTAATCACGGCGGAAGCCACTGCCAAAGGCGCGACGACCTCCTCCGCCACCGCGAGAGTCATAACCTGAGAGGAAGCCATGAGGACAGAGGGTTAGAAACAAAAATAGAAACCTGAAGAGATGATGCTGTAAACAAGAAACACATAAACAAGAATGACTGAGACTGATTTTATCAGCATTAGAGGGTTAAAACAAAAATATACGTTATTATATTTTTTAGATTTCAGAGTCAGGAAGCAGCCAAAAACACACAAGCGACAGTGAAAACAGAGCCTTAAGATGCACGACTACTCACCCCCTCTGTCATAGTCTCTGCGGTCTCTGTCATAGTCTCTGCGGTCCCTGTCGTAGTCTCTGCGGTCCCTGTCGTCATAACGATCCCGGTAGCGGTCTCTCCCACTATCGTAACGATCATTGTCGCGCCGTGGCCCATCTCTGTAACGATCTGACTCGTAGCGGTCTCGTGATCCTGCGGGAATAAAAATCAAGGAGTCAGGGACGCGCACGATGAGTCGTCTGGACTGTAAAATGTTGCTTCACTCTCTCTGATCAACACCAGATATTGTAGCTGGTGAAGTGAGTATGATTAATATTTTATTTCCTAATACAGAGCCGCCTGCTTCTAGGCAGCTGCAGGACCAGCAGACAGCAGTTCCCCCTCCCTCTCAATGATAATGGCACAAAATGGAAAGTGGGACAGATTTGGGAAAAACTAACATCTAGATCCTCTCATCAATTACTTCTTGCTCATGTCAGGTAATGTGATTAATACCCGACCCCATGTGTTCATTAAACATCTCCTTTAAAACAAAGACACCTCATAACTCAGGCGCCTCTGAGGCGTCTGACTAATGTTTGTCCAACACCTGCCTCTCTGCGCTCTGACCGGGTCTCATCAGTCACAACTCCCAGACAGTGATAAATGCAATATGCACAGAAACTATCAGTTTGACACTATCAGTATGCATGGAAAAAGAAAACAGAGACACTGTTAGAGCCAAACTTATTGCTCATTAGTCATAATCAGGGTAAAAATATGAAGATCAGCAGAATTTTGTTCAGGAAAATGAAAAAAAAAGGTTAATGTAGGTTGTGTCCAAATTAATTAACATAACCCACTTGGTCAAAGCAACCGCTGACATCAGACAAATGGACATGACACTGTTTACGCACTGTTGCTATTTTCTTTAAGACTAGGTGACTGTTATTGATTTAAAATGTTTGTTCAGTCAATCAACAGAAAGTAGCCATCAGAAACATCCTTAAAGAGAACAATGGGCCGACTGTTGTACCACTGACAGTGAACCGATGGTGTAACACCAGGTGTCCATCGAGCCGAGCTGGTTATATTGGGAGTGACACCAGTGAGAAGAAGAAAAAGTCCCCTCTCTCCAAGAACTGACAAAACAATCATCCTGTGATATGCCGTGAAAATAAGTCTGGATGGACATCGCTGCATCTTAAAACAAAACCAGTTCTGACTCACTCTCTCCAAAGGCATCATCTCTCCTGGGAGGTCCATCATCGTTGTCTGCACTTGGCCGAGCTCTCCAGTCGCTGTCTGTCTTGTCAGGGCCCATGTCTGACATCCGTCCACCCCTGTCTCGTCCTCCCATTGGCCCGCTGTCTCTCTCTGTGGAGTGAAGAGAGGATTATGTTGAGTTTGAGTGTAGAATACGAAGGTGGAGGGTTGTATCTCCTTGAGCTAAATTATGAACGAACCTTTATCATTAGACTGGTCTGCAATGTCCACACGGATCCTTCGGTTTCCCAGGTTCTGTTGGCATGAGCATACAGAGGGGACAAATGCTGAGTGAGTCTACTACACACACTTTTATAAGAGAAGAAAAGTTGTACTCTGTTCAGCAGAACTACAGATCTTTTTTATCTCTAACATTTCATTGCATGTGCTTCACTGTCTCACCTCCTCGTTGAGACTGAGGGCCCTCAACAGGGAGTCCACATCATCAAATTCAGCATAGCCAAAGCCCTTCAGCCTCTCTGGGTTACTGGGCTCTCGAGGCAGGCGCACTGCACTGATCTGGAGACGGAAGATAGTGACAGATAGTGACAGAGTAAGATGACGACCGAGAAGGACAGAGAAGGAACTGATCTGGGGCCAGCACTCCAGCAGCTCACACAAATAACACCAGGAAACACAAAGGGAAATGTGCAAATTAAAATATTGGAGGGGATTTGTTTGAGTAGATTCCAGATGAGATAAACCGAAACCAGAAATATCAGCTCTGGGCTGTGACAGGCTGCTCTAGTTGTTGTTGCTGGTAACTTTAATAAGACTAAATGGCTAAATTATCTCAATAAGTTTTGGTTGTTTGCCCGGTGGTGGACTGTTTTATGCAATATGTCATATTCAGCTGCGTGTGATGAGCTAGAGACAGACATCAACACACTACATGGGAGTGTGTTGATGTCACTCTGATTATATTATGTATTAGTACATTATATTCTGACAGATTTTGTAAACTGTGTTATCTGTGAGACTGAACAGGTTGAGGAACATGAGCAAGTTACTAAAAAATATCTGTCTCCGAGATGCAATGAGAAAAACAGTCTGAGATGTGTTGGGTCGAGTTCCTGTCAAGAGAAATAAAAACTGCAACTGAAACCGTCTCTTGAGTTTCACCGGCTGAGCTGCTTTGCAAAACAAAGAGATGCAACAACATGCAGCCACCAAGTGCTGTGTGCTGCATGCATCATCATGCTGTGTGTGATGGTTGTTAAGACTTACTGCCAGGCCGCGGAAGAAGTCTTTGATCGATTCCTCGGTGACTTCGTAGGGCAGGTTGCCCAGGAAGGCCGTGTACGGCGGGCTGCGCGGCAACCGGGACCGGTCGATGTTGGGTTCGCGGGCCGAGCGGGGTGCTGTGGGCAGGATGGAGCGGTCGATGGGCGGTGCCCGGTACGTGTCCTCCTCCGTGTGCCACGAAGTCGAGACTAGAGAGATGAGGAGAGGTATATCAAACAGTGAACAACTAGATAATACTTTTCTTTATCGACGAATCTGAGTTTTCTTTTCTGGCCAAAACATTAAACTTCCCTTTAGGACGTGAACCACGGATTATTTTCTCTTTGATAGTTGGTTTTCAGTTTGTGGAGTTACAGACAACACAATAATTCAATAATGTATGGACAAATACAAGCACCGGCCCTGTATGAACACTCACATGCTCTTATACTTCTGCAGATGTTTAAGTGTTGTGTGACAGATGGTGTTTAACTTTACTATGAGGTTGACATTGGTGTGATAGGAGCCAAAAATCATTGAACTAGACAATGTAATTATATAAAGTCACAACACAATATCAAGCATCTGAAACTGCATCTTTAGTAGTACCATGAATGTGTAGCGCAAATTTAACTTAATGAAACTGTATGAGTGACAGAAGGAAATGAGCTAAGGGGACAAAATCAAACAACATGTCAGATGAAAGACAAACAAATGAGAAACTTCAGAGAGCAACTGTGCAGAGCTGATAACTGGAAAAAAACATATTCCACAGTTGAATAAATGTGAGTTTGATGATTAATTTAACATCCGAGGCCTCAGCCCACGATATCCAAAACTGTACAAACATGTTGGTGAATTCCTGCCAAAACAGTGAGGTGGTGAGTTTTCAGCTGACATGAGGCTCCACAGTGAAAAGCAACAGCAGTACGATCATTAAAGAGTTTATATAGCACGCAGCAAATCTTAACCATGCAATCAAAAGTCGTTGCTGTGGACATGAAGAAAAATGTAACAGCAGATCATCGATGTTGTCTTATCTACACTGAACAATCTCAACTTAACCAACCTGAAACTTCCTTGAGACGCTATTGATTTTAATGTAGTTTGATGGGGTGGGGGTGTGGATAAATGAAAGACAGATGCTGTGGCTGCTTTGTGTGTATTTAAGCGCTTCCTCACCATCTCCATCCAGGTCGTCAGTCTCATCGGCCCAGCTAGTGGACTTGGGCGGGTAGCTGGGGGCCACGCCGCTTCCTCCACTGTCCTCTGCCAAGAAGTCAGTCAGAGTGAGGGTCTTCCCCTTCTTATTCTTCTTCTTACCTAGAGAACAACACACACACACAGCACTCAGTCAGCCATGGAAACAAACATGCTGGTTTTATGGGCTAATTGCCCACAAGGATGTCTGGAACAATTCACCGTGAAATATTACAGCAGTGAAACGTTTCACCACTGACACTCGTTCAACAATAACACTCTGTGGTTTCAGAGGAGTTGCATGTGCATATCTCCACTTATTAGTGTCTCTGCAGGGACGATCAATAATTGTGGGGTTGATTTGTAAAGTTGCGCCAAGTGTTATCCAGTCAAACCAGATAAGGAGGCTGCAAATGTGTGGGTGATAACAAAAACACAGACTTATTTTCTATTGGAAAGTAAACACACACACACACACACACACAGGGAGTGGTCGGCCTGTTCAACTGTCACAGTTGCAGGAGGTCAGAAAAGGCTCGTCTCTGTTTGCTCAGCTCCAAGGGTCAGGTGTGATGCATTTAGGCTGCATGCTCCACTGGATGTGCCTTGGAGTTGTTTTTAAAAAAAAAAAAAAAAAAAAAAAAAAAAAAAATCAATGGCTGCCTGCACCCACTGCAGAACATTCCCCATAGTGTGTTTTTGAGTGGGAACCAGTTTGGGGGGCTTCACACGCAGCTCATAGAGCAGGTCTGGTTTGTTTTGGTCCGAGGCACAAAGCTGGCTGTGAGCTTTATTGTGAAAATCCCAGCTGTCAGGACATTCTTTACTCTGAACATTACAAACGCAACACACACACACACACACACACACACACACACAGAGCAACACACACGGTTTACAACTCTCCAGCTCGATGCTAAGTCATTGTTTACAACTACCAGGCCTGACTGACTGGCCCTCACTGTTTGTGCTCTGAAATACACATGAATTAAAACAGTGTTGAGCAGCTTTCTGCGCACTGATGTAACATTAGCACGCAGTGTGGCTGGGTGCCGTGAACGCAGCAGCTGCTAGCCGACAGTTAACCGTTGGGCTAACCAACATAGCTTGTTTGTTTGCTATCTACGCAGGTCGCTTTTGTCTTTATGCGGGCTTAGTCAGCAAAGGACTGCTGACGGGGGAACTATCCCTGCTTAGCTGGCTAGGTTTTAGGGCCTAGTGCACGTAGCAGCGCCAGGATCCAAGTGCGCCATCGCCGGAGCAGGACTTGGCCGACCGGACGGGACGGCTCAAAGTTGTGAAGCTGCCAGTGAAGTGTTTAGGATACGACCCAACGGGCCCAGCTGCCCGATTTCATCAAACACCGACACCAGGGAGCCTGGCTGCACACGTGGGGAGACTCCCCGGGCAGCCTGGACTCCTCGGCCCAACCCCTCCTCCACGAAACGCGCTTGCGCCCGGCGCTTATGCACTCTGAGCGCCACGGCGAGCTCCGCTACGGACACATACAATGTGCCAGCTCTGCACGCAGTTAGAAACATTTCATAACCCGCCACCCACCGTCCAATCCGCCCGTTACTACACGAGCCAGAAAGCGGACATCGTTCACACTGCAGTAACGTTTCCCACACGAGGAGACCGCATGTGATCTGTAGGTTAAAATGTACAGATTGAGCTAGTCGCTTCGTTCATTCGCCTTCCTCCGGCAGTTACGTCTTTACCGGGCCAAAACAAGCCGCAAAAACGTCCACACGCGCGGGACAACGACGCGGATCGATAAAACGAAGTGTTAACAATCTGCGAACTTATCGTGTTTGGTTGTATCGACGTGTAAACCTCTGAATTTCCCCCCAACCGACCCAGATCGTTCACCCACATAAACCTCACCTGACGCCGCCATGTTGGAGAGCGAGTTCGTAGTAGTTCCCGGATGAAGGCGTCAGAGGTTTATTATCGGGAGCGCGCATCGCCGTACACGAGCCCGCGTGTCTCCTCCCTTGTTTGCTCGCTAACCTACATCTGTTCAACACAACTACACCGACTGACGTTTAGTTTGTGTCTTATCTGTATCGTAAAACCTGTCAATATATGTTCATATAACATTATAAACAGTGGATTTAAAAGTCTGAGACCAGTTTATGACGCATACTGTACACATACAAACATAGTTTACGGTTTGTATATAACGTATATCTTCACATAGCCAGAGGATGTGTACTTGTGATAATAATATAGCTGACATATACAGTAACGTCACTCTGGATATAGGCACATATATGTCATCTATTACACAGTGATGAACTGTGACTGCTGTCGTTGTGGTTCCTCTCATGGTATTATTTAAGGGAATAGCATTGCACAAAATAGCATCATTAAACTTGAACTTAGGGAATAAGTGTTGTTTGGACAGTTATTTCCTCAGTATAACTTGACTGATGTTAATAACTTCATGCTATTGTTTCACTAGAACAATGCATCATATTTCATGAGCTCAACATATGTTTGTAGTTTACATATTTATCTGCACACAGGATCCACTGATGTCAAATGAATGCAGTGGAGTGAAATAGATGCGCTCACAGGGCCTGTTAATCACATCTGCAGCTTTGTCAGTGGTTCTGCTGGTGTTGAATGGTGTGAGCGCCCCCTAGTGTCCACTTCACCACTCACATACTAAAGATGCTCTGCTCAGGACAGAGTGAGAGTTACCTACCGTAAGACTTGAACGTTGAGCTTTCAGAGGTCTTTAACTGGCCCCTCTTCATAACTCATGCAATATTGATATCTGTATGACGATTATAAATCATGTCTGCCTGTGTTAAATACATTGATTTAAGTCTTTTGATGAGAAAATAAGGTTAAGTGGGAACTGTAACCGACCGATGCTGCAGAGCTGGGTCCCAGAGACATTCATCAGGCCTGTCATTTAGTTTCTGTTTGGTGCATAGTAAGCAGGCCTGTGGCGTGTCTTACATAACACCAACATATTTTCCTCGTCTGTGGCCATAACGACTCACATAAAGCCTCACATGTGACTCTATCATGTCCGAGATGAGTGAGAACAGGAAGATTAATGCTTCCAGGGTGTGAACACGAGTCACTGGACAAACAAGATTAGACTGAAATTAGATCTCACAGTTTCCCATTCCTTTGCATCATGTGCTCCTTCAAACGTTTTCAATCATAAACATGACAACACCTTATCACACACGATCTTATGTAACAATGCACAACAGTCACGGCTTTGGGTCAATAGGCAGTTTTTATTTGTTTTGTTTTTTTTTATTTTGCTGGCAGGTGAGGCAGCAGTTGTTGCCTTCTGCTGCCAGTTCCACTGCGGTGTGGCTGAGTGCCTTTATTCAGAAGTGCTTCAATCATTTATGGTCTACACAGTATGTGGTCTTGGTTCACATATGGCTTCAGTTGACTGGGCCAGCAGGACTTTTTACTTGCGGGTTTCTTCGCTTTCGTTCGGTCTCAGATCTTTTTGTTCCAAATTAGCTCGAGGCTGCCAGCTCTTCAAGTGCGTCCTGGAGTCTGTGCAAAAACACACACACACACACAAAAAAAATATTTTGACTTCCAAGTAGTCATATCACCACTGGAACATGTGGCAGTGATACCTCTTTATATGATGTTGTTATACTTGACCATGCAAACTCTGAAAACAAATGACTTTAGTATTCACCTCCACCACCATCATCACCATGCCCCGACCTGTTTTTTCTCCTCCACCTCTTTTTTTAACTCTTACTTGAAGTCTCCACCATCCAGCAGAGTCTTGTAAGTGCTGATCTCTGCCTCCAGTTTCATCTTCATGTTGAGCAGCGCCTCGTACTCTTGGGTCTGTTGCTGGATGTTTGCGCGCAAGTTGGCCAGCTCCTCCTCCAGGCGGATAATAATGGTGTTGTACTTCTCCATTTCCATGTTGTTTCGTAGCTCTGTGTTGCGTAGTGTGTCCTCTAAGGAGGCTTTCTGATAAAGAGAAGGAATGAGAAGGGTTTTTATTTTAAGACATGCAAATCTAATCTGGGAGAACATGGGAAAGCAGCAACCTTTATTTGGAAAATATTTGCGGCTTCACAAAAAGACATAATGAAGTATGTGTGAGCAGAGGTTATGCAGTGGTCAGGGTAGTTTAGAGAAGACACAAGCATTCAGAATCTGATGAGAAGATTGAATTATTTCATGTGTCTTACTAGACTCTGTTGTGATGCAAGTTCGATTTCCAGGGTCTGAATCTGTCTGGATAAGTCGCTCTTCTCCATCTGAGCTCCCTGCAGAGCTTCTGTGTTCTGTGATACCTGCACCTGTACGTCTGCAATCTGAGGAGGAGACGAGGGGGAAAGAAAAGACGTTTGTCAAAAACTACGAGAAAACAACGACTGTATTTCTTCATGATTTTCTTTTTTCAGCGCTGCATTACCTGGTTTTCGTGCCATCTTTTCAGGTCTTCTGCGTTCTTCACTGCCATCTTCTCGTAGTTGGCCCTCACGTCCTCCATGATCTGGGCCAGGTCCTGACCTTTGGGAGCGTCTACATCCACCTGCACGCCGGACTGGGAGATCTGATTCCTCAGCTCCATCACCTCCTGCAGGACGGACAGGAAGAGAAGATGTCAACCTCTACTCACTGCTCTGTGATGAAATATAACAGTGTGTGGCGTGTGGCGTTCACACTCACATTCTCGTGGTTCTTCTTCAGGAAGACGAGCTCCTCCCTCACAGCTTCTATCTCACTCTCGATGTTCATCCTGCTCATGTTGGTGTCGTCGATGACTTTCTTCAGGCCAGCGATGTCGGCCTCCACAGACTGACGGATCGCCATCTCGTTGTCGAACCTATGAGAGAGACACAATCAGTGAAGTGAAACTTACAAAGTCCAGAACCTCTGACACCAAAGCATCTCTGTGTGTTTGTCCAGGATGTGGAGAGTGAGCTTAGATGTTTCTCATGCATATTGCAACGTAATTTACACAGAGATTAAATATGAAACAACCTACTTCACTTTGAAGTCGTCGGCAGCGAGACGGGCGTTGTCGATCTGGAGCACGTAACGAGCATTATCCACGATTTTATCAAAGATCTGAAGCAGAAAAGAAGAATTTATGATCAGTGAAATAAAATGAAATAAAATGAAACAGCAGCAACAATGAATTAGTTCTTTGTTCAGTCCTGGTTCTGGTTTTACTGGTTTAGACAGAACAGCAGTGGTAAACCAGAAGCGCATAACTAAGTGGTCTGCTGGAGTCATTATGTGTTATGAGAAAGCAAAGCTTCACACAGCTACATATTGAGACATATGATTTGAATCATCATCAGTATTTCCGTTATGTAACAATATGGAGTCCAGATCCAAATCACACACGAGGGCCACAACAAGGTTGAATCCACGGCAACGGTTGGTTTTAAAAAAAAAAAAAAAAAAAGAGGAACCACAAACTGTAGAGCAGGAAGGGAGGATGTTCCAGTGCCAACACAGAATCTGGTTTGTTTTAGCATTGTTGGAAAAATGGGTTTCCTGTCTGAATAACTTACACGGAGTTTTCCTTCTCCCCAGCTGCACCGTCTCATCCGTCTGTCTGTCTCTGTATATTTAACTCTGTGTGTTTATATGTGTGCAGATTTTTCGTGCATGACTGTGTCGGTCAGTTTATCGTTGTTTTTTTTTAATGTGCCCGTGATATCCTGTCTCGCAGGAAAAAGGAGGAGAATACTCGTCCCTTTATGAGCTGAGTGAAACAAAGCGGCACCGTCAGTGTGTCATGATGTGGCACTGAAGAAGTGGAGTGTGGAGAAGAATGTGACATTTGACTCTGCCTGACTGGAGCTGATTGTTATACAACCAGTGCACACACACACACACACGCACACACACTCTTTGCAGCTGGCAGTCCGAGATTATTTGTGTGTGTGTGTGTCATTAGCCACACATCTGTTTCACATTGAGGGCCTCCTGCAGCAGAGCAGCCTTATAGGATTCAGCGTCTGGAAATGGCTTTTGTCTGCTGAGGGCGGAGCTTGATGGGACCCTCGTGGTCGTGATTCATCAGAGGAAATTCTGGACAGTTTGTGGCATAAATTAGTTTCACTGAGTGGGTGGGGTGGGGGGGGGGCAGCTACGAGCGTACAGAGCAACCACACCCTTCATTCTCTCGCAAGAAATTCGATAACTTACAAAAGACATACTGCTGGCATTCGATCATAGACGGAAACTATTCACCGCCACATTTAAAACAGTTTTCACAGTTTCCACTAAGACTCTTTGAGGCATTTTAACTTTTCTAGCTGTGTCCCACTGCATCAAAGATTCACCCAACAACCACAGCCTCCCACTTTTAGATAAAATATCAAACTTCACCTCCACCTTCTTTATGTCCTTCCATGCTCACCTGTTTGCGCAGGTCCTCGATGATGGGCTCGTACTTGCTGTAGTCTCTCAGTTCAGGCCCCCCCTTCTCCAGGGCATCCCTGATCTTCATCTCCAGCTCGCTGTTGGCCTTCTCCAGGTTCCTCACGGTCTCCAGGTAGTTGGCCAGGCGATCATTGAGGTTCTGCATGGCTCCCTTCTCATTGCCCAGGATCCCAGCACCGGCGGCACCGCCAGCAACTGCCATGGATGCGCCGGCACCACCACCAAAACCTCCTCCCATGCCTCCACCCAGGGCGCTGCTCAGCTTGAAGGAGGATGAAGAAGAGCCCATCGGGGCGCCGGAGCGCAGGGAGAATGAGGAGACGGAGGAGATGCGGGCACCATGTCCACCGGCGCCTCCACAAATGCTGGCGGCGCGGTACTGGGGTGCAGAGCGGCTCATGGAGATGTGGGTGGAAGGAATCTGCTGCACGGATCTTCTGTAGCTCATTTTGGAGAAAGTTTCAGACCCAGCGAATGAGTGGAGTGAAGAAGTGGGACGTGGAAGCTCGGTGCTGGCCGGCTCAGAAAGTGACGCTGGCAGGGGGAAGTGGGAACTTTATACTCCTGCTTCTCCCTCAATCACAGCTGGTCTCTCAGACCCTGCCCACTTCAGCATCGGCCCAGTCTTTTCTTTCCTGCCCCCCCCCCCTCCTCCTCCTCCCTCCCTGCTCTCTCATGCTCTATAATGTGCTCCCACATGTTCCCTCTTTTAACGTACAGGGTATTTTCTGTTGCCAAGGTAATGAATCGGATGTTTTGCTGTCGTGAAAACACTTGAAACACACTGGAGCGGTGGAGAACGATAGAGAAATCACATAGTGATAGAAAACAGTGACAAACTCAAACTAGATGCTTCAACAAAGTAACAGTAAACAACAGTAAAACTGGAAAAGGATAAAAACTAAAAGCTAAAGGGTAGAATATTCTTTGCAAAATGAGGTTTGCTTTCTAAGGATGCAACCAAATTCCTTTGGTCTGCCCATAAAAGGCTTAATGTCAACCATTTACTGCATAGCGTCTATGTTTGTGGTCAGACAGGCTCCAAAATAAACAGATTTTTCCTACCTTCCTATCTGGACCAAACTGATACAGTGCAGATGTTTGGAGAGTGAAGCCATATTTTCTTTCTTTTTTTTTTCTCCTCACTGGTTTCTGCTCTTAAAAGTGCAAGAATTATCTAGAAATAATAATTCTGGGCATAAACATTGAAATGTTTATCGAAGTAGCTGTGATCAAGTTTCAACTCGGTCCACAGTGTGGACAGAACAAAGAGAGAAACCTGCGGGTTTGAAAGGAAACCGAGCTTCAGATATACCCAGAGGGTGAGCAGTGTTAGCTGACACCGAGGGAAAGACGACCTGCCCTCGTTAACCAATCACATCTGAACACAGCTGTTCTTAACAATTACCCTCGAAGGCTTATCTGCTTTACCAATCAGGAGAGCAACGTTTGATATGACGCCATGAAAAGTTTTGTCTCTTTTTTTTTTTTCGTGGAGCCTTTGTGAAGCATCACAATGTGATCAAGATTAATTACTGTGACTGAAGAGAGAAAGAAAGCTGCTTCGTTTTCCTCGGCACCACTTTGCATGCATGGCTCTGGTGTGACCATGGAAAGTTTTAACTGAGGCTAAAGTTGTGGTCAGGGAGGATTTTTCACGCTCAGCGCCAAATGAACCAGCCCCCTGGGGCTAAAATGGCAAAAGCTCCTACACCCTCCTGGGCTCCACACACACACACACAACCTAGCTCTTTTCTTTTCCTAAGCTTACCTCACCACCTTTGTTGATCAAGTTTCACTGTTCACACCAGCTCTGTACTGTGCATTTCTTTACACATTAGTCTTTTAGAAACAGGCAGCAGAAAGCAAAGGGAACAGGAGTCAGTCAGACCTGTGTGGAGGGCAGGCAGATATAAAGAGGAACAGTGAATTAAATCAGTCTGAGTCATATCTCATGACTGTTTCCCCTCTGTTTTGTTTGTTTGAATGTGTGTTGGCAACATGCAGCTTCGCCTGCCATAGAAACAGCGACTTCACTTGAACATTACTGTACATTCATGACACATAAACCTGCTTTTAAATTAGATTTTTTTTCTACACAATCTTCTCTTACATCCAACGTGCACATGAAGACGTTGTTTTATGAATGAAGGCTCTGATCTGAATCACACACACACACCTCTTCCCACAGATAAGACAGGAGAAAAGAACAGCAGAGGCTGAAGTCTGTGAGTCATTGTAACACACAGCAGAAATCTGGAAACTACTACAGGAGTTTATGTGCCTCACAAATCTTGGACAACTGTCAGATTAGTTCTGCTGCCACGGCCTTGAATGAACTTCACTTCCCTCCCTTGTTCTCTTTGGTTTCCTTTTGTCGGGCCTCAGTGCAGAACGAGTGCTCTCACACACTCTTATACCAAGTGAAAGGACCTATTTGCATAGATGCATATTCACTGTGTGCCCCCTGACACACACAGGAAGGCATGTGGACATGCATGTGCGTATGACACACTCATACACACTAATTTCCTTACCTCCTCCCTTCCTCTCTTTCATCACTCCCTCACTGACTCACACAAGATCTTTGAAAGAGCGAGTTTCTTGATTTCTTCCTATATATATATATATTTATGTATCTTTAATCTATGTGACCATATTCCAGTGTCATGGCCCGGGGACAGTGGGCAAAGTGCAGGGGTCACACATCAGAGGTTAGCGAAATGTGACGACTAAGAGACATTTTCTCTGCGGGATGTCATGTCCATTTCCAGCACAAAGACATTTCACAGGAGGACATAAAAGGAGCAGAGGTAAAACCGGTGCACTGGACACTGGGGGGGTCGGGTGGAAGCAAATGATTACTTTCATATAAGGAGGTGGAGAGAGAAACATCAATACCATGTTTATATATCTCCATATGTTGAATATGGAAGTTTTCCTTTTATTGAAGTTACATGTACAGAAGCTTCAGCAGAAGTCGAATAAAAAGCAACACGCTGGGAACAGCAGCAACGAGCTTAGATGAAAAATTCAGGGATCACCAAAATTCATTACAATTTATCCTCGAATATCTGTGGAAAATTTCATGTAAATCCACTCCCATGTGGACAAAGAGAGTTTGTGCTGAGTTTCATAACGACACGCTGCATCCTCAGCAGCTTTGGGGATATTTCAACTTGGACCGAGGCGGTGACCTCATGAGGCTTATTAAAACACCCTCAGTGTGACTTCTGAAGGTCAGTGAGATGAAGTGAGTTTACTGTATGACCACGTCCTGCCACTCCTCCTCCTCCTCCTCCTCCTCCTCCTGAAAACATCCACTTCCACCTTCCAGTCACTAGAGGGCGTGAGAGTCTCAAAGCAAACATGCTGTATTGCCCTGAGCTCACAGCTGCATGTCTCATGGCCACGCCTTTGACTTTTTTTTTTTTTAAACTTATATATCTGCAAGACCTCCACTGAGAACATATGTACATTGATGATATCGCTATGTTTGACTCTGTGCTCCGGGCTTTGGTGCAGACTTCATTCATGTCTGCTGTGTAGGTTCAGTGTTTGAACAAGCAGCAGCAGGAAGTGACTTTTCTGACTGACATTTGTGATTTAAGGCTCTCAGAGAGCAACCATCCATGTCTCTTAACATACATGCTCACAGACAGAGATTTTTATACGCAGCTTTAATGTTTGGCTGCATCTCCTCGTTATATTTCTGTTGCTCTTTCTCAGATTTAACCTGTAATTCTGTTGTGATACAGTCCACAAAGTTAAGAGGAGCCATCGTCATCATAAACGTGACGATGCACACGTGGTTAACAACGACGCTATAGGCTTAGGTGGACTTTTATTTTAATCTTTCTTCACCCTACTTAAAAATTGCCGACATCATCACATATCCCACCCTGTCCTCTCAGTAAGTGTTGTCAGTGGTCGTGAAATAGGTTCGCTTCTTATCTTTGCTAATTATCTTCTCGTATCCACCACTAGCTCATCTTCTTTCTCCACCCCAGTCCTCTCCGACTTGTAGCATGTACGTGTGTCTCTTAGCACATTTTAGCACATTCCTGACTCGCTGTGTCATATAGCAGCTTCACACAGGCCAAAACGTCACTGGCCTCTTATGAGACTTCAGGTCAGGGGGTGAAGCTCCTTCACTTCATTACCCTCTTACTGTCCCTCGTACACAAAAAATGATCTCATCAGTGGGGGGGGGGGCAGGGCAGAGAAGATCAGTCTATTGAAGCCATGAATACGCAGAATGAATGCAGCTCTGTTTGCCGGCGATGATGATAAATTTGTGGGAGAGTATGAGTTAATGAAACAACAAAAACTGGCTGACTTGTACTTATATGGCTGCCTCCAAGTTTAGCATAGCAGCCCCATTGTGAAGAGTCACGTCACTGTTTGAGTGCAGCCAAGCAAAACATGCATTTTTTTTTCTGATCGGTGCAAAACCTTAAAGTCCTTCTCAGGTTGTTAACATGTACTTTCCACAACACACACACACACACACACACACGCCGTCTCTGTCTAATCACATTTAGTTTCCACACAGCAGAGCACCATGGGATTTGGTTCTTTTCATTAGCTGCTAAATAGATGAAGATTTTTTTTTCAGAAACACATAAAACCTGGAAAACAAAAGAGCCGGGGTGTGGTGGTGGTGGTGGTGGTGAAAATGTTGGTCGAATGAGCGAGGAGGAAGAGGAGGAAGAGGAAGAAGAGGAAGAAGAGGGAGGGTGGGGGGGTAATTCTGGTCCAAATTAGACAGCACTCTCTTACCCACTCAGAAAAGCTCATGAGTCATAAATCTGCCCGGCGACAAATGAATCATGAATTCCACAGCTTGAGATGATTGTTGAGGTTAACGTTTTCAATAAAACCATCTATCTATCTATCTATCTATCTATCTGTCTGTCTGTCTAGTCTTGTGCAGTGCTTTTACGTCGTCATGTTTTATCTGGTTATTTATCAGTACACTGCACTTTTATGAGTTTTTAAACGGAGGTGGGGTCCTGAGGAGAATAAAAAAGACAAACTCTGTTTGCTCTTCACTTCACTGATATGGAAGGAATGTTCATCAATAAGTCCTCTGTGTGTGTGTGTGTGTGTGTGTGTTGAATGGTTCGGTTGACTGACTGTAGCTGATAATGGCGACATCCGCAAAGTGCACCTTATACTTGTGCGACAGCCTGAAGTGCAGGCTTTTACTTTGAAGTTCTAGACAGTACCACCTGTAAAAGTCAAATAAAGTTTTTTTTCTGCTTTTTCTAGAGCTTTTGTTCTCATTTGATTGACACCATGATTCCCAGGGATATGTCTAAAAACTCTTGTAAAGACAAGTCGACTGTGGATCAGTTGCAGTGGATGAAACTGGTTCTGCCACAATTGTGAGACCTACAGTCGCTGCCCACAAACACCTCTCAGCCCATCACACTGGGAAACTGCAATTTACTCTGCAATATGACACGTCCATGAGAACTTGTAAAGGAGGAGAGAAGGTCATAAAATGATCTGCTTGTTCATTATATCCAAGGTTTGACTTTATATTCTGGGCCTGTGTGTGTGTGTGTTTGTACACACAGGATACAACAATGCAGGCTCTGTTTGAAGTGTAGTATATTTTTATGGATGCAAAACAGCCCGGGAGCTCGTGTCATTACAATGGAAATCGATGTAATGCTTCAAGCCTGGAAAATGACATTTCACAGACGCGTTGAGGTGGACGGACCTCTGGAGAGTTTTCCAGTGTTTCTGCAGTAGTTTTATAGAAACTGGCACACGGGCGATTATGCAATTCTTGTTCTCCCTCCAACACACTTTCTGTGTGTGTGTGTGCGCTGTAAATGTGTAACATGATGCGATTTTCTTCCCTAACATTCCCTCATCCCCCCCCCTCATCCTTCACTCCCCTGCTGAGGACACCAGCCAATCGCACCTCAGCAGGGTCCCTCCCCTGCTCTGATAAATAGCACTGAGGACCAGGGAGGGTCCTATCTGCCTGACTCTCCTTCCCTCAGCAGAGTCTCTCCTGTCACACCACCTCCGTGCTCCGTGACTCACCTCTGTGACCATGTCTGTCCGAGCTGTGAAGACCACCACCTACTCCACCGTGTCCACCTCCAGGGGCCCGAGCCAGGGCTTCAGCAGCCGCTCCTTCTCCGGCTACGGAGGCCACGGTGTGGGTGGTGCAAGGCAGAGCTACGCTGTCCGCAGCTCCTATGGGGGAGTGGGCAGCAGTGGTGCAGCTGTGGGTGCTGGAGGGTTTAAGGTGGTCGGTGGGTATGTTGCTGGGGGGTCTGCGCAAAGGGGAGGCGGAGTAGAGTTTGGCTATATGGGCTTCGGTGGAGGTATGGGAGGTGGCATGGCCAGCGAAGTGGCAGCCCCCATCACTGCGGTGACTGTGAACAAGAGCCTGCTGGCCCCCCTGAACCTGGAGATTGACCCCACCATCCAGGCGATCCGCACCCAGGAGAAGGAGCAGATCAAGACCCTGAACAACCGCTTTGCTTCCTTCATTGATAAGGTCAGTCCAGTGGAGGTTCACTAAAGATAAAAGCGTGACAATAACAACAAACACCACAGACTGTGTGTTCCTGTGCTGCTTTGTATATTCTGTCATAACCCACGAAAAAACTAGTGAGGTCCACACAAAGTGTAAAATCACTCCTCGGAGGATATTAGTGCAGCGCAAGTCAAAAATAACTCAAGGTGAAAGAGTGGTTTCATAATGGGGATCATCCTTGAGTGATAACTGTGTATAAAACAATGTGCCGTCTGCTAAAAGCCAAGCAACTGTGATTCTGTGGATGTTGTTTTGAGTCGCAGCTTAGCTTCATAAAAATGTTGAGATCCCAGATCTCAGATAAAAGGATCAACCTGGATACAGAGCACAGGCAAGGCCGAGATGAACACAGCGGTTTTTGCTGGAGGGGGAAACATCCCTGTGTGAGCAATATCCTGGTTTTTTCTTTCTTTTATGAAAGCAGACAGGTGTGTTTCTGCACACTGCGATCCATGCTACAAATCCATTCTTACATGAGGCTCTGACACATGTTATGAGTTGTGTTATTTTTAAAATTCATAGTCTGGAAACAATTGTAGAGGAAAAAAAAAAAAAAGAAGAGGGAGTGGCGGTGGAGAGGTCTGGATGAGATAAGCTTGTTACAGTAAAGGCTCAGTGGAGTAACATCACTACAGTAAAAACATCTGTAGCCTGAATAATACTCACTTTATAAACAGTCCTGAACGCTCAGAAGACGGCAGCCTCTATGAGACATCAGAAAAATATCAGAAACATCAATCACATCAAGACAGAGCCGTGCACTGTTGTCCACCTGATTGATCAGATTCTTCAGTTATCTGTCACTGTGACTCATAAATGGTGTCCGGTGTTTAAAGAGGCCCCAGAAGAAAAGCAGGATGGAGGTTAACTTGTTAATCAGTCACACTGAGGCTAATTTTTCAAACAGCAAAACAATGTACTCGCCCCCCTCCTCAGCATGATGACATTGTGATATGATACACACACACACACACACACACAGAGCTGCGTGTCTCCCGTCATGTTTGCAGAGTGGTAGCAGGACCCCACCCAGGGTCAGGGTGCTGAATAGAAAAGTTGTAAAGGGGCGAACGTGTGTCACAATTGGGAAACAGTGACGCTTTGTGTTGAAAACGTGGCAGCAAGGGTTCGAACTGACTGAGTGACCGTTAATTGATGTGACATTTAACGGGGGGGGGGGGGTCATTGTAGGTGGGAGCTGTGTGGTTGTGCTGTCTCTGAGTGAAGGCATTCATACTTCACTCCCACTGTCTCTTTACATGGATTCTTACTCCATCACCACACATGTGTCTCACTGACCCCCCCCCCGTACCCACACTACACAGTCATGTATTGACTGGTGACATCCATACATTCAAGTCTGACACACTCACTAAATGAAGCAGATGAAGCAGAGCTACTTCTCTACCTCTCTGACGTTCCTCTCTGCAGGTTCGCTTCCTGGAGCAGCAGAACAAAATGCTCGAGACCAAGTGGAAACTCCTGCAGGAACAGACGACATCTCGCTCCAACATCGACGCCATGTTCGAGGCCTACATCGCCAACCTGCGCAAGCAGCTCGACAACTTGGGCCACGAAAAAGTCAAACTGGAATCGGACCTGCATCACATGACGGGTCTGGTTGAAGACTTCAAAACCAAGTGAGGCTCAGATGTTTCCAAATGACGATCACTGATGATCGTCATTTGGAAACATCCTGTCTATGACCGGACTGATATTAGATTTGACACGTCAACCTGTAGGTCTTTGTCTTCCTGTCCATCACAGGGCCAACAACCAGTCACACTCACACACTCACAACCCCTCCACTCCACTTACAGGCTAAAACTGGTTCGGATTTTCTCGACATGACATAGTTCACAACACGCTGTGAACATGACGTGAGTGAAAATGTAGGAAAAATTACGTCAAGCACTGACTCAACACAAACTGAGCAGCATGTGTCAGTGTAAAAGCTGACTTGTTGGTGCCCTCTGGTGGACAAGTCATGACACTGTTTCTACATTACTTCAGTCCTAGTTTGGTGTTTCTGTACTGCAGTCTCATGTTACTTAATGGCTGATATATCCACATTAATGCTGATATATCTGCAGTGATAAACTCATATCAGTCTAGGTCTAATCCATTTTTTATGTTGAATATTTAAGCCAGTGTAAACGCCACGTGCGTCCCTAGAATTACTTTACATACTGCATATGATAAGGTGTAACTATACCCTAATCCAAGGTGCTTTCTGTGTGCGTGGTCTTGGCAATAACATCCAGCTTCGTGGACTGGAGATCAAGATTAAATCTAAACGTCCTATTTTCCAGATACGAGGATGAAATCAACAAGCGCAACGAGTGTGAGAACAACTTTGTCCTCATAAAGAAGGTTTGTTTTCTAACTTGCTCTTGAAACTATAATTAGCCCGCAAGTGCAATGAGTCCACGCAATGACCATTTGTTCCTCAGGGTCAGTCAGGCCTACGTACGCAACAGTGATTTTGTCTCTGTGCTGCAGGACACGGATGCAGCCTACATGGTCAAAGTGGAGCTGGAGGCCAAACTGGACGGACTCTCTGATGAGATCGAGTTCCTTAGGCAGATCTACGATGCTGTAATGACTTTATATTTCAGACGCGCACTTGAGAAAAGTTGATTTAGCTATACGACACCTTAAGAGAAAGGACATCCTCAAAATGTCTGTCCATGTTGATGTGATTTCCTGTGTAGGAAATCTCTGAGCTCCAGGCCCAGATCAAGGACACGTCTGTTGTGGTGGAAATGGACAACAGCCGTAACCTTGACATGGATGCCATCGTGGCCGAAGTGCGTGCCCAGTATGAAGATATCGCCAACCGCAGCAGAGCAGAGGCCGAGTCATGGTACCAGACTAAGGTGAGACACACTCTGTTATATGAGACGAAAGCCTGTGAGTGTGTCTCTGACATCTTGTTATAATACATATAAAATGACTTCTTTTCTTGTCTCGTCTTCTTTTGCCCTGTTGCTTCATCTCATCTCAACTTACTTCACCTGAACTGTCATTTTCTCGACAATCTCAGGTGCACACACGTTTCTGCAGAAACTAAACACTGTCCATCTGCGGACTGCACATGACTATATGTTGAGATCACTTTGTCTGTGAGGAGAAAAACAATCAGCAACACCTGGAACGAAACCAGACTGTCACATATCAGATTGTCATTGTGCATTTTCATGTGTCCCTGTCTGTCAGTATGAGGAAATGCAGCAGTCTGCAGGCAGATATGGTGACGACCTGAAGTCAACCAAGGCCGAGATCGCCGACATGAACCGCAGGATAATGAGGCTCCAGTCTGAGATCGACATCGTTAAAGCACAGGTGAGGATCACCTGATGTCACTTTTGTATATTTACACATATTTGATGAATTTACCACATCAGGGTAATTATTTGGATGTATGTGCAGCTGTATAGTTAGATGCACCTGTTCAACTTACCTCACTTGACTTCCTTCGTCTCTGCTCTTAGAGAAACAGTTTGGAAACTCAGATCGCGGAGGCCGAGGAGCGCGGCGAGCTGGCCGTGAAGGATGCTAAACTTCGCATCAGAGACTTGGAGGAGGCTCTGCAGAGAGCCAAACAGGACATGGCCCTGCAGGTCCGCCAGTACCAGGAGCTGATGAATGTCAAGCTGGCCCTGGACATCGAGATCGCCACCTACAGGAAGCTGCTGGAAGGAGAGGAGGACAGGTAAGATCTTGCTGCCAAAGCAAGTAATAAGTGCTGCATCTTTTATCATTATATCAGCAACAGCATCACTTAATTCACAATATTAGTACTTCATGGTGTTTTGCTTATTCTTGTCTCTTTCGATTTGTCTCTGCAGGTTAGCAACTGGAATCAAGACCAGCGTATCTAAGCAGACCTGTAAGTTCATGCCCTTCGTTCTCTCTTCAGGACAGACAAGACAGTCTCTGTAGAGATTAATGTAAAATACAACAGTATGTTAATATCATGTCGCTCTTTTAACATTTTTATATCCATGTAAATCACTGTCTTATACTTTACTGCATGTGCAGCTGTGAACTACAATGCCTATGGCCTGGAGAGCTCCCGCATCCCGTCCTACGTCAGCTCCTCCTTTGGTGGAGTCAAAGCGAGCAGTAGCTCCATCACTGCTGTCGAGGGAGCAGCGGTGAAGAGCGCCACCGTCACCAAGACAGAAACTGTGGTGATCAAGGCCGAGCAGAAGAAGGAGGAGAAAGAGGAGGAAGCGGAGGTCGAGAAGAAGGAAGAGAAGAAGGAGGAGCAGGAGGAGCAGGTGGCAGCAGAGGCACCAGCTGCCGAGGAGAAGAAGGAGCAGGAGCAGGTGGAGGCAGAAGCTGTGGCCCAGGAGTAATGTGCTCCGATCTTTGAATATCGGTCTCTGCTTTATCATCCAGTCCTTTAATGGTTCATTCACCAAACAATGGGAGTGTGTGTGTGTGTGTGTGTGTGTGCGTGGTGTAAACACCCTGTCACACACACATCCTCCATGAACAGGTGCTGATGGACGAGGCTTCTGAAAGTAGATATTGTTCTTTCACTGCATCACACTTGTTTATCCAGCAGGTGGCGCTGTTGTGTGTCTGTTTTCCTCTGCTGCTCCACCTTGTCCTTGGACCGACACAAAGCACTGTGAATCCTGTAACTTTAAAGTCTGCTCACTTTTAACAGGAGCACGTTTGGGAGAGATAAACCATCGACATACGAAACACCTTGTGCTCAACCTGCTGTATCTAACTGTTAAAGAAAAGTCACAACTGTCTTTATGAAACTCTTTTTTTTTTTTTTTTGGTGTGCTGCTGTTGGCAACATCTGGAGTCCTGTTTGCTCAACAATAAATCTTCTTCAAACTGTAATTTACATGGTTTTTGTTGCATTTTTTGCCCCCAAATTGCTGAATTGTGGATTTCTATCTCATTGTGGTTCAATTTAATTGTGAAATTTACAACTTCAATATGTTAAAAAGCAGCCTCGAGGGATTTGTTGCGTTTTTCTACTATGTCAACACACACACATACGCAGAAAAACAAGTTTTAGAAAACTTAAATTACGTGAAGTGATGAGTGTACGCACACACACACACTGTTCTCTGGAAGAGCTGACAAGTCGCAGCAGGCTGCGGTGCAGGGACACACACGAGCTGTATGTCTCAAATCACATTACAGCAATTAAAGACATGTCCAGCACCTCTTATCACCTGTTGCATGTACTTAGAGGCCACACAATGCACATATAGAACAAACTAATGCGACACATAATGAGAGTGTGAAAACCAGGAACAGTATCCAGGAGAACCTGGTGTAACTTATGTGATTTGGAGGGGAGTGGGGTATTTTCCTCTGACAGTAAATGCTTACTTAAGAGGCTTTTTCCGCCCTGCAGGAACAGGTTGGAACATGAATTAGGGGCGGTGGAGCCGCACCCAAGGCTCTCGTGAAGTCAAAGACAGGAAAAATGCACAAATCCCACGATCCCACCCACTGTTCATCGCTTTCAACGGATCTGTGGTCGCCGCTGCTGTAATGCACCTGGACATTTCCAGGTCTGAGCGCTTGACGGATTAACTGTGTAAAAAAAAAAAAAAAAAAACACATGCTATCAAAGTCATCAGCAAACAGACCAACCCCAAATATACTCACAACTAGAACAGGTGACCTGAAATGACAGTGATAACCCGACCTCTGGTTTAATTTCTTCTCAGTGAAAGCAGTGGAGGCCCGTGTCGCTGCTTTTCTGCTTTTTAAAAGAATAAAAATTTGCACTACAATAAACTGAAATCTGCAGAAATGTAGTCGCCTCACAGCAACACGGTGCTGGGTTTGAGTTTGCATTCTTATCCAGCCTCCTCTTACAGTTCAGAGACGTGAACACCAGGCTAATTCCTGACCCCGAATTGCCTGTAGGTGTGAATGTGAGTGTGTGTGAGGTTGTTTGTCTCAATATATCTGCTCTGTGATGGACGCGCAAACTGTCCAGGTGTCACTCTGCCCTGGTTTGAACACACACATCTGCTTTATGAAACGGTTGACACCACTGTTATATCTTATATCTGTTACATATGTGATCTATATAAACCTACAGCCAGCAGAAATGTGGCTTAGCTTCAATGCAAAGCGTGAACATGGGGAAACATCTCTTCACTATATCCAAAGGGAAAAGGGTTAAATTTAGGTTAATTTATAGTAAAAGGACAATTTATGGTTTAAACAGGGTTATTATGGGACTCTATGTTGGCAGGTGACTTCATGAGAACTGATCATGGCGTTACACTAAGATGGCTAGCCTTATATTTAAAGCTTACTTTTGAGGGTGATATCTCCTCAAGAAACTTCATTCAAGGCAGCCGTGGTGGCGAACGGTGTGTAAGTATCAGAACTTGTAATAATCAGTCTGAAAAAACAACCAAAACAAACTATTATTTGCGTATTAAAGGTTCCACATTGTCTGTTTCAGTCTGTTTTTTGATACTAGAATGCATGAATGCAAAGTGTGTCACGTGATCAATCATCATAGTTGATTATTTGAAACTTTGGTGTGTGTGCTTGCACCATATGATCCTTTGATCTTCCCCTGAACCTCGCCAAGTAATGTTTGAGCCTATACATGACCAAACTGTGCTACAGCTGCTTCCTGAAAAGCTGTTGTTGCATTTTCAAGATGTAAAATGATTATGCGCCTTCTGAGCAGCGTCACATCTTCAGGGCAGACTGAGGCTCCACTGAGTCACTGTCAGTGATCGGAAAGTGAAGAAATAGCCCCTGGTTAGCTGGCTGCCAACTTCAGCAGAAGAAAAGACAATGATAGAGACAAGAGCTGGCACACTGGTATTGATTTCTTCCGCTCATGATGAGTAAAGGAATGACGCTGCTGAACTGGTTTCGTCTAGAAACAGGTGTTGATGCTAATGTCGGCTGTGCTGCAAAACTTACAGCTCCTTAAAGCTCCTTTAAGCACGCGGCTTTTACTCGACCCTTTGAGTGTCTCCTGGAAGCTGAAGCAGAGGAATCGGTTCTGGCTGCCTCTGCAGCTGCTGGTTGATGGTTGTACTGGCTGCTGTAGATCCACCCTGCCTTCTACATCCAAAATCTGCATTTCCCAGTTAAAATCTGTCAATCATGCATTATCACTGCAACACTTATTCATTCACTAACAGCTGCCCAGTCTGCCAGGAGGCATGATACTACTAGTTCTCTGCAGATGACACAATAGGTCCTCTCTGCAGTATTACACACTGGTCTTGTTCTAACAAGTAGGACTGATTGTTTGCTGTTGCGCCCTTGTCAAATCTATGCATAAAAACATTTTTTTTTTTTATTCAGACTGGAAAGTGCAGGATTGGAAAAAAAGTAACTTTAACAAACAGAAAGAAAAAAGTTTTTCCAGATATCTATATAGTGCACAGGGCGGGGTGGGGCCGTGGTCACAAAAGGAAAAGGACAATAGTGAAAGAAACTTGGCTGCGGCACGGTGGCTGATTGATGTGGAGCTCAGGGTGAACACCGTGTCTTGTGATCACAGGCACCAGGTTTAGCTTCATGTTATGCAATCGATACAATATGCCTCTGTCAAATATGCTGAGTTAAAGCACTTGAGGGAAGTCTGCAGGGTAAATACGTTCACACTTCAATGAGAGAATAAAATCAGGTGAATACCTTTCTCTCTGCTTCGTTTGACTGCCTGCGGGGAAACACAGGAGGACGGGATCTACATGTAGACCTCAGTCCGTGATGAGAGTTATGCTCTCTGTGTTATTCTAACAGAGCTTCTGGTTTTGAATGGGAGTTGTGTGGCAGTGTTGTAATCCAGGGCCGAGCTCAACAACACCCAAAACATAGGGGTTTGATTTTACAAACACCTGAGTCCACACTGAGTCACTTCATGAGCTCATGATTAAAGAGAAACGTTTGTCTCGGTGAGGCACCGTACAACGGCTGATACAAACTTTGGCACGGCTACCACACAGTTGAACTCCTCCCGTTGTGTTCGGCAACCCAGCAGCACGTTCGAAATTTATCCGCAAGTCATCTGCAATAAATACCAGTAATGAAACACTTTGACAATGCCTTTAAAAACCATCAGTGTCTGAAGTCTTTCCAGGTTTTTATGATGAAGTTGTGTAAACTGCCAGATTTATTAGGCCAACACTGAAACTGCACCAGCGGCAATAACAGTAATAGCATCAATTTGCTGGGATTGGTTTATACATGCCTCGATATACTGTAAAAGTGCACGTTAATGAGAAGAAGTAGAAGAAGAAGATTTTCTCTCGTCTTGACAAACAGGTCTGAATTCCTCTGCTGACTTGCAGAGTGGAGGCGAGTGACAGACGGAGGATTAAAATCAGCGGAAAGAAGAGTATTTTACTTTCTGAATGCCTGTTTGGGGTGTGTCCGTTATCTTGTGTTAACACTAAAGACAACACTGACAAAAGAGAAAAACATGGAAAAAAAAAAAAAAAACAGTCTCCGGTTTGCAGGACGGTCGCACTGCATTTGAAAACGTAGTCTGCGATCGACTGTGGTGGACGTTTGTCTGGTCATATCAAAGAAAATGGGCACGCAGCATCAATTAGAACAAGTCAAATACACATTAAAGCAGAATTGGAGATTTTAAGATAATCTAAAACAATCTAAAAAATGAGCCAGGTTCTAAAAATATCAATGAAAAACAAAGTGAAAGAAAAGCAAATGTGGCTTTATCTTTTACGTAGATTCACAATCACGATATGTGTTATCCTGTGTTTGGAGGTCATCAACAGGAACAGGAAGGCTATCATTAAAGTCAGCAGGTTGTGTATTACCATCACATGCAGATCCAGTTTGGCTATGAAGATCCTGAATTGTTTTATTTTGAAGTACCAGCTCTCTCACAGGGTCCTGGTGCTGTTAGAGTGGATCTCATTGGACCTGGATCTGCTGGGTCAGACTGTGTGAGAGAAAACCTCCAGTCCAGAGCAGGAACCTGCTGTTAGTCCCTACATCACCATGTCTTTTCTAAACTGTAAGGTGTTTACACAGCAGGAAGAAGAAGTAAAAGCTAACCTCTATTTCTAAAATATGCCCCAGACAGTTTGAGGTTTAATGTGACAAAGCCTTATTCTTCTCACATCCACCCCTTTTTGTTTGTTCTGTCTACAGCTACACAAACATTTTGTTGCTCCTCCACTTTTTCTTTCAGCAGGAAGACTTTTTACGAGCCTCTTTTCAAATGACTGACAGCTTCGTCACAACTTTGATTGTGCAAAACCTTATACAACATGACAAAGGGCCTGTAATGTCAGAAATAAGAAGAAACAGACAGGAAACAGCATTAAAGCAGTGGATGTATGATTGTAGAGGCCACTGCAGGACAATGAGGGCAGCAGCACCTGCAGAGCCATTTGAAAAGCTTGAAGCTGTGAAGGTGCTACTTGTGAATATGGCAGTGCAACTTGATGTCTGCTGGCACTTCCTTGAAATCTCTGTTTAATTGCAGAGCAATCAAATCACCACTAACTACCTGATACGGAGGGAAAAACTGGGGCCTGAGGCGTCGCAGCAGGAGCAGCGCTTCGTGTTGCTGCAGAGCACTTAATGGTAAAATTGCAGGGTAAGGCATCAGGCGGAGGCAGGCCTCAGAAGCAGGAGGTCAAAAGTCGTCGTTTTTCACTCCCTGACAGATTAATTTCAGGTGCATAATGGAGAGTTATTTAAACAAATGAAGGTCGAAAGGTCAAAAACTGTCAAAGTTTGTTGTTCAAGTCTCCACTGTTCCACCCTGGTAAACCATCCTAAATATGCCATGCATGTCGTCGCTCACCTGTCAGGGAGGCTAGCTGGTTTGACAATACATCATTAGTGCTTTTCGCCTGAAACCTATATATTGACAGGTCAATCAGGATCAGTCTCCTAAGAGCAGGAGAAGAAAGGCTCTTTGGCTAAACTGGGGCATGACTGCGGGGCACCCATCAGCTGGGCCAACCTGTCAGCTGGACCAGTTTGTATCTAAGCTATGATCTTGAAGAGTTAAACTGCCCTGCCCCAAGGGTGGAGTAGGCTAAACACTGGGTGTGGAGCCTCTGTAGGTAGATGGTATCCCATCTCAGGAGATGTTTCCAGAGTATCACGATCTGGCAGCATAACTATCACAAACGCTAAATTGACAGCTGTTTGACAGATGTGATAACTGCACAGTGGCACAGTGGCATCACCGTGTCTGCTCTGGTCTATTTAATGGTGTAAAGTTGTTGTTTTTTTTCCTTTATTTCCCTTATTTAGTTTTTGTCGAGTTCTTGAAACGAATGTAAATTTCCCACGCAGTGTGTATCAAGAATTTCTTTATGTGGCAGAGTGACAGTTTTGTGTCAACAGAAAACACTCCCTCAGCAACAGCTTTGTGTTAAAATGACAAACAGCCACATAAATAAAGGATGTGCTGTCACTGTGTGGCTCGAACTCAATCATCGTTATTAGAGTCTTAACATGACATGATAGGTGTGTGTGTGTGTGTGTGTAGAGCTGCAGCTGCTCAGGCTCTGTGTCATTTTTTTGTGATCTGTCTGTAAATCAGCCACAGTGAGGTGTGGGACAGTTTGCAGGCTTAATCACTGATGTCCAGCTCTGATATAAAACGCGTGCGGGTATGCACAAACAGTTTATTTGTCTCTCTCTCTCTCACGTAATTTTCACAATGAATAATGCACGGGTGTGTCAAACTACATTCTCCTGGTCCCGAATTAAACTTTCAAAGTTACAAAATATTAGTTGAAATCATTGTTTTTTTCTTGGTTTCATGATGATATTTGTTGATTGACTGTACATAACATACTGAAAAGTGTATTTACTCAAGATGCATGTTGATGGCAGATCCCTAAAATGATATATATATTCATAAGGCACCACTTCCACGTCTCTTCCTACAGTTCAGTCAATAAAGGGAATCAACTTTAATGTGGAAACCTTATCTACATGCCTGTAAACTTGGCCCACACCCAGTCTGACAAATCAATGTTCAACATAAAGCTACGAGGACAATCAAACTGGTGTCAGACGTCATCAGTTACCGCTTTAAGGCAGTTTTCTTTGGGCTTTTATATGAAGTTTAATGTTCACCCACGTTACAGAGCTTTACACATCAAACTTTGTCCTATCATACTTCATTTGACTCTGTTGAATTGTGTTATTGTAGCGCGACGTGTGCCGATAAGCAGCGAAGTTCTGGCATCCTGTTGGCAGAGTGTGGTTTATGAGCGCTGGTTAATAATTTCCTACTATCGAATGTGGAGGTGCAGAAGGGTGGAGCGCTCTGGTGACATGTTCTCATTTTTCTTTTACCTGTCCCAGCACGCAGGTATGCAGGTATGTGCCGAGGAGAGCTGCTGGCACAGGCTGCAGTTTTCTATTGTTGTTTTTCCATTATTTAATAGGTCATTGAACCATCATACTACAATCTTTATTTGCATGCAGTAAATGTTTATTGCTCAATGATCTGATCAGCTAATGACCGAAAATATGTCTCCATTCATCTACACACACACACACACACACAAGGACTGGAGTTATGAAGGTGATGAGTTTATAATGACATGATGGTGGTTGCTAAGCACAAAAGAAACAACAACAGACAGTAGTTACACAGCAGCCAGCATGAATTATGGAAAAATGATCTAGTCAAGCGTGACGACAGGAGACAAATTCACACCTTATCTTCGAAAAACGAATATCAGACAACGTGTTTCAGTGAAAGCTGTGACATCAGCGAGGTTTACACATTGCAGACATAATGTCATTGCAATTCTGACATGATCAGCCATGTATCGTCACTCCATGTCTACGACTCTGCTGTCTGGTTTCAGTGCGAGGCCCAGTTGCAACATGAAATGTACAGGGGCCTTTAACCCTTAACAGGACTGATAACTGAGCAGCAACTGAGTGGCCAACACCGTTTACGACCCCATTGTGCAGGTCTCAATGTCTGAAAGGAGCATATAGATATAAAATCTACTCATTCCTACAGGAGCAGGTGATGATGAATGAGTGGGTTGAGACAAGTGCATGACTTCTGTGATGAGTCAGTGCGAGGCCAGCGATAGTGCTGAACCTCTGACTGATCAGGTGGGTGGTGTCCCAGGAATGTGTTGACTACAGGCAGGACAGACACACACCATCCAGTCCTACACACACACCACGAACTGTCCTGTGCTAGAAAGAGAATAATGATAAACTATGATAAATAACTCTATGGTAAACTCAGAGAGTGGACACGGTGCTGGGATATGTGCACCAGACTACTGATACCGAGCACAAACATCAGTTTCAGTAACAGGTTAATGAAGTTTGTTCAACTAACAGACTTTACAACTGTCTAATTACTGGTATACAACTACTTTATCACGTGTCTAGCACAGCAGCTTGCCAGATTAGGTTGTGTTTGTGTCTTTATGTTAGTTGAGGTCCGGTGCTGGTGCCTCTGAATGACAGCACTTTTTCACACAGTGGTGCTTTATCCTGTGCGCTAACATCAGCATGCTAACATGCTCACTGTGACATGCTGATGTTTGGCAGCCAACATGTAGCATGTCCATTATCGTTTAGTCTTAGCCTGTTAACATGCTAACATTGGCGAATCAGCACACAATGATGGTTAAGTCATTCGTTTTGCAGGTATTTGATTATAAACAAGGTTAAAACTAATTAGCTAGCTAAAAGTTAGCTGGACTTTTCTTTTGCAGAACATTCACAGGTGATTTTTTTTTTTGGGGGGGGGGGTTGTCGTACATCATTTCTCAGTACTCAACTGTTTACACATAACAAAACAAAACAAAAAAAAATCTCTGGGATTACAGACACTGTATATGACATCATATAAAAACAGATGGTGCGAAAGCCCAGCCACAGCAGCAACAGACTCGGTTGCTAGGTTTCTATTTTGCCAGACAACTCTCATGATCTTCCTTGTCTGTGGGACAATGAGTCATTCAGTCAGACTGTAGTTTGTGCCAGCGTTCCCACACTTTTATAGTGTGGCTGTGGCTGTGTGTGTGTGTGTGTGTGTGTGTGTGTGTGCCATTAGCAAAGGTGTTCAAGTCCAGAATTGTAAAGTAATATCTCCAGGTGATTCTTAAACAAACAGTGTGGATGTGTTTGGAAGTGTGTTAGCATGACAACAAACTGGGAGCACTGGTAAATCAATGAACACTGCCAACTTTTCAACACAGCGTGTTTTTTTTTTTTTTTATTTGCTTATGTGAGACTTTGAGAGAGCTGAGAATGAGAATCTCACTTTTGTGCTGAAGAAGGTTCAAATCTACACACGGGTTAAACCACCGCACTAGATATTTCCATGCTTGAGTTGCAGTCGCTCTGCTGTAAGGGCGTGTACCTCTTGCAGGTGGTGAAACCATGAGGCCCAGATTAAAATCCAATCCAGCAACACTCCCTCATGATGAACACACCCATCACCTTATGAGGATGCCAAAGCAAGCACGGACTCGGAGGGGTGTGTTTGTGTGTCCAAAGGCTTTAGATTTGCTCCTTTGTGTCGATTCATTGTTCTTTATATGGTCAATGAATAGTTTGATTATACTCAGATCTGTAATTCACCTGCAGTGAACGCAGTGTTATAACTGTGATGTCGCAGTGAAAACACAGGGTATGACATGTTAATGGATAGTGTGTGCAAGACGATGCCATGGAAACCGTTATGCTCAAAATACACTGGACTATGGTACGGAGCGAAGTATTTGCAGGCGGACATGCAGAAACTTGAGTCACAGGTGGTGCTGCTGCACAATTTAAGTAACCGTGCAAGTGTGTTTGCATTAGAGTGACACCGAGACAAATAACTCTGTCACTGGGACAATTAAGACTGTGATACATATGTGACAATGGGATGACTAATGTACCACAAGCATGCAGCCAAACGCTCTCACTGGCAGAGCTGCACAGCCAGAGACTGGTTGCCAGTTCGTCCAGTCACTCTTTGCATGTGGTTGACCAAATTCTTCACATTCCTGTAATTAGCAAGACAATGATTGGAAATTTCTCATCACTTTTACTATCATCAACATGTCTCCCTTATATACGACAGTGCATTTGTACTTATTGGAAGGCGTACACATAGGATTATAATATAAGAGTTGTATAGGAGGTAAGTGTAAGATGCAAAGAGCATGATAACTGAAGAAAATAAGTTGGTAAATAAAGTTGGGATAACACACAGGAGCTTTAAATCCCCACAGAAATCCATTTGTTTGTGTCTTTATAAGTTTCAACATGAATCTAACTGCTCTCTTTGGTAGAAGTGAGAGTCACTGTCTCATGATCTTTGATTAATGACTTTCACAACCAGTGGCTTATACTCTGACAAAAAAATGTGCTCCACCCAAACACACAAGGCACATAAGATATAAAGGTGAATGGTTCAACGGCGAGAGGGGATTTACAACAACAACTCGGTTCTCAGGAAATTTCCAGCTACGCCACTTGCACAGTTAAAAGCACACAGTAGTAGACTCTTGTTTTAAGTAATGATCTTAATAGCTGGATAATGTCAAGTGACCACTCCTGTGAAACCAAACTGCAGCACTGAATGCTTCATGTTATGTCACCTAAGGAGCTGAATTCAAACAAACAAGAAACAAAAAGCAAATTACCCCGAGTCATGGAAAGCTGGAGCTGTTCGTCAGGTTTTTAATGTTGAAACAGCAAAAGTGCAGCGCCTAAAGCCAGAGACACAAACCTAACCTACACAAACCAGCTGACGGCCATAAAGCGCTTTAACTTTTGATGTTCATGGCCGCTGTTGTCGAAGACCAAACAGGAAACAGTGTTTATGTAATGTTATGTATACCAGATCAGGGGCTACGATACCTGAACCATTGTTAGATTGATCTTGACTTTCATTGAAACAACAAACTCTGCCTTGCATTGCTGAATCAGTGTGTCAGGTCTCTTTCCTGAATGGCCTCTCATTCAAATATTCAGCGTAAGGCAGCTGCCAACAGAGGACCTCAGACACTGTTGAGCGCCCACACCCAGTTTACTCATACCAGAGAGGTAACTAGGAGTGTATGGTCTGATAACAATTTGTTAGTTCACATAGTATGCAAATCAAGTATGGGGAAAGCTGTAGCCTTTCACCGTGGGTGTAATGGGCGCATGAGAGTGGAGCAGGGCTGGAGGAGGCAGCGCTTTCATTGGCTTTTGTTTTCTTAAAGTTTCTCCGCTTGACAGACATATTCATTCAGTCTTCATTCAACGACCATCGTTGCACAACCGCTGCTTGTTTTGCTTGTAAATCGAATTAAATCCACTTGAACAATAAAATGAAAAGTTGCACTGAAGGTATCAGCAAAGGAAACTTAGGAGAGCAGGCTGTATTACCCCGTTTTGTTTGTAGTTTTTTTTTCCCACGCTACAGCGAATACAGGGAAGTATTTTAAATTTGCGTGTGTGTGCGCCTATACATACTTGCATATGCATCACTATGTGCTTCTGCTTATGTTTAGTTGTTCACATGAGAGTTACAACAAATAAAGTCATGATGAGGCAAATGCCTCTCCTCATTTTTTACGTGCTGGACAGCCGCTTTAAGAGAACTCGCAGTCCTCTAAGAGATAATGTGAGCACATTAACAGACGGTCGCAGCATTGTTACACCCTCCACCCTGCCACACCTACTGCTCACACTCATGGCTGCATTTTCAAATGTTAATCAAGTTTCATCAACCTATGGCAGAACACACGCAGTGTGTAGTCATCCTACACATCTGGAAACATGAACTTTAACTTCATGTGCTGAGTCGAGTTGAGTTCATATGATCCAGACTTGACTGGGCTTGAGCTCTTAGTTTATGACAGCTGTGTCCGATAACATTTCAAACAAGCACAGACAAAGATCACGACGATCGTGATATGTGTCCTGTTCTTCCTTTCTGTTTCATCGCTGAAACTCTCTTCTCTCTTATCAAACTCCTCGGTCATGTAACTACCCAGGCCAGATGTAAACAACTCAGTCTGCACTCACCCTGAACTTTTGCGTGGTTTTGATTTATTACCATTACATGTGGCATAATGTGTGTGGAGTAATCCAGCGTAATGAAAAAGAGAGAGAGAATGATACAGGTGTCTGCATAAGTGTGGTTACTGATCAGTTTGACTTCAGTGCATCTGTTTATACGTCTGTAAGAAGCCAAAAAACCAGCACATAAATTTTCTCCAAATAGCTGTTGGACAGCAGAGATTTGAGCTTTAGAGTAAAGTTCCACACCATGGTAGAAATTGAAGGCATGTGCATGTGAAAAGCTGGGGAAGAATGCCGGCCTCACCTACAGCAAAGGTGCAGAGGCAAGAAACAAGAGCAGCAGTGTTTGATATTGGAACAACTGGGTGTGGTGCAATACATGCATAGGGGGAAAAAAAAAACAATCACTAAGTCTGTGAACGCATCACTGGTTGATGTGCCAGATTGTTTTTGCCACAACATGGGCGCTCCTGCAAAAATAAAACAAAATGCACGATACCGAATGTCCGAAGAGTATCATGCTGTGTGGCAGCTTCCTAGAAGCATTAGGGACTTAATTAAACATAACTGTGGCTCAGGCCTTTGTTTGAATAACCTTCAATCATATCATTACCTTCATGCAGACTCTGTTTATCAAGCTATGTTTAGCTGTTTTATGATGGTGTCTGATTTGCATCAAGTCCTGGAAGCTCCTTTAGATCTTTTATCAGGTGTCACGTTAGCTTTGTCTCAGACTGACAGAGAGCTGTATAAAGCAGACTTTCAGGTTCGTGTACGAGGTCTGTGAGTTGACCAGCGGTCGACCTGGCTTGGCGGCATGGCATTCCTGACTGGACGCCACATCACATCAACAAAATCCAGACCGTGTGACCTGGCTGCAACTGACGTGATTTGCAGATGACAAGATGATTGTGGAGCAGTTTCTTGCCAAGGTGTCAGGATGAATTTGCCCAGCCAGAAACTAACTAATTCAGTTCTGCAACTAATAAAATAAAAGCACTGGCCATTTGTTTGAAGAGCGATTGAGGCAGTCAATACTACATAGCAACGTTTACCTGCGAATCTTGGTCATACCAAACCATATAGGATGTAGTAACCAAACCCGTAGAGCACTGCTGCCATTTCTAAGAGACACATATGATTTATTTTCTCAGCGTCTCTTTAACATATGTTTATATCCAGTGTGAAAGCAGGGGGGGAGTGACTAAGATGCTAGAGACTTTGATATGCATCTTATATCCATTCCCTGTCAACTAAACACTTGTAAAGCAGGTTGTGTTTGTGGTAATCGTGTCTCATTTTACATTGATTATGTGTTTAGATCTTTGCCCTGCAACGCTGCATCTGCTTGGTAAAATGTGATTTTGACATCAGATTTAATCCTAAAAAAGAGATTACAGTTCAAAACATGTTGATAAGAAAGGCTGATGATTTTTATTTCATGTTGTATGTATATGTATATGTATATGTTTATGTGTGCTCGACACCTGATAGTGTTATTTATGTGATTTGCTACATGTCATGTGATTGCAATTATATCTTATGCCACAATAGATGTTGGAAAAGTAAAGTAGTAAAATAAACGATCGTAAACTTCGAGACTCTTTTTCCTTACATAATGACATTTTCACTCTTTCACTCTTCACCACTTCTCTCTCTTCTTCTTCAGCCTGTGCAGGGTGTGCCCCAGCTTATCTCCTGGCAATCCTTCTCTACCTGTTTTACAGGATTGGCCACTCCTGTCATTCAGAGCCAGAGGCGTGTAGGCTGAGGTGGAGGGGTGGCTGGACAGCAAAAGTGAGAGTACAGGTTGAAGTGGCTGAGGAGGATCCTCCCCCTGAGTCAGCACAGCCATAAAAGCAGGCAGGGTCTGCTGTCAGACACTCAGAGGGACTTGGCTCTCCTTTTGAAGCCTGCTCATCTTCAGTTTTCTCCTGCTCAACTGCTCTGCACCTTTACCGCCACAATGATGATGAGGAAATCATACTCTGTCTCCGGCTCTGGGGGCAGCACCAGGAGGTCTTTTGCAGGTCCAGGCACCAGTTCTAGCTACTCTGTAAAAAGAACCACCTATGGGTCTGGTTTGGGCGGAGGTGCTGCTTTTGGTTCAGCTGCTGCTTTTGGTGCAGGTGCTGGTTATGGTTCAGGTCTGGGTATGTCCTCCATGAGCACCTCTGGTGGTTTTGGTCTGTCTGCCAGCCAGGCAGCAGGCTGCTATGTCGCCCCACCGATCACAGCTGTCCAGGTCAACCAGAGCCTGCTGGCCCCCCTGAACCTGGAGATTGACCCCACCATCCAGGCTGTCCGCACCCAGGAGAAGGAGCAGATCAAGACCCTCAACAACCGCTTCGCTTCCTTCATCGACAAGGTTGGTTCCTGTGAGCTCTCTGTCATTTTCCTAGGTTTGATGTTCACCTTACTGCAGGCCTCATTATCTCTGCACTGATAGCATCCTCTCTGGGCTTCACTCACCTCTAGCAGCTGTCAAAAGTCAGCTGTCTTAGTTCTGCTCTCTATTGACAAGTAATAGTCAAACTTTTAAAACGTTAGTAACGGCAACCTGCTCTGTGAGGAAACTGCTGACCATTGTTCAATAGATGAAAACGTGGTATTTTTACTGTCAAAGCTGACACAGCAAAGGGACTGTGAATCTTATCTATGTGGTGTCGTATCCATCAATGAGTTACAGCCTGCGGGAGTAGGAGAGCTTATAAAAATCTCAAAGTCTGTCAGTATGTGTGAACATGTCATATATGAAAATATGCATACAGTAACATTTGGCCTGTCGGAGCCTCTCTGCCCACTATCTAAACATGGGTGGGTCTCATGCAATTGCAGTGCCTCGCCCATCTCTCACCTGCCAGACCTGGTTGATAGAGCAGGGACCTATCTGCACTATGCCCACAGAGTCCAAAGTCTCTTATTTGCACATGCCACCTATCACCTGGTTGCCATGGGCAACACGAATGCCAAATAGAGAGTTGTAACTCAACTTTTACTTATTTGCAATGCTACGGTCCCACAGTCTTTGTTGCGTGTGAGTTTAATGTTGATTACCTCGAGTGAGAGTGAGACACACTAAGAGTTAACACTCACACAAGCACTCAAATCTCCTGATAGTGAGCTGCTTTGTGCTCTGTGGTCTGTCTGCCACACCTAGTTTTTTTTATGGCCGGAGTGACTGACTGTGCCTCCACAGCTCAGGAAGAGCATGGAGGGTGAGTCATAGCCAAACACAGAGAGACACAACAGAAATACTTAAAAAAAGCCACATACCCATGTTAGAGGAACTTTCAGATAAAATAAACTCTTTGTGCTGTGCACACAAGGATAGGCCTTCATGAGTTACAACAGTTGTTCTAACTTGGGTGTGGCCATTCAGATATGTTGCTATCTTGTCAGGCATGCAGATAAAGGTGAGGCACTTTAAAGCCTGACAGTGTAAACGACACACCCTGCAAGTTCTATTAGTGCTGATCTGGCTCTTTAAAAATGATAAGTTTTTTTTTTAATTACTTAACTTATTATTTCTCAGCTCACAAAGAATCCAGAAAAGATGCAGTAACAGTTAAAGCCCCATCCAAAAACACAATGCAATGCAATATATTCTTTATAACACTATTTGACATCTGTTCTGGTTTTGTATCTGCACAGGTCCGTTTCTTGGAGCAGCAGAACAAGATGCTGGAGACCAAATGGAGCCTCCTGCAGGACCAGACTACCACACGCTCCAACATCGAGGGCATGTTCGAGGCCTACATCGCTAACCTGCGCAGACAGCTCGATGGCCTGGGCAACGAGAAGGTCAAGCTGGAGGGAGAGCTGAGGAACATGCAGGGCCTGGTTGAGGACTTCAAGAAGAAGTGAGTGCTGTCATGACATGGTCAAGAGTTATATGATGATATGATAAGCAGATGCTCATAGTGGAGAAGATGAAGAGGACTGATGTGCTACCTTGTGTTCCTACAGGTACGAGGATGAAATCAACAAACGTGCAGCTGCAGAGAACGAGTTCGTGCTCCTGAAGAAGGTGGGAATGCATCAAGATAGCCCTTTATTTTAATGTTTGTTTTCCCCAGAGGTTTAATGTGAAAGTTGTAACACTTCCTGTTTGTGCATAATTTCCTTTCAGGATGTCGATGCTGCCTACATGAACAAGGTGGAGCTGGAGGCCAGGGTTGATGCTCTTCAGGATGAGATCAACTTCCTCAGGGCCGTCTACGAGGCTGTACGTACCACTGCTTTTTTTGCCAACTGATTTCATAGTGATATAATAAGCATTTGAGTCAAAGCTGACGATCATCCTGACACTGTAATAATCAGCTGAAATCAGCACAAACTTAACTGTTCTACATCAACTTTTGGTTCTGTAGGAGCTCCGCGAGCTGCAGGGCCAGATCAAGGACACCTCCGTCATTGTGGAGATGGACAACAGCCGCAACCTCGACATGGACTCCATCGTGGCTGAAGTGCGTGCTCAGTATGAAGACATTGCCAACCGCAGCAAGGCTGAGGCAGAGACCTGGTACAAACAGAAGGTGAGTGAAGAGCAAAGCCAAGCTACTCCATCCCCTGCATCTTCTATAAACACTAAAAAATCCCTCCCAAACTTCATGATACTCATTTTTGTCTTTTTTTTTTTACAACAGTATGAGGAGATGCAGACCTCCGCCGGACAGTATGGTGATGATCTCCGCACAACCAAGGCTGAGATTGCTGAGCTGAACCGCATGATCGCCCGTCTCCAGAATGAGATCGAGGCTGTCAAGGGACAGGTAGGTTTCAAGACATTCTCATGGCTGATGTCTTCTTATTAACACAGTCCACCGTATACTCGGATGTGCAGTTCCTTAATCATCCGTGACAAAACTTTCCACAGAGGGCAAGCCTGGAGGCCCAGATCGCAGAGGCTGAGGAGCGCGGTGAGCTGGCAGTGAAGGACGCCAAGCTCCGCATCAAGGACCTGGAGGAGGCTCTGCAGAGAGCCAAGCAGGACATGGCCCGCCAGGTGCGCGAGTACCAGGAGCTGATGAACGTCAAGCTGGCCCTGGACATTGAAATCGCCACCTACAGGAAGCTGCTGGAAGGAGAGGAGACCAGGTGAGCTAGACTTCAATATTCAATGTTGTTTCCATGGTTGTAAGCACTGGTTTTAATATTTCAAGAGCTAACTTGACTTTGTCACACATTCAGACTGGCCACTGGAGGGTCCAACGCAACCATCCACGTGCAGCAGAGCACTGGTGGTAAGTTTCAAATTTCATCATTGTCATAAATGACGCCCAAAACCAGCAGACTACCTGGAAACATGGATCGATTACTAACAACACCTCCTGTTTTTTGTTTTTTTTTGTTTGTCCTATTCCAGGATACTCCAGCGCCAGCTCCGGTGGTGGATATGGCTCCAGCGGTGGATATGGCTCCAGCGGTGGATTTGGCTTCAGCGGCGGTGCCCTGTCTAGTGGATTGTCTGGTGGATATGGCAGTGGCATGGTCACCAAGTCCAGCACAGTCACAACATCCAGCACCAGGAGAGTGCTTTAAACCCCCCCCCCCCAAAAAAAGGAGAGCCGTCCCTCTTTCCCTTCAGAAACTTTTGAAATTCATCTAAATCTGTGACCTCTCGCGGTGCTATGCAAAACAATACTGTCACGTTCGACAAGAAAATTCCCCAACAACCAGTGACTCCTAATGTCTAAAAGAAATGTGCATTGGATCATGTTACACTGCCACCATTGTTGTTTCAAGGATCACTGGCTGCTTTTCTTATAGTCTGTACCTTGCCATCCTTACACAAGAGTTTCTGAAGGTAGACATGGCCTCAAACACACCAGGGCCAGATCAGTGAGCAAAGATACATTTGTTTTCTTCTTGTACTTCCATCCAAGAAAAAAAGAATAAAAGGCAGATAAACGAAGTTTTTCATGGAGAGTTAAAACTATGCAAGGAAACTTTTTGGAAGAACATTTTATACTGTAGATCTGAGAAGCTGCTGTTCTCAGTGGATGATTTCTACACTTGAGTCGTCACAAGTCACTGACCAAATCGGATCACTGAGTACAGAAATAAGACATTTGCGAGACGTTACATGTTTACAGTTAAACTTTGAACCGATTGGTTATTGACTTGTTCCTGTTTTTTTTTTCCCCTACTGTTCTGTCGAATGTTTCCCTGCTTAGTTTTGCCTTCTGTTGCCTTCAAACTAAAACTACGTTGAAACCAGATTTATTTTGCAAGAGCCTTCTCAGCGACCGACTGATGAATGTTGCAGCAAATGACACTAAATCAATCTGTTGAATAAATCTGAGTACCAAAATGAATGTTTCTCTTTGTCTTCTTGTCACGAATCAAAGGAAAGAGCTGCTGCAAACGTCTGCACAGTAACAGCAAGATGATATTTTCTCACTTAGATTTCACATGGTGGCAGTGCTGTGCCATTTTTTTTTTGCATTCCCATCTGAACTGTATGCACATTCACTGAGAGCTTTATGAGGAACGCCTTACTATCGCTATCAGCAGGAGAACATTATTGAGACAAATTTCACTTGGGCCATAAAAGGAAGCGTGGTCAGCAGCGATACCAATAATATTCAAATTCAGACTGATTGGTCATAAGGGGCTCAAGGTGTGCCAAAAAAACTTCCTCCGAAAACTTGCCAACACGATTCCCACCCAAAATACAGCCTCACACTATCTTTCTTTTCTAGTCTGACACCAGTGAAACCTGACACAGGCCTCTGCTGTTGTTACACAACACTCTTTACATCTGAAATGTAAAGAATGTGAGCAGTGGTTCATTTCGCATCAACAACCATTTACTGCCCCACAGCGACAAGGAGAAATGATGTCTTCAAGTGTTCGTGCCAAGTGTGGGTGTTGTATTACTGCAGCCAGCCAGCATATACTGCCAGCACAGGGGTGGACAAACAGAGCCAGGAAGACACACAGACGTGACACGACACCGCGCCCTGCCACTCATTGAGTAAGAAACAGGAAACACTGAATCATATTGAAACTAATAGTATGTCCTTATGCTCTTAGATCAGATAGAAGGGAGTGTCTAAAAATACCTAGACGGTTTGGCAAACTTGTGAAAGGCATGCCTTTGCAGTTTGACCTGTATCTTACTGAGTCGGTGTTGATTGACCTGCGCTATTTCCTGCACATACAATAGTGCATTTCTAAATGCCGCTGGCACGCTCACAGTCTGCAGCGGCAGGCTGATTAACGTCTACCTGAGGCTTAGATCGCTGGCACTGGGCAGGCATTTTCTTTTTTTAACTCGGCCCCAGAGGAATTAAAAGTTTGGTTGACTCATAATAATGATGGAAAGCTCATGCCAAATGCTAAAAGAGCCAATCATGCCGATGCCAAACCAGTTACAACAACGCTCGAGAAAAATTACAGGTGTTGCATCCTCTCTCCCCAAGGAAGACATGAGAAAATCACTCCTGCTGTTGTTTAGCCAAACAAACAAGCAGCCTCAGCATCTGTTCCTGTATCCTCTTCTCCTGAGTGATAACGCTGTTCCCTGCTGTGCGCACCAGTGTACCTATCATTAACTGTCAATGCTCCTGACGATGAGAACAAGTTGACACATCATAAAGGGCAGTAATGAACATGTATCTGTAATTGACCATGGTAACATCAGTAATGTTGTGCTTGGCGGCACAAAGGAGGGAAGCAGAAGAAAAGAAGAGCGCAGGCCATTACCTCAGAGAAGCTGATATACAATGGTCTATAAGCAGTTTGTCCTTGTAGAGGATCACTGCTCTTATTGTTCTGTGTTTAACCATTTCTCTGTGTCAGCAGCACCACCACACCATAGATCTCAGAAAACAGGTAACGTGCCCCCCTCGAAAAGAGCTAAAGCCACATACAAATACGATGCACAGCTTTAAGACTGAGTTTACAACTTGGATTATGTTTCTTACATGCGGACAATCAAGACCATTACTATTCTTTAAAAGCACACGTAAAAGAAGAAGTCAGGCTACAGTCGCGTCAGTGTCTGTGCAGGCTGAGAATACTGTGGCTGGACATAAACCTGCAGACCGTGATTTAGAGGATAATGTGAAAGACAAAGTGGGATAGAGAGGAAATGGTCTGTGCAACGCACCAGCAACGCCACAGGGGGAGCAAACACACACATCAAATGATATGCTCCCTTCATATACAATATGCCTTGATATGTGTAAAGTCAAGCTCACAACAAATGAGCCATTAAAGCTGACAAATATACACAGCAGAAGCCATTCTTCAGCCACAGCATAATGTACCTTCATCAGGAAAACAACAGCAACGTGTCACGAGACAGTATTTCATTTCAAATTGTTTGAAAACCACAGTGACATTTTGTTTAACGCTGCTGACGCTTGTCGCTCACAACACATCCCTTTGACATGAACGTAACTACATGTACATGAACATAACTTTAAACCAGTTGCACGCTCGTTGTATTGCACAGGGGCCTTCTTGGAAGTTTTCTCTGACACTAAATGTGGGTTCTTGTCAGGAGAAGGTGGTGATGAACCCTAACCCTAATCCTTGACAAGAGCTTCAGCCATTATTGTCTTGATAATACAGGAGGTCTGAGCAGGGCCTTATCTTTAGAGCAGATCGGAGGCTACGGTGACTCACCGTCAGACAATGACAAGACAGTCTGGAATGGGCGGTGAGCTGGTTGGGATGCAAACTTCAGTGACTTTGTTTTCCACTGCTGGAGACATCTCTAGGTGAGTAAAGGAATGAAGTTTGTTGCTAAAACTATAATGCTTCTTACGGATTGGAAAGTAAACAGCAGTTAATGCTGCGTTTGACCTGCACATGGTTGATTGCTTTCTATTTATTGTGCTCTGTGCCACGTTTTAGGTTTGATGTTCGTTGCAGGTCCTCTGATCGTTACCATATGGATATTTTGTTTTCTGGACAGACTTGGAACGATTGCTCTTGTTTGGTAAATTGACAGTAAGTGGAGCTGAGAGGCAGCTGAGTGCGTGTGCTCTGTCTCAGGTTAGTTAACCTCGGTACCGACTGGAAAAACAAAATGAAATTATATGTTTGCATTGCTGCAGCACAAATGGAAACGACATCCAACTGATCGTGTTGTAGTCCAAACAAAGTATAACAACTATGAGGATATAGACTTAAACAAATCAATATTTACACATGTGAAAGTCATATAACCTGAGGACGTCGGACAGCTCCTCCCTGCACTCACACCTTCACTGAGCACACAACACACACAGATCCACAGGTAAAACAACAAGAACTCAAAAGTAAACATCACCTATAAAAAGATGAACAGTGCATAAAAAAAAAACACTGTAGTTAGTTTGTCAGTCGTCTCGGGCCACAACAGACTCATTCAGCTTCATCTGCTTTGTTTAAATTCTGTTTTTGCTTTAACATCTGATCGGTAAAATCTGAAATGTTGCATATGCATACACATCTTAGTCAGTGCATGCAATGTACACGAAGATGATCATAGCTTATATCATATTGATGAAGTCAATTAAGTCTGCGTGTGTCATTCCTCATATTCTCATGAGTCAGAAAACACACAGTGAGCAGATGATCTCAATCAGTGCACAGCAGAATAGTTCATTAGCAGGCTGAGCCCTTCATACAAAATGACCTTTGTTTTCTTTTGACCTTACTGCTGCGTGAAGAAGCACAATAATGTACTTATTGACTGTGTGTGTGTGTGTGTGACTGGGGGCTTTTCCCCATGCGGGACTGTAAGAAATCCGCAGGAGTGATGGAAAAGATTGACCTTACCCTTAACCCACGCCCAGCACCACGATCAATGAACACTGCACCTTCCACAAACTCTGACAGCTCAATCGATACCGGTGAATATCAGCAGCTGCGATTGGGAACGCTGACGAGCAGTGTGCTGCATGTGGAGTGTGTAAGGGTCAAACCACTTAGCGTCTGTCAAGTGCTAACGAGGTGTGTGTGTGTGTGTTTTCAGAAGAGTGACATTAATAAAACATAATCCTTTTATAATAATCTCTTATTCATTAATGCATGTCAATGAAGTTGATGGATATCTAAAGTGACAACAGAAAGTTTTTTTTTTTCTCCTGCAGAAAAATAAACTCGATATTTTCGGTTTTTATTCTTTCCAATTAGTAGTCTATGCTGTAATAATAATAAAAAAAGTTCAGCACAGCACCTCCCTGAGCAAATTTGAGGAGAATTGTTGTTGAGCAGAGACACCTCTGCAGCTGTTATTAAACAGGAGAAGCTGATCCACATGCAGCACCTGCCACAGCGACACCTCCTTGTATCATTAGGCTTCTAGTAAACCTCAAGTTGCACAGAGAGCAAACACACGACGATACCAAAGGTGTGGGGTGGTTTAGGATTTACAAGTTGGAAATTAAATTTCAGTCACAGCAGTGTTAACTGACTGAGCTTCTTTTCTGATTATTAATGAAACACAAAATACTAAATGCAATACAACAACTGTAGTGATGCTAAAACACACCAGGGAGCGGACAGAAAGAAATGCGGGTGCATGGTACATCTGCTGGTCAATATGACAACTGGGCTCTTATCATTATTAAAAATGTCCATATTTTCAAATTCAGCTAATTTTCTGCACAGCTTCACCCCGCGTCAACCTGAGCAAAGGCCTAATCAGCTACCACGGGTAACAAACACAGTGCAGCGCTGTGAAACAAGTTATATAAGACGACCCACGGGCCTGATTTCTCTTCATGCTTCGGATTCATGGTTTTCGTGTCCTCAGATGAACCTCCGGTGTGATAAACAGAGATGTGGATGTGTTGTGTGGGGATAGCATGTTATCATGTGGATACACAGCACAACGCACTGTTTTATTTACTGTGGACATGATCTGCATTCGTGACCTTCTCAATGCAAATGCTAACGACGTGGATTTAAATCAGAATTTGGTTATTTGTGGTGATCAGCGTCGTTCTTCAGTCTGTGCATCTGGTCACAGCTAAATTACAGAATCAAAGACTGATGATTTTGGCATTATACAGTGTAATGCTCCCGGTAAAGGTCACTAAAGGTCAGTGATAAGTTCCACTGGCATTCACAGGAAAAACACCGTGTGGAGCAGAGCAGAGGAACTGTTTCCTGCACTTCTCTGCATCCAGAGGCAAATGAATAAATGTGAACGTAAAAGTCACCAAACAGCTTCACAGCTGCAGAACAAACAGGCTATACAGTCGTTTTCAATATGCAAATTGAGTGAAGATCTAACAATAGCCACGCTGACAGAGATGTGGTTTCAATGGAAATTGCAGTTGGGCTGCTTTTACAAATCTTGGACCTCAGGTGTGTTGTCCCTTTGTCTACGGGTGCTGCTAAATGAGCTACGTGTGTAATGTCACACTATATTAACCCACAGGGTTGACGGCAGCTGAGTGATAGGCCGCCTTGTGTTGGCGCTGCCGCTCTTTGCCCTCCAGCTGATGTGTTGTAGCTCTTGTCCAGTGTTCAGACGCTTCAGCTGTTAAACATGGGGAGATTTATAGCGATGTCAAATGTGCTCCTGCAGCTTTGGCCCCAGCAGAAAAAGAGACATTTGTAAGGAGCTCTTTGTTGAGGAGGTTATTCTACAAGTACTTTTCCATCCAGTTCGGTTGAATTAAATCATCACATTTGCAATTTAAACACCGCAAAACACCACTGAATTTATTTTCTTTTCCTCGTCCCCGACACGTTTGACTAACTCCCTCTCCCTGTCCTTTGGATTCAGCTTTGTTGCATGCAGAGTGATATTTTTTTGCTGTTGTTGACACTCACCACTGAGCATGCACTAACTCCTTGAATGTTTGCTTGTGTGTCCTACAGCAATATTTCTTTGCTCTGCAGGCGCTGCCTCCGTCCTCCGTGACAAGTCGGTGTGTTTGAGTGATGGTGCTTTGAGGCGGGACAGACAGACGTGCGGAGACAAATTGCCTACGCCAGGGCTCCGACACCAACCTATTCAGCCGGTGGGAAATGATAGATGCCCGGGCTAATTTTAAACTCTGTGAACTAAATTCCTGTTACCAGAGGCAGTGATGGGTAACTGGGGCACAGCTGGAGGGTCTAGATAAGACCTGCACTCACCTGTGTCTCCACGCCTTCCGTGCCCTTTCAACTGCCATACGCTGCGGTGTTCAATAATGATGGGGGAGTCAATGATTGATCAGACTGGAGTGGGAGCTTGTGATGTTGCAGATGGGTGGTGGTCCAGATAGGCCAGATGTCATGTCCGGCAGCTGGATAAAAACAAGTAACATGACTAACATGCTGACATTGGCATTTAGTTCAAGGAATATCTGTGCCTTTGCACAACTTCACAGAGTCACTAGTGCGGCTGCAGACCTTTAGTCCTGGAGGAGATCAGCTGATAAAGAGAAGACAGTGTGTAGAAAGTGTCACCTGAAGCAGAGCACGCCACCTTTCAGGTTACAGCATGTTAAAGCAACAAAAGAGAATAATATGTGTTTTCAGTCTAGCATTTATTTACCCTTTACTCACTGCACCAGACTCCACAGTGCAATGCTTCTGCACATATTTGCTTAATTGGATCAAACATTGGCCAAAAAAAAGTTTGGGAGGGATAAAAGTGCCTCACTGCTGCCACCATAGTGCTGACGCTGTATTTCGGCGATTTCCTGCATGAGGCTTATCTTTTAACTAATGATGCTGCAGTGTTGCATGGACCCCCCCCCTTTGTGTTGGAAAATAAAGAACTACACTTAATTGATCAATACTTTGAATGTTGGACTCTTTAGTTCCTTCGTGTGTATCCAGTCATGTTTAGTGCAGTGTTTGACTTCACAGCTACAGCAGCAACTTCAACACCTTAATTTAGGAGCTGATAAAGTTTGAGCCTTTAATTGGTTCATATTACAACCAGCATTAGATTTGACCATCAATACTTCCCTAATACAAGCTTGTGTAAGGAAAGGTTTTTAAATGCAGTAGGTATTGATGTGATAGGCCTTGGGACCCAGTGTAAAGTGGCTATCTGGTCTCATTATCAGACAAATCAATGGGCCTCACTGATGTTGATTGGGGTCTTTGACTTTCTAATCTATTGCACAAAAATCTATCGACTCAATTGACACCTGGAGCAACAGTGGTAACAGACCATGCATATGAATCTGAGGAGTGAGTGGAAAGCAATAGTAAAGGAAACTCTGCATTGTTAACTTTTAATGACACCTTTCTTTAGTTTTAGTTTCAGAGTGCGTGTGACTTTTGTGTTGCAGCCAAAGTGTGAACAACAGACCAGGTCAGGACGAAGCCTTTATCTATTATATCAAAACAACAACAACAACAACAACAACAACAACAACAACAAAGTTTGTGGGTAAGACAGATCCACTGGTTCTTATTTCTAAGCCATCCAACTGGGATCACTTTTAGGGGGTCTGCACAATCTAGACATCCACAGGAAACCCAGACACAATCTGCCATTGTATTCTCTTGGTACTTTTCCTTATGTGACACACAAATCTGTCAGTAAAGATGAATTTCACAGCCCTGGCCTGAATTCAGATAATGAATTCTCCTACCAGGTATAATGAACAGAACAGCATCGAACAACAAAACATGAAGGATCTGCCCAGCGCGCTTCTTGCTAGCTCAATTGGACGACACCATTTCACAATCAAGCCCCAGGTGAGTGCAGTCTGTCATGGTGATGGAGGATGTCTCCTGGCGTGTGCTGATAAAAACAGTCCCACTGTTCATTAAGGCACCCCGGTGATTGTGCTCTGCCCACTTCCTCACTGTGTCTGATCATCGCAGCACAACCTCCGCGCTCGCCAACAGCTGACGGGGTGTTTAAGGGAGACGAATGAGCACTGACCTTATCAGGTAATAGATACCCCTATAGAGGAAGAATGTGTAATTGTTCGGGGTTTTCATTTTGCCCTTTTTCTTGTCAGGATTTTTCTTTTTTTAATGGCAACAGAAGGCAAAAATCCCCCTGGTCATCACTTCATACACGCCGCCCCCCCCCACGGACAGATACAGAGAGGTTTCTCTTTCATTTGAAGGTGACAGACTGGAGGCCTTTACATTACATACGTGGCATCGCTGAGGAACGCATGGTGAAACTTTTCTCTGGTACGTAACATCGAAGTAAAAGCACCCCAAGGCCATGTTCCAGCACACAGGAGATGTACGTGGAAAAATGCAAAATGCAGCCCCCCCCCCCCCCTCCCACATTCCTGTCAATGAGAAAACTGCACACTGAGAAACTGCAGCGAAAGTATAATAAGTCAAAACAGCTGCACAACACAGTGTGTAAAAACTACATTATATACAATATAAACCTTTGTTAGGTGCTTTCCTCAACTCCTGTCATAATTACTCCGGCCACTAGATGTCGCCTATAAAAAACAAGGTAATTATGGGTCATAATAAGCTGCTGAACAAAGGCCTATGGGTTCGAGTCTTGACACTTTAGCTTAGCCCTGTTGATATCTGAATCAAATACTCCTATAACTTTTCCTTCATTCTGGTTTCTCACGGTCACCTGCCGTCCCACTGTTAAGTCGTGCTTTGCTTATTTCTATCACTTCTCTTCTTCTACTGAAGTGAGCATGCTAACCAGCTAACCCTGGTCCACGGAGACCGTCTCATCACCTCCCAGCTGTAAGTTTCTGCGTCTGTGTCCACTCCACCTTGATGAAGTAGCACTTACTCAGAGGTCCCATAACCTCTAGTGAGTGCAAAGATGACTGAAGCTCTTGGCGAGCGACCATCATCACCATGTGAGACGTGGCAGAGCAAACGTACATTAAGCTTCTTCAAGCAGTTTCAGTCTGAGTGCGAGTGACGCTGTAGAGAGCTCATGCTGGTTTCAGACCACGATCAGAGAAGAAAACAAATACTTGTCAAAACTGGATTAATATGTGCATTAAATTTCTCTCTGTCTTCCTGTCTGCCTCGGCCACCTGATCCGACCCCCCCCCCCATAATCCCAAATTCAGTTTAAAATGTGGCGCTGATACTGAGTCAGTGAAAACCTGATGCTCTTAACAAAAACAAAAAGCTTATGTCACTGCAGAGGGCGAGTCTCACCCCCGCCAAAAAAACAAACAACAACCCCAAAACAAATCACATTGTGCGGTGTTAGTGAGGCTATGCAAGACTAATGGGATGTCACTTTCTATCAGATCAGCCTGGCTCATGACCCTGGGTCAAAACAAGAAGCTTTACAGGAAACACTGTCTCTTGTGCTTTCACAGCAGCTTTTAAGATTTACTGCCCCACTGTCTATAAAGAACACGCTGGTTTTAACAATCTAAATTGAAAACTGCTGGAGGGGAAAATGATAGTGTGTCACAGGCAGGGAGGTGCCAGCGGTGGAGGGGACCGTAAAGAGGCAGTGACAGGCTTGCGTGCCAGCACCCATCAGGGAGAAATGATTACCTCAGTTAGGAGAAAACAGAGGGGCGGTGAGCGGAGATTGACACACGCAGCTTCAAACTATTCATGCTGAACCATATTTTGGGGATAAAATATATTATGCACTAAAATTAAGCATGCACATATTCATGTGATGGTTTGGAGGACTATGACGTAATCATATACAGAGCAGACAGGCTGAAAGGTGGTTGACAGTGTGACATTGGCAGGAACCAATGAGACCATCACCAACAATGTGAATGAGCAAAAGGGACAATAAAGTTATAATATTAATGCATAGAAACTAATGAGAACAAGGGGGTTTGCAGCACGTCTGCAGACTGGAGGACCACAAGGACAGTCAGGTGAACGTTATTAAGGAAAGTCAATGAGGACACCTACTGGACAGGTGTGGTACGTACAACCATGTCTAGGTATTTCATGTCCATATTGCATGATGCTGACAGAATGGGTGCTCGAGTGCACAAGGAAAAAAAAAACAGAAAACAAGGTTAATTAAGCTACAACTTTAGGATAAAAGTGCCAATCAAACTTCAGAACAAAATGTTTTCCCAAAGATTTAACACGGCAGCAGTGCTGTCTTGTTTTTCTTTTCACCACCACCCACAACTTGTTCCCTCTCGACGCTTCGTTTGACACTTTTCCAGTGTAAACATATTTTCCTCATATTTGTTTACATATTCAAAACCTGCTTAAAATTATGGAATTGGGGCACAGCAGGTTACATCCCACCTCCCTAAAAAGTGTCTTTGCATGCATCCTTTCATGACACCTTAGTTCTGCCAAATTAAGACACAAGGAAGAGGAGCCGACATTTAGTTAAGTGAGATATTCTCCATCCTTCTTCATCTGAAACAATGGCCGCACATAGCCGCATCATCCATCAGCTGGTGCCGTAGCAGCTCTGTACGCAAAGATAATGTGGTGTAATGTTCAAACAATATGAATACAATTCAAGCAGTGTCACAGAAACTAAACCTTTCTCTCCGACAAGCTCATAGAGTAAGCAATTACATTTACTTCTCATTAAAACATCACGGCTAACTGCCCATGCACTATAAAACATATACAATGAGAAAAAATGTGGCAGATTTAAAGGTCGTTTAGCTGGACAGCCTCTCTATCAACACACTGTTCCTCCTCCTCCTCCTCCTCCTCCTCCACCACACAGTCTGCTCAGATTCACTGGGCTGCATTGAACTGCTCTGCTCCGTCTACAGGGACCGAGCGCTGCTTTGTGATCGGCAACAAATATAGAAAATTCATTTGTTCCCCCTCCAACCACATAACATCAGTCATACAGACAGTCTCAGTCCGCTGGGAGTTCATCAGCCTCTTTCGCGGAGGTCCTCTACTTGAAGAAAGGTGTAAAAATAATGACACTTTCTCTCCACTCGTGCTGCAAGAGTGTGAAAGTGTGAGAACACTCGACTTTAGCCGAGAGTTGCATAAGAAAACCGAAAAATAGAAACTGATGTTTGGTGACAAAGTTAACCTTAGATGATGCGTTAGCACCTGGGCTTACTGTACCCGGTGCCTCCGAGCTACCTACTGTCACATCTTCTTCCCTGTCATAGACTTAACTCATTATAACATTTTCAAACCACTGCACAGTTGATCGACTGATACGGCCAAGTGCAATACCCAAATCAAAACACCCGAAATGCCCCAAGCATATTCTCCTGACTTATTTAAAACAAGCCCAGACAAAAATCACATCCTCATCCACATTTTTTGACTCAAAATAATCAACAAAAATGATCCTAATATGAATTTTTACTATCAATAATTCCTATGAAGACCAATTATTTTTTTTTAGCTAGCATTAATTAGCAAAACATTTTCTACAAACAAACACAAACTCTACAAACTCCTCTTAACAACCACAGATTCCCTTTATCAAGCTTTATATGCATGGATAACACTATTAATACAGTTTGGTTTGGTTCCTTGATTGATGCAGTAGGTGAGTAATGATTTAACAACACACACACACATATACAGTGAGGATAGTCTTGTGTATTATTCAATACTGACAGGACAAATTAGCCACAGAGGATTTGGTCCCCAGCATGTAACCTTGCCAGTGCAGCAGGCAATCTCCTCATCTCACTCGCAGTCTGCTGAAGGACATGTCTATTTCATGGGTCAATTCATTTTAATTAGACCACATGCCAATATCACAGGCAAGAGAAGTTGCATCTGACAGGTTAAAGGAATTCTAATTAAAAGGATAATAATCCTAATTAAGTCTGACGAGACTCAAGGTTCAGATCAAGTTTGAGGTGACGAAACAGGAAACACACACACTCTGGATATTAAACATATTCTTTAAGATATGTATCTGCCCGAGGTAAATGCTGAATATGTGCTAAGAAGCCAACGAAGTTAAACATCACTTACACCTCTCTACACAAATTAGCCCAGTGAGCCAGAGTAAAGGTAATGTGGCCCTGACTGATTTAGATTAATGCTGCGTGTTCTGCAGAACAGCTGCACGCAGTGGACCACTGCTTTACTGGTTCCACTCCCTGCCACTCTGCATCTCAATGACGCCCAGAGATTCACTCAATATTCAACAAATGGCAGTGAGAGTGCTGCAGCTCATCCCTGTGGCTTATTAATAGGGGCAACACAGAGCGCCCTAAGCATACAGTGTGTCTTATGATGAATAACCTTTAAGTGAAAAAGACAACATTTTAATTGCTGGAGGAAGAGTGTCCTTACTTGCTGTACAGGTCTGTTCTTGAATACAAATGTAACGCAGCATTTCCTGGCAGTGTCATTGTCTCACTGCTGCGTTGATGCTGAAGCAGAATAAATTGATCAGAATAAGTTATTACTGGATTATTAAAAATGAGATGCAAGCTTGAGTTAACTTTGCCCATCAGAAAGTCTTTGACAAACAGGAATAATCTGATATTTTTTGGTTATTTATGGGGATACGACACTGACATTTTTTGTTTTGGCACTGAAAATAAAACTAGACTGAACTAAAAAAAAAAAAACTAACGACAATCTTCCATATTACGATGTGTATAATAGATTTTACAATGTACATTTTACAGTCTGCACAAGGTAACCTGCAACTCTGAGGAACCCAAACCCACTAATCACTGAGCTCCTGTCTTGCAAGTTGCAGAGCGACAAAAAAACAACTGATGCAAAAATAATTTTCTTTATCTGCCATCGATATAAAATTCTCATCACAGCGCTGCGATGCAGAGATTCACAGTCTCAAACCAAATGTGTAATCGCCGCTCTTAAATCGACCTCTGAAAAGCTTTTCAGTGCATAATTTTATTCTTTTAGTGCTCCCACTTCCTTGGAGAATGAAGGATACCAGATTTAAATTATTCTAGTCCCATAGCCCATGATCCCTTCTTCCAGTGGTAATGGCCATGTCTCCAGGCAGCGTAGTCCCCATTAGTGACACTGATTAACCTCATGGTATCTGGCTGTTCACTATGTGATGAGGCTGGACAGGCGATGGGTCTGAGAACAGCCCAGCTGAGGAGAGAGGTAGCCTGAGAGGACTTGTTAAAATGTATGAGTCTTATCACATCTTATTGAGGCTACTTCATTTGCTGATTGAAACGAAGATGTACAAGAAAGGAGCTGAGTGAGATTTGGTATTGGATTTTCACCTAGGCCTTGACTAGCCTGTCAATTAGATGTAATTTGAATGGTGCAGCACAGATTTGTTCTCCCTGCTGCTGGTAGTAGGCACAAGTTCATCTTCAAAACTCAAAGTGCTCTGGGCAAAGAGAAACGGTTTGCTTTGATGGCGAGTTGATATGACAAAATTAAAATTGATAATACACTGCATCTGCTGTTAAAGCAACACTGTGTAGTTTCTCGGCCTGAAACTGTTTCTGAACTCACTGAAGTGGTAGAAAAATGGTTACTGGGATTAATCATGCTGCTGCTGCTGCTGGAGCTGCTGCTGCAGCCGAGCGGGGCCACACTGAATTGTTTATGGAGCCGGTGCCGTTGACACCGTTGCTGGTACCGCTGCCATTACTGGTACCGGTTGCCATTATTTTAAGGTTGGAAAACTACATAGCGTTGCTTTAAGAGCTAATTCATCTTTGCTCATTTCTGACTACAATAATTCATCTGTGAACTCGGTTTGTGTTTGTGCACAGCCATGCATGCAGCAGCTCTGTGAGCCTGCTATGTAACCTACCTACATTCTGTAGTTGCTTCATATGCCTGGACCAAAGTGGCGGACCAATCAACCAACAGACTGACTGACATTCCCATTCCTAGATCCACACGACTACCATGACTAAAAGTGTCACATTCGTGATAAACAGCCATTCTGAAATGTGATGACAACTTGGTTTTCACCTGTGAAGTTTAGACAAAACTGATAAAGACTATTTCCTGTAGCCTTAGTAACCAACCAACTATGATGCCCTCACGCAAACGGTAAAATAGACGTTTCGACGTCACGTCACTACGTCCCTCGGTGGCGCCAACCTGCAAGATGGACGCGTACACCCAGAGACTACTACACAACACAGAAGAGTTTTTTTTTTTTTTTAGTTTTGAACCCAGTGTGAGAAGACAAAGTTTCTCTGAGCAGCCCGAAAGCCTAGAGAAAACTACTTCCAATGCTTTGCCTTGAGGCTGAAATTCACTTCAACCAAGTTTCCAACATCTCACTGTCCGAATATGGCGGAGAACTGCTTGGAAAAAAAAGAAACCGAGGACATTTCAACGGTGGATTGAAGCAACGGCTATTTGTGAAGGAGGAGGCTGCCTGCACTTCATGTCGCCCAACGGCAAACTCAAGTCCCCCCACCTGTAAGTATTAATCATAGATTCCCTACCTTGACTCCTAGTGAAGTTTGTCTGTTCTGTTCGTCCATTCCTCGTCTGTTTTAAATTCCTTTCGTCCACATGAGTCTGTAGTTATAAAAACCAAAAGGAGTTTCTGTAAAAGTAGTCCCAAGTTATGAATATGAAGACCGTTAAAGATTTTTGCGACGCCATTAAGTTGCCGTTTTCAGCCAGGTGCACAAGCAAGACACTTTGTTGCCAGGAGACTGGTAACGGGCTCTGATTGGTTAGTTTCTGAGCGGGGTCTTAAAGAGCCCTGACTTCTAACAGTATTCAAAATGGAGGCAATGGACAATATTGTAGCTTTGAGCTTCTTTTGGAAAAATGTTATCTGGCTTCTTAATTCACAACGCAGATTATAAGAGGAAACATGTCTTTATTTTAACAAAGAAATCGAGTTCTATGTTAAAATAATCGACAAAGCTATAACATTGTGCTCCAGCAGTATAACAGCACAATGTATAAAGATAAATTAGCAATGAAAATCCGCTTTTGCAGACATGAATGATAAAAGAAATAAATTTAGAAATTAAAGATAAAATAAAAAGATGACTTAGACAAAATATGTTCTCTTGAAGAATTTTCAAATGAGAAATAATACAAAAGAGACATGGTTATCCAACAAAAACTGGAAATGAGAGGCTGCAGGGATATTACAGTATGTGGATGGGAAATGAGATGGGCAGGAGAGCAGGATTACATATGCTCCAGCTTTGCAGCTTCTTGAATCATGTACAGTTTAGAGGATGAGTGGATTAGGTGAGGGTAGCTGGATAAAATAAAAAACAAGGTATTATAGAGGAGTGCCAGCTTTGGCAGAGGGATTAGGTATTTGACATACATGAGATTCAGGTAAGGAATGTTATGATTATCGTGCAGACGAATACCAGGAAACACCACTGTATATTGGCAGTATTGATTTCAGCAAAGGTTGAAGGATAATTGGTCAATTACTTAAAAGCCCACTGCAGTCATGTTCAAACACGCAAGTGAGTGAATTACTGCAATGCACTGCCCTATCAGTGCTGTACGTTTATATCTGGTTATATGAAAGTTTGACACTGTATAGAGGCTCATCTTCAAGGAAACTCTGCTGGCATCTGTAATATGTGCAATTAATTATCACTAAGTACCTAAAGAAATGATGACATTGCAGCAGCTTCATTTTCACATTGGTTTACTTTCTTTACTCACTCAGTGTGAGTGTAAAAGTTTTGTCAATTGTGAGATTCTTCCTCCTTCTCCCTCTGATTGCGTCTTTGTTTTCCCTTCAAGGTGAAGAGCAACAGGATTCATGCTCGACTGATGGCGGGAGACAACCACAGCAGGTACTCACTGTGGGCCCCAGACTCATAAACATTAGACATGCTTGAAAAAAGGGATGATTTTCCTGTCTGACAGCAGACTCCTTCCCTGCACCTGCAAATGAAAAAGAGCCTCATCTCCATGCTGCCAAGTTCAAATAAGACAGTGAAGGTAGATATCATTCTCTGAAGAAACCCTTTAAAGCTTTGTGTTTGGATTCATTTCTCGTCGAAAACTTTTTAACTGTTCCAGATGGGAGAAAAAAACAATAGTCAGTCAGGCAGCATGATGCAGCCTCTGTAGAACAGACGCAAGTTGAAGATGCAGCAACAGTGATGCTTTAAAAAGAGTTGTCTCACACATCATGAATAGTGGATGAAGTGCGCTACTCTCAAACTGTGTTTTTTTTTTATATATATAATCCAGAAGGAATCTATGTATAGGTGGTGGTATCTGACAGGAAGTTGCATCACAAAGGTTTTTAGTCAGCTTTGATACCAAACGCGATACGAAGCTATCATCAGGTTTCTTTGACTCTTGGAAAACATTTGAAACTTAACAATTGCAGTATTTCACACCGGCTGTTGCAACCTCCTTCAGGAGATTTCGCAGCACAATGACATAATAGAGACTAATGCAGGTTCGGTTGGTAAACTCAGCATTCATAATTACCAGCTCCATCACTGTCAAATAAAACTCGTACCCCGCAACCTCTTGCTGTGGATCATGCCACTGTGAACAGAAGGAAACAAGTGGCAACAACATGATCACAGTCGGACAGTTGGGTTAAAATACCAAGAAAATAACAGCTTATTCATAATAGCACTGATAAAACTGGACCTATTTTTTGGCTTAGAAATAGCCTTACCTTTAATCGCTCCATCACTATTTTCAGAGGGGCGATTGTTTTTCTTTTCTGGTTGAATACATGATTTATCTTTGTTGATAATTTGGCTCATTCACTTCTGATCAATTGCTTTATAATGATCAATGATTAACCCTTTTTTGGCATACTGCAGGCGCTCTTGGTTTCCCTCGTCTCTGGTTTCCCTTAACGTCGTCCTCCACTTTTCAAAGGTATGGTATTCTAATGATTTCACATTCAGATGTTTGCATTACTCAGAGAGGGTCGCACAAGATGCGTTCATTTGGCGTTTGCTTTAATACCTCTGGCCCTTTCCTGTGGTATTTTCTGAGATGCACTAACAGGAATTACATGGTGGGGAATTGAGAGGTGGAAGGTGTTAGCGCTCCTTAATGCCCCAGAGAGCTGGCCTGACTTCTTTTATCTCAAATGAGCAGATCAGAGGACTGCTGATGGATTGCTGTGTGTGTGTGTGTGTGTGTGTGTGTGTGTGAGAGAGAGAGAGGGAGATTTTCAGCTCTGCCGGGTGTACGCTGGATAACTTGTGTTGTGGATTTGTGCTTGCATACAAATTGGTCTTGCTTTTTATGTACAAGCCGTGGTCTTGAATCTTTTAAGACTGAAGCACAATTATACACCGAGCAAACACTGAGCAGTGAACTGGGATGTTTTAAGGCTGCACTCAGAGTCTAAGTTGTGAATGATGCGCAAAAGGAGGCAGCGCGTTTTAACCTCGTGTAATGAATGCATCTGCACAAGTCTTTTGAAAGTACCTTTGCTTTAAAGAGGAAATAATAGTACCCACTGCTGATGAGTAATTATCATGCTTTCCACACCTTTGCCACTTTGTGCTGGTCTTAATTGTGCACACATTTTGTCATTATTGACCTGGCGTTGGTCATTGTTTGGTGCCTGGCAGTGTGTGAAACACTGGACTGAAGCTCAGAGGAGGATGATCTGTGAAATACCAGCTGGATGAAGCTGATAACAGCCCAGATAAGCAGCTCTGGATAACTAAAGACAAACAATGATTCAATAACTTAGGATAAATGTTATTTCTAATCATGATGTATTTGTTGCCCTGTGGCCTCAGTATATATCGCCTACATTTCAAAGGCGTCATAATTCCCTGTTGTCACACTCTCACATTAGCAGCTGCTCCGATGACGGCAGGTCAGTGTGTGACTGAAGTCTGCATGTGAGAGGACTCAGCAGAGCTCAGGCCGCAGAACGAGCTGTTTGGTATGCAGACAGACACACTGTATTCCAATTGAGGCATCACACTGTGATCCTCAGCCCCTAATCCGTGTTGTTCATGGTCACGACTGCGCAGGAATGTGATCCTCATAGCAACCAAGTGATTAGGGAGTGATTTTTTTTTAAACATCTCAGAATTGTATTCTGTGTCACGGACAGACAAACTCTCCATTTTAATTACACTCCGGCTCTTTCCTTTTCTCCTGCTTGTCAAATTCTGGCCTGGTTTATTGCTGTGTTGACACTGCCACCGTATATTGTTTCTGTGTCTGTCTCATTCTGTGCTTATCTGTGCATTTCTTTTTGTGCTAGGTCTTCTGAAAGCTGTTGTCCCTTTGATGGCAGCAAGGCAAGAATTGTGTGCAAATCCATTTTGTAAACGGATCACAAACAGATGCTCTGTGTGTCTACACTGGAGACTGTGTGTATCTCTCTCTAAACCTTGAGTCTATTGTCTGAAAAAACCTGAAAAGTAAATGATAAATGTTCACAATGAGACGCAGCTATAGCCTTCACATTCAAGCTCTTGGGGCTGGAGAAATGGGATCAAACCGAATACATTATAAATGACACTGTGAATGAGTCGCTGTCTGTGGTCATAAAACTAAACGACGTGCAGGTGGTTTTGTGCGTGGCGCCAGGTTGGCTCAGCTCAGGTGAGAGATAAAAACAGGAAGTCGTTTTCTCTGGTGCTCAGGTTTATATTTTCTCTATATTTTCACTCCTGTTCTCTATAAAGTCACGAAGATTCATATTCACTCGGAGCATAATCTAATTGTTATTTTAAAAGCCGTAAAATACGAGTGTGAGGCTGGAACCGCGGCCAGAATGGGCACAGGAGACTTGTTTTACAAGGGGGGGGTGCGGAGCTTAGACTTTTATGAGCAAACCTATGAAGTGTCACAGTGGCTGAAGGCTGGTGAAGCTCAACCCTGCCTGACCTCAATACAGTGTCGCCCCCCTGGGATTTATGAAACTTTATACTCTGGTCTTGAGCCCAGATCAGATCTGGGCTTCGCCTCATAGAGGAGATATTGTGTTACGTTTCCTGGCACTCACTAGGAAACTTACAGGACGGGAAACTTTTAAGGGGTCATTTAAGGGAATTGTGTAAATCACAGTAGAGCTGTGGTTAATGTTTTTAGTCACACTTACTGTATGCTTTTCCTGTTTGTAGACAGTGTATTGGGAACCCAATAGCGGCACAAAACAGCATAGGGCAGTTGGTAATAACGTTTATTAGACCCACAGCAGACAAAATGGCAGACAGCAGCAGAGTCAGGTGACCAGCAGGTAAGTGGGAGCTCTCGATGACAGGGAGGCAGAGGTGACCGTTGTTTCTTTGTCGATGGACGACGGGCAGGTAAGTAGGAGCAGGGAGATGAACCGAAGAAGAAGCTTCGCCAAGCAGCCCAGGGAAGAGGCAGACGGACACCAGAGACGCTGAGGCAGAACAGAACACGAGATCGGGGACAGAAGGCCGAGATGATTTCCAGGGTTCAGGAAAGGCAGGTAAGTTGGAGACGAGACAAGACAGGCAGGCAGGCAGGCAGCAGGGTGAGTGAGTGTATACATGCTGGGCTGACTGCAGGAGCTGAGGAGCAGCAGCTGTGTTCACAGGTGAGTTGTGTTGGCTTGATGAGGGGGTGTGGTTTGGCAGGCAGAGTGGGGCAGTGGACTGAACTGTGACACTAAAGGGGGAAAGAAACATTTTCTCACTGTTTTCTTTGAAACAGTAGTGCAATCCTTTCACTAGAAAACAACTTTTATTGCTTCATTAAAAAAAAATACACTATATTATAGTCACTTTGTTGATTTGGAAGTAAAGGTTCAGGTTTTGTATAATCAGGCATTTATGCCGGTGCTGCTCAGTGACCTGAAGGACGTCTGGGGTCACTGACTTGAGTTTTGTCCAGGCTGAACTGTAAGACGCCCTTTCTGTAAATCCTCCTTTGGACAGATAACTTTTGTGTTTAGGGACCAATATGTGGACCAGAGGCTTTCCCACTGAACTCAGGCTGATATTTAGTCCTTTTATTTCATCGCATTCATTTAATAGGGATGATGCACTTTGTTCCAATACAAAGCATGAAACCGATGTGTTGCACAGTTTATAGCTGCTAATTTTCAGCTCTTGCTCAGTCTGGCTTTTGAATATTTTACGATGTAATTAAAGTATTCAGTTCTCATTATCATAAAATCACAACATGAAAGCTGGACAGAATATGATATTGAAATGACAGGAGCAAAAACAATACAAAAGACTCCTTTGCCACATCATTTGAGCTTTAAATACAGAGATATGTTGCACTGGTCCAACAACCTTGCTTTACAACCTAACGTTCAAAGCCGGATCTATGAATATATCTCATTAAAATGCATATTAATGTTGGATTTGCAGTAAATAGGAAATCACCATCAAGCTGTGCCTTTGTTTTGTCGAACACCACAGTGCTGCATCTTGTGACGACCCCCGTTTCTAGCAGTAGCTGGACAAAGGATGAGGTTTCCCTCGGTGCACTGATGTTTTCTTCACTATCTCACCACTACACACTATACAGTATCGATACACCGGTCACTATGGGGCTTATATACCCTTCAAAGAGCACTTTCCTCATTCTTGATGCATCCCTCAATGAGCCTCACAGCTTGATCACTTTCTCCTCTATCTCATGTGTTTGTCAATGTTTGCACTCCCTCCACCATTTGTTACCATTGTCTCAGCAGCTGCTTTCCTCTCTCAGCCGTCCCTCCCCATCTCTCTCTCCCCAGTGCCTCATCAATCTCTATTCTGCAGGACTATCTCTGAATCTGCTCCAGTGCTTCTTCCCCTCTCCTGCTCTGGCCTCTCTGCACACTTTCACCACAGCTCGTGGTGTTCCCTCGAGGAAACCCACTTGAAGTGATGTTTTATTACAACTTCCAGCTGGCAGACTTTCCCACAGCTGCTCTTTCCTGACAACATTTAGCCCTTGTAAAGACCAACGTTTTATATTTCATCCTTTAAAATCACATTTTTATGCAACAGCACCTCAAATCCAGTCTAATTCCACTATTGTATTTTTAATCTAACGTTTTAACATTATGGTAAAGTTTATGTGCAACACGAATGTGATTATTCTTTTAATTATTGGAACAAATATGTAATTAAAAACATTATTTAGAAACAGCGCTGATGGGAAAACTGCCTTAAGGCTTAGGAGGATCACTGAGTGACATTTAAGTTTCCCCATTCACATTCACAGCAACTCACGTACTCACAAACAGCAGAATAAGAAAATGTACTGATAGAGTAATTGAAATATTGAAATATTATACAAAAGCAATAGTAAGGTCATGTAAAGGTTTCCAAGAGAGAAGTAACATGTCCTTAAGTTAAGGCAACGTGAAGATGCTGTTCTGTTGGCACGATTTCAATTACTTCAGTGAGCCTGAGGCCAAATACAGTTGAGGTATAAAGTTTACAGTGACAAGTGAATGTATTATTTCATTTTGCTTCTTGTTAACACTAGAGAAGATTTGCATGTTTGCAGCAGCTGCAGCATTCACATTACACACAGTAACCACCACACCAGCTTTAACATTAAAAGATTAGTTTCACCCTTCGAAAAAGTGTCACACATACATTTGTACCCATAACTTTACCAACGACGTCCATATTATTCCTGTGTTTAATCTAAACAGAGGTCTTCCCGGGGTCAGAGAGGAGGAGGAGGAGGAGGAAGGTGTGTCTCTGCCTTGGTTGTGCGATGGATTAGCAGCAGTGGCAGGTCATTACATACGTGGAAGCTGAGGCTAATCACAGTGTCGTCAGAGCAGCAGGCCTCCTGAAATGATCACCTCTGTTTTACCTTTCAACCCTCATCTGTACTAACGGCGTTGTCACAGCGTTGGCATCTTTATGGCCACCTATACCACGCTCCCAATGCAAACACTGTGACAAGGTGTGTCCATAACTCAGCAGCTGTAAGATTCTTGCATAATAAGGCCCATATATTGAGCACACAAGGACAGGGGGGAAGCGAGAGCAAATCTTTCAAGCACCCCAAAAAAAAAATTGCTTCAGCAGGAAAAGCGAAAGGTGCATCGCTGAGCCGCATAACATGATGATGGGATTATAATGTATAGCATTTAATGCTTCCTGGCATCCTGTAAAGCTGCTCTCCTAGCGCACAGCTAAGTCTGCAAACTGTTAGTGTCAATAACAGAGCATAGTAATTTGGATGTACACAAACATTTTCCACTTACACGTCATAAAATTACAAATGCATTCTGCTGCTGCTCAAATGCATTTGGCCCGTTTTCATTGTTAGAGACTCGCTAAGAGTAAACATGGGATAAATATAGAATCATAAGTGCTCGTATAATTACTTTTTGATTTATGTCAGGCTGCTAGTGTGAAGAGGCTTTGAGGTCTAATTAGTGTCCGTTGCTGAGACGTGGTTCTGGTTCAGGTCATGTTTGCTGTATAGGAATAAAATCATGTCATGGCAAAACTCAGATGTAGCTGTGCATGTGGAACCACTTGAATTTAAAGTTCAGAGCTTACACTTATAAAATCATGCACAGAGTTTTATTACAATGCAAGTTATTAATGTGAAATATCAATATGTTCAATATAAATGTGAGTTAAAGACTTTACTCCAGCAGCTTTTTGGCTGCATGTATAAGTTAGATGTTATACAGTGTGTTATCGACAAACCAAATTTCAGCGTCAGCTCAGTATAAAATCACATGGATCTATTAATATCTGCTTTCACCTCACCTCAGCCTCAGCTCTCACTGCTTTTATACAGTAGCTGCTGCTTTGGGGAAGAAATTAAAGACATTTTGGTCAGAATCAGTTTCATGATGAAGGATGAGAAGAAAACAGGGTTCAGGTCAGATGTGGTGAGAGTGAAGCTCTCAGATATATGAGCCTAATAAGTTCCCCTGGGCTGAGTTTACTTTCTACTAAGAGATCTTACAGAGTCTTTTGAAAGTTTTCCTAATGAATTTAATGCTTTCAGATCCTGATGCATTATTTATCTTTCGGGGGTCATGCACAGTGACAAATGCTTCACCTGTAAATGAAAACAAAGATGTGTTTTCTCTGGTCTTAGGTTGTGATAAGCCCACAGTGAAATGTCATCAAACTGCTTATATTTCTCATATGCATTATGAAGTTTTACTGCCTGCTCTCTGCTCTCCTTCTGTTGAGTCCCAGCGGTTCCAGTTAGCACATATTGCACCATTTATTTTCATTATACTCTGACATTGTGGCTACAGCCTAAAACCAGCAGCTCATCATCTCACTGCTTTCTTTGTTTTTGTCCTCAGTGGGCCCCAAAACTTTCCAATAATCTCCCCTGATTTATTGCTGCTTGATGTTTTCTTTTCGGAGAGTCACAACATGCCATTGTGAGTAATGATAACATCATGATAACATCTTTAGCATGTAAAAGGAATAGTAACAGTGTTAAAGCTTTAATTACACTTAGCTTTATTAATTTATAAACTGGATCTTTTTTTAGCTGCAGCCGCTGCTGCAGAGATAAGCAGCGAACAAGATAGTCTTTGTCCTCGAAGAATTGTTTTTCTACCACACGTCGCTTCAAAGTTTATACATTTTGGATTTTATGATCATTGTATGCATGAAACGAACAGAGCTCCCAACACATCTTACAATCTGACAATGAATAATTCATCAACCTCCCCGAGGCGTGCATGTAATCCTGCATGTATGAGTATGATTTCCTGCTCAGTGTGAATGAAATGTGAGTTTTTCAGTTAATGCACTGCAGCAGTCTGCAGCTGTACTGCACTGTACTGTACCTGGAGAGCCGAGCCCAAACACACAGTGACTCTGAAGCAGCATTTACAATCAGGCACCATCCTCAGTGCACCGCTGTTCAACTGAAATCAAGTCTACTCTTCACACTGTGCTCTGTTACTGCCCATGTTTCCAGATCTGAGGAAGGAATTGACCACTCCGCAAAGAAGTGATCATTCAAAGTGATCATAACCCATCAATTGTCATCATTCCAGGACCGACAGTGCAGCTGACAACAGCCGGGAGAAGTATGTGGATAGACGATAACTGCAGAATCGGTTGTCTTTGTCAGTAGGACAGTGTGTGGGCACCTCTGGGCAGCCACCATACAACTCCTGTTTGAATGTACCTGTGCCAGCCTACAGGTGTGTGGTTACCACGGATACCATTACAGTATACTTGGTCACATATGCTGTTGTAAAACAAGGGCCGTAGATTTCATCGTATAACTGCTCCGCTGATCATGAGAGCGTCTCTTTTCAGCTCAGGCTTCTTCTGTGGTGGTTACAAAGAGCCACACCTCTGTGGACCCCCCCCCATCCTTCAGAGGATGAGGTCCCTGAACTGGGACGCCTGAAAAGTCTTTTCTCTTGTAATGTAGAAAGTAAAAACAAGTGTCTGATGATAATACAGCCTGTGGTTACTCTGGCCTTTGACACGTTAGTGAACCTGCTTGATTTAAAGCTGGACACGGTCTTGGTGTCACAACACAGATTTTTAAGCTGTGTTACTGGACACTTCCTGTTAACATGTCCCTCCAGGCTTTTTTTCTTTTTATCCACACAAGCTTTTACAGCTTGTACATTACAACTCTGAATCTTTTTTACTGGTAATTTCACTGGGAGAGTTTCATGTCAATTCAAGGAGAAGCGCCACCATTGTGTGCCCTCTGGAAAAGCAGAGGGCACCACCAGACCCCTCTCTCTGTCCAGTCATCAAATGACCACAGTGGTTATCAGTGTCAGCTAAGCAGCTCAGCCAGAGAAATTACAAAACCATCGACTTTCAGTCTTGGAACAAAACAGCCTGGCTGTCAACAAGCCCCCCTCCGTGCCTGAGTCTGCGTTTTATCATCACTATAAAGTTGGAGCCGTACCAATCGCCTCTCTGCCCTGCTGTTAAGCTGATTTTTTTTACAGCTTGACACTCTGCACCAGAGCTCTTATTGTTCATAAGACACATGAATTCGCCAGAGGGGCGAATGCCTGTTCGTTGGGTGAGTTTGGCAACGCTGCACTTGAAACTGTAATAAAATCCCATCTGTTAGAGGGCTGAAGCTGAGCCAGTGAACATGTGTTCCCGTGTTGAAGTGTGTGTGTGTGTGTGTGTGTGTGTGTGTGTGTGTGTGTGTGTGTGTGGGGAGGGTGTGGAAAGGAAGATTGTGATTTTCAGATGTGTGTTTTTTTTTTCCTTCTAAATTTTTTCTGAAATCAAAAGCACACGATTTCAGTTTGTAGATAGAGACACACACACACACACACACACACACACACACAGTTACAGACAGAAAAAAAAACACACTGACACAATCCGTGTCGTCATCACACACTGTTGAGCTGCGTACCCAATGCATTTCAGCAACTGTGAACGCTCAGTGTCATTTCCTTTTGGCAATGTATAATAGTGTTGTCATGACAACAGGGTATAGTGATGGAATTAAGTAGATGCGCACACAAGCAAACGCAAAATTGATTGACTCCGCATAATGCGCCCTCTCTCTCTCTCTCTCTCTCTCTCTCTCTCTCATCTGAGAACAAACACTCTGCAGGATCATCTCACACACTCTGGAAATCCCATCATCTTACAAATGAAGTAATACATATTTCTTTCAGTTTGCCAGGTGGACTCACCAACACCTTTTACATTTCTTTTTTTTTTTTTTTTTAACATTTCACCCATCTTGATAATGTGTGACGGCAACAAAATGCGTTGGACTGATTTCCCTTCATAATCTCGCACGGAGGCCGGTTGTGGACGGAAACATTTCAGAAGGGAAATTGAATGTGATTTTCAGTCGTGTGCATTCACATGATTTAAAACGTTGCTGTGAAGTGCTCTATATGCAGCAAAGGCATAGAGATAGTCAGGCAGTGCAGGGTGTCACTGTGGTAAAATGTTATCAAAACCCTCACATGTCACAGAGCTGCTGCTGCTGCTGCTGCTGCTGCTGCTGCTGCTGCTGCTGACGGGTTTGCTTTACATTTGCTGGTTCGAGTTGGGCAAGAAACATCTTCCCTGCTGGGCAGATTTTCAAGCTTGGCTGTAGAAATCCATTGTTTCATTTTCTCTTTCTTGGTACACAGATTGATGCACAGATTCAACAGGGCTCACTGAGTGTTGTACATGTACAAGTTAATATCTTGATATTCAAAGTGAGCGTCTCAGTGATGAGTCTATAAACTTCTAAAATGGGTCAGGAGATGTAAAATGTTTGGGGCTCTGTGTGATGAAAGCACTGGTCACTGAGGCGGCCACTGGGAAACTGAAGTGGATCCGACCCTGCAGACAAAAATTGGTAGAAGATTAAAGAGCAGTTGACTGCAATCTGTACCCACTGTGTCGAAATGGGGCTGCTGAGTGTAGCACACACTAGATTGCATCACCTCCTGAGCCACAAGCCTGCACTAATGAGGGAGGGTGCATTAACACTTCACCATTAAATAGCCAGAATAGATCTTGCTTGTCCAGCTCCCCGTAGACTGACAGGCTCCGAGTCCACAGAGGGAGGCACCGATGTTATGATTGTCGAATCTTTCGGTTATACAGAGAATTTATGAGCGCGTTTATGTAATCACACAATAGCAGATGATTAATGATTATTAATTGTCCCAGCATTTTATTGCTTCACATCTCTTCACCTTAACGTTCAGCTCTGTTTCATTCCCATGTGATGCACCGCACTCTCATCACCACAACACCCTGATCCATCTTTATTCATTGCATGTTTCTGTCAAGCCACGTTAGCTTCGCAGGGAAGGTGGTAAACGGAGAGGTGGTTAATGTGCTGCACCTGCTGCTGCTGCTGCTGCTGCAGGATGCTAGTTGACATCTTCCGCCTCCTCAGCAGACAAACCCAGCTCAAAATCATACCAGAAATGAACAGCAAAGATTTACTGGAGCGCGAAGGTCTATCTCTTTATAATTTTTCCCAGAGAGCCAATCGGTCAGTCGGTCGGTCGGTCGGTCGGTGAGATGACAGGTCGAGACAGAGGAGAGAGGCTGGTCAGCGATCCGCCTGACTGGAACGTGATGAATCCTGTGGAGTGTGAAAACACTTTCCTCCTGTTGAGAGCCAGTGTCACGGCGTAATGTTCATGAAGGATCTTGTGTGGGCAAATGACACGACATCAGTTGGTGCTGCAGAAGATGGGGTTGAACATTTATGGTCTGCTGGTTTGGCAGCTGTAAAATGAGGAATCATTTTTCATCCACACACCAAGTCCTGTGTGATGCCTTTCATTTTTTAAAATCATTGTATAAATGTTTTCCACTGCTGAACATCCTGCAGTGTTGAACCGAGGCTGTTATTGTTGGATATGAAGTAGTGAGGGATTAGCACGAGAACGCTTTAGTTAAATGCCCTCAAAATCAAAGCGTATCTTCTTCCCTGTCGGTTACGTGTGATTCACAGTGAATCCTGAGGCTCCGCAGAGGTTCAGCCCTCTGAAGGGCGAAGGTTTGAACTCAGCTTTCTCCTCCACTTGGCTCCCACTTTCTACAGAGTGCAGCAGGCCCAGCTCCTCTTCTCCCAACATTTGACTCACAAAACAGCCACGGTTTTAGAGGCAACACCTGGGCCCGTCTTCATGCTTAAAAAAGCTCGGCCAATGCAAAGACGATGTGCCTGAGGAGTCGGACGTAGTTAAATGAACCAAGAACTATGTAAAAGATTGAAAACAGCCTTGAAGAACAATAATGGCCACGAGTGTGAGCAGCTGCACCCACATTTTAAGACCTCACCTTGTGCATTAAATCTGTAGGTGTATTCGCTTCCAAAGCTCGGAGCTCGATTTAATATTCATGAAGTCCTGAGATCTCTACCCCCTCAAGAGCCGAAGGAGATATTGTTATTTGATGTGGTAAACAGAGCACTGGAAAAGGGAGCAGAGAGGCCACACTCTCACACACACACACACACACACACACACACACACACACACACTGCCATTTGCTCAACCTTTAGAGAATAACATTAGACGTTTCACAAAAAAACAAAGGTTAAAGGTTAGAGGGGAATTATGTAATCAGGCAAGGCAACAACTAACAAGACCCCTGAGGGCCTCAGGGCAACACAAACAGAGGAAGGAGGATGAAGCAGCCAGACAAGTCGGACTAAACTTGTCATTTTGTTTTTGCTTAATCCATCCAGACTGGGATTACATTGAAAGCAAACTCTCATTTACAAGAAAACAACCTGACACAGCGAAAGCCTGCACACCTGTTAAAGCCAGCTGCCGTCATATTGTCAGACTATTGTCCAATTGAACAACTGTAGAGTGAGTTTAGGTTAATGAAAACGTTCCTGGTCGATGCAGCAGAGAAAATAAAAGCGGGTATTAAATAATCCCCTGAACACGTTGAGTAAACTTCATAAACAAAAACATGCAGCAGATCGCAGCGATGTGGAGCAGCTGAATCAGTCGCTAGGAGGAGGTGGAAAGAAATCCTTTTAATTATTCACACCTGTTGCTGGTTTCCATGTAAGGTAGTCACAGAGCAGCACTGAACGCCTACACTGCCAGCTAAACGTGATTCAGACATGTGTTACATCCTGTGTGTTTTACATACCAACAACCACACACACGTTACACTGTAAACGACCTGCGCACTGAACACAACATACTGTACGTGAACCTAGAAGCGAGATAATTCAGCCTATATTAATTAAGCCCTTTTTGTGTGTGTGATGACAGTCCAGGGATGTCCAGAGAGACTATTAAAAATGGATGAATATTTAAAACATTTATCTCAAGACTTCATATGAAAAGCGTTGCAACATCTCTGCATGTGCTGCAGCGATTTGCATCATCGGATCTTTTGTCTATTGGGAACATAATGATAATGGAAACCAGTCCCAAGGGGGTGTATTTCTGCTAAGGACACACAACAGGTAATTATTATAAGATGATCCATAAAAGCAGCCTTCCCTGTTGCTGTAAACACAAAAACACACATGCAAATAAAAACACAAAGGAGGATTATTCTTGGTTTGTTGTCGTGTTTGAGTGCTGCACTCTCTGCTGATTGCATCAGTTTGCTGTGATGGAGGAGCTGCTCTGCTCTGCTCTGTTCTTCTGTCTGAAAAAGCGGCAGGTAAAAGAAGCGACTGAATGTGTCAAAGAGAAACTTAATAAATAATGGATGTCATGAAGAAGCTTCAGTGGAAGCTGTCGGCTTTGAAATCCACTCCCTGGTTGAGTCACGCTCCCAGTTCGCTCCCTTTCATTTTACATTTAACGGGCCTGGTGCTGTATAACCATCATCTCCAGCTCACACACACACACACATACCACTTGGGGCTGGGGCTGTCTGAGGCAGTTAGTGCTGGGGAGGTGCTGAGCTCAGAGCTATATACCAGGCAGGTGTTGTGTCCGTCTTTGGGGCTCACGTCTGCATACATCAGCTTCAATTTCACCCTCAGCTCTCTGGGTTTGAGAGCCCGTGGTTGACGTCCACACAGCAAGGCAGCGAGCAGACAGCAGCATCAGCCAAGAGGGGGGGAAAATAAACAGCTGCACGAGCCTCTCTCTGTTGGACGCAGCGTTTCTCAAAGCCCTCGAAGGTTAACTGGTTTTCTTTGGTAGTGGTGTGGTGATTGTCTGAGCTCTCTCACGTGGACAGAGGAGCGGCGGACGTCCCAAACGTCTAAACCCCGAAACAAAAACTGTGATTTATCCAATATTGCCGACACCAACAAAACAGCAGCAGGTGCCGTGGAATCAAAGACTTCATTAAACAAATTGATTTCACAGATCGCAATAACATTTTTCTAATGTGCTCAGACTTTCATTTTCAACAAAAAAATATTCACCCCCCCCCCCCACCCCCACTGGAAAATCTTAAATGCACGCTGTGAGCTCCACATGTCAGGCTGCTGCACAGAGAGATCAAAGTCAGCAGCAGGATAAATGGCTAATAATTCATAATTAATCACATACTCAAAGGAAAAAAAAACAAATGCGTATGCAGGCTCGGTCTCTGACTTCACCTCTGTGACATCACCTGACCTCTGTATCTTATAATCATTGTCTTACCATGTGTTTTTTTTTTTATATAAAAAACTAAAGGGAGATGAAAGAAAAAATCACATAGATGTGAGAGAAATGTAAAACCCTTCCTGTGTGCAGCGCCTGGAGGTAATGAAAGTTGTGATTAGATGCTTTATAAATAAAACTGGACTGAATTAAATCTCTACAGTGCGTGCAAAGTTACCATGGAATAGCAATTCGTGCTCACGATGCAGTGGTGCAAAACGTATGTAAAATGTAAACGTTAGCGGACGTGATGTGGGAGAGAGATAGAGAGACACAGCAGAGAATATCGTATGAGTCCGTGGTCCTTCAGCTATAATGTGACTCTTCTGGCTGTCAAAGTGGGAGAGAAGGAACATTGGCTAAAGGCCACTTGTCCTCTCGCTGGGCCCAGATTGTCGTGTTCGTGTTGTCAGAGCTGGGAAGCTCAACACACAGACTCGGATCTACCCACCGCTGTCTGCCGGTGTGAAGGTGAATCTAAATATACTACAGCAGCACACAATCAGACATATAGATATCAGTGGGTGGGTTTGGATTTTGATGAGTTTATGGAGTTCCTATAAGGCTCTGTGGCTCAACAACCACTGAAATGCAAAAATTATAGTATCATTTACATTTCTGCACTGTTACGGCTAATATACATTTATATTCATGCACATGCAGTTGTCGTGGATTAGATACTCTTGTCATACTTCATGCTGTGGATTGATCCCACTCTCATACAGTATGGTCATTACACGTAGTTTGTTGATCAGCAGCTTGTTAGCTTAGCATAGCATAAGACTGTCTGCGTGTGTCAGAGCGTCTCATTAAGTTCAACCGAGACAAAAGTCAGGACTACTGATCATACAAGATCATTTCATGGCCAGGACCAGTCACTCGGGTGAAGCAAGTCACCACTCCTCGCCAGGAAATAGTCCCGGAGGAGCCTGACATCCTCTTAGTCAAGCTAGCTATTGTCAGGATTTATGCTAAGCTAAACTAAAACAGCTTTCATGAGAGAGGCTTCAATCCTACAACTTTCAGCAACAAATTGCTGAAAGTGATGCAACAAGTCCTTGAACTTAAACTCTGGGGGGCGGGGGGGGGGTCGCCTTGTTGTTTACAGTTACTTCCGGGTAGAAATTAGCACCGCGTCATTTGAAAGACGACGCGCGAGACGTAGTCTCTAAGGGGAAACTACGGTTTATAAGACAGTTTGTATCCATCTCCCTCCATCACAGTCAACGATTCATCATCAATATCATCAATATCATCATCAGTGGGTTTAACTTGCGCAGCCATCAAAGTTAAATTGACACTATCACCGTCCATCAGAGATCCCTCCGCGTCTAATTGACTCTCGGTGTGTATGTGTGTTAGAGAGAGAGAGCCGCCGCACCACCTGTCTCTCTACGCTTCTGCTTCTTCCTCCGCCTCCGCCTCCTCCGGCCGCATCATCATCACCACCACCTCCTCCTCCTCCTCTTCCTCCTCCTCCTGCAGAGCCGAGCGGAGCAGCAGCAGCAGCATCATCATCTCTCCGGCTCCAGCTGCATGTGTGCGAGGTGCTGCCCGCCGCCCAGCGCCCTGTGGATCTGGGGATCTCTGATCGATGCTCTCCACCTAATGTGACAGTTTCTTTACAAGTGACAGGCAGACAGACAGACAGAGCGGCTGAAGCCATGGGAGCTTTTGGAGTGTTAGTGGGGATTTTACACTACGCGGGACTTTACATTCAACTTAACGCAGCTCTGAACGTCGGCCACGGCGAGGTGGACAACCTGCTCTCTGGGAATGGTGAGTTTAACCCCCCCCCCCCCCCCCCTTTCCCTTCCCCTCCGTGTGTTTGTGTGGTGGGAGCCTGCATGGAGGACGAGGCAGATGATGATATGATCTTCCACTCTGGGTGGGGTTCAGTGAAGATTGAGTAGATAATCTGTTTGTTTGTTTTTTTCCTTCATTATTTTGGATATGAACTTTTATCATGTGTCAGTGTTTTCATATGAAAGTGCCTGAGGAGGCTACAGAGCAACTTTAATCTGACTGATATTGACAGATCACTTTTAATAACTTGTTCAGAGCTCAGTCTTTCTCCACATTCAGACTGAACCTATTCTGTTTGACATATGAGGGGATTTTTAGCATCAGTGCACAGTCAGCTGCTGACTGAGGTGGCTGTGTTTTAATGTTTCTGCATAAAATCACTGTAGGAAGAAGAAGTAAGAATAGAGTATAGTCTAATCAGAGCTGCAGCAACTTCTACTATGAACTAAATGCAATGCGTGTACTATATACTATAGTGGGGTCAGGCTAGAAATGTATATCTGCTGTTATTTTACCTGCAGCGGGGGAAAGTATTATGATATTTAGAATAAGTAAAACTCTCATGTTTTATTGACCTTATGACCTTTCGGACTCAACTGTTGTCCTACAGCCCTGTTCTGCATTGGATGCACAGAGCGTCATACTTGAAAAACTAGTCCTCATAACCAGCTCCAATTATGTATTTGAGATTTTTTAATTAATCTCAGCCATCAGCGTTTTATTGTGGCCCAAATACTCTGATAACGTAACAACAGAAATATTCGTCCCCAGTCCAAATCAAACTGGGAGTATTGTGATTACCTATTTATTGTTGCCTAGCAGCAGTGTATGTGAAGTTTCAGATCATTAGAGGTTCAATAAATAAGTAAAACAATCCACGGATTAGTTCGTCGGCTGTTGAGATAAACACAGTTTTACCTGAGGAGTTTGTGATAAGAAGCGTGCAGCGGGCCGGGTGGGGGGCTGCGGAGGACGGGGCTTAGTGTGATGGACATGAAAAAGCAACTTGTACGGTAACACGAGCCAAGGTGAACCATGAGAGAGAGAGAAAAAAAAAAAAGCACAAGGGCACATGCCTCCAGTGTTCTTGAGACAAATTACATCCCCTGCAGGCGAAGGGAGCGAGGGGCTTTTTATGGAGGCGGTGGGTGAAGGCAGGTGTTGGACGCCATGTTACTGTAGTTTATCATGATTCATATACACACCTGGGTGTTGACACAAGACTTTGAGGTCGGTGCTGGACCGCACTCGACCATCTCCTTCTACTGCTGCCGCCTTTTGTTTTCTGTCTTCAGACAGGTTTATTGACAACTGATCTATCATGTCAAATTACCACTGAAAGAGGACCTTCTGTCGTCTATGAAACATGCAGTAGAAGCGTTTTTGTCTGATTAGATCAGTGGCCGACATCATGCAGAACCATAATATTGTAGTGTATATAGTCTGATAGTGATAGTTGAAGTAGATGGAGACAGTTTGATGCCGTAGGTCGTCCTCCTCCTTGATACGTGTTTGTTTGCTCAAGTCAAGTGATCAGACGGCTGCTGCTGAAAATAACTTTTATTTTTAGCTCAGATTAACGTCCAACAGTCCAACCGTTTCACATGGGAGAGGAGGAAAAAAGCTGTTATTTGTACCAGTGTCAGTGCGTTGTTTGATAATTGACAGTTTTACCTACCACTAATTTCACCCTCCTGCAGCGGCACCAATGGATTTACTGTTAACTAATTTGATTCGATAATCACTTCATCACAGCGTCTCTCTCACTGTCCCCTGAGTCCTCTCTGCATAGCATGTTAGCTTTAGCTTGATTACTATAGATGAGTGCAGCCGGTCCAAATGGATTGACTGTCTTGGGCAGGTTAGAAAATCAATCAGTGGCATTTTCTCCGTAGGGAGTTAATTGGACTTGGCTGTAATCGTTGTGCCCTGTTTCCCACTCTGCTGTGACTCAGACCAGACGTGAAGAAGGAGGGGTGTGGAGATGTCAATTTTCCCCCTTTTAAACCACAGCACCTCCAGTCCCAGGCAAAAAAAAAAAAAAAAAAGAGTAGAGAGTTGTGTGGTTAAATCATCCTCAGAAGATCTGGTTCTTGCATAAATTGGTCAAACAGAGAGGAGCCGAGCCGTCGTGTAGAGTCGAGAGGCTGCATGCTCTGCTCTGAAGAGCGCTTGTTAGGTTCAGTCCTGGCTCATTTGTTTCAGATCCGGTTTGGCCCTTTTCCTCTGGAGCTGAAGTGTAGATCGTGTCACCTGCGAAAACCCAAACATCATGAGACATGCACACAAGGCATCAACATCACTGCTGCCGTTGTGACAGAGCGTGACTCTCGTGCTCCAGAGGGCAGTTTGCAGTTTTGTGATAACATGTAGTAGAAAGTGATGATGATGACGATGATGAATCCACATGTGGTTTTCATCATAGATTCCTAACCTTTTCATTTCATTTCCAGTGCAGGCCCTGTGGCAGCGTCAGTGCTCATCCTGTTATCCATCGTGAGCGTACCACTTTCGCAGTGTGGGGGCGTGTACCAATTCATTAGACTTCCAAAGTGTCGGGGATCCTCTGCCAGTCCTCTCCTTGGTGTCCTCTTAATGAGGATGGCCAGCCCAGGCAGTTTGCATTGGCTTTCAATTTAATGGAGCTCCGACTGTGCAAGAGGGGAAGGAAGGGGAAGTGGTGGTGGTGGTGAGGGGGGGGGGCAACAGATTGTACAGTCATACTGTCACAGTGGAGGGTGCTGGCAGAGACTCAGTGGGAGAGAGAGGATGGTTGATGTGACGCTCACCTCAAGAGGCAGGTAGATTTTAACATGTCACAACTTGAAGGGGGAAGCTGTTCGTCGGGAAAAAACACAATGATCTGTCTGTGAGACGAGAAGTAAAATCACATTTTCTAAAGAGACAAATCTGCATTTGAACATCTTGATTAAATTCGGCTTCCAGATCCATTCATTGTTGATTAGCTCTTTCAGAAAACATTAATTCTTGCTGAAGATTTATCCAATTAAAAAGAGCCCAAAACACCAAACACTTCCTCTGACGACTTGGGCTGCAACCGGCTGATTATTATTATCTATTAGCAATTAATAACTGATTAAAATATTCACATCTTTGTGGCTGGAAGATGTAACAGCTGCTGATTTTTTTTTTTTTTTTTTTTTTTTGGCAGCAGAATCAGCTTTTTAAAATTTGCTCTGCACCACCAGAGCAAAGACGATTGTCTGCTTTTGTTTTGGGACTAAACAAAGAAAAATGTCAGAGAAGTTGAGACCAAAGACGGAGACAACAGAGTTCCCAAACTGTGGCATTTTATCTCTATTTAGAGCTTTAAAGTGCAAACTAGTTAAACTATTCAACATTTGTGATGGTTAAATATGCCCTCTGTACCAGCAGGGGGAGCTCCGTACAGGAAAACGCTCACTTAGGAGACAGGAAGTGAACCATTTCATATCATTGACGCAGCTTGTAATAAGTCGTCTTGTCATAGCAAAGTATCTGATTGAAGGTGCGTTGTTCTCTTGGTTTTTGAATGTGGAGGAAGGAGGATCGATGATGATGATGATGATGATGATGATGATGATGAGGTCCTGGTTGTATGAGCTCGCTCAGATTTACATTTGATTTAATTGCAGTGCAGCAAAGGTAAAACCGCCCTCAGCTGCTTCATGAAAACACACGTCACTTAAAGGTCCTCAAGGACGACTCTGTGGAACAGGACATAATGTTGTCGGTCATCTCAGGGGAGTCCAGATGGAGTACAGTGGGCATTCTCGGGGAAAAGAAACCAAAAAAAAAAAATGCCTCCGAGCTCGGGCCATGTGTTGTCAACAACACGTGCTGCTTTGTGTTGTCTCACACCGGGAGGGGGAAACGCAAAAAATAGCCTCCGAGTCCCATGTCCCAAGGGCCATGAAAAATTCACTCCGCAGGCCCAGAGTTGTCTGCGGCAACAGGCGGACAGCTGCTGGCTTGATTACCAGCTCCATTCTTATTTCATTATTTCACCGTCCACCTTGAATTCAGGTTGAAGGTCTCTCAGCAAGTGAATATTTCCCAAAGGAGACTGCTGAGTGTTCGCCCCTGAATCAAATACAGCCTTATTGACTTTCTGGCAAAAAAAAAAAAACAAAAAACAAACCAAACGACTCGCTTTGTTTGCCATTGTTGTGTTTTGTTGTTTTTCTTTAGCCCCCCTCCCCCACCATAGCTTTCCACTTGTATAGTAACTGTGTTGTGCAGAAGTCCCCTGACCCTGTAAGTCAGGGTGAACACTATCGACTTAATGAAACCGACTTTACTGGGCTGCTGAATAAAATAAAAGAAAACATCATCTTTGGGCACTGGGTAAAAACTGAGCAAATGTGTTTCTAAACCAGCACAAAGTTGCGACTCCTCATGCACGAGCTCTCCCTCTGGTTGGTTACCCACATGCAGGTTTAAAGCTTTTTAAAATCAAGATAAATATCTGCAGCAGGTCTTTTTATTACAGGAGCTTCCTGTTGTTTCATTCACTGTTCCCTCGGGGCTTCCCCGATTATTAAAGCCATTCATCAAATTAGTGAAACACCCCCTCCCACAGGGACTCTGTTCACGGGCTATTTACATGCACCTCGGTGGAAGTTACGATGTTAAGCTGGATTTTTATGTCTGGGTATTTACTGTGTCTGATTTCTTCCCCTCTCTCGATGAATCATTTCTTCTCCTGGGCGCCCTGCGGATCTGACTCAAATAGAGGTATTGAGTTAATGAACCTGAGCTGTCCCTGTGAGGTGGCACCTCTTCAGATGAAAAATGTTTGCACTTATCTTAGAGGAGGATGTCCACATTTCTCCCCAGGTACCAGGGCATCATTTCAAATGGCTCTTTGTGTCTTGCTCTCTCAGTGCCTTTACACGACTGTGAGGTACAAGCCAGCGTTCGTAGCGAGGTGCCTGCTTTCTTCAGTTGTAATACAGTGCATGCACATGTTGAATCTGTTGGCCTTTTTTCCACCAGCGCTGCTCGACTCGACTCGACTGGCTTGATTACCAGCTCCGTTCTTATTTCATTTCCCAGCTGCTTTAGACAAGTATTAAGATTTAAGGAGCGCAGCTGCTGTATACGTTTGTGATGAGGAACGTCTTTGACCTTGGGAAAGTGTTGAGAGACGGACTGACTCACCGTTGGCTTTGGTCTCATGTGATTTGTTGACTGTAAGAAAAACAGACCTGAGTACAAGCTTCACTTTTTAATGATCAGACAAAAACAAACAAACAAAAAACACAAGCTCGCAGGGGGGGTGACAAGTTTATGCCTCCCTGACTCCCTCTCTCTTGCAGACACACACACAGATATGGATGCCACCCTCGCCTCTCGCCCATGCTAATAAGCCCTCTGTAATTTAGTCATCGTCAACCAGCTCCAGCTCCGACCACAGCCAGGACGAATCCCTCTGTACCTGCCTGGTACCTGACAAAACATTCAGGAGGGGGTCCCTGTTGGGCCGGAGCATGCGTGTACATGCATTTCTTTATATATTTACGTCCTCCACGCGGCGCTGCCCTCTTTCATTATTTTCCTCCCTTTTCATTTTTAATGAGTCTTTGCAGGATGGCGAGCCGCCGCCCCCGCCTCCTCACGGTCTCGCCTCTATCATCGCTCCCTGAGCAATATGTAGTGTAAAATGCCAAGGGAGGCCGTTTAAAAAAAAAAAATGCATGTACTGTACTCGCGTCTTCAAAACAAAGGTCCCCGCTGCCTCGACTGCAGGACGGCGCTGACAGTGTACCGCCTTTATGAAAATCTATACTTAGAAGAGGCCAAGCCAAGCAAACTCATTGTGAGCCAGCTCTATAGCAGTATAAATCAAACAAACCGTCGAGCTTCACATTTCCCTCGAAGTCAATATTCACCTCACAACTACATGTTTTCACTCCCTCCCTCTCTCTCTCTCTCTTTGTGCCAGTTTGGGGGATTGGGGGGGGCGCATGGAAATTTAGCAGCAGACTCAGCTTTTGTGTTGATTTAGCGTTTTTACCAAGGTTATTATGGGATTGATCTCCGGTGACGCCGCTGCCGTGATTAAAGTCAGGAAACAGTTGGACGTGTGCTGAGCAGGCTCGTCAGGGCCCCGGCGTTGGCAGTGCACTCAGACTGCGAGCGTGTTTGTCAACAAGTCATGTCTCACAGGCAGCTCGAAGATGGTGCATCGCAAACAGAAAGGCAATTTGACAACAACAACCAGGTCGATAAAGCTGTGAGGCGGGGGAGGAGGAGGAGGAAGAGGAGGAGGGTGGGGCGTTTATTTGGGAACAGCGTGATGAAGGTGTTGATCATTTTTGGGATGAGTCGATGAAACTTGAGGAGAGATCTGTGACATCTTCGTTGTGTTACCTGAAGGATCCTGCAATCAATCAATAATTGACCATCAGCCATCAGTGGAGTAGTTACTTAGTTACTTAATTATCTCCCAGTTCTACTGTCAGTGATATAGATGATCAATTTGTCCTCATTTTGTTATTCAAATCAGGTGAATTCACACTTTAAATGATAACAATTTGGACGAAGTACAAAAGAAACTTATTATTTCTCTCTGAATTCCTCGTCAAAAACTTTTCATGTCGACAATACAGGAGCCAAAAAGAGCTGAATATGTAAATCTCTGGAGGACCAGAGTTTCTGACGGTGAGCTCTGGTTGCTTTGGTTCAAACAGGAACGAAGGGAAATTTAGTTTTTGCACTGAGCTTCAGTTCAACTCACATTTTCTCTTTATTAATAACAAATTGTCTTCAGCTCCAGTTCTCTGTAGAGTTTATTGTCATTGTTAATCGACGTGTGTGCAGTCAGCGTGGAGCCGGTCTCAGTGTAAGAAACACTTAAAGAGTAACAGAAATAAGAGGTATTACAGGTTTAAAAGTGAAATCTACATTTACATATAATAATGGGTTTAGAATCAGATTAGAAGCAGATCTGCAGCTTGAATAATAATGTTTTACTGAATAATACAACACCTGGATGAATCTCAAGGCCGAGAGCATGAATGATGTAATGAAAAGATTTTTTTTTTTCTGCCAAGAAGTAAAAAGAAACAAAAGCTCTGGTTCACATTTGAGACAGAAACCTTTAAATTTTCATTGTTAATGTGTCAAAGTCCCATCAGAAGAAACTTAAACAGAAAAAAAATGAGGAAACCACATCCATTAGTGAAGACAGAGTCCATATATGTCATAGGCAGACACAGGGTTACTGTCAACTCTAATCTATCACAGGAGGCGGCTGACCTCGTGTCATCTTTAAATCATAGTTGAGACATTTTCCTTCCAGCTACAAGTCAAAAGGTGCTTCAGTTTGTCGTGTGTACTGTTACCGGATGCACATTCAGCTTCAACAGACCATTTGGGATCGATCTGCCAAGTGTTTCCCAAGACGTCCAAGTTTCAGTGCATCTTTTCTACAAGTGCGAAGAGAACAGTTAAAAAGTTCATAGTAAGCGTTTGTTCAGGCTCAGAGTGTGAGATGTGTCAGGACAGAGACAGGGACACAGACAAGGCTCTGATAACATCCATCCTCAAGGAACCACAGGTGAGAACAGACTGGACTAAAGCTTCCTCGGTGCTGGGGGGGGGTGTTCCTCTTTATCTCCATGAATCCCTGTGAACTCGTCTCTCCTTTTCCTGAAACACAGCAGTTACTGTGACCTTTTGGAGCACTTTCTTAATACGATCTCCTTGCACCTATTAAATGAATTTAGCTCTGGCACTGAATATTTACCCAAAGGTTCCTACGACACTGAAGCCTCCAGTTTTAAGTCACTGTGAATAGAAGGGTCTGTCCAAGGTTTAAATGTAAATGTAAAGACACATGAGCAACAGCTGCTAAAAAAACAACAACAACAACAACCTGCAGATCAACACCAGTGATTTTCTACCTGTTTTATATTTTATAGATGGAGAATTGTTTGTATTGTCGCTGTTTCCTTTTCCTCAAACCCGCAACTTCACATTGTGGTACATACAGACGTTCTCTGTCTGTCTCACTCTGGCCTGGTGACACCACACGTAAATCGAAATTTACACTTTTTGTGTCTCTTACATTTCACCCATGCCAAAAATATATATAAAGACAGGTCAAAGGTCACTGTGATCTCACAATGGACGTTAACTGCAGCTTCACCAGTCGGCAGAGACATAAAAACTGTGAAGCTGTTTAAGAATTAATATCTCACAAATGTCTTTTAATCTCTCTCTCTCTCTCTCTCTCTCTGTGTCTACGTTTACATTTTTTTTGTTAAATACGTTAATGCATGGTCGGACCAAAGAGACAGAAACGAAGAGGTAAAACTGCAGATGTATGACTGTTGTTTTTTTTAATCAGACTTTCATAAATGAGTTTTAATTCTCCATCTGTTGGAGAGACGAGTTTTCACTTTGTGCTTTCATCCCTTTTTTTGAATCGCTGTGGTTTTCTGTGCTTTTGTTGTGTGGTTGAAAGACATTGATCTGTGTGTGTGTGTGTGTGTGTGTGTGTGTGTGTGTGCAGAAAAGTAACTGTGGAAGGTTTTTTCTTACTCCAATACTTAACGACACCTTGTCCATTCATTCATTATGCTTCATTTGTGAGAGGAAAACTTTTCACCAACAAGCACTTCACATCCACACAGTTACATAAATGCACATCTAGCGCTATGTGTGTGTGTGTGCTGAGAACACGCCATAGGGCACCACACGCACACACACACACACACACACACATGCATGGGGTAAGTCTCCCAGGACGCTGAACACCTGCCAACCCCAATGGGCACAGCTCCAGGAGATGTAGTGAGCCACTCTGAGTGTGTTGGAGGCTTCTCTTTATGCTTCAGAGGCAACAGACAGAGACTGCCCACTCAGCGAGAGAGGAGGAAGTAAGGAGGGAAAGTGAATGAAAGGGAGGGAGGGAGGTGAGAGTAAGAGGCTTGAGTGAAAGAAATGAGGTATAAAGACTAATAGATAAAGAAGTGAGAATGAAAGTGCAATAGACACACAGAGTGTTTTCAACAACAAGAGGAGGAGATTTGAGAGAGAGAGAGAGAGAGAGAGAAAGAGCTAAGAATGGATTTAAACCAGAGAAAGAAAGAGGTGGAAAATTGAGAAAAAAGGAAAAACTCTTGCGTTTGCAGAATCGGGGTCTCATTGGCTGCATGGCTGCGGGAAACGTAGGGGAATTACCTCGCAGCTATAAGCCGGAGCCGGTCCTGCAGTAGCTGTGGACTCCCGAGTGTATGTCAGGACTCCCTGTGCTGCTCTCTCCTTCACTTGACTTTGACTTCACACATTGGCTTCAAATGGTCTCAGAGACTCAGAGATCTGCATGAACTCACCCCTCCCTCGTATACTGTGATTTTAAGTAGCATAAACATTGTGTCTGGTATCGTTGCAATATGATTATATACATATTATTATACATATCCTGAAGGGAGGTGACGATATGATACAGTGCAGTATAGTGGGATATCATAAGCAAGGTGATATATTGCTTTTTTTTTCTTTGTTAGTCTATTGTTAAAAAAAAAAACCTAATACTATATATATATATATAGATCACACAATGGTATATGCACAAACAGGTGCAAGAGCATTTGCAGCTGTATTTGTATTTTACACTTCCTGTTACATCCTATACAAAATTCCTATTATTTTCAAAACAGTGGGTTCTTGATTTCTAGATGCCAGCTGTGTATTCTGCAACTTAAATAACAACTATAAGATTTTATCAGCCGTAGCCAACTGGCCAGTCAAGCTATGAGGAGAGAGATGCTTGAACACAGTGTCCATCTTGGCCTGTGTTACCTGTAGCACCTAGATGAAGAAGACATTGAAATGAGAAGACACCATACTTTTGTTTTACAGGTAGTTTGTCCTAAAAGTTTGATAATGAACAGGAGACACAAGACTCAGTTCACTTGAATTTAACCAGAGTTTAGCTGATTAGCAGACTGTGTCCCAGTTCAGGGGCCGCATCCTTTGGAGGACGCAGCCTATGCCACCTATGGGAGGGTCTCGCTTTCAGAGCATTTCCTGATTGCGTCGGATCACCACCAACATCCTAACTTTTGACAACATTTGAAAGTTTTTTACTCTTCCACCAGCTCCTCAGCTCCTCGCCTCAGGCTATGCATCCAGTGGAGCCCTGCTCAGCCGGTGTCCATGCCTCCAAGCCGGCCGCAGAGCAGGGCTACCAGGGCTACAGCGTCGAGCCACCTCAACATTCCAGTAGCTAGCATGCTAGGTGGCTAATAATAACCAGCAGCCTTCGAAGTGGGACCCCTGACCTGAGATAACCCTAACCCTAACCCAGCATGTAAATACTTGGAGCAGATTAGCCTCCTAGATAAGATTAGTTAGCTTTCACCTTGTTAATGGCTGTTGAATCCATTTCTCACACTTTTGGTTTCCATTGAAACTCTTTTTATTCGCCTCTCTGTTCGGTCTCTGGTCGTTGTGACGTTCGGCCTCGAGTTCACGGCTGTTTCTGCGTTGACATCCTGATGAGGTCTGTTGTTCTGCAGAGTGAGGCTGATAAACTACAATTAGACAGTTGCTGTTTATTGAGGGTTTTAGGGAGCAGTCAGCTGATTGTCCTTTGTGAAACAACTGTATATTTTTCCATATCACCCTGTGTTTTTTGTGCTGACTTGCTTTTGTGCACCCAACAAACTTATTGTTTTTTTGTCTGCAGGAACACAGTCTCTTCAAAGTGACAGATGCTGCTGTCTGTGCTCTCTGCCGTCGTGTCGGCTGTTGATACTGTATCTGGAGGACAAAAAAAAAAAAAAAACACACCCACACCTGCATCGAATACTAAAGAAAACTCATATGATTGAAACGCCACCCGTTGTTGTTTCGCTCACATATTTTATGCAGAGTGAGGTTCTCTGCTATTCCAGGCTGCAGCTCTGGCACCATATGCTCCGAACACATTATTACAGGACACAATGATGAGTAGTCACACCTTCATGTCATCAGACATTCAAGGGACGCAGTGTTACCCATGAATAACAAGACGTGAAGAGGAAGATGAGGAGTGAGGAAGAAGAGGATGACTAAATTATGAAATGAAAGTTTTTGGTTTTTTTTATTCATGCAGCACCTTTTAAAACACTGAAGTTCGACTCCTTTTTCCAACATAATGTTAAAACTGTGACGGGAACAAAGACACTTACATGAAAGTACAAAGAAAAAATGTCTTTTCTCAGAAACAGAAATCACAGAAAGACATCAAATCCACATTTTACCTCCCACTTCTTCCTTCACAGACTTTGTGCCAATCAGTTGATTGAGTCTCCAGGCATAAAGAAACAACTGGCTGCTTAAAAACTAAAGCGCAGATTGAGTCGATGTGTTTAAAATAGCTCCTCATGCATGTTGTTGTTGTTGTTGTTTTTAAAGGTAACAGCTCTTGTTACCTTAGAGGTTAATTCCTGAATCCTTTAAGCTAAATGCTAAATGCTTGCTATTTTTGACTCTCCCAGCCCGGCTCGGTACAGAGGGGATTGCTTTGTTACCCCGACGTGCTGATTTTTCCTGCCATCAGGAAAGCCGCACATCATCAGATGAAAGTGAATCATTATGCCAGCTGTGATTACAGTCTGCAACTGGCATTGGAGGAATAGTTTAGCGCCACAGGAAATTGTCTCAGAAAATGCGTCCCACAGTGCCACAGAGACACGGGGAATCAGCGCAGGAGCATTTTATGTTGTTGTTTTTGTTTTTTGTTTTTTGTTTTGTCTCCACAGAGCTGCACAGAAATCAGGAATCATCCCCAGCGTCAGTGTCTGGTTATCTTCTGTGTGCTTCTGATTTGCTGTCTCACAGGGTTGTTACGATCCAGTGATAGTTTGGCAGTTTAAAATGAAACAGTTGTACAGTATCTGCAAAATGCCTGTTTTTCTATTTGTAGATAATAAAACATGACTCATTGATATAACATTGTGCATGCATGAACTTACATTTATAGGATCATAACTGTGACATAGACCTTATGTGCTTTTGTCATTAGCAACTATGTCAATGTCTTCTTACACATTTTTGGAGAAACAGTCATAACGTAGAGTTTTAACTGTATCTCAATATCTATAGGATGAAGTTTCTGTCGATGAAGACCAGTATAAGCTCCAGAAAAAGGTTAAAAATGAACCATATGTTCTCACCTAACACCCTGCTGTTCTCACTGTAATAGTCACTCTCACCACGGAGCCGGTGTCTTTCTACTCCTCCATACTGTAGCTTAGCTTCAGGCCATGTGTTGTATATAGCGCTCCTCTCTCTCTCTCTCTCTCTCTTTCTCACACTTGTAGCTGACAGGTCTGACAATCGTGCGCTCTCTCCGTTCTTGGTGAGGTCTGCGTGCTTACATGAGAACCCAGGAAGAAAAGTGTGTTATCTTGCCCTTGTTATCCATCAACATCTTTATCTGGAATCAGTGTGAGAGACGGAGATGGAGCAGGAGCACAGAGGAAGCCTGGATGTGACAGAGATGTGTCCTCATCTCACCTGTTATTTTTCAATCTGAGGAGAATTTGCATAATAGAGGGAAGCCGGAGAAGAAAAGGGAAGAGGAGGAGTTATTCTCATGTGGCTTGAGTTTACAGCTTTTTTTTTTTTTTTCCAAACAACAAATGCTGCCTGCTCATACGTAACCGACCTTCATGCTGCCACGACAAAACCGTGCACATATTCAGGACAACATTTAAATCGTATGAAGACGCTCTGCCTGCACCTGCAGCCGAAGAGTTAAACATGTACAAGTTTTTAAATGACCTGTGCTGTGTCTCTGAATGCATTTGCAGTATTTTCGTTCTGAAAATATAACAAAAATTTGCTGCTGATGCATTGTTTGTATGTGACGCTCTGCATAATAAGTGAAAATCAGGGTTATTGCTGCATAAAGTATCGCTAAGTCAACAGTCTGGACTCTTTTCATCTCCTCTCGCAGCCTCACTTTTGCCCATTTTCCATCTATCTCTCTCAGCTCTTTCTTCTCACTTCACCCCTGCCCTCATCCTCCTCTTCCCCCGTTCCCTCTCTTTCCTCCTCCTCGACCACTCTCTCTGTACGGCTCCATCCCTACGGTTTCGTCTCCACCTGACAAATGAGGCCACTGCCCGGCTGCCAGCAGCGGTGCATCAAGGGCACAGCTCCTGAGGGCCCAGTCAGTCAAACCACACCAAAGCCATCTCAACCCATTTCTCTATCCTCAGCCTCTTTTTTTTTTTTCTTTTTCCTCCTATCTTCCTCTTCATCCCCAGGGATCAGCTTTGTGCCGAGCAGTCGGCCGAGTCGACATCAGTTACTGATACGGTGACTAACTTCTCTCTTTGCTCACCTGGTCTGAAGACTCTCAGTCCATCTGAAACCCTTCTTCTGCAGGATTCTTCTTCTCTTGATGGACGCTTACTAGAGGAAAGATATTACCCACAGACAGAGCTGAGCTTTTATTCTGTGATCACACTTCAATTGCAACAAGGAGCTTTAAATGAATCATTTCACTGTTTTACTTAAAAGTTGGTTTCACGTCTATCACATCTTTCGTGCACGAGTGTGTGGATAATGAGAGGGACAAAAACTGGGAGCTGGTTCCAGGAGCAGAAGGTAGCACACTAAAAACCTGGAATAATACAAATGACATAAACATGATGCTTCACAGGAACATGGTTAGAGCTCAGTAATGCTGTTTATAGTGTGGTTGGTTCTAGGGCTGTGTTGAAAAATCGATTTTCCGATTCTGGATCGATTCGCATATTAATTCCTTAAGATCGATTCGTACGTTCAAAGATCGATTTAATTAATTAAAATTATTTTAGTACATTTCCCTTGTGAACTTTAACCCCAGTCGCGCCATTCAAATCACGCAGGCGAATCTGACTATATCAAACAAACATGGCGTCGGACAGTGGAAACGTTAGCGAAGTCACAGATTTGAAAACGCCCGAATCACTCAAGGCTCCCATCAGGCACCATTTCGGCTTCAGAAAGCGAGACAGATGCGCTTGACAAAAACAAAGCGATTTGCAAGTCATGCCAAATGGAGGTGAAGTATTGCGGAAATACGACCAACCTCAGGAACCACTTGTTGCGACATCACCCAGATTTCATGTCAAGCCGTCCGGGCCGCAGCAGATGAAGCTCAAGGAAACTCTACAACTACCAGCCAGTTCTGCACGATCTCTCAAAACCGAGGCGATTGCGGGCTTCATTTGTAAAGATATGCGGCCGTACTCCGTTGTTGAAAACGACGGCTTCAGACAGCTAATGAAAGTCGCTGAACCCCACTACGTTATGGTGTCTCGCAAACGTCTGTCCGAAGAAGTCATCCCAAACATGTATCAGTCAGTAAAAGAAAATGTGAAAAGTCAGCTTCAGTCAGCAGAGAGGGTGGGCATTACAAGTGATGGACATCATGGCTACGCAATCTTACATGAGTGTGACAGCACACTTCATAGACGATGAGTGGAACCTTGTCTCGTATGTACTACAGACACAGAAATTGAACTTGACCATCGTTCTGCCAGTGTAGCTGAAATGTAACAGCACTAACTTACTAACTTTGGGTAAGTAGTGTACTGTATAATGTATCTAATAAGACAGGCAACAAACATGTGTTGACTCCAAACATATCTCACATCCTCACTATCACTTCAATGTTGCATTTGGTTCCAACAGCAACAGCTTTGGTGAATTCTTAATCATTTTTAATCTTAATAATGCACCAGGTTAGTTAATTTGCTGTTGAATGTAAATATAATACTAGTTTTAATATGTTAATGCTTAACTACACAGTCACGTAATTCAGGAAACAGCTCAAAAATGTTTTTAATAACACTAACCCGAATCGAGATCGGATCAGATCGAATCGAATCGAATCGGGATAATCGATTCTTTATCTTGAGAATCGGAATCGAATCGATTCTTGGAATTTGAATCGATACCCAGCCCTAGTTGGTTCATTGCTTTTGTTGTTGCAGTAACATAGACACCTAATTTACATTACTGTTATTGTTGACAACTTTATTAAACAACCATCTATTCTTTTTCTGCAGGTTTGACCATCTCTGGACTTAGTGTTTTGGTTTCATGGGCCCAGTTGTGCTCAGAAAACGTAGTGAACATAGCAAAGTTTTTAGCAGTTGCATAACCAGATATTTCTCTCTTGACTTGGATGCAAAACTTAAACTAAAAAATTCAACATGACCTCCTGAAAAGAGAGCTAAACAAAGCATCCCTGTGCTCATAGTGCACTGCACTGAGGCAGGTGCATAATGTGGTGCAGTGATGACTTATTGTATATCATAGAAAACTTATCCAGAGGGACTCATGTCCTCAGTGTAGGTGGGTTTGGCCTTAAAGGTGTGTGTGTGTGTGTTTGCAGCAACTCAACACGACTCACTTTGTCTTTATATCTGTACAACATTCACCTCTGGCTGCTCTCAGGATTATGCAGTGTTCAGTTTATCTTCTGTTTTCTTTACGCTGCCCTGGGAAATAAAACAAATGGTCGCACGCTCACTCTGCAAAAGGCCTCACTTCTCTCACTTGTGGAGAAACTATGATGAAGAAAGCTGGTCATCAGCCTGTAAGCTGGGCAACAGGGCCATTTAAAGTAATACTGCTTTGTGAAGCTTACACTTTCTTTGTGTGACAGTATGTCATGCAGGTTCTCTCTTGTGCAATGCAGCGAAGTCACCAGTGAAATGTCTGTGAGATAATTACAGATCTAGAGGATTTGGGTTTTCTGTCATTGTAAGGATACGTTTCCCTCAACTACTTATCTCACTTTTTTTATTTATTTATTTATCCCTCTTGCAGCTCTTTTCACAGAGGTGCCACACGACATCACGACACAGAGCGGTGAGGATGTAGAGATGGCCTGTTCCTTCCGTGGGGCCGGGTCTCCATCCTACTCCCTGGAGATCCAGTGGTGGTACATAAAGGACCACAGAAACTGGCAAGACAAGTCAGCCCAGATCACCAACAATGTAAGCCACGAGAGGAAAAATCAGGGACCTCTCGCTGTTTTTGATGAATATATTAATGCATACCTTCTTGTATTTGCGCCAAAGGAAAGCACCACTGATTAACTTGTCCCAACTCAACTTAAAGACGGAAACAGAGATTTGATTAAATATAAATGCACATTTTAAGTTAAGCTTGTTAGCTCCCTTAGCTAATGGCTTTAAATAACCAGTGGAAATAGGTATTTGTTAATTTTATGTCCCCAAAACATGGGCAGTGAAAACAGTTAGTTTTAAGTAATTACTGTTGATATACTTATTTAGCTAAAGGTAATGAACAAATAGCAATAGTTAGCTTTAAATAACGGGTCACCAGTTGATATAGCCTAGTGGTATTTAGCTAAAAACTGTAAATAAAGAGTGGAAATAGATAGTTTTAAGTTATTAATTAACTGTGGATATAATGTTAGTTAGCTAAAATTACTGAAGAGACAATGGACACAGAGTCAGACGAGAGTTCATTGTCGTCATTGTTGAAAAACAACAACATAGCACTGGAGCTAAAATTAGCTAAATTAGCTAAAAGTGCTAAATTGAACAGTAGCTTTACGTTATAAGTACTTGAAATAATCAGCTTTAGTTGTTAATAAACTGTGGATATAATGTTAGTTAGCAAAACGCAGTAAAAAAAAAAAAAACAGTGGAAACAGTTAGCTTAAAGAAAAACTAATGTTAGCTAAAAGTGCTACAAAACAATGGAACAGTTAGCTTAAAGCAGTAGCCGTCAGAAATGTGGTGTTGAGATAAATTGATCTGAAAGCTATAGACTATAGGAAGACAGTACTTATTTTATTATTTCTCTAACGTGACATTTAGCCATTCACTGGCATTAAATTAGCCACAGGAAATAAACAACAGGCAAGGCAACTCAGTCAGAAAAGAAAGTGGATCTATTTTTCTTTATCACTGTGAGACGCTCATAACAATATCTATGGCGTAGCTGTTTACATGATACCTGTGATCATTTAGTCTTCTGAGTCATCTCCTTCATCAAGGTTATTTTTAACTGTTCAGTAGACTTACAAACAACCTCGCCAGTTTCATAGTGTTCGGTTTTTGTGTTTCTGTTTGTCTGGACACAACGGAAGCTAAAGCTCATTGTACACTACCATGCAGAGGGAAATGTGATATTAGCCATGGCAGAAATCCTCTAGCACGGAAAACGAAGGGATAATTGCTGATTAGCATTTGCCAGCACTGGGGGAACAGGTTGACTTTCTCCCATCATGGGGGAACTCGAGCTCCCATGTTGTGCCTCTAGACACTATAATTGGCACTGAGAAAGAAATAGATTTTCAAATTCTGTCTGCTCCATGCATAATTCATACCTATGCCCAAAAGAATACCTCTGTGCCTCTGCATACACATTCACAGACACTCTCCTGCTCAGAGGCCTACAGTACGTGCTCCGAGCTGCAGAGTGTTTGTTTGTCCTACACACATGTACATGTAAGCAAGCATGCGTACAAATACAGATGAAGCTGCAGCTACCAGACCCAAAGAAAAAAAAATGAAAGATCAGGAATCCATGGAAATTTTGTTGTCAAAACACTAATATTTGGCTCCTGTGAGTCGTTTCGTGCAGTTTTTTTTTTTGTTGTTGCTAATGCATCACCTACATTTCTGTGCAGGTTGTGCCCCTCGAGGAGACGTCCAGAGATGCCACCAAAATTAGTGTAAGTCTGCCAACGAGCACCAAGCAAAGTCAATCATGAATATGGAAGACATCTGTGTTTTTGCATGAGTTATTCACATTCATGAGCAGATGCAACAGTAAATCTTAAACACAACAAAGCAAAGACAAGGTTTTAGCTGAAAATGATTTAAGATGTGTTTTCCACCATCTTTTTTTTTCATTTGCCCCCATCAGGTGGTAAAAGTTGCCGGGAGCAACATCTCCCACAAGCTGCGTCTCTCCAGCGTCAAACCATCAGACGAGGGCACGTACGAGTGTCGTGTCATCGACTTCAGTGGCACCGTGGCGCAGCACCACCGGGTGTCTGCCTACCTCCACGTGGAGCCTGACACCAGGGGTCAGGGGCTGGACAGCGTCCGTCTGCAGGAGCCAGGAAACCGGTCGCAGGGGCACCACCCTCACACTCACCCCCACCACGAGACAGAGGGCAGGGAGCTGAAGAGGAGGTCGGCTGGCAGCAACACTGACTGTAATGAGAGCTGTGTGCTGTAGAGTGGGCAGCCTGCTTGCCTGCCTGCCTGTCCTCTGTGTCTGTCTGTCTGTCTGCATGAAGGACAGTCATCAACACACGTTACTGCAGAGCTGATGAGGTATCAGTCGTTAATGGACCCTTTGTGTTTCATACATTCATTTGTCCTTATCTTTAATATCGCTGTTTTGGGTGCCAATGCTGTTGAATGCGAAACAAGGATATAGTTTTATTGGAAGAGTATATGATTATGTTCTTTTTTGTTGCTTTGTTTTTCTCGTCTCTGTGCTTTGTTTTCCTCCTATTGCATCCAGTTTCTGTTAATATAACAGCACGAGGCTAGAGCAGCAAAGAGGCGCTTTTATTTATTTTGTCATCTTGTTTGAGGAGACACTCCCTCGCCCAGAACCTTTTCCTCATAAAGTTGCAGTAGAGTCAGAATTAATATGGCTTACATGAATAATACATAGAGCTGGGAAGTTGGGGTTCACAGCTGCAGACACAGAACGGACCCAGTGTCCTTTATTACAACATACCAAGCTGCAGTATTTTTCAGTGTTGATGCTTTTCAAGGAAAACTTTTCAAAGTGCATTTCTGTAATATTTGTTTAAACACTCGGAGAGAGAAAGAGAGAGAGACCTGTATGTATTTAGCTTTCTTAACCACAACTACAATGTTTGTTAAAACACAAATGTATGCCTTCATCTCACTAAGATTATATATATATATATATATAAATATATAAATTCTCATGTAAGTTCACACTTGGCACTGTAGACTTTTCACTGTTTGTGGCTGAGATGAAGTTTACTATGTGCTACTTAACCAAATGACCCAAGAAACACAACTACGATATGTTAATCACATTTTCTCTTCATTTTTCTCGAACACAATATAAAGTTTTCACATGTTTTTCATCTCTTCTTGACTGTGTTTGTTCCAAGTGCTGATGTTCAGTATCCGTTCTGTTTAATACAATCATTTGAAATGAATTTGTGTGTGTTTTTTCTTCCTCTGCAGTGTGTTAAAGCCGTGCAAGGAAATGCATTGCTGTGACATCAGTGTGAACTAGTATACATTTATTTTTCATTAATTTTGGACATAAGGACTAAGGGGTTAATTCAGAGGATGAGACAAAATACTTTTAAAACATTTGTTGTATGCAAAAGTGGTATAGGCTCTTTTTTTTCATTTGCATCTTTGCTTAATATCTTATTTATCTTAATTGTGTATTAGAGGTAGAAAACTTAGTGTTATTAACCAACTGTGCTGCTGTGGATGCAAGCAACATGCCAACTCAAACACTTTACTTAACATTACAGGATTATTTGGTTTTAATCGTCCATATTAAATCTCAACACCAGTGAAACAGCTGTGTGTTGCTGCCAGCTACTGTGCAACTCTGACAGTGCATACTTTTAAAGCTCTTGACTTCCTGTTCTGTTCAGGTTTGGTTTCTGACCAGCAGAGGGCAGCATTTGTCCTCGCTGTTTCGAACTAAATCACACACATGCACACATTCTTGTACATGTAGTAGGTGCATGTGAGTGATGAGGATAATTTTTTTTATCTAGTTAGGGGTTTATTTTGGGCCAAAGGACCAGGACAACTGCAGCTTTGTAGCAGTCGATACCAAAATAACTTCTTCATCACTGAAAACCTGCCATGGTCAGTTTCTTTGGCTTTAAGATCATCATTCCTACAAACACCTGAGTGATAGTTGAGACACTGTTCATGAGGACACTGAACATTGAACATGTTTGAATTTTACTATAAAGTTAATATGATCCTCTCTGGTCATTTAGAAGCTTTTGGAGGCGGTGAGAGGTCACAGAGGTCAGGGGGGTTGCAGCAGAGAGGGGGAACTGAGATAGAGAAGGTGCCATGTTTTATGTCCTGTAGACAGAGAACTACTGCAGACAAAAAAGGGAAAGAAAACAAAAAATGCAGCACAAGGAGGAAAGATTTATTGAGCTACTTGACAGAAAAATGAAAAGACAGAATATTACATAACATGGATTAGAGTCCTCAGTGAGTGTGAACAGTTTTGTTGTGCAAATGAGGAAATCCACACACTGTCTTCATGCTCTCAGTCATCAGATTGAGTGACTGGTTGATATATTATTGAGGCGTGTGCAGCAGCTCACTCAGGTGTAGCACCTTTAAAGTATAAAAATAGTACATTGTACTTAAAATAGGACTCATCACTTCAGTGCTTGAGAAGAAATAGTCCCTAAAAACATTTGCATGCATGTGTTTAATTTGCCCTTTTGAGTCCAAAATGTTCTCAGGTCCCGTTTAAAAAGCTTTATATTTCTAAATAAAATCAGATTTACATTAAAGTTTTCAGAAATACGAACACTGTGTAACACTGAACTGTGTAAAAAATAGTGGAGAAACAAACACTTCTGATAAAAAGGGGTGAGGACAGTGCTGTCTGATGGACAGTACAGGTCGTGGGGGTTGGGGTCTATTTCCCGACAATGATGTTTCTGTAACCTTTGACGTGACACAGCTTGTTGCTGTTGAAGTTGACCACCAGCTTCCTCAGCCCGGAGCAGGAGGGAGTGAAGTAAATTTTCACCTTAGCATCTTCCCCTGGCCCCACAGAGGAGGACAGCCTGTCGGGTAAATATTAGTAAAGATAAAGATTAGTTTTGCTTAAATATTTAGAGGATCAGTTATCACTGACAAAGACAGTTATGACTTTTTATGGAGACGGTGCAGAGACAATGAGTCTCATGCTTTTAATCCACCAGAGCATGAAAAATTCATCGTGTTCATGCAGTTGGACGTCCGCAGCTGCATTTTTACATGAAGAGCTTGAGTGGCTCTTCATGTCATATAATAACAGGGTGGTGGTTCATCCAGTGCATTCTGTCTAAATGTACTGCTGCATGCTTTCTTCACCAGCGGGCTCCTGTCCTGACTAAACAGCAGCAGCAGCAGCAGCAGTCAGACATCTGGACGAGACCACGACCAGAACACGAAATCATAAAACCAAATAACACACATCTCATAGTTTGGAATTCAAAACGTTTCCATCACACAAGATTGATGGAGGCCAAAAGGTCCTGGTACTTTTATTTTGTTTGTTTCCTGCTACTAAAATATTTAAATTCACACTTGTTCTGTGTCACAGGCTCTGATTTATGTCTGGTCAATTGCTGCTCTGTGTGAGAGAAGAAACAGAAAAACAAAACAAAAAAAGACAGCTGGTAACTCCTACAGTACCTCTCAGAGATGACGCGGCCCCCGGTGAGGTTGGCTCCCTCAATGCTGAAGCAGCAGTTCTCCAGCCGTTCAGGCAGTGGGTTGTGCATGGTGATCTCTGCAGCCAGTTTATGGTTCTCCTTGGGTTCTCCCAGGATCTGCAGAACAAAACCACCTTGAAGTTTTAGACCACGAACGTCTCATGAACATTTTTCTTTTCCAATTTTTAATCAATTTGCCTTCAATTATTATCCAAAAAATAAAACTTTTGACTGCCTGTATCTCTTGTGGCCATTTTTTTTTTTTACTCACTCTGACTTTGATTTCAGGATTGTCCAGCACGATGTTTCTCACTGTCAGAATCCTCTCGCTGGTGGTGTGGTCCAGCAACAGAGCAGCCAGGCGGATCAAGTTGTCCTCAGTGATCACGCCACCGTACTTGGAGTAGTTCAACCTCAGTGGAACCCGTCTCTCTGGAGGAACAAACACACAATATGTTTATAAAAAAAAAACCAAACAAACTCAGGTATGACGTTATAAAGCATCCACATGTGGACACTCACCTCCTCCCGGTGGCAGCTCGATGTTCAGCAGATCTTTGAAGCCACAGTTTTCTCCCACTAACCCGTTGTAGGACACGGCGCAGGATCTGAACACCAGGCGGCACTTCTTCTCGCTCTGCGTTTTGTTGGTAACCACAGCAAACACGTCAAAGTCGCAGCCCTTCCTCATGTCAGGCGACACCTTGATGGCGACATGCAGGCCCTGATCCGGCTGCTGGAGCAGCTTGTTTTGGTGGTTGGCCTTCTTGAACGCCTCGCGCTCCTCAGCAGAACCTGAAGACGCAAGTTAAAGAAGTCAAGTTTTGTTATTCAGAGAAATTAACAGGCAGGGAAATGACCTGTGTGGGTAAACCTGACATTCATTCTTAAAGAAAGGCAGTTAAGAGTTGAGTTTATGAACATTAAGATTAAGAACATTGCTGATAAGTAGTGACCTTGTGGACAAAGTCTATATGAACGAACACAGTACGGCGTTGTCTACCTTCAGGATACTTGTAGAGGTGAGTGATGTCCTCTCTGGCGTCACTGCCCACACTCTTGGTGCTGATGTTTCGGCCGACCGACTGAGCGTACGTGACTCTTGACGTGCTGCCGTCTTTTTCCTTCTTGAGGTTGACGACGTCAGCGTTGACCTCGGCAAAGACGAATGGGGCATCGTACTTCAACGTGAGCTCGCCGTTCTTGATGGCCTTGACCGGGATGGGGCCGCAGCAGTACACTCCTGAGAAAAGAGGTGATAAACAGATATGGATATGATTGATCCAGATCCAACACCTCGGTGAGAATTTTTCCTCAATACAGAAATATCATCAGCGGGTTGGTACCTTCACTTTTCTCCTGGGGCGTGGGGTCACTGGCCTGCCAGCCGTTATATCCTGGTTTGAGGTCAGGCCTGGTCATCCAGCTCTCCACCCAGCAGTGAAAGTTCCTGCAGGTACAACACACACCATCATTTAGTCAGAACTAAACCTGTTCTGTGTAAATCTTTGCTTGAGTTTCTTACTACAAACTGGTGGAAGGTTCATCTGATTAAACATTGTTCAGTTTATTCAGTTTATTATTCGACTTTGTCTCGTCTCCTTGGAGCGTTTCTACCTTTTTTCTTCACTACATGTAATGTTACTGTAGAATTACAAACGTTAAAAACACAAGAGCTCTTACCAGATCATGTCTTTGGACTGAATGGGTTGTCCATTTTCGTCGATGTAGCGTTCAATCACCAGGTTGCTGTTGGTGTCGTGGGCTGAACAGAAGTTGGTGATGACTCGACAGGGGATGCCGAGGGCTCTGGCAACTGACAGTTACAGATGTGAAAATAAAATTACACATGTGTAGGAGGAGAACAGTCTATATCATAAATGCATGTGTGGAAATATATGGCGTTGTGTTTTCTGTTTGAGACAAATGAAGTGTGTGTTTTGCAGCGATAGGCTGTGGAGCGCCTGCTCTGTCATATCTTACCAGAACAGGCCACTGCAGCGAACACCCAGCACTGTCCATAGCACACAGGCTGACAGGCCTGTCTGTCCCAGTTGCGCAGGATCTCCACGCTGCCCCTCCAAAACATGGGGCTCACGCCCCCTGTATAACTGCCTGTCCAATTTCCCAGCAACAAGCCTTTGTCGTCGTTACAGTTCACCTGATGGGACAAAAGGAAAAGGAGCTTAAAACACACATTTGACAGCAGGTATCTCTTTTTAAAACAGGAAAGAGCCTGGAAGTTTCTGAAATGCGTGAACTTGTCTCACCATAGCACTCAGCACTCTGGACACATAGATGGGATTTCTCCGCCCTGAACAGTCCTTGCCAGGATTTCTCAGACATTTTGGGTTCATGTCCAAAATCCTCAGACAGATGTCAAGGATCCCCTCTTCAAACTGAATGGAAACAGGATTACCATGTCAAACATGAAAAAAAAAAAACAGGGGTACATTCCAGTAAATTACTTTAAGTGCTTGATTCTGATATACTTCACAAATAAACACGCCATTAATGCTGATACAAATCCTATCAAACTATATCAGTTGTTAAAGAAAAGATAACAACACTGGTCACAGTCAGATAAAAAAACATCTCAGTTCATTTCTGTGACAAATGTTAGGAAATGACGGCGTATCTGGAGATACTAACGCATCATTAATCACCATTAAGTGGTTATGTCTTATCAGAAAGATCGCTGACACAAGTGTTGACTATGCATGTGTGATTGAGTGAAGCTGACAGTGCCACTGTTGGTGTTGGTACCTGGCCAAAGTTCCAGGCCATGGGTTCGGGACGACTGTCGCTGCCCCGAAAGATGATCCCATCCTGAGACAAGACGTATTCTGCCAAGCTCTGCTCGTCCTCCATGTACACCGCATCACCTGCAGCCAGGAGACATGACAAATGGTACAATGATGAGCATAGTGTTGGGTTTAACGCTGTGTAGGGCACTCCTTGTTGGAGGATATTAGAAGAGTTGTTTATTTATTTATCTATTTTTTTTTATGTTTTCAGTCATGCTGCTTCACTCAGCGAATCAGTGGCTGGTGTGAGATATGATAGCGGTACAGATCTTCTCATTTAACTCCTAATAATCCCACTCTGCTATGAAACATGAGCATCAAAGCGCTTTGGAGTCAGAGGTCCCTAAATACAGGATCCACTCTCTGACAGCTTGACATATGGGGTGTTTACGCACCTGGGCACCAGGGGTTAAAGAGCAAGATGAACTCAATCTGCGCTGACTGGCCCAGCCTCAGGGTGTAGCGGCCTATAGGTGCATCGGGGGCGGAGCAGATGGCCAGGGCCACCATGTCCCCGCCGGGTGGACTGGTGACAGCGGCGCTCCAGCGGGAAGTGTCAATTTTGGGTGAGAGCCCGAAGGAGGCCCTGGTGCCGTACTGCTCAGACGGCTGAGGACCTGCATGAGAAAAGAAGAAGCCGTCAGTGAAACATTTGAGTCTGGGAAGTGGAAACTCACAGGATAAAACCCATTTTCGCTGTTTTCTCAACCTCCATGCAACATTTAGTTCAAACATCTCAGGAATTTTATCAGTGTAACTGTGTACTGGCACCAAATTAGGACCCAAATCAGCTGGGAGCCCAGTCTCACTGAGCGACTTCAGCTCAGATTTGATGTAAACATAAAATAATCATCATGTAAACTAATGGCAGGTTGTTTGATGGTTTCTCACTTGGTGGGCTGAAGTCAAACGTACTTGACTTTCAAAGATTGATAATGTTATCTATGATTATGCACATGCTTTCCTCTTGGCAACCATCACTTCCTGTTTAAAGGGTCTGGTCCATCAGCAGCAGCAGTAGTTGTCTTATCACACTCTACATGAGAAGTTTATCCAAATATGAAAAGAGAAGAAGACTCTGATCGTTTCCACTGTTTCTCTAAGGTTTTCTGAGGGCAGACACAGTAGCAATCTGGAGGCTCCCAGCAATAACAGGCAGCAAAAGGAATGAGGGGAGAGGCTCAGCTTGACAATGGAAACAACAACAGAACATTTTAAAGCTCAGTGTAAAGTTCAGAGGAATGTGGCCCATGTTTCCTTCCTTCCTCTCAGTAAGAGCACATACTTGGACTTCAAGAGCCTCTCCTTCATCCTCTGGTCATTATAGGATCATTATAACACACCATATTGTGACAGCACTGCTCACCTCCTCTTTTGTTTAATCAAAACCTTCGGACAAAAAAATATCTTGCTTGAAACCGGGGGGTATAGCTCAGTGGCAGAGCATTTGACTTTGAGTTGTTCTGTTATTTTATTACAATAAAAGAGTGCCGCACCTGTTTCTGCGACAAAGTCCAGAGAGCTGACTCCTGGTTGGTAGGTTGAAGAGCGGAGGTACAGGCTGATGGTGAAGGTCTGACCTCTCCTCACAATCAGACGATCGACACCGTTCATATCGGTGCGATGGTCGGTGTTGTTGAAAAGATACTCCAAGTTCCAGCGTTCGATGTTCAGAGCTTCAAACAAGAAGAACAAGAATAAATAAATACAACCTAATAAAAGCAGCCGATCAATACAATACTGAGTAAATACCGTGACTGTGATCTGAGAAATATTGATTCTTTTACTCAGTGTGTTACAGTTGGTTTAGTTTTCTTCAGAACAAAGGCTCAAGACCCAAAAAGATCAGAATAATAACCAACAGAAAAAAAAGTCACAAACAAGCCGAACATCAGGCTCTGGTTCCAGATGCCAGGAAAAAGAGGCAGAACATCTGGAATGTATTTGTTTAATGATTCCCTTTCGTCTCATATACCAGTTCACTTGCTGTAGGTGGAGTGTGAATACATGATTAAGTAGCAAATGATAAATAAATGATTTGTACTTTCACAGCACTCAGTTCCAGTTAAAGATCATTTGAATATTATCAATGAAAGTTTTAACGTCTTTGTTCAGCTCTACAGTTGGTGATCTGGTTCGTGTGATGTATGTGTGTTTATGAAGCATGTAAAATACCACAGGGAGTTCTTCAGTGCTGGTTGTTAAATGTAAAGCTGCTGTAGGATGAAGGATCTTTAATAACATTTATAAGGTGAAACAATTACAAATGCACTGTTAAAGCACCTTTATGCTTCATTAGACCCTAGATTTCCTCGCGTGGTGAATGTGTTTCCTTCTCTGCTTCCTACAGATTCAGTTTTTATAATGACTTTACATGTTTGAATGTTTGTTAAAAGGCTCATTATTTTATCTTTAAAGCCGCAGCCCATCCTGTCTGTGGACTTTAGAATAAAAGCACGTTGACTTCAGGACACTCACGCTTATTCATGCTCAGATAATTTTGTGGCACAGAGTTTAACAAGAGGTGAAAACACAGGGGAGTCAGTCACTCCCTGTGAGGTGTGCAAACACACAACCACCACCTCCTCCTCTCTCTCTCTCTCTCTCTCTCTCCGGTGAGTGTGTGTGTGTGGTGTCTCACAGAATCCCACCCTTTGATTTCCTGTTTGTAGGAAAACTTAAAGTCTGTCTTCTATATAATTTCCTCCAAGGTCCTTCTGCTGCTGCACAGCTCAGGTGAGCAGGGTCAACATCTCCACATATATAAAGCATGAAGTGATGGAGTCAAGGCCTAAAGCTGGACTAAAGCAAACAAAGACTTAGCTGCAAAGACTTCCTGCTGTTTTTGCATGAACTCCAAGAGGGATCATTCCTCAGTTAGGGCTCTGATGTTTTACTGATCTTTCTTGACCTTTGCTCGGTTCCTAATGGGAAACATGTTGGTGTATCTAATTGGGACAAATGCCTCAAAGATGACGATGCTGTGACTGCTCTTAGGGACAGCTGGAGATTTGTAGGCAAAGGACTGTTTAGTCTGTGCAGACTCTCCTGCTGTTTGATATCAAGTGCAGTGAAGCACCGGCGCTATTTAAGAGCTTATTGAAAACCACCCAGAGATAGAAAGAAATCAAGAAATACCAAATATGTTTCCAAGAAATTCAGAAAAGAGGAGCTTTTGCTGAAATCACACCAAGAGGGTCCAATAAAACAGATGTGAAAACTATTAGCATATAAAAGTTTGAGACCAAAAATCCTTTAGAAACAACAGAATAGCGGCGCAATGATGTAACTCCTCGTTCTTTTCCAGATGCTATGCACGTGAGGTGCCAAACTGAATACATCTTATTGTTTCACAGTGTCTTCTATAGGGTGACGTAACCTCTAGAAGCCCAATTGCTCTAATATGAATGTAAAGGGGAGCAGACATTCCTCTGCTGTCATCTTCTCTAAGCTTTCCATACTGCACACTCCCACTCTGGGCTCCAGACTCCACCACCCATGGCCCAGAGAAGGACCGTCTCTGTACTGTAGCTGCACTCAGCCCCAGCATTGAGCCTAATAAGGAAATCAAAGCTTAATGTCAACTAGTGTCAAACTGGGTCGACTATTTTAACAGCGGAAAAATAAATATGCAAACTCCCATTTGAAGAAAGAGAAGGTTTCAGGCCCACGCTGCATCACAAACACTTTCTATGTAAAATGAAAACGTCATGCGTGTGTTTCACAGGAAGGGAAAACAGGTGACGCTGCTGATTCACCGACGTGCTGTTTATTCTAAAGAACCAGCGTGGCCAGCAACAGAGCCCTGGTTCATATTTGTACTGAGCTGCTCAACAAGCCAAACTGAATTTTCCTGTAAATAAGAAGATTTAAGTGTACAGAGCCGGCAAGAAGTGGACATTTCTTCAAAGAACCAGGACTGGGCAGTGCCAGGTCTCAATCACACACACACACACACACACACACTGAATGCAGACACTCATGTTGTAGTAAAGTGTCGTCTTTAGATATCTGTGGTATGTTTCACATCAGTCAACGGAAGTTTTGACTTTTTTTTTTAAAGGTGATTTATAGCAAACTTTGAAGGTTTGACCAGTTTCTTGCCGGGGGTGTTTGTTTGAATGCCTTTACAAGAGTTTTAACTATTTGTGGGGTGCAGGTCTGTGTGTGTGTGTGTGTGTGTGTGTGTGTGTGTGCCAATAAAGACAGCAACAGTTAAACAGTGAAGGCTGCAGCTGCTCTCAGCTGTTGTTATAAATGTTCAGGTCCCACAGAAACAATTTTCAGTTCAAACACTCACTGAGGGTGTAACATTTTTCAAATGCACTGGACTTCAGATGTCTGACCGAAAAAACAAAAGAGCCTCCAGTCTCAGTCCCAGTCTCAGTCCCAGCAGCAGGAACACCAGCGGGTGATGGTGGATCTGTGTGGTGACTGTGACTGGTGAGTGTCCAAGTGAAAGTTTGGACTTTCACTGCTCGGTCAGTGACATAAAAGCTGCATTGCATCATTAAAACACACTGAGACTGGCAGAGAGCAGCATTTAAAGTCCCATTAACACTAATAACTATGTTAGGACAAGTGTAAAATCCACAGGGAACTCAATTAAAAATGCATTTCAAGTTATTGATTATCTACATTAAAGTATTAAACCATAAACTTAAAAAGCAAAGAGTTTCCACGTGTTATTTCTGGACTGATTTAACAGAAACATGGATCAGTGTGTAACTCACCGTGTGCCATGTCTGCTTCTTCTTCTTCTTCTGCTTCTTCTTCTTCAGTGAATCTTCGGATCAGTCGTGAACCTCGTGTCTCACCCTGTCTGTCTGCGTCCTTATCACTCTCTGCCTCTGGTTAATATAGTCCTCCTCGTGCCAGTCAGGGAGTCGAGGAGTGGGCGTGACGACGCGACCCTCCTCCCTTACAACCAACTGGAGCTGGCGTGTCCATCCATGTAGACTCACGCGCACACATGCTCAACCAGCGCGCGTGTAGACAACTAGCTTTCCATACAGTAGCAATGTGATGATGTTGACGTTGATTCATCGGATTCATCAGTAAGAGCTGCTGTGTGGTGACCGTGTCATCATCAGTGCTGCAATGTCTTCTGAGTGATGTGAAGTGTTGACTGTGCAGAAGTGCAGCTGGTACATTTCCAAAGGTGTGTGCTGTACAGATGTAAAGTAACCTGCCTATACTATACTACTGTTGTTGGATTATAGTTTCACCCACATTGTCTCCCACGTGATATATTGTATTTTAAAGTGTGGGCTCGTGCACGTGCAGCCTCAATGGACCACTGAAGATCCACGTCCTAAACATGAATGAAACTACAACAGGAAGTCATTTACTGAGGTTATCAAGGAAAACTAATTGGATTATTGATGGTGATTGATCTTTTAAAAGTCTACTGACCTGAAGTGATTTCAGACCGTGCATCATCATCACACCTTGAGATGTGTCACTGGTTGTAGACACCTCACCCACAGGTAAACACATTGACTGGGTTTTATGTGTAAAACGCTCCTCGGTTCAGTTTCACCTTGTCCATGTAAATATCTGCGGAAAACCTCACTATGTGATTTTTCTTTATCTGTCTGTTCCTTGTGTTTTCACCGAGCTGCAATAAAAGATGATTTGGTTTAGAAACCTGCTCCAAAACGAGTTAAAAGTGTCAGATCTCATCTCCTTGGATCTGTTTTAAATGACCAACAATGTGAGACCACAGTGTCCACAGTGTCTGCTCTTGACTGTGAACACTCACTGTTGTTTCTGCTTTTAACCTGTTTGTTGTTGTTTTTAAATCACAGCGTGTGCTGTCGCCCTCTTGGCCAACCAGGCCAGCTGGAAAAGAGATCATGGATCAAAGAGTTAGTCCAGTAAAGCCAAAATGAATAAAGCCAATAGATCTGTGTTACAAAACTCACTGTCATCATGGGCGGGGGTGGGCATATGGGGGTTCTGAAGAAATGCAGTCATCAGATTGTGTTCCCCCCTGGATTCAGTGTGACAGCACAATATGTGAAACTCGTTATTATGTGATATTTCAGCTCTTTTCAGGAGATTTTACTGGGGGGGGGGGGGGGGTTAAGACTCTGGACTAGCACACCCCACCCCCCACTTCCCCACCGGTGCTGTTTATTCTATTTAAACAACATCATGAACAGAGAAACACAATTTCAATTTCTGTAGCTCATGTAGCACTGACAAATAAAGTTGACTTTGACTTTGAAAGACTTTACAAAAGGTCGTACAAAAGAAAAACTAAATGTTTGATTTGCAGAATTGAAGTGAATTAATGTCCAATTAAACCTTGCTCTCACTCTCAGGCTGATCTTGATGTGGATAAATGTGATGTAACAACTCGTTATGAGTAATTAAAGTCAAACTAATGAAAAACAACAAACTGACACCCCCTGCATCCTCATGTGTTTCATTGGTTGATTGATAAAAACAAAACATTGTGATGGTGGGCGTCTGATAAACCACACGTCCCATTGCTTAAAAAATAAATAAATAAAAGCAAACAGACCACAGCTTTAGTCCTTTAATTATGATAAACAGAGTTAACAATAGTGGGAGGTTATTCTGAGTTAATGTGGAAATCAATGGGCCTCACACTGAGAAAAGTCAGTTTACAGTTTGAATATCTGAGTCAGACATTTCCGGTCAGAGCAGGACTTACAGTACAGATGGGTGTCTTTTTCTCCTTCTGTGGAAACACAACAGCATGCACCAGTTCTGTACCAGAGAAAAGCTTAAGTCAATATGGATTGTGCAATTAAACCTATGTCAGTGATGCTGTGCCTTCCACTCTCTGCACACTTTTTTTTTTTAAATCACAAACATGAGTCCTGGCTGCAGAGTTGATGCATTACGTCAGACAAGTGCATTCAGTGATTTAACAGTGAAGCCAAATCCAGAGCTGTTTCCAAAGCCGCAGAGTGGAAACGACTGTGTGTCTCTGCCAAGGCCTTGGATCTGGCATCACAGTGACTGTGGCTGTGGCTGTGGCATTCATAACCCACACTCACTTCCAGGTTAAATGAAAAAAATGTTTGGTCTTTTAAAAAAGAAGAAGAAGTAGAAGAAGAAGAAGAAGAAGAAGAAGAAAAAGAAAGTCAAGTCAGACTGCGAGTGTGATGAGTGTGTGAGTCTGAGTTATGGTGATGCCAAATGTATAAAATTCAAAAGAAAACAGTGCAACACAAAGTTTATAAGTGTAAAAACGCAGCTGCTTCGACACCAGTGACAAGTGAAGATGTTGTTTATTGAGTCTCAGTTAAAGAGAATTTTAAGGTCAATCTCAGGTCCAGATCCCAGCTTCATCGTGTTTTTTTTCCCAATAACTTGTCTGACTCACATGTAGAGCTGGGTCTGTCCCTTCCACAGAAAATGTCATAAAATCAAATCAATCAAAGGAGAAGTGTTTTCTCTCCATATTGGCAGCACTTAATAATCTTCCTTTTAAATACCTATTACATTAGATCCTATAAACATCTGTCCGGCACAGTTAATGTTGGCATGTTTTCTACTGAAGTCAGAACAAGTGGCTGTGTGTTCTGTGCCAAAAGTTCAACACAACTTCTGATGAAAAACATAGATCACACTGTTATATGTCATGTGGCAGGGTCTGTGTTATGTCCTCATTCCCAGGCTGTATTTACAGTAAACATCAGTGATGTAAAATACAGACAAATATTCCCAAATCTAAATCTGTAAGTGAAGTTTATTGTAAAAAAAAATACATATATATATATACGTTGTGGTGCAAATCGAAATACAGATGAAGATAAACATCACATCATTACTGCAAATATTCTGTATTTCAAATAGAAAGCCATAAAACTGTTACACAGATCAATATCTTCAGAGCAGTAACAAGTTAACTGTTAATATATAAAAAAAAAGAGAGACAGTAGATGTGTTTGTTTTTTTTCCAGAAAAAATAAGTAATAAAGTTTGATAAATCTGTACAAAAGGAAATACATTAAATGTAGGACATTATTTTTATTATTTTTTTTTTTTATCAAAATGAAATCAGGCACATTTTCAAACTGCAGTGTCGTGTAGTGATGTGGTTATGAAATGTAAAGACTGTAGTAACCTCTATCATGAATCAGACTGAGTTCACTATGCAAAGACATGTACATATATAGACATTTTTTCCTGTCCCTTCCTCTCAGTGGTGACATTAAACATTATGCATTTAAAGAGTGGTAACAGGTGTCTGGTTAAATAGTTTACTTTTTCACGCAGACAACATCGCTCGGCTTTTCTCTGTTCACCTCAGATCTGCAGAAGAAGAAGTGAAACCTTTAAACTTCTCTCAGTACCTCAGTTTATCATCGGTAAACACATAAAAACTGTTGTTATACTACACTCACCTCGTACCATCTATCACAGGTCAAACCTCAGTGGATTTGCCAACGCTCGTGCTCTGAACCTGAGGAATTCATAAAACGTATTATCATTATTTCATGTTAAAGACATGAGGAAATGCACCAAGCATGCAGAGGAATGGAGGGCAGAGATAGTTCATTGAGAGTGATGAGTGATTGTGGGAGTAATCCACTTCCAGCCTGAATCATGTGCTCAGAGTTTTTCCAATGCTTTTAAACCATACAACCAACTATTAGCCGGTTACTGGTTGTGAGAGGATTTGTACCGCACCTTGCCACAGGCCAGATCCTTGGCCAAGAAGTGTGGTTTGGGTTTGGGTTTGGGCTTTGGTGCAACTGGTGTCTGGGTTTTCTCTGGGGATCCTGCCAGAGCGTTTGGTTTGTGGGAAGCTGCTGCCGAGGCTTCGGCTCGATGAGCAGCCGCAGCCTCTTTGACGGTGGTGACTGAGGCGCAGACGGAGGTGGTGTCCTCCGCCTGGTAGCTGTGACTGCAGCTGCTGAAGCCGCTTATACTCTCTCCTGACGACTCAGAGCTGTCCACTGGAAGACAGAGAAGACTTGATTATAAACACAACAGATGAATAGATGGATGGATGGTCAATTATGGAGGAAACCTAACCCACTAATGTAACTGCTGTGAAGTTGTCCACTTACATAATAAGTTCTGATTCCCATTCTCATGGTCCAGGTCGTCTTCCTCCAGCGCTCCAGGGGGTGACACGTATCCTGCAAGCACCCCCATGACCACCCTCCGCTTTGGCCCACATCCGTATCCCACAGGGGACAGGGACCCTCCCCCAGAGGAAGAGGAAGAAGAGGAGCAGCTTTGAGAGCCGACAGATTTCGGCCGACCCCCTGGGAGCCCGTCTTGTGGCCTCACAGAAGACAGCACCCTGTTTTCTCCAGATGCTGTGTAAAAACAGGCTTTTATCAGAGGAAGTTGATATTAAAAAGAAAAAAAAACTTTCACAATGAGAATGAATCTGTGTTACAGGACGTATTTGCTGACCTCTTCCCATCAGTGCACAGTTGATGGCTCTGTCGTTGATCGCTGCTTCACTGGGTTGGATATCCATGAAAGGCTTGTTCCCGATACCCATGAACACTCTCTCCTGCATACGGACCTCTGACAAACAACACATGACATGAAATCATCTCTTTAAACACATTTCAAATTCAAAGAAATGATCTGAAACATCTGTGCCAGTGGTTGTCCATCTGTGCTGGTACCTCTGTTGTGCACTGCCTGCTCCCAGAGGATCCGCTCCAGGTCTTTGGTCCAAGCCTCCTTCACTTCCCGGCTAACGGCCTGGAGTATGTACGTGTCCTGGGTTTTCCTTTTCCTGAACCAGATCTCAAAACACAGGCCACTTTCTCCGCTGTTCTGGGTCATGCCAATGTCTGACGTCTGACAAGACAAGTTAAAAGTAACTGTGTTATAACAGTAGTAGTTTCAAATATGGCAAGCAAGTTTAGCAAATGGGGCCAAACACAGAGAGACACGACTCCAGGACTACTGTCTGGGGGATATTTAAAAATGATTGGGCTAGTGGAGAGTTACGAAGTGTGTCTGAGAGCTAATAAACTGCTGGAAAAGAAGAGTGAAATACTGTAAGTGTTGGGCAAAGACTTTTTATGAGGAGGAGCAGACCAGTCATCTAGAGCACGGTACAGTGAGTCTGGCATGGTGGTTGCAGTAGTAGTAGTAGGTTCGTGATCTTAGTGTAATATATAGAAAGTGGATATCTCAATTTAAAATTAGACAAAAGTAACAAAACACACTGCTTTTCCATTTTCTTTAGTGCAATACAACTATTACTATTACATTATATCAGATATGAATGCTTATGCTGGTGTCTCAAAAAAAAAAAAAGTCAACTTTCACGTCCGGCCTCCTCTGCCTGTGAGTGATAACAAAGTTATGCCGTATATAATTTCTCTGGAGGTGATGACTCAAGTACTTCCATGGCAGAGGTCAGCTTGGAGGAAAATTGCACATTGCGCTGACTTGTCATAAAGAGGAAGTATTAAGAGCGCTGTGATCTAGTGTTGCGTATTGCATTTACCGTAATTTGCAGTGTGTGTAACGTCACTGTGGGTCTAAGTGGCTGTTTGAGGATAAAGGCTTAATGTAAGGGGGGGGTTAGAGTTACAGTTATTAGGTTAAAGATCTAGGGAATTAATATGTTTTTAATTTAACCTTTATTCACCCAGGTGAAACCCATTGAGATCGAACTCTCTTTTACTCTTGAATATATAAATATATGTATAATATTTATAATATGAATATAGTAAAAGAGGATGCATGTGTGCACATGTGTGGGTTTGCATATTCAATGTGTACCTTGAATGACTGCTTGTAGATGTATGTGTCATTTCCTACATCGGTCTTGCGAGTCTTGCTAAAGAGGATGAGTTCTTGGAAGAGAAAAATGTGGCGGTAACACTTCCTCTTTCTGAACGTCACCGCAAACTCATCTTGGCGAATCAGCTGCCCCTGCTCCTTCAGATTAACCTGCAGGACACAAAATGAGAGACAGAGTCTTTGCAGTTTTTCAAAAATAGTGGAAAAATGAAATGAATTAAATGAAATAAAAATAGAAAAAATGTTTGGATCGATGCACAAAATTGCTATGAATGTGACTGAATTCCTTCTCTTTCCACTTGATAGTTAATGTGATCCAAGAGATCGCCTGTCACATCTCTGGAAATGATGACTCCACAGTTTTCACTGCTGAACTTGTTCAACCCCAGATCAATAATGTTCCATCAATAGTATTATAAAAAGCCAAATATGACCAATACTTTCTACAACACTTTCCATGGAAGCCGTCATTTGCCTGTACCTGGCTCCCTTTTGCATTTTTTCAGCGATATTGAATTAGAGTCATAAATCATTCTTATATCTCACACTGTAAGACATGAAATCCCTCTGTCTTATTATCTTGCTTAATCTCTCATCACTTACATCACAGCTGTGGATTGCATCCATGGCCAGCAGGTTGTTGCCATGGCGAAGTTGGAAGTGCACAACCTCCAGGGCGGCCTTGACCTCAGCCAGCTCTCTGGTTTGTCCCGGGCCGCACTCTCTCATCATGTCCTGCAGCAGAAGGCCGTACTTACTGATTCGCTGCACAGGCTTCAGCAGATACGACCACAGGTCCATTTTATCCCCCAGCTTCAGCTGCTTTTGCTGGAGGAGGAGAAGAGGTTTCATTTATGGTCAGATCCCTGCAAAACTAATGACAGTTAACTCTGTGTTTAGGGATATTAAGCAATTGTTAGCATGCTAATACAGTAAACTAAAATGAGGGACATAAGGAATATAATCTGTTAAACGCCTGCATGACAGTGTTTATGTTTGTGAGCATCTTAACATGCTGATGTTAGTGTTCAGCTTTAAGCCCAGCTGTGCATTACTGCAGCTTTCCAGAGCTCCTAACACGACTTCTTCATCTTGTTCAAACACACCAGGCTTTTTCTCCTCTTGGTTCAGAAACATCCTGATGTAGTTTTGTCAGAGATGGGAGAGAAAAAAAGAGGAGGCTCAGTGGGTCTCACCTTGAAGAAAGCCTGTCCATGATTGATGAGAAGACTATCAGACTGCGGTTTGTTCTTGCTGTAAAGGGCGTACAAACTGAAGCTCTCCCTCTAAAACACAAAGATAACAAATACCACTGTTATTCTTAATTATCACCACCACCAAAAGTGCATGTGTACGTGACTGTGAGGATTAGGTAAGCTAATACACACACCCCCGCCACAGCACCCGCACCACCACCACCACTTCCAAAGAATGTGTCAATGATATCAATATTTCAGCTGGTGGAAGAAAAGGTTCCTGGAAGCTAGAGACATGGCACCAATCAGGACACATCTGGAGCAGCTGTTATTATTATCGATTATTAAGAATTATTGGTTCAAAACAGGAAACTATGGACACAGACTCACATCTGCCTGTGGTCATAGCATTGAAATGCCAATCACACACTGTGAGCGTTTTTAATATGATCTCATAGAGATTATAAAAACAATACTCAAATTCAGAATGTGAATTTTTCTTAAACAAAATGCATCACATTTCCAGAGTAAACAGACCCAATCCTTCGCGTGCCACCTACATGTCGTAGGAAGCAGCGTCCCACTCTGAACGGTTCGTTCACGCAGCTCTCCAGCTCATTCAGGAAATGATGCCGGTGGAAGTCGTGGAGTTTTTCCAGGTTGCCGAAGATGCTCCCCCTCTGGCCCCTGAGGTCCTGAGGGACGTCGACCCTCTCCAGCTCAGGGAAGTAGTGTTCTCGAACATAACCCAGAGCCTTCACGTACTCCCGCTCCGTGGACAGCAGCTCCTCCATTATCCTCCGCAGTTTCCTGTTCCACAAGTAGGAAATGAAAAATGTAAAATCAGTGACTTTTTTGCTAAAGCTCATAAGTAAACCCAGGTGATCTTGGAGGGATCACACTCAGTTTTATGTCCCTTATATATAAGTAGAAGAGATTTTAGATTATATAAGATTATTCTTAACTGGAGAACAACTGTGCTATTCATGGATGTGTGGAGGTCATTTGTAAGTTCGCTGAACTTTAGGTTACAGCTGTGGGTGGGAGGGATGCATTACTTACAATACATTGCTGCTGTTGTTTTCAGCTGGTGTGAGTAATGTCTCTGGGGTCCTTAAATGTTTGGTGGAGACTGTGCATCCTTCCCCCTCCTCTTCATTACCGTCTCCTCTTGACTTGCAGGTCATGTTTCCTGGGCGTAAACTCTCGTTATGGGAAATGGGCAGATTTTGGACAGGCTGCAGATTTTGTCCCAGTGGCTGCATCCAGCTCTGACAGTGTTTGTGTCGTATGTTCAATGGTGAAAAGCCAGAGATGTTCGACAAATGAGAGTTAACACACGATCCCTCACTCAGGGACCGACTCAGCGCTTTGTGCGATGGAAAATCAGCGCCCGCTCCAGCAGAGTCTGTGCCCCTCAGATCTGCCTCACTGTGGTGCTCTCTTAGCCTCCATTTGGTTTTTGAATAACAGTCAATATTTGGTGAAAAAACAGGAGTCGTTTTCTCATTTTCATCTGCTGCATCAGGTAATCCCTGTTCCCCTTTTAAATCGGGTTTTAAGCTGTGGCTGGAGCATGCAGCAGTGATGCTTTCTGAGCTATTGACCACCTCTTTAGGAGAGGTTGGCAGCTGTGTCAGGGAGGATTCATCCTCCCCCACCTCACTCCCTTGCTCCTTCTTCTTCATTCCTCCACCTTCCCCTTGAGACTTTGCAGCTGTGGCCTGCTGGATCTGGTTCTTATCTACTACTTTCTTCTTCTGCATCTCCTCAAGACGCTGCCTTACTTCTTGGCACTGAACCCAAGTTGCATTCCACACCTTCATAACCCCAGAGACCCCTGATCCCACAGCACAGGCTTTAACTTTCAGAGCCTGGAAGTGTGGGGTGGAGAATTCGCCACCTAATCTCTCTTCATACATCTGGAGTGTGCTTAGGGTTTGAGCTGAGTAACACCCTTGCTCTACCTGCTCCAAAAAATGACTGCATTCCTTGGCCATTGCAGAGGCCTAGAGAAAGAGAGAGAAAGGGAGGCAAGAAGAAAACAGAGTGACTGAATTCAGCATTTTAGATTTAAAGGTTAACACAAATCAGTTTGAAATATGCAGACAATGGACAAGTGAAGAAGGAAAATAGAGGAGACTTAAATCACAAGTGTCAAATGGGGAAATAAAAAACCACACACACACAAACCTTGTGGCAGAAGCGGTACACATCCAGTTCTTTGGACCTCTTTTCTGCCCGTGACATAAAATCATCCATATTGGATTTGAAAGTGCTGACCAGAGTACGAAAAATATCCGTTGCAGGAGTGGAGTCACTGGTGCCAACAAGTCCCTTGGCCTCTGTGACCAGGTTCACAGCATGTTGCTGTTTCTCCTGAGGAAAACCATGAGATGTCAAGTTGAAGTCTCTGTCTGCAAGTTCTTAATCCTTTATTTACTCTTATCATTGCAGTCATTTAAATATTTCTGTTTCCATCTTTGGGAAAAATAAGAGAAAAATGTTGGTACGGGAACAGAAAGACAGCAAAAATAAAAGCCAAATACGGAAACATTTGATATACTGCAGAAATACCTTGCACTGAATGAGAAACTGTTCAAAGTGCTGCAAAGCCTCTTCAGTGCACACCAGGGTATTATCTGTTGTGTAAGAGTCTGTCAGTCTCTGTTCCCCTTCTGAACTGAACCAGGTCCCAACCTGCAAGACGCAATGAAAAATTATACGATGTTGATTTATAGCAACACTAATGACAATCTGGACAAACAGTGACCACCTTTAATATCCCCCCTCTCAACATATTAATGACATTTAGATGCTTCAGTGCATTTAATACGTTTATAGACTTAATAAAGAGTTGATAGTACCGTGCTGATTTTGGCCTCCATCTCTCTGAGCCTGAAGAGGAACTCCAGGTGCTGCAGTGACTCGTTCGACCTCATCACCAGCATGTGGAGCTTCTCCTCCACCTGGTTATACAGGCTTGTTACTGACTCCAGTGCATCTCTGTAGGGGAATATGTAGTTGAAGCAATAAGTTAATTAAGGCTGCTGGATAGAGTGCATATTAATTTACACTTGTGATAAAACTGTAACTACAAATAGATCTAGTATAAATGATGTGCTGCTGTCACAACATATAATGTAAATCAACAATTGATTTAATATTAAAATGCATATTTCAATCTAAACATATGACCATAGCTCCAGTAAAACTCTAGTACCATCCATTTGCTGTGCATCGATTTTTAAAATGGCTTTAACTGATGATTTAAAACACAGCTATGAAAAAAAAATATACACTGATGGAAGGATAGTGCATTCATATCATTAGGATTAACTGTCTCTGAAACCTATAGTGCACACACACACACACACACACACACACACACACACACACACACACACACAGGTGTTTTCACTTATACTCTTTAATTAGACCTCGTCAGACCTTGTCAGTGGGTGGGGAAACCTGGGTTTGATTTACAGTATTTACAGTAACTCCCTCACACATGTGTTGGTTGTGTTATACTGTAACTGTGAGAGCAGGACAACCTTGTGATTTATATCAACACTGTACTTCACACTTGGTGATATTCAGTGTTAATCCCATGGTAGCTCTGCCCAGTTTACCCCTGACTAAAGTGTCCGACCTGCCTGCATAACTGGAAGCAGGGTGTGCAGAGTATTTGATTTGGAACGAAGGTAGGGACTCGACTCATGTAGAAATAATGATGAAGTCAAATGTTCCATATCGTGGGAGTACTAAAATGAAGTAAAAGTACCTCAAATTTGTTTTAAAAAGAGTTTATGAAGAATAAAGAATTGATCAGTGCAGACAGTGTAGTAGACTGTGCCATTGTGATGTATGCATGTTGGCGGCCTCTGGTGGAGACTTAATATGCTACAGAGGACGAGGATTAAATGTGATGTATTGTTGTTTGTTTCTCAGTTTATACTACACTGATTGGTATGATACTCAGAACATAGACAGAGTTTCATATTGATCTGGTACCTGTAGTCTTCAGACTGTGGAAATCTGAACTCCTCTCTCCTCATCCTGGCCAGTACAGCCCCTCCCTCTCTCTGCAGGCCGACCAGTCGAGTGTCCTCCAGCACCTCCTTCATTGAAGCCCTCTGTTCCTGAATGCACTGCTGCACCTCCTGAAGCACAAGCACAGTCAGCATTTATACACCCGTCCACAAAAATGAATCATATCTGACTATGACTGTGCGCATTTTACTTGAGCAGTGTCCATCTTTTTGCTGCCGTCCACTTTTCTGATGGCCTTCTGCAACAAGTAGTCGGCCCCTTGCAGGTCGGTCATGAAGGAAACCAGTCTCTGAAATGAATTAAGTTCAGAAGTTACTGTAATCTTGTTGCAGACAGCAGCCACAAATTTGCCATCAGCTACAGAGAGCACAGTGGACAGTATCATCCTGAGGCCTGTACAGATGTACTGAGGTGTGCTTATTACAGCAGATCAGTGCAGCTAACTGTGGCAGAAAAAGACCCATCAGAGGTACTGTACAATATCTCATTAGTTTCTTGGATCAAACACTACTTTAACATCCTGTGTTAATGAAAACTTGTTCATCTTTCTGCTTTGTGTGCGAAACAGCTGCTGCACAAAACTGTTCCTGAGGAGTGTTTCCATCTCATGCATCAGTGGTTTTGCTCTTTGGCCATTTTAGACTGAGACCCTTTTCAACAAGGCTACTACAAGTATTCAAACCAAAGAAGAACTTTTCCTTCTTAGATTTGTTTAGAGGCCCGGAGATATAAAATTGACAAAGGAAAAATTTACAGGAAATACTCAGACATAATTTAGTGTTGCAGAATGACTTATGTGATTACAAAACAACCACTTAGAGGCAACAAAACAAACTTCAGCTGCACAGCTGTCTTGCAGTCTAATGACCCTGATTTCCACTCTTGACCATGTCCTTCCTCCACCCAAAGGCTAAAGCTGCACACGGCATTAAAAAAAACAGCAGCAGTTATGAATTATGTTTGGCTTAAGTGTGTCTAAACCGAAAGCTTGAACACGTTAACAAACTGCATATCTGTAAAAATAACATTTGCACAATATTTTGACATCCAAGGGGTTGATATGGTTTTAGGATAAACCGCTCCGAATGCACAGCAAACTCCTTGTTGACTGACACATGGTGAATATTCAGTACCTGGTGGAACTGCAGCCAGTCTGTATGGCTGTAAGTAAAGCTCCCACCCAGGTCAGATGTCAGCTGGGAAGCTTCAACTGTCTTGTTTAGGGCTTTCATGGAAGTCAGCATGTCCATCTGGTAATGATAGAAAGACAGCAGCTTGGTGAGGAAGGAAGGATAAGCAGCGTTCACAAAATAAAAGTTGATCTTATTCCTGACCTGCAGCCCGGGCTGTTTCTCAGGGCGTGGAGAAGTGTCTTTGTCCAGCAGCATCACGATACTGTGCACAGCATGAAGAGCTTGCTCCTGTAGTAGTGGGGGGGGGGGGGTCAATAATGTGTTAACTCGCAGTATTTTATGATGACATGTGTTTGTGTTCTGGGTGAGGGCGATGTTTGATTGTTCACTCTGACATGTGTAGGCAGCTGTCTTGTTCCAACCTGGGCCATCAGCAGAGCTTTGTAGAGGTGAAGCGGAGGAGGCTTTTTCCTGGCATTGATGACCAAAGTCATCCCCAGCTCTCGAACTTCTTTCCTACAAAAACAATCACTCTTGTCAGGGCGGATGAGGACACGTTCATTTGATCACCGTGGTCTTGATGTGATTGTTGCATCATTCAAATGCTTTCATGCTTCAGTTCTTCCACTTCTCAAATTCTGAATTTTTTTCACCTTCTGACATCCACATAAACACACACACACACCTCCTCACATATCCTATTCCACTCCTTTAACACGCTCACACACACCCGCCCTCTTAATGCCCTCTTCTTGGGTTACTGTTGTGTGAACCCACATGAGACAGGGCTGCTAATTCTAGCAAGGCGCTGCATACCAGACAGTTGGCAGCCGGCCTGGCTAAAGGCTGCTGGAGTAGGGCTCTTTACTGGGGACAGGGGAAGGCCAGGCTATGTGGTAGAAAGGCTTTTTTTGAAGTTCAAAGGCACAATGAAACCCAGTGTAAACAAATAACACTGTTAAAGTGCTCACTAGTAGACCTCTGAGGGTGATGGTGAAACAGTTTTGGCAAAGGGTCGGCACAGGTCAGCGTTAACTACAAGCTGGTCTGAAGGTCTAAAGTTGATGAGGCAAAATTATTCATTGAGCTGTGTCTGCATATTTTTGTTGTTGTTTTAGTTGTAAAACTATTCAGGGGATGAGTCGTCAGGAATCTTTTAGTTTGACGTGGGAGCATACATCATATTCAAAGTCAGAAAATATGTTTCAATGCTTTTTATAAAGTCTATAATTTCAATAACACTCTGCTGCCATCTAGTGGTCAGACCTGTTCTTACACACAACACACTGAGCTCCCCACCATAGCCAACAATAACAAATCTCTGCCCAGTCGGTGAGGAGATCACCATCCCACAATAAACATAGGTCAGACTTCCCTCCTGAAAAGGACTATTAATACAAAGAAACATTAAGTATTGTTTCCAGTACCTTGGTATGGAGAGTAGGTAGAGCAGCAACTCGCAAACACTCTGAGCTGACACGAGGGGGGATGTCCACTCCTTTCTGTCGCCATGAACCTCCACAACTGCTCTGCCCGTCCTGTCCCTGCTGCCTGGGGACAAGCAGGGCAGAGAAAAGTTAGTGATATGATAAGGAGACACTATTGTGTAAAGGTGTGTACTGGATTTTTGTGATGAATACTACGAGCATTAAACTAAATCACAAAATATCTTTATCATTCGATTGTTGTTCATGAGGCCCAGTGTCTGGATGGGATTTCCTGTGATTTCATCATCCTCATAACATGAAAACATTTTCTTACAGTGACTCAGATGTGAGATTTGGAGGGAATAGTGCAAAGTACCTGGCAAACAAATAATGCCCAGTTCAAGCAGACCACTGACGCTTCTGAAAATGGATTCTTCTGTTTGTGGAGCCTGAGGTGCGTCAGCTGGAGTCTGGATTTGCGAAGATGATGGCTTTTCTGTCTTTGAGTTGTAGAATCTGGAGTCGGCTCCGTCTGTGGTGGAGGAAGCTTCACACCTGCTTGAGTGTGCATCTGTCAGTGGATACAAATATACATGTTTACAGACAAGCGAGGGGAAAAATAAGTCTGTGTCTGTGCATATTCTGTGTGTCATCACCTGATTAAGTGATATACATCAGATCGTTTGAAGGAATTATATGACCATGTTAACATCCAAACTTATCCAGTGACATTTGCCCTTTCACATGAGCAGTAATAATTCCTTTCTTCAGCCATAACTCTTCATATCTCTCTGTCAACATGGACCTACCCTACATCGCTGCACAGCTGTATGCAGACAGAATGTAAACATTGGACATAGCGACTCTGTAACAAAACCCTGCAGTGGCTCCTAAGCCTGGCTTTGATTTCAGACATCCCAACTGAACTCTCCTTGGAGCCAACAAAGCCTCGCCTGTGCGCTCTCTCTCTCTGTGCTGCTTTAATAGCCCATGACAAGCATGTCTCCAGTCAAGATCTCATCATGCCCCTCTGAGGGCAGGATGGTGCATGCCAGTGGGTGCAGGGCACACAGAAACCTCCTTCTTGCATGTTATGCTGTCTCTCTTCATTAGAGGAACGCTCTGCTCTTGCTTTTTACCCACTGGTATCAGGCCCTCTCTTTCATCCGGGCGCAGCATGCTATTTCCGTTCACTCCCTCGGTAATGGGGATGACGTGAGTAGAGCCGTGCCGGCAAAGAACCCAGACAGCAGTGGGAGAATCCTTGGAGGAAGATCATATTAGAGCCTGGCCTTTGACCTTTGAACCCCTTGTTTCTAAAGAGCCTTTATGAACTGTGACCTTCAGTGAAGCACATTCCCTTGAGCATGCAAGGTCAAAGTCGAGTTTCAATCAAGTCTGTTTGGAGCGAATGTTCAGACGCCCTTCAAGCATTGAGCAACAGATTATAATAAATGGCTTTGTGTGCAATAACAACAATGTCCAAACTGTGTGTATGTGTGGGTGTGGGTTGAAAGGAAATTCAAAAGATGTATGAAGATTTTGTCTTAATTTTCTAGCTCTACTTGCCTTTTTTCGGACTCTTTCCAGCCACTCTTTCCAGCTTCAGAGTCACCTGATCCAGGACTTCCCCTTTTTTACACTGGATCACACTGGAGATTGTTTCAGGGCAAATATCACTGTGGCTCCTGTTGCTGAGTTTATAGAGAAGTGGACTCCCCTTGGGTGTTTCTGACACAGTGGACAGTGACCTCATCTTAACTTTGTGTTTCCCCGATGGTTTTATGACCTCCACCTTCTGCTGTGGTTTCATGACGCCATCACCAAGACACATGTCTAATGCTGGATGCACGCCTGCATTATGTCCCGATGGGTGGGAGATGAGTTTAGTGGGAACTCTCTGACTGTGGCTCAAACCAGGGAATGATTTCAAGATTGTGGGTGATTCCTTCATAAGGTTTTCAGATTGTGAACTCGCTGGATGGTCTTTAAGGAGGGAGACAAAGTTTTCTGGTGTTGGTTCACAGCAGTGTTTATGTTGGCAGAGATCATGACGTATCACAGCCTCTTTAGAGTGGTTGCAAACCCTTCCAAGTTCATCTCTTGGAGCTTCAAACATACCCTTGGATCTTAACTCCCCCTCCTCACATAGGCCAACCTCCTCCAGAGCAGAGAGGAGGTCTACACTCCCCCTCTCAAAAGGGACTGGGTTTCTCAGTGCTGCCAGGTAAGAGTCTCTGTACCGACACTTCAAGTCGTGATCGGTGAGCTCCTGCCCCAGCTTTCTCTGGCTGCACGGTGTACAGGGCTCCTCTGTGCGCCCACAGGGATATTATGCCCAAGTGGTGCAGGTGTGGGTGGAGTGACAGGTTTGCACAAAGCTGAACTGGCAGGATTTTGGTGGCTGTCTCTCTGTTTATCTACAAAGTCTTTCCCTTTGGCGACATCCACCAGGTCGACATAATCCCCCTCAATCTCCCGATAGTTACGGCTGTCCCAGGTGTTAGGAGAAACCCACCCCACAGGTTTGATTAATGGTTTGGAGCATGATTTAGGTGTTCGTCTGTCATGTTCTACTTTGACAAGTTTGGAAGAACCTTCCGCGGGTCTCAAAGATCCCAACATCCTGTCTTTTGCTGAAAAAATTGCAGCTTCCATTGGGAGGGTGCAGGCGTTGTAATGGGAGGGAACAGAGATCTGCTTTGGCTCAGGAGGAGCTTCCCGATAACTGGGCATGATCTTAGGTTTGTCCAGAAATTCTGGGATTGCTATTTTGGCCCAGGGCAACTTGATCACCCCTTGATCTGTGCAAAGCAAGCAGCGTGACAGAGGAGTTCCATGGCGTCCTTCATTGATCTCTTGCAGCCATTCTTCAGTGAAGATGCAGGGGTACGAAGTCTCGGGCACTGGGGTCTCCTCCACTTCTCGACATCCCTGTTCCAGAAGACTTTTGAGGACAATACGAGCCGCTTGGTCCCCGAAAGGTTCCACCTGTAGATAGAAGTCTCCAGGACGCAGAAGCAAAGGGTTTACGGGTGCTAACTGGATGACGGTCTTGTCGTGGAGACACAGAGGCCAGCCCTCGCAGCGGAAGACCACATCAGAGTATCCAGCCTGGAAAAAAATAAAAAATGAGCATCACTGCAGTACATATTGTTTTAATTTGTTCTACATAATTCAGTTTTCCCAGAGTTGCATTGATGTATTTCTTCCCCTAGTTCTATGCAGCTGTCCTGCCTTCTGATCTTAACCATCTGCAGTGAATTGTTTGTCAGTGTATACTTCTAAATTGAATTTATTATGAGAATAATATGAAATATTTATGTTTTTCAAGGACATTAAATGCACATACGATATCAATATCCTTGTTATCGCACACACAGGCCTGTGTTTGTATATACTATATGTACAAATACTGCTCTAACAGTGTACACCAGCTAATCTGAGTCTTATAAATTCAACATGGATTTATATAAACATTATTTATGGAATGCATAGACAGTGGAGCTCCCCACCACCACCCCAAAAACTGTGCAGCATGTGAAACGGCAGAGGAAATGTCAGTCAGTGTTATAGAGTAAAAGAAAAATGTTAATGGGACATTGCTGACATCACTATATGACGTTGATATTGGATAAAACTTCATCACGTGATCCCGCTGAAGTAAGTTTTGTAATGATCTGAGACAGTATATCTAAACTACGTATATGCTTCATGTCTGTGTGTGAAGAAGTGACTGATTTATAAGTCTGACAGCTTTGATTTTGATAAAAAAAAAAACTGCAGCTCCTCATCTCGGGCAGTGTCCTTGCTCCACATCTTTTAAACCCTAGGAAAGTATTCCTAGGTTTGAAAACCTACATGGTCTAATCCAAATCTCTCTAACATGTCATATAAAAATAATAGGCCCATTTCTACTCCAACCACATCCTATTTTTCATTCTGCTTTAAAGTGTGTAAGACTCTCCCTCCAACAGCAGAGGCTTTTCTGCCAAGTCCAACTGAATCCATACTTAAATTGTGGCTCTGAGGAAAGTGCTGTTGTATTAGTACATGTTATTTAACTTTAAAAGATGCGTGCATATACAGCAAACTAAAGGAGAGAGGAGGAACAAAAGTGTAAGTGTGATACTCACACATGCTGCCTGTTGGACACTCTCCAACAGGTGTTTGGAGGGGATGAGAAAATCCAGCAGGCACTGCAATGCATCACCGTGGTAACGCTCCTCAATGGTGCGAAACAGCTGGCTCAGGACGACGGGTGCTGTGGCCTCAAAAGGTGGGAACAGAGCGGAAAGGGCGCTCTGGATGGATGAGTCCAGAGACTCTGGGTTCTACAGGAAGAAAAGGACAAAAAGTCAGTGAGATGAGGTTTGTGCAGTTGAGAGACTCTCCGGGGATTATCTAAACAAGACAAAATATTTATGTTCTTCTTTTTTTTGGTTGGTGAGTGCATGCATATGTCATGTGCATGTTAGTGCATGTGGGTGCATTGACCCCTCACATACCCTCAGAAACACAGTGACCGCCCACACACTAGAGGGCACAGTGCAATGAGCAACCACAAAGTGGCAGTGCCCAGGTGAGCGCGTGCCATACTCAACAAGTCCCTCCACCTAACGAGCCACGTTTTTTGGGATTGATAAGGCAACAACAAACACAGAGATGAAACCAGAGCAGAAGTGGACTGGGGACATGGGGACTACCGGCTCAAACCCCAGTCGCCTGGTGGTTTTTACCAGTTTCTCCTGTAATCGCGGTCCCAACAGCTGATTGTATTTTCCGGGCCGATCATGGAACCAACACCTGTGCAACTTTACCGCTATGCAGAACCACGTGAGCAGCTCCATCTTGCCTCAGAACCGGCTTTTCTTCTCCACGGGTGAGTACCTTCACGCCGAGATCGTGTTTACATGTCTGTGCTGTTGTTGTTGTTGTTGTTGTTGTTGTTGCTCCTGTGTGACTTTGTCCGCTCGGGCTTCTTCTTGTCTGTTCAGTGGTGGCTTACCTTGCTGACTGTGTGAGTTTTAAAGGAGGGGAGCGCAGAGCTGTGGCCGTCAAAGCCTTTCTGTTGGTCGGTAATGGTGGTGGGCCAGTGGCCTCTAATGGCAGCGAGGACCGCCGCTGTTCTTTAAGATTTTTCTGTGTGTGTGTTGTTGGATCTCGTTTCATCAAGTGCCTGTGTGTAAAACTCCAAGCAGCTGAACTAAACTGTGTTAGAGTGACTGCAGAAATCAAATTTAAAAACAATGATCAATGATCAGTGTCGGTACATAAACAAAGCAGTGGTGTGACCTGCACATCCTTTTCGAATGTGACCTCAGTTGACCTCTCAACCAAAGCACATCAAGGCAAAAATAAATCTTTTAATAGAGATAACATTGTGTGTATCCAACTGAAATCCTAGTTGCATGCTGTGACTTGATGGACATCTGCAATGATCATTTCCAGCCTTATTCATATTTTTTTTTATTTGACTGGAAATATGCGAATATGAAAAAGGTGAAACAACCTGGCAGCAATCTGTTAAGACTGGAAAATTCATTTGGTCATAGTTGGAGGAGTGTGCAAGTTTGCAAAAAAAAAAAAAAAATTATATTAAACATCCTTTAAATAGGTCTGCTGAATTTCATAGCACTTACAGCATCACATCAACTGCAATGAAAGGAGTCCAGTCATTTCCTGCCATTTATATTGTCACCTTTGAGACCCATACTTATGTTAATTTGTGGTTATTGCGAGTTTCAGGCAATATGCAATATGCTTGTCTTTGGATTTTTAGCTCTGGTCAGTTATGATCTGCACTGTTTTAATAGAAATCCTCTGTGTGTGAAAGTAAGTACTAGTGAATTTATAAAAAAAATAAATATCTATTTGGACGTGTTGTAATTCCAGTTTCTTTGAAGAAAGTCCACATGGCTAAGCTATGTGCAGAACAAATCCTCTGTAAATGCAAAAAGGCTGGAGAGATGTTTTCCTTGGCCCTGTCCTCACACTGTGCTCATTTAGCTCATTTTTTGGGGGGTTTTAGGATCAGGAAAATAAGTTGCATGTTTTTTTTGCTTGACTACAATCTGGGATCAGCGAATTCTTACACAGCAATATCATCCATCTCATCCCCTCAAAAAAAAAAAAAACCTTATGCAAAAGTTTAGATACACCAAAGTCGCAATAGAGATGTCAATGAACTCAACACAGGAATCTGAGTTACCCTAAATTAAAAACTGCCATATTTCGGGGGGGGGGGGGTATTTCTCACCCTAATCAAAAGCATCTTAACTGTATATGGAGATGATTAAGTCTGTCCTGCATGACTTTGTGCAACTTGTTTCATGTCTGTCCAGGATACACTTCATTTAAGATGATATATTTGTAGCAGACCAGGGTCAGCGTCTCGTCTGATTCGAAGTGACACGAGGAGGAAAATGTGTAGAGAAGCATCATATGGTTTTATCACAACCCCCCGCCTCCAGAGATGCAACTGTGTAAAATGACACCGTTCGCCGTCACACTTGATGCTAGTGTTTACTGCGTGTACAAATCTGCTTTTGGTAACCATCTGAACATCTGCATTGGATAAGCCACTGGCACCAGCTATAGGCAAAGTCCAGGTTGACACATGGAAACAGAGGAGATGAAAAGAGGGCACCATTATTGGTGAACCAGCCAGGCTGCTGAGTGAGAATCAGAGGTGTTGATGTTGTGAGATGTGAGGGTTGTCGACATGGATTAGTAAAACATCTGAGCATTTTAACAATGTTGAGCTTTGCAAGCACATTTTGACTGTATAATCAGGCTGCTACAGTAATATGACTTTGAGGCTTTGCCTGTCAGTTGGCTTTAAAGCGTCAGATCAAACAGTCACTGTGCATTAATATGCTGCGACACCAGTGTACTACCCATATTCAAATAAACAGGTCCCTCAGTGTAGGCTGTATAATGTATTTAATCACACTCTTGCCTGGTGTTGGATAGGGATCTACATTTCCCATACTCTTGTTTCCTTTTTAGTGTAGCGTTAAATGAAAAAATCTTTGCAGTGAAAAGAAAAACAATAACATTCATGCAGAGTCAACATCAGAAAATAAGGACTTGACACTTGCATATTTTTTTGATCTGGACAGGACTTGGAAGTCGACCACAGCAGGCATGCTATTCATACAATCAGTTCACAGTATCCTGCTGTGCAAATCTCTCAGCTCCACAAAGGCCTCTGTTTTTATCCCCTTCCTCATTTAGCTTGATGGCCTGGCTAAGACCAGAGACCGGCCCAGGGTAAACACAAGTGTAGCGGCTTCAAAGACCTCACACTGGTTAGCACTGGGGCTGTGCTAAGCGTTTGGCTAACCGATAAATATGTGAGCAACTTGGACATCAAACGTCGGGAGCAAAGGTCTTGAAATTCCATCTGTTTATCATGATTTGAGCTCAGAGTCATAACTTTTATATTGTTTGGACATAAGGAGGTTGTGTGTATCTGGGTTGTCTGTGAAATAAGCTAAGTTAACAAGCATGATGATGGATGTCAATCAGTGTTGGTATTTGAGCATTATTTTGAATCTCTGTGTCTCCGGTAGATGTTGCATGGCCTCAGCAGAGAGGAATGCTTCCTTTTTCTGATTGTCCACATCTGTCACAACAGATTAGGAAACGGACAACAGAATACCTTTGAGGCTGGCTCTGGACTCGTAATGCATCACAGCTGTTTAAGACTGACTGCAGCCATTCAACTTTCGGTTCTCCTGAATTTCTCAGAGCTTACTGTAAACCTGAGGTCATTTCTCAGGAAGCACAGTGCTGTGAAGCAAGAAAGACGAAAGAACAGTTTCTGAGCCGCAAGTTTTAGTTAAATCAGCAGCACAGCTTATGTGCATGTGTGCCCTGACTGCAGACTTGTAGGTTTCACGACCGAATCCACACACTTATTAGAGCTTGTCTACTCTTTTGTAACCTCCAGCCAGTCCCTTCACTGGAATTCAACCTTCAACTAAGATTTCAGTGACTTATTATCACAACATTACTCCAAAACCACTGGAGATTCAGGCCTCTTTTTTGTTATCACTGTGGTTTGAAATGGACAAAGGCTGAGTGCCTGGATAAACTCTCAAAACAAAGACGTTTTAAAAGTATGAGGCATCCCCCCCCCACCCCCCACCCTGACTGGAGGTTCTCTCTGTGGGTGGTTTGGCTAGTGATATTCGTATGAGTGAGACCCTCTTGAGACTTTCCTGAGCATAGCTCAGCTGGACCCGGCTCAGACAGGCTAGCCAGCCAAATGAACTGAGGGCAGGGAGGGTGGCTGCCGGTGTTGCGAGTCCTTCTGTATCTCATTACATCTGACAAACTGCCAGACAACATGCCAAACAGGCCTGAGCTGCAAGAGGTTCAGCATGAATTCTTCCCAGACAAAGCAAAATTGTGACCTGAAGAGACTTACTTTTGGTTTTGGCTTTTGAGAAACACTGTCTTTAATCATAACTCTAATCAAAATGATGGGTAGGCGACCTTTTGGACTGTGACCAAATAGATTCTGGTTAAAACTTGTTGGCTCATTTCTTGTATAGTTCAATGAGCAAGCAGACTCAGACCTGTAGAAATATTTATGTATAACCTATAAAACAGGACAAGACAGGATACCTGACATGCAGCACGTTCACAGCACCAGCATCTCATCTTATGGAAATGCGGACTGCGGACAGTTTATAATAGCAATGGCAGGCTGGTGTGGAAGGAAGAACACACCTGGATATGAACAGATTCGTAACTCTTAGCAACACCTCTAGTGAACCTGTTGCTAAGGGATATAAGAAAACAGACAGTCTACAGTTTCTTTATCAATATTCTCACGTTCCGGCGGATTTTCTGTTGTGTCTGGTGCTCGTGTTGAGTCTCTCTGCTGTTTTGTCTGCAGTACAGTGCGTCACCTTCCCGCCCCTGTAATAGACTCCTGGTCAGCAGCATTTTATTCAGTCCCGTGTGAGTGCTCAGACACAATCACTTCCCTCCATCACTATTTACTATACTGTATATCACTCTATGAAATCTGGCTCACATTTTCTTTATGTTGACACAAACATAGTTGCCGCTTCTTTTTCCGTGATACCCCCACAGTCGGACCCAGCGAGGTGCGTTCAATCAAGCTTAAATCCTGAGCCTTTATCTCGGCCTGTGGAGATTATGAGGTTTGATCGATGTCCAGCTGATGACCTCATTCCACTGCTGCCTCCACTACACATTCAGGACAAGGGGATTCCCTCTCTATTGTCCACTAGAGCCTGTGATTTAACTCTAGAAAGAGCTCCAGATCATTGTTCGACCTGAGTTGTAAGCGCGAACAACAGGCATCTGTTATAAAGGTTCACTCTCTCTTTGTCTTGTTTGCCATTAAATCAGGCCTGAGAGGTTTTTCTGAAGAGAGCATTAAGCAGGTAATTACATGTTTTTCTGTGTTGCCTCGGGCTGTGGCTAAAGAAAGTCGGATCCGAGCCACAGTATAAACAAACTGTCATGTGTTGTAATGCACAGTGTGTCGTCTGCGTCATCAGCCACAAAGAGTCAAAAGATAAGCGAAAGTAAAGGAGATTAACCTCGACTAAATGGACGCAGCTCTCGATGTGACACGCTCAGAGGATTTGCTTATGTCTCTCTCTGGTCTGGCTATCACATTTATCTGAAATCCAAATGGACTGTCACTCTCATGTTGGGCCTAAAACCAAAACTATAAGCAGAAGTGACAGTTGCATTAAGACCTGCCAGTAAATCCACATCACTGACTCAGTTCTGCAGGTACGGACATGCAGATGTGTCCCAGCCTGCAGCCTGAAGAAGATGACACACCGCTGACTTGGCCACAGAGGACTCTTAACCACAAGAAAATAGTATCATGAAAAGATGAGATGATGGCAAGTGAGAGAATGAGTATCTTTGATTTGTGGGGGTTACCCTCTCCCCCAATCTTCTCCCCTGTTTCCTCCTGAAACATTCAGTATCTTCTGTTTGGCACTGAGACAGTAGCGTCTTTGTGTGAGATCTACTCTTGTTAAACTCAGCAGAGGGCCACTCCATTCAGCTAAACCATTCAAAATCCTTTTAACCAGTAAAAAAAAAAAAAAAACCCTTACAAGACAAAACTCCCACATCTTTGCTAAGAGACGTTTCTGCCAGGAGTAAACTTAGTGCGTTCTCACTAACAGACACTCAGTCTGGCAAGAGATCCTACTATTAATCATTTTGTAGTTCTGCAGAACTGAGGCGATGTTTGTAAAGTGAAGAGAGCAAATAAATCCCGTGTCAGGTTTCTAGTTTGGTGTTTAGTCATCTGAATAACGAACAATGAATGTCTATCTTGTTATAATCTGCGATCTAACCTGAAAGTCTCAGAACAACAGTGTAGACAGTCATCCTGGAAATATTTGCCTATGCAGGACAATGAAGCAAGTGTGCGAAAATCCAACATAAATCTCTGCTCTCATCTCTTTGGAGATCACAGACGCTGACTCACAGCCGCCACTCATGGCAACCGCATGTTATGAAACGTAACACTGAGGCACAGTGCTTTAAAATCGATTCCCATATTGTCCTCTGATTTGATGTTGCTGTGAAACACTGAACAAAACAGCTGATTTGACTCTGTCCTCTTACGACTTACAGTTCACCGTTTTTTTTTTTTTTTTAAATTCACAGCAGGTGTAAAGTTAATGGAGTTGCTCAATGACTGATGACGTGACTGCCAAGGAAGTACAGTGTTTGTTCAGGGCTCAATGTGGTTACGCCAAAAACACTGATGGATGAAATTCCCTCATGCAAATAAAAAAGAACTAGCATGCAATATTTCAAAAACATCTCACTCTCTCACATGTAACATGACAAAACAACGGTCATTGCTCATAGTTTGCACTCTGGCAAATGACCAGAAGTGCACTTCTAAATGGTTTTGTATTTGAATGGTGCAAAACACCCTATAATAGCTCCCATTGTTCAACTCATAATTTTAAAATGGCCAAGAAATTGGAGATCATTAAAATACAAGGAAGGCATTGTGAAATCTGTTAAACCACCATAGCATTTGGAATTTGTGAAGTTGGTCAGCATGCAAGTGTGTTTGTAAGGAGTGAGCTACACACTGACATCTGTTGCTCTTCAGTCTTTAGCCATGCAAAAAATTGCATGACTCCAAACAGAGCACGGAAAATGCAAGAGAGAAGAATTGGTTTTTAACCACTAGCACAAACAAACTGTGCTTAAAAAACATGTAATTGGACGGTTTGCTCTTTGTGCATCTTGGGTGTCAATGCAAAATTTGCACCCCAAGTGCCACCTCGGGCTCTCCTCCACAGATAAGATTGAAGTAGTTGAGCTGGTTTTAAACGCAGGCAAGCAGAAACCTATTCTTTAGACTGCAGAGTGGTGTGACATGGCCACTGAAGGAGCTCAAATACAACAGTTTTCCTCGTAAAAGCCACAACAACAAAAGGCACCAGAGGCCACAACAGCAGCAACACTCAAACAAAGTCTGGGAAGGAAATGATGACAGTGTTGCTGTGACTGAGCTTCTAGAGACAATGCAGTCTGAAAAACAGAGTCACACACAGCCTATAGCTGCGCGCACACACACACACACACACACACATGATTCCCCTGAACACTTGGCAAATGCGTGTGTTTTGAAAATGCACTGCACAGCCCCTGTTGGGTTTGACCCACTTTTGTGATACATAGATAATAAACACAGTGAAAATACAGTTCCCCGGCTCCATGACAGCTCTCCAAACCCTGACTCTGTGACTTAGGCAAATTAGAAATAATTCGCTTCACACAGCTACACAGGGGCAGATGTCTGCAATTATTCGTATTGACTCCATAAATCACTGCAGTTTATTGTTTTAATTTTCTCTGTCTGCCTCCTTTGGTGGGGATTTGGCAAAATCACAGCAAGTGAAGCAATGCAATGGGCATGAAGTATTATTTGTCTGCCAGACTTGTGCACAGATGACAGCATTGTAAAGATGTGCTGACTTGTTGCAGGCAGGGGAGGGAGCTACTGATGACTATCCCAGCACTCGGAGAGAGAGAGAGAGAGAGAGAGAGAGAGAGAGAGAGAGACATACAGCTGTGACCCTGTAATGTATGCAGCATGTATGTGACAGCTTGTGCCTGTTGCTGTCAGTTAGCTGCAGGGTAAAACATGATATAGGCAATATTTCTTATCTGTATGACAATGCATGTGAAAACCTTTTGGTTCCCTTTTCCTCTCTTATAAACAACAGTCATAGATGCAGCAAATCAATGAATGAGCAGGTGAAAGGGAACCAAGCAACCAGTTAGTGAACATAAAGGAGTACAATAAGTATCACATGGTCACAAACAGGACACTGAGTGAATGCTAATGTTACTCTGTGTCTGCCTTATGTGTAAAGTGTGATAATCTGTTCTTGCTTTGCTTCATAGGCAGAAAAAGGCCTGACTCTCTGCGGTGGATTAAGAGAAGCAAAGTCCAAGAACTGAACTTTTTCCTAATCACATTTGGCATTTTCTCCGTTTTGCATGAATCTGTGAAAGACCTGCTGAAAGCTCATGCAAAGCACGTTTGGAGCGACTCTCAGGCTGGCTTTGCAAGAGCTTTGAATAAACTTTGAATACTTCAACAGACAAGCAGCGCTACACGTACTATCTGCCCTGAGCCAGATCACCGTGTTTACTGTACACTCAATGGAAAAAAAACACCACATGCTGCTGTGAGGTCTTAAGAAGAACATGCTTGACCTTGCTGGTGAATGAATGACTCTTGTTGCCCCTGTCACACAGTAACTAAAATGCAAATGCAGAGCACACTGGCATGATAGTGTTCTGGATTTCATATGTTTGTTGAGTGTTTACCCAAATACAAACTCCTGGTCAGGCACGACACAGTAGTTCAATGATGTATAAACTCTGCGGGCTTGTGACGGTTGTGAGGGTTAGTAACGGAGGACAGCATCAGTCATGCAAGAAGTAAAACAAACAGATGGGACTGGCTGTAAAAGCTGGTCAAACAAGTGCTGCAGTGGATGTGAGGAGAGCACAGAGCGCAGCGGTGGCCATGATGAGCAGCCAAGTTTGGACTTCTTTAAACATCCTTCCTTCCTGCTGTCTGTAAAACTATCATTTATCTGGCAGGCTTGGACAGATATTACACGTCTGACTGCTTTGCTCAATAAAAGAAGAAAGGTTCAATGAATAAAATCCAAGTTGGCACATTGTGGAGATTCAATGAATAGACTGAGCGTGCCAAAAACAAGTTCACCGTCTTGCATCAGTCTGATCTTAATCTGTAAATATTTGGCAGATTTGAAAACAACAGCAGCAGCAGCAGGAACCGGTAAATACAAGTTCAAATGAGGCTAAACTGTTCCCATCTTGTGGCTCACACACACGCACACACACACACACTTGTCATTAATTAGTTTCTGTTGTGACTAGTTGCTCTCCAGTCATCAAAGACGTACAGTTTGAACTTCTTAAAGAGCCGCAAAAAACACTGAACTGGAGAATTTCCGTTATGTGCAGCAGATGCAAAGCAGCCAAATAATTTATACACCGAGACACTCTCCACTCGCTGAAGTATGCCTGCCATCCGCATCAATTAAGTCCTGATCAAAGGGCCTCAAGAAGCAAAACAAAAGACAATGTGCCTCTCTCCGTCGCTCTCTTTGTCAGCGTGCGCACACTTGGAAAGCTTGAGATGCTTTGGGCTGTGGAAGTGAAGGAAAGTCCCACCGACTGTGCTCAGGATAACAAAAAGGTTTGGAGAGTGCTGTGACATTAGCTTTGTGGTAAAGACAAAGTTTCATTAAAAAAAAAGAGTACGAAGGATATGCACCAATGCTGTGCACTGTGTCATGCAGCAGAGGGGAGAAAAAAAAAGACTAAAAGCAGTGAAATACATTTCTTTTCTTGTCTAAACCAGACTCGGAGCAGATGAGGCTTGTAAAAGTGGAGTGACACATGACTGCCAAACCCACAGAGAGAAACAAAGTCAGAAACTCATGCTCTCAGTTAGTGGGTCAGTGGAGCACTTTAACTCCTCAACCAGAGAGAAGCAGCAGACGACAACAACAACAACCTCATGTTACTTTACCATCTTTGCAGGAGTTTTCTCCTCTTATCAGGCACAAAGTTTTTTCATTTTTGGCTCCTGATAATCCTCTGCAGACAGCCTCCCCGGGCTCCGAGCCGCCGACAGACTTGCCATGTTCAGTGCATCAACAACAGAAGGCGGCCGAAGTACATCCACATGACAGTGAGTTGTGTCGGTCGAAAAGTAATCAGAGTCATTTTCATTCCTCATCGACTTTCCACAAGTCTGAGCATTTGGCTGCAGAGAGCTGCAGATTGTCAAGCTGCCTGTTGATTCTCCTCTTTCACTTCTCTTTCGCTTCTCTGGCTACTCTGGAGTGTTTGGGGGTAAGGGAGGGAGGGAGGGAGGGAGGAAGGGAAGGAGGGAAGGCAAGAGTGTCTGAGAGGGGGAGGAGAAAAGCTTTCCCTTTCAGAGGAAATCCCCCTCGAGGCTTTTCAGAGTTTCTTCGCTCTTGCTCTCGCGCTCTCTCTCTAACACTCTGGCTTTATCACACACCCAACCACACCCACAGTCACAGTCACACTAGTCCACAAATGGATACACAAAAGCATGCCAGCCAGTGCAGACACACTCACTGATTGTGTGTGTGTGTGTGTGTGTGTGTGTGTGTGTTGTGTTACTCTATGTAAGGTACGACCTCAAACAGTCTCACATCCTACTTTGTCATGCATGTAAACACACATGCTCATGTGCACGGATGCATACACACACCTCTGGCCCGGCATCAGAGAGCTGCAGAAATCCAGCCCCTCGTTTGTGGCCCCTTTCTTTCTATTTTAATCACTGGGAGGTTTTAGAAAGCTAAGTCACTCTTTTCTCCTCTCTCCTTTTCCCCTCATAGACTTCCACTGTCTGCTTCAGGCTTTCTCATTTCCTTTCTTCAGCAATTGTCTTCCGGCAGACTGCCCAGTCTTTGACTCGTATCAAAGCGGAAGGGCTTCCCTGCAGAGGACCAAGCCAAGCAGCAGGCATGAGAAAAGTGCCGCTATACCTCTACATTAGGCCAGAGGAATGCAGGGTTACACCCCTCTTGACTTACATCTGGAGCTGGAAGTTGTATAGAATAAGAAACATAAGACCTGAAGAAGAAGAAGTGAGGCAGAGAAATTCCTCGAGGAGAAAGACTGACAGGCCGTCGTTTATTTCTCTCGGCTGAAGGCCAGAGAATGAGCGAGAGCGAGGCGGGTTTGACACCCTCCGTCTGTTTCTTCACTCAAATTCCAGAAATGGCACGAGAGCTCATCGCTTCATTTAGAGAAGAAATGACAGAATGTATTTTCTTTTAATCCAAAGTTTTTATCCAGCAGGTGAAAGTTGCAGCTGGAGATATAAAACCGAAGCCTGCCTCAGTCTCCGGCGCTGCGGTTTCCCACTCTGCAGAAACTGCAGTCTCTTGAACATTCCTCACATGTTTTTCTTTCACGGCAAGACAGCCATGCTAATTTGTCTTTCACCCTAAACCACAAAAATATGTAGGTGACTTTCTTCACATGCGTTAGACTACTCCACCCCCCCCATTTCTCCTCTTTGTGTCGTTCTCGCCTTCTCCATCATTTCCTTTCTTTCCATGCCTCCTTGACAAAGGATCATAACTTGTGGCTTTAATGTGCACAGTTGTTTTCAGAGGGGATTAAGAGAACAGTAAGAAAAACAGCAGGTCCTTCATGAAGTCTCTGCTTTGGTCTTCGTCTGAAACACTCAATATTTGGGATCTTATTTGCGAGAGAGAAAAGAATGTACTGAAGCCAAATGAGCTCATTAGATCATCAACAGTTTACTTAATGGTGATATTTATGCCATAACTTGCATTATAACAAAATGTCAACACACTGACATTTTATCAAGGCATAAAGCAGCAATCACAAACATCCAGCAGATGTAGAGGAACATTCATCCGACAGTCGTATCGTGTCAGTTCTCCTTCCAGCTCTGTCGACCGACGTATTTCGCAAAACAATGTTTGGCTCAGATCGACCACTTTTCTCATACGTATCATCTGCACGCTTTATCTGTGACTCCAGCTGATTTATGAGAATATGGGGCAGTTGGCTCTTCTTTTCATCTCTTTTTTTGTACACTCATTGTCAAGGTCTAGACCAGTCCAGGCCGTCTCCCCCACCAGAAACGTGACGGTGAAGCTGAGGTCGGCCTGGATGAAAGTGGGCCGCAGCGGGCTGACACTGAGTTTTGATCCCTTTCCTGCATGAAAACCAGATGGTCTGTCCATCTAAACTAACAGAGCGGATGGTGGAATGGGGTTGGGGGGTGGGTGGTGGTGGTGGAGGGTGGAGGGTATGGTCTGCTCTTGCTCTGTGAGTCACAGAACAGGGAGATTTGATAGGGTGCTGTTAAAAATGCAGACATAAACACTCATAGGAACACAGACGTTGAACCAGACAAACCTAGACGGGGGAAATGTACACAGATAGAGGACAGAGGGGCGAGTGCTCTGGAGATGCTGCCAAAGCCAGGAAGTTTGAAGCACACACCCACATCGCTTCATTAAGCAGCCATATAAACACATACGTACATACGCTACACTTCTACTTCAGTACAGACACAAACACATATTCTCACACATACTTGCACGCAAGCAGTAAATAACAAAATACCCCCTGACAACTGCGCCTTCCCCTCCACGCTGCATGTCTAAATTCTTCCCAGTGAGTGGGAGAGACTCCTGAGGCGAGTGAGCAGGACCCCTTTTAGTGTTTACTTCAAACCAGCACTGGCCTCCCATGTACACTAAGACACAGCAGCCTACAGTCTATAAAGCATGACTCACAGTGAGTGTACACACTAATTGTCATTAAAGGATTAGAAAGCACCAACTCTCCTCGGGGCAATCTACCTCCTGCATCACTTCTTGGATCAATTATCTAACTCCATTTGCTCTCCAAGCCCATATTCATTAGGTTTATGTGTCGTGGGTTGTTTTCATTTAACGCAAGGAAAGAGAGGAGCAGCCTCAGCACTGGTGATCCGTCGAGTGTATCCGCTTCTTGGATCAGGCCCAAGCACTTCCTGTGTGACATTATTATGAAGTCTACTGTCTGAGTGACGAACGTCTGGACAGCTCTCAGCTGCAGTCAGTCCAGCCTTGATGGGACGAGATGAAGGGAGGAAGGAGAAGACAAAGGGGTTATCTGTCTCGCGCTTCGTTCTCTTTCCCAGGGAGAGTGACCTTATCAGCAGAGATCTGCTGCTGTGACTGTGACATCATTTCCTGCCTGACCCCAGTCTGTCAAGATTAAGGGGCCCTCAGGCTTGTGATTTAGAGACCTTTGGTTTGTTCTTTCAACAAACAGAAGGGATAGAAGTCCAGGCTTCTCCCCTGTTGGTATCTGTCTACACCACAGATGTGTTTTTTGTGTGTGTGTGTCAGGTATTTCTGTCTCTCTTGTTAAAGACAGGATTTAAGGCATGTTTTGAGTAGCATGTCACTCTGTGTGGTGCTTGAGAATAAGAACAAAAATAAGGGTCTCGTGAAGATGGTACCTACACAAGAGCATTCCTTCAGGGTCAGTGGGACTTTTGCATGTGTGTGCTTGTCTCTCACCGTCGGCTCAGGTGCCGCTGAGCGACGCACCGTGACGCTAAATGTTCCCAAGTGTTCATTTCCCCTGTAATTGTAAATCCATTGGTCTCTCAAGTTCTGCATATCACGCTCCATTTTTACGGCTAATAAAAGACAGGACAGAGACGCCTCCAACACTTTAAATTGCTTTCCATCTGTCCCAATTTAATAGCTTTTGTTCCCACTGAGATTTTATAATGAGACATCGCAGTTTAATAGTGAGGGAAGGTCTCGCTGGAACACAAACACGTCCTTTTGTCAGTGTAGACAAAAGGACAAAAGAAACGGTATCTTGCTTTTTAAAAAAAGACAAAAAATAACATTCACTAGAGAAAGTATTTTCAGAGTAACCACTCATTTGATATGCAAAGAGTAATTCATAAAACTGTGCTTAAACAAACCGAGCACACCACTCTCCCTGCAGCCACTGATCTCCATATACATTCATGATAATCCCTGGTTGCCGAGGCTCAGATTCCCCCTTGGTCTTGCTCTCACCACCACAGATAATACTCTCACATCATGTTGTTATTATATCACAAAATCCTGTTTGTGGCAAATCCACAATATGAACTTCAATCCCCATGTTGGAAAACAATGTGCTTTGCCCACTCAACTGCAATCTATGGATATAGCCTGGATGTGTCTGTGTGAGAGCTTTGAAGATCAAATGTTGTGGCAAATGGACCGTGCATGCACTGCAGGAGAGGAATGATGCATTAAAGACTTCCCAAACTGGAAACATATTTGCCATAGCTGGAAAGAACAAAGCATATGTTTTATATATTTTCCCTAGGGTTTGAGTGGACGTTCAAGTGGGCAATTCAGTGGTTTACAGATATCACATTGATTTACTGTAAAGTAATCGAGGACTGTGCATGAATGTTTCTTCTGAGACAGTTTGATCAAATTAAATCAAAGGCTTTTCCGGCTCTGTGTATGTGAAAGCTAAAGAAGTAAGCATTTAGATGTCGCAGGGATTATTATCATATGTGAAACTCTCGTGGTAGACCCACTGAGCTGTTCCACATGTTTTGGTCGGTCCCTTTCTGTCTCGATGTGTTTTCCTGCGAGTCACAGCGCTGAGAGGCTTCAACCCCAGCTGGCCACCGCTGGGTGCTGGTCCAGGGTAGGAAGCAGGTGTGAACAACAGCAGACAAGCCAGAGGGGGGAAAAAAATGGCTACAAGCTAAGGCACTATGTGGGAATTGTGAGACACTTGTTTTAAAAACTTTTGTTTCCCACTTTCTCCCAACAAATGATTCAGAGTGAAAGTGTCACTTGTCTTCTGAGGATGTAACGCTCATTACCCAGCAGAAAACAGAAATGCCATGCTGTAGATGAAAACCAGACGGAAGCTATTGCTCTCAGTTCCTCGCCACCAGTGAAGCAAAAACGATAAATTTCACTGGAGGGTATTGCCAAAGGGGAAACCACGTCGTCACCCAAACAAACAGATGAATAAGTCAGGACGTTTTGATATTTTATCAGGCCCAGCTCTAGTGCTGGAGTCATGCAATCCTGGCAGACAGTGAAGTCAAACCTCCAGCTATTCCAGCTGTTCGCAAGATGCTTCCAATTCCAGTGTAGTAAATAAATGAGCTCTTTTTGCTGCCTTTTTTTTTTTTTTTTTTTTAATATATTTGAAGTGTTTTCTTAACAAGTCAATCCAGGTAAAGACTCAGAATCACAACTAGGACATTGACCTGAACATTATGACTTTTCTTTTTAAGACAAGGATAGTGGAGAAAGACAGGAAAGAGACACTGGGGCAATGACACTGGCACAGATGTACAGATCGGCACTGTTGGGAATCGATCCGGCGATCACTGTGTTGATTATTGCCAACATGGGACGTGCTCTTAACCACTGATATTATGATTTATGATGCGATGAAATAGTGATTCTTTGAGATTAAAGAACATTAGCATGTTAGCATACATTTAGTTATCAGTAAAATGAGGTAGCTTTGACACAAGTGACTGCTTTGTTGACTAAAAAGTTACAATACCTTTTACTTAAGTGTAGTTTTTGCTTCTGTTAGTTACTCGGTGTAGCATGCAATATTAGCATTAATCTAAAAGTACGACAGAGGCTAGTTAGTCTTTATTTTTACTTCTATTTTACCTAACTGTATGTGTCTGAATTACTTTCTATTATACACACTGGCCGTGGCAGATATGATTAAATAACACGAGTACTAGTGGTCCAAGTCAATGAACGTCATGTGAAGCAACAATACACTGCCTGTTTAAATGCTAACCAGTCATTCTATGTAATAATCACAGGAAGCTTTTCCCTGCATGGGAAGTCACTGGACTGAGGTAGTGATTAGGATGCCCAGGAAGACGGCACCAAGGCAGTGTTTAATGGTTAACTTTCCACTCCGCTTGCTTGTGCAAGCAAAGCTGTCGACACAGTGGTGTTTTGGAAGAGTGGTATATGAAAACAACGCCTGCTGCTGGAACCATGAGAAACAGGGAGACCCAAACATGCAGCTGAGTCACAGATAGACTGCTGTGCTCACAGACAATGTTGTTTCAGGTGAAGTGGGGGACAACAGGTGTGTGTGTGTGTGTGTGGGAAAAGAGGAGCTTTGGAGGAGATGTGCTCATGCTTCTCTGCTCTTTGACTAAAGAGCTTACTGTACAAATACTGTTTTACTGTACTGACTGAGATACAATGATTAGCTCTCCAGATCCATTAATGAGACAGTTAAAAGCAGGAAAAAGGCCACAGTGACCAGTATCAACAACGATTTATGGTGTGATTCACAGAGTCTGACATGTGAGTAAACATGGGTGTTAATTTTGTTGGGAAAGCCCGAGACAACAACACAATAATGTGTGAGCTTGATTAAATACCACTGAGTCACCACGAGACTGTGTAAATCTGATCCGTCAGCTGTCCCCACCCTCTCTTCCTCTCTCTTTCCCGGTATCTGTCTCATCAAAGGTCTCCTCGGTGTCTCTCGGGATCATTTCTCTCAGACTTCCTCTAACTGCTTCACCTTCGCTGACACTGATCTCTCAGCACTCCTCTCAATCAGCTATTTCCTCTGTCTCTTTTCCTCTCCCCTTTTCTTTTCTTCTCTCATTAATTCCTCCTCTCTGTTCCTCACCCTTTGCTAAGCCCATTCTTTAACCCAGTTGAACTCAGTGTTTTTAGCTCTCTTGTCTCTTCTCTCCCTCCTTCTTGCAGTTTTCCTTTTTCAGCAGTAAGCACTTCAGAAGCAGCTGTTGGGAGGTGGCTGCCTTTTTTTGACTGGAGCTAATCTGTCTGATTTATCACTTGGTAACTGGAACTTGAACTGGACAAAGTCGTTAATCCTTGACTGAGACTCTGAGCATGAAAAATTTCTTATAGGTGTATCATTACTTTAACATTTCACCTCTGTTATTTCAGTCTCTGTCTTGTAATTTCTTCTCTCTTTGTACTTCAAAAGCACTTTAGTTCAAGCACCAAACCCTAAATTGTTTTCTGCCTCGTCGTCTTATATAAAGTGTTTACGGTAGTTTCGCTCAATTTCTCCAAGTCTCAGCTGTGCCTGCTTTGCTTGCTTTCTTTGGGTCGTGGCTGTGGGTGCAGCAGATGTTTTGGCTAACCATAAAGCCGCACAGCGCTGGACCGACAGCCTAAAGGACCAACCCAATGCACAACAGCAACATGATTTACTCTTCCTGTGATAGAGATCAAGGAACAAAGGCCAGCGCTAAGGGACTGTACGAAAATTATTAGAGGGGGAGAGGCAGGCAGAAATCATTTCCCTCTAACAGAGTTGATAGTTACTGGATGGTCGAGTTGAAGAGGACAGTTTTAACATAAAAACACATCCACTGCCTCCTGTTTAACTTCATCTTCTTTGAGATGTTTCTAAACTGGGGGTCTGCCTGTGGTAAATAAAACTGATTGGACATGATTTGAAAACACACACCCCTGTTTATGTAAGGTCTCGCAGCTGACAAGTCGCACAAGAGCAAAAACCAAGCCATAAGATCAAAGGAGCTGCCTGCAGAGCTCAGGGACAGGATTGTGTCGAGGCGCAAGTCTGGGGGAAGGCTACAAAAACATTCTGGTGCATTAAAGGTTCCCAAGAGCAGAGTGGCCTCCATAAGTCTTAGATGCAAGGAGCTCAGAACAAACAGGACTCTTTGTGGAGCTGGCTGTCGGGCCAAACTGAGAAATCAAGGGAGAGGGGCCTTTGCAAGAGAGGTGACCAAGATCCTGGTGGTCACACTGGCTCAGCTTCAGAGATCCTTCACAGTAGAGAGGCCAGACGGAAACTTCTCCTCAGAGAAAGACACATTAAAGCGCCTGAAGGACCCTCGGTCTGTGAGAAACAAGAATCTCTGACTGAAATGCTTGGCCTCATGTTGTGAAAATCAAGCACCAGCCATCACCTGCTGAATACCATGCCTATGATGAAGCCTGGTGGTGGCAGCATCATGCGGTGGAGGTGGTTTTCAGCAGCAGGGAACATGGAACAAGGAGAAGAGAGGAAAGTACAGAAATAACCTTAATGAAGCTTGAGGACATAAGACTGGGCCAGAAATCCACCTTCCATCAGGACAATGACCTTAAGATCACAGCCAAGACAACGTAGGAGTGGATGAAGGGCAAATCTGTGAACGTCCTTGAGTGGTCCAGCCACCGCCACAATTTGAACCCAATCAAACAATCCTGGAAACGGGTGTCAACCAACAGTCCGTGACCAGACAGATCTGGAGAGGAATCGCATTTGATGGATTTGCAAAGACCTTGCTTTGTAATTCTGTGTTATTTATTGGAGATTGATGGGGGGAGGTCAAAATACTGACGAGATGAAAACCGAGTTCTTTGCGAGACAGAATCACCAAACAGCAAAATGAAGTCAAAAGACTGACTGTGATTCCTGCTTAAATAAACAACCTGAGAGAGAAGGAGAGAGGGCAGCAAAATGAAACTATCTTTATTCAACATATCCAAGCTACTCTTCAAACATTTGCCTTTATTTTACCCCTGGTGTTGTGATCCAACTGATAAGTAAGGGGTCTGAATACTTTCTGAATGGACTTTATGAACCTGCAGTGTAAGTGTTTGACCACTAGGTGTCAGCTTTTGTCAACTGTCTAAATTGTGTTTGGCCTGTAATTTGAGAAGCAAAGAAGTAAAGTCACTGCTCCTCAGCAGTATGTGCTCTCAGCTCTCTGTTTTACATCTACATATCATAGCCCGACTTCAAAGTATCTGAAATGAAAAAGAGCTGACAGGAAAACTTCCCCTTAAAAGGACAAGATGATGCAGTGAAACGAGACTGAACCAAACACGGACTAATGATAAGTGTTTCCCCTCTGCTGCCAGGTGAAGGCAGTTTTTAACCCTGGCAGGGTAAATTGATCCAGATGGCATATGTACTCAGCATTTACAGCCTTATGGCCTCCTCCTCACCTGCTTCCTTGTAAGGCATTATTATCGTCGTCACAGGACCAGAACACATCTGGCTGACTTCAAGGTTATCACATCTGTCTTTACTAGGAGGATTTTCCAAGTTTGATAAGATCTGTATTTACTCCAGCTTCTCTGGTGGTGGCACGTTGTCGCAAAGGGACGTGATATACACCAAACTGGTGTGGTGAAGTGTTATAGTGTGTGAGCTGCGAGTCAACAATGAAACTACGATCAAACGGATTAAGCTCTGTAGATATAAAAACATAACACACATTCAAGTCGTCACACGTGATGCATTTTGTGTGTGTGTGTGTGTGTGTGTGTGTGTGTGTGTGTGTGTGTGGATACCCCAGTTCGCAGCTGTGTAAGCAAACCACCTGACAGAGACATTAGTGGAAACGAGCCTAGTCTATAAGCACTTGTTTAGATTACACACACACATGCACAAAGACACACAAAGAAGCGGATGTGCTCTTAAGGGGGCATGTAAGATGTGTACCATTTATGCTAAGTGTCAGAGTCTGCAGTCAATGCATTATGCAGCGTACATCGTCTAACCTTTTAAGATAATGATTGAAAGCTCAATTCTCAAAATGTCAAGAAGTCAAGAACAGCCACCCACTGGATTCCTGACAGATGCTAAAAGCAAAAAAATAAAATAAAATTAGAAGAAAATGGGAAATAAACAGATGAAGAACTGATTCTCACTGATTTATTTGATGATTACTTAATGTATCCAATACATTTTTATGTCCCTGCAGGGAAATAAGTCTGAGTACAAGTGACGTTATCCTCACACACTGTTGTTACTTGACATTTTTTCTTTTTATGAATCGCTCTGGGTTTTACATTTCTGAAAGTCTCAAACAACCACAGGTTTCAAACCACCGCATGTGTTGTTTTTTTTTATGGGTTTACGGACACACCTGTCTGTCTGTGCCTGTGTTTGTGCAGGATTGTAAGGCTTTCCGTTCAAAAGCCTTTAAAAGCTTTTATGTGGGAAATGTGACCGTGCATCTGTGGAAATGAAAAAAAACCAAACCAAACAAAACAAACTAATGATAGAAAATCCAGGATTAATATAGTCGCTGCATCAAACATGAAGCAAACTGCACAATCGATTGGGTTATATTTATCCACACAGGCAAAGGTGGAGCTTTTTTAATTCATGATTTTTTGGAATGTTGTTTGTTTTAGATCTTTAGATTTTGATGTCTGTATATTTTTCTGCACTTTGGAAACAATCGTGCTTCCGACAATCGAATCTAACAACTGAAGGACTAAAATATAGACTCAGACATCGTCAGAGCAGGGAGAGGCAGCTGACCCCCACAGTGGCCACAGGAAGCTATTAAAAGGTCATGACCTTTTAGTCTCCATGACTCAACATAGTCTAGAAAGAAAACAACAGATTCTCACACACACACAGACGCAGTGACCAACAGGTGGGACCCCCGTGATGGAGGAGAATATTCCCAAACAGGAAAGTCAGTGAAACTACTTGTGTCTTTGTGCAGGCTGAGGGGCCCACAGGTAGGAAACGTGACCTCTGGGATCAAATGAATGGATTTTACCTCCATAACAAATATGTCGACCTACTTTGTCCCACCAGCTTTTGTCCACTCAAATCCAGCAGAAACAGCTCAATGTCATATCTGACAGCGAGGTCTCTCACACAAAAGCTCCAGTATCACATTTCTTGCCCACACAATATTGCGTATATATGTTTCTTATGCAAATGTCTCAAACAATGTCCCAGACATGTTCACAGACACACACATGCACACAAATGAAACATAAAAGTAAAAAGAAAGGAAACATAAAAATAAAAAAAAGAAATAAAAGAAAGATAAGAACAGATGGCCGTGATTCCTCCACAGGATTCGGAAAAGATCTGAAACCTGCGCTGAGACAGCTGAGCAGATACGAGCTTCAAAGCGAAGCCTTAGTTAAAAGTTATATCCCAATTAGCTTCACCCGCCATCCTTCGCTGCCACTGAAGATAAACTCAAAAGTAAAATCCAATATTACAAGATTCACATTTTTTAATAGTATACCAACTCTAGGTCAAAGCGAGAGAAGGAAAGCTTTTTCCGTGGTGCTTGACTGTGTTCACTGAGGCTGTGACGTGTTTTCTTTGGCATTTTTAGTAGTTTACCACCTCAGCACCACCTCCCATTGAAGCCACTGCACTAAAGGGTGTTACATATTATTGCTTTCAGCAGCCACCATGGAGGGTTCATGCTCCTGGAAAGTATTCATATGTTGAAAAAGCAAATTTGCAAATTTCCTGTGACCTTAACATCACCTCGCAGCCAAGGTGTGCATTAAATATTAACACAACCCCTCTAGGCTTAAAGTATGGGAAGGTGTGAGCCTCATCCATGCAGACAGGCCTGGAGGCAGAGGCTTTAGCACACTCCCACACTGTTGCTTTTCACACCTGGAGGCCAACAGAAAGTTCTCCGAGCTGATCTGAGCTGCCTCATCAAACCCCAAGTTACCATCCGATCACTGTAGCCTGTGTTGTAAGATCTTAATTACACAATGTTTTACTGCAAGATTTAAAAGAAGAAGAAGACGACAAAACGTGGTTTGAACTTACCTTGTAGTGTCACTTGATAACAGTTTTCCATTTACACATTCAGCTATCAAAGGAGAATCAGTGTGATGCCATGTGAAATCTGCTCTTCGTCACACAGGACGCTGAAGGACACACTGCAGCAGCATGTCATGTCCTGTGCAACAGGTGTAGCCTTGGAGGAAGGGTGGAAGAAAAAGAAAGAGGGTGGGCTGGACATGTGTTTTGGAGAGGGGGGAAGGGGGTGGAGTCGATCTATAGACCTGTTCTGGTGGGAATTTGTGGTTGTGCTACAGCAAGCCTTGTTTTTGTGCACCATTTATTCATCGGCTTTTATTCTGTGTGTCTCTTTTTCAGAGCACAGTGGAACAAAGGCCGTGGTCCACGACTGTGTGCCCTGATTCACTATGAAGCCTCCAGCGATTATTTATGAGGCAGCTGCTGCAGGTAAGTAGGGATGCACGTGGATATAATTATCAGCCCGATATTGGCCGATAATTATCAGCCAGAATACACAGTTATCCTGTACCCAATCATGACAATACTAGGGCCAATTATAATCAGCCAACATGCCTTGATTTCACTCATTTTCAGTCTCTTTGCCCTCTAAGTTGATTTGAAACAATAACAAACGTTGATTATAACGTTGAACATAACTATTCTTGTTTTCGTTGTGATTACAGTAGTGATGTTGGTTATATTATTTGGTTAAGTCAGAGGCAGAGCTATAATGTTAAATTCATCTTTCTTAACCTCAGGTGTGAATATAAACTATTAAAAATGTTATCGGTGGGAAAAAAAGAGTTATGCTGCATCCCTACAGATAAGGATTGGTTGGCATTTTGTTTTTTATTTACTGTTAATATCTTTTGCTTTAAAGTTTTCTCTTCAACTGAAGTGTTTGAACTCCTTTTCAAAATGATGAAATCAAGAAAAACACTAAAACAAACTTCAATCTGTGCAACACTAGAAACAAGTGACTGCCCTCATTGAAGGCTCCGCTGAGAGCGCTCTCGCCTTCATAAGAGATCGGATGGTGATAGAGGTTGCTCGAGGTCACCTCTTTTGAATAAATATAGCTGTGTACTATCTCATGCACAGCCCGACCCTGTTCTCGCTGTGTGCCCAGTGTGCCTGCCTTCCACCCGTCACACACAAAATGGAGCTCTGAATTTGGGTCAAGCAGCCCCAGGAGTTACAAGGCTGTCTTGTTCAGACTGCATCATCATTGCATGGATTATAGTATGTGTTCTGCAACATTTCTCATGATCACAAGTTTCTCTTTGCACTGCTGTGGGCTCACATGCTTTGATAACAACATTATGTAGATTGAACATGGTGCCATGTTAAGTACGAGAAGAACCGTACAGGTCACAGTGGAGCCGTTACCAGAGGAATCACAAACACAATTTAAGTGCTTTTATCTGACAAAGATGAGTGTTGTAAGAGGCACTAGGCCTCCAGATGCATCATTATATCTTGAATGCTTCCAACTAATTTCTATGTTTTCACTCATTTTTGTTTTGTTTTTTTTTCCCCAGAGTCTCACACAGTAACATGTTGTGTTTGGCTTAACTGGATTATTTTTTTTTTATCACTGTTCATGGTCCTTTTTAAAGCTTGAAAGGGTCAAACTCAAACTCCGATGTTAAAAAACAAATAGTTTCACTTTCTTTTTCTCGTCAATTCATTGACGCTGGTTGCAGAGTCACACATTTCTGCCTCTTTATTTTAATAACTTTAGTCTCAATAGATTAAACCTTTGATGTACAGTTTAGATAAAGAGAGATAAAGTGAAATCACTTATCCCAGAATCTTTGATGTGTTTTAACATTTTGTACCAAAAAGGCAAATTTGAACTGAATAATTTTGAAAATGCTTGATTTTGACTTAGATATAACCTCATATTTAACATATAAGGTTAAATAGATTATAAAAATCATGAATCATGAGTGGAAATATTGGAATATTTATTTCATTTCAGGCGGTGACGGCCTTCAACACAAATTGTTTTCATCCGATGGAGATTACATGTTCAGATTTTGGATTTCCTGCGACTTCACACGCTCAACCATCCACTACACTGCTCACAGTTTATTGTATGTAGTGTAGAGTGCACTCCATGCAGTGCCTTTCACTTTCAAGCCTGCCTCAGCAGGACTGTGCCTGCTCCTATGGAGAAGATGTTATCACCAGCTCCCTGCTGTGCTGTTCATGCAGAGATGTAGGCCAGTTTAAGTCTCAGCACTAATCCGTCACTCTGCAAGTCTTTAATTATTGACAGTGGTTCAGTGGCCGGCCACGGACCTGATGTGTTTTCACACAAAGTGAGGCCTTTGTTACATCCAGACAATTACGTCTAATCAATAGTCAGAGTCTGGTGCACTGCAATGAGAAATCTCTTGATTGTAAAACATCAGGAAAGAGGGAGATATAGATATCTTCTTTGAAAAGGCTGTTCCCCATATTTTTAGAAATAATAATTATAATAATTAAATCTTATGTAAACTTTTGGCCCACAATGAGATGCATTGTTGTGATCACTCTCTTTATAATGACATAAAAAAGGTTGAAACCACACACAAGTAAATAAGTAAAGACAAAACCACCTGTTTGTTTTTTGTTTTTTCTTCTTTCCTGTGTTTCCAAACAACCACTCTGCTTCCATTTTATTTATAGCATGTTTCACAGTGTAAGATGCAGTGACAAGCAGCTGGTGGTGATCACAGTCAATCTGACAGCTCAGTGTTCTTGGCTAAATTTACTCTTGTTACCTTTTTCCTCCCAGATAGAGAAGAACTTGCTCGAGGCGTTGGGAGATTTCTAGCAAAATAACTAATGAAAGCCCAAGATTTGAAGTGCTGGAAATAAGGACGCTGATTCAAATCTGCATGTAGCATAAACAGAAACCCTAATGAGGCTGGGTCTTCTTGATCTGCTGTTGCTGCTGCAGGAGCTGTATGGTTCTCTGAGAAACCCAAGTGAAATATTAGGAATTCAGCGTTTCTTTGTGTTGCCCTTCAGATCTTATTGATGAGATACGCTGTGTGTGTACACATGACTGCGCTCTTCCGTAGGAATACTACTCCTTCCTTAGGCTAACTCCGACTTCAAAGATGTGTATTTTTGGTAAATATGACTCATTTCCTCCTGTCAGCACAGGGGCATACAGTACATCCAAACTGGCATGTTGTCTGAGGCAGGAATACCGTTGTGTGTTGTATGAATGAAAAACGAATCCTGGGCCTTTCGCAGGAAAAACCACACAATATTTATAGTTTTGCATTCAGTAAAAATAATCCTGATGTTTCACATAATGTTTAAAATGTGCACCTTTTTATAGCAAAGCATTTCAAGAGAGTAGCCCTGCTCAAAATCCTCCTGCAATCCCTCAGTTTAACATCTGAGCGGCTTCACATGAGAAATCTTTGTGTTTGCAAGAAGTCCGACCACCAGTGTCTTAGATGTTATTAAAAGCCTCACCACAGGCCCGATCAATGCAGACAGTCCTGCTGTGCTTTGTGCCACTGTTGAGAAAAATAACTGGTGCAATATGGTGAGCTGGATGATCAATAACTCCAGTCATCTCTCTTAATCCCCCAATGCCAAACACATACAAATTAACCAGGAGAGGACCGGCTCATCAGTGCTGTTCACCTTGACACCGTCAGCAGCTTACCAATGATTCATAAATACACATCATAGATTTACAACAGACCAAACCAGAACCAGATTTACATGTATAATTAACAAGAGCATTAACTCAGTCTTCTAGTATAGTGATGCACTTCCTCATACAATTTCAATTAGCTTTTCAGTATTCATCCTGCAGTGCCACTACTCTTAAAAAAACCCTGACCACATCAGAAACAGTAACTCGTTCTACACTTATATATATGGAGAGTTCAAGCATAAAACTTTTATGTGCCACTTTTATGCTCTAAAACGAGTTACTCGCACAGGCACTATCTCTCTACATGTCAAGTCAGTTTGATTTTTATTTTTATTTATATAACCCCCAAAACCACAAATCACAGATTTTTCCTCAGAAGGCTTCACAATCTCTACAACATGACATCCTCCCTCTGTTCTCAGAGCCTCAATTCAGATAAAGAAAACGTCGACAAAACAGATCAGCAAGAACAAATGGTGAGTGGAGATGAAGTCTGAAGCGATTTATCTAAAACCAGAAAACTATTGTGACATAAAACACACACCCTGCTGGCAATGAAACTAATTACTAACCCTTCCAAGTTGTGACAGAAATAGATTTAGTGTCAAATCATTAAATATTTAACTTGTTTATTTACCCAAATGCAACTCATATTTGATGATGTTACGTCATTGTCGTAATTTATGCAAATTGAAAAGCTGATTTGGCTTTTGCAAAAATGAATCGAGCAAACTCCAGCACTCGGTTTCACATAAGCACTCTTACTGCAAATTGAAACAGTTGATCCTAAGCCTCTAAAATATGAAAACCAACCAACACACACGTTCAGACTTTTACACCACATCCCCATAAACATACACACACACACACACTCTGATGCAGCCCTGAATGACCCTGTACTCTGTCTGTACTTGTACCTCGACAGTAGCATTACCTACACAGTCGTATGAAATATTAAATGGAAGCTAGTTTTTGATATCCAGCCACTGTGAAGCTGCCTCGGTTACTTCATCTACACTTCTGTTGCAGTTGTGTGGGAAAACACAATAAGTGCTGAAAAGTTGTTTTTGAAGGTATCGTTCTGGTGTAATTGCGAAGGAGGGAGGCGGGTGGAGAAAATGCATCAGGCTGAAAGACAAATGAGAAGTGCTAAAATGACAGTGAAATCTAGGACGCAGCAAAGGTGTATAATACATGAGCAATAGCAGCCTCTAGTGGATCTCAGAGCATGGGTGGGTGGGCGGGCAGCCACTTGGTGGAAACTCTGTGATGGAGATATTGAAGACTGTGTGTGTGTTTGTGTGTGTAAGTGAAAGAGAGTGTGAGAATATGTGGGTGTTCAGACATGAGTTTTTTTGTGAAGTCTCCACATACTGTAAAAGTGTGGGTGTGTGCCCCCAGAGCTCGAAAAGTTGTTAAACAGAGAAATGTGGCTGCAAGCGAAGACACTCACTGTGTGTGTGTGGGTGTGTGTGTGTGTGTGTGAGAGCACATGTGAGCACGCTGTGTGTGTGTCCTGCTGTGTTTCTGAATAAAATTTGAATGTATTTGATTTCCATTTACAGTCTTCAGAAAAGACGATGCTGACGCATGGCGGTGGTGAAGAGCTGCACTGTCAACGCCTCTCAAACGGCGTAAATAAAAACAGCCAAGTTTCAGATGCGAGGTCTTCTCAGCAGACGCAGCGTTAATTGCCGTTTCCGCCATTTACATATGAAGATGTCAAAAAAATCTGTATTCTCCAGCATGTTGCTGTATGTCACGTTGTGTGTTTGATCATCACAGCGCTGCAGCAGAGACACTGGAGAGTTGGATGATGTCATGATCTCAAGGAAATACAGCAATGCACTGCAACAACAAAAAAAAAAAACACAAATACAAACACACAATGTAATTAATCATAAGGCTGAACAGCTTTGCAGACGTGGTTGTGACAGTAAGAAAAAAAACAAGAGACATTGTGTAAAGGAAAAAAAAAGTCCCTCTTTGCTTGAATTGCTCACAACTCATACCCAGGCTCAGGCTGTAAACTGTGATAAGGGCCACGAGGCGATATTGCTTTATTTTAAGAGGTCACTAAGGTCGGGGCGATGGGGTGTTGCTGTCTCAGATAGTTTTGGATGCCAGTTTCTCATGTTGAGAGAAGGGCTGGGCTCAGGAACAAAAAGTTCTGTTCCTATACAGAGGGATATTAGCGTCACTACAGTAGTTTAAAATAGACACGTGGATGAGGATGTTCAGGTTTATATACGCTTGGCTTCATAAGTGTTGCACAGAGCTGTAACACTGTGTTGCATCTATAATGGCAGCAAAAACAAAGAAATGTATGACCTGAGCTCAGTCATTCTGAAGGACACATATCTGGGAATTAATGTAAATTATGTAAAAACCAAAACACAAGCTACAAGATTGTTGGATAGTTCATTTTTGACAGAGGGAAATTATGGTTTCTAGTCAGGTTTTGGCTTGTTTTGTGTGATTGTGTCAGAGAAAGTGTTTGTGTGTTCATGTATGTGTGAGACAGAGTCCAGCGTTCAGTCCTCAGTGATAATCACAGTCCCTCTGGTGTTAGTTTTCACATACAGGCGAAAACAAATACACAACCAGGATGGGGATTTTAGTGTAAAAGAAGTTGTAGTGAATGTTGTCGCTGTGAGAACATAAAGCAGAAACAAAAAAAAGAAAAAGTAATTGTGTCTTAAGAGTTTTGATTCTTACTGTTAATGTAGTTATTTCACTTTTACTGGATTTGGCTCATTTGCATTAGACGCACAGTTGGGAAACCCTCAGGGATACAGCAGCTTTCAGCATTTTGTAAAAACAGAGGAAAGGATGCCTGAGGAGAGATGGAAAGATAAAGACAGAGCACAGAGCTACACAAGCATATACGTACGCTCGCACACACATACACACACACACACACATATCGACACAAACACAGTGTCTGCTTTTGCGCAACATTAAAGGATGTCAAATTGGCACAAACATGAAAAGCACAAAGCTCTGAAGCTAATCCAGCACAGACATGTTATGTAATGAGTATGTTTAAAACTTGTGCTGGGATACCACACGGACTCAGAGAGACAGTCCCAGTGAGCTCGGTGATATCACTAACATCACATGGACTATATTCATTCATTACGTTACCGTTAATCTGCGAAGCAAAAAATTAGTTCTTGTTTTTGTTTTCCTTTTGAGTCCCATGTAAATCATAAGAAACATCTTATATGGAGAAAGTTTGTTATTTAAAGTAGCATCATCTCCATCTGCAGCATGAACCATATGTTTTACTGCAGTTCCTTTTTTCATTAAGGGTTGAAATCTGCTCAGAGTTGTTTACAAGCTGCAGTTTGTGCTGAGATACTGATTGCATTACATTTATGTGGCAGATGTGTTTTCCAAAGCAACTTAAATTTATATATTTCTTTAAAAAAACTTTTGCACTGTTCTTGCATTTCAGCTTCTTGCATAAGACGACACAAACTTGTAGATGGGGAGGAGATGAACATGAACCATGTATGCTCAGAAGCCACCTCAGCTCCAGCCTGCAGGGACCTCCTGTAAGTCCAACACAATGTCCTCAGAAGCACAGTGGTATGAGGTTGTGTGTGTGTGAGGGTGATTAAGCGTTGCTGAACATGGCATATGTCCAAGCTTATTAACACATGCAAGGTCATGCATGATGTCGCTGACATGATAACAGACATGTCATGCTATACCTTAGCACTGTGTGAGGTATGACATGACATCTTGTTTTACATTTATTAGATATCCCAGCAGCACTTTGCCGTCAAATTGTTATTCTTAGGCTTTTAATAAATCATTAGAGTATCCACACTGAGAGTCACTTGAATTAAAATAACTGCAGTCTCACATCCTCTTCATCTTTATATATTCTGTAGCAAAAGGCATAGAAACACTTTGCATGAATGTACCAACTGTTTCCAATGCCTTGTAGGCCTGAATAATGTATTAATGTACTTGTGCAGAACAGATGCATTGTAGCCTATATATTTATAATACATAACAGAGTGTTCAGAGAATGAACTGGCAGCTGGTGCTGGTTTTCCCAGCAGATTCGTCTTTGGCAAATCCGCATTCATGTGGATTTGCTCCCAGTTTTTTTTTTTTATTTTCTCAAAGATGGTCAGTTGTCCTGCGTGTTTTGTTCTATATTATGTGTAAAGCCTTTGAGTTCGTGTGCAGTAGATAGCTTTTCACATCAAGTTCCCATCTCCTGTTGAATATGTCAGATCCTCAGGAAAAGGTCAGCCACTGCTTGGACCAGAATTTTTATCACCCAAACACATGACAAAAAAAAAGGCTCCATTTAACTCTGGTTATGCTCTTTACATATGTTCATATCTTTGAGGCATGGCCAACAAACTGCACAGTATTGTCGTTCTTCTGGTCCAAATCGCTGTCAGTAATCCTCTAATCACCATCTACAAATAATCAAGTGTCAAGAGTCACTCTCTGTATCGAGGCATTCAAAACAGCATTCAGTTTAGTGTTGCCCAATACTAATCCATGAGTCTCAATGTTTGTCACAAAGCTGCTTCTGTTCCCATTTGGCTGATTTCATCCCTCCGCCCCCAACTCTTAATGTCCATGCTAGCATTAAGGAACCATCTGTGGCTGTGTTTCATTGGCCCCTGGCTCAAGGCTTTGGTTTTTAAATAGAAGCAATGGATGCATTTGCCCCCAAAAAAAGGAGCACGGTCAGGCTTTGGGAGGGTTTGTGCAGACTTACACTTCCAAAAACAACAACAGGGAAGAGTGTAAAAATTGTTCTTTCCAAAAAAAAAATTGATAGCAAACAAGAGAGTTTCACTCAGGAGGACTCACGTCGTTACCAGCTACAGCTCTATTATATCCACAACCTTTCAGTACATAAGTCAACACAGATTTCTGCTTCTGCAAAATGTCAGAAAAACAAACCGTTCAAGCCACATCAAGCTTTGGCTGCACAGAGATGGGATTTACATTCATTCAGTACCTTTGTGATGATTACTGTGAGGGAATGTGGGCTAAACACACACACACACAGTCAGATGAATGGTTTTACATTCAAATAACTTCCATTTCAGCTTGTCTCATTACTGACAGGGAACCATTGCCATGCAGTTACCATATGTATATGCTTTCAATCAAGTGTAGGCTGTGGTGAGCAGAGGGTCTGCTTTGGAGAGCATGCTGCTGAAGTCCTTACAACAGTGACTCTAGGTGCTTAAATGGACTGAGAATTGACTTGAGAGAGAAAGAGCTGAGGACTGAGGATATACAGTAGGAGAGACGATGTGTGGGAGGAAGAAGTCAAGGACAGAGGAGCAAGAAAAGAGATCAAGGTCAGAACTCAGCAACAGCACAGAATAACATCACATTTTTCCATATGACATGCTATGGCATGATTTGTCAGTTGTGTGTTTCAGGTGCCAGTTGACTGTAAGTACCTCTTTCTCTCAGGCACATGTGCATTTTCTCTATGTGTATTCACCTCTGCAGTGTTTATGCTTGTGTGCAGATGGTGCACACATGTGTGGAGGCATCTGTCTGGGCTTCGAGCCACCGATCATGTGACTGGACGTCTTGAGCCTGACGATGACAATAGGAAGAGAGACACAAGCTCGAGAAGGAGGGGAAAGAAAGCAGTTTGCTCTGGGTTGAGTGAGAGGCAGGACATTTTTCTGACATTTCTTCTGATGACATTTCCACCCTGACCAAGAGAAAAGTAAATACAGAGAAGAGGGGAAAGGGAAACATAGAAACAAAACAATGCAGCAGCATTTCTGCTCCGTGTGTGTCTTCTGATGGACTTTGGTAGCTGGTCTTCCTTTGCAGGAAAATAATTGGTGTGACCTCTGGAAGTCCAGCACAGATCAATTAACTTTGTTTTTGTGTCAGAGCTGTCTTGTTGCCGCCTGACTGAGGCAAAGGTCAGAGAGGCAGCTTGATTGTGCAGGTAGAAAGCCATTCAGCGGTGCATTTGCAGGGTGTAGGTGGTGCGACTGAGCAGCAGGTGAAAGTAAAAAGGGTTTTCATTTTGAAACGAATGGGGAATGTGCTGATGGTGGGGGCACGGAAAGTAATTTACAGATGCACAGATACAGCTGGAAGATGAATTGTGCAATATGTTGCTGTAAGAAATAGAACTGGGAGTTAGAGGTGACATCTCAACACAAGCAGAAATCAACCACGTTAAAGATGGTGGGGAATTTTCATTTATCTGTTGGCTCGGATACAAATGGCTGCAAGTGTGGTGTAATAAAAAAAACAAAAAAACCCCCAATATTATCAACTGTTTGTTTCCGTTTGCTCTGATTCAGTGAGACTGAACTACACAGGCCGGAGATTTAATTCATTTAAATCTTAATCTGTGTGGGATAAAGAATCCAGATCACAATTCATTATAATATACCGTATCATTACAATTATATTTAGAGCAAATCCTGCAGGTTATTTATAAGTGGGGCAATGTAATATGATAACTACCAGAGCACTCTCATCTGATTGCACGAAGATAAAAATTCCCCATTGGCTGACGTAGAAAATTCCTGCAGTACAATGCAGTTCTGATTGCTTAAAAAGCTGAGGCCTGTTTTTTTTCTGTGAGGCGGCAACTGCCCATCGGACATCATCAGCCAACGGCTTCTCCCAATAGTCCCATAAACTCCCCTGCGCTCCTGTCACTGGCTTCAAGCTTCATTTGATGGCATTCAGTCCAGGGCCCAGAGAGTCATGGAAAGAAGCCTGGCTAAAACCAGAATCAACGTCTGCACGCTCCTGCTGTGACCTCCTGTCAAATCCTGAGCTCTGGAAAAGGCTCAGCCACTGTATCAGCTGAGGGCTTCGGAAAAATCTAAATCTGTAATTATCTGTGTAAAAAAAAAAAAAAATACTCAGTGTTTCTGCTTTTATTGTTTTTGATATTTGTGTCAAAATGTGGCTTCTTCATGTGACGGGCTATGTTTGAGCAGCGCAGTATGAACAGCTTTAGGAGCTATAGGCGCAGGCAGCACAGCTCTCATCACATGAACAACCACTCAGACATTTCCTTTGAATTCTCTCACTTCGTCCTTGTTGAGTCATTAATCGCACTGTTTGTTTCTCTGTGAGCAGAATCATGCATTCAGCAGCAGTGTGTTTTACGAGGATGCCAGGAACAGACACGTGTTCTCGAGGGGGGACGTTTTCAGCCACAGCATGGCTCTGTGGAGCCACACAATGCAGGTCTGTCACTGGGTCAGTGAGTTCACCTCTGAAGCTGCTCCACTAGCAATCAGATGGATTTCAGTGAAATTTAGTGCTGCAGACGTTCATGTCCTTGGTTTACAAGCAAAATCTCCACTACAGTCTTGGCTGTGCTTCACAGGTTAGCATCAGCATTGCCCAATAGAGCCATTAGCAAACTGATAAAAATAGATTCTGTGCAGCCTTGGAGAAAATGGAAATTTACATACAATTATTGATAATTTATTTGCAAAAAGATGCATAAATCTCCTGTTCACATTTACGTTTATAGCCTTTTATCTTGTGTCGTGTCCCAAATACCCTACAGCAAGATTTAAAAAAAAAAAAAAACAACAACAAAAAACAGACTGTTGTGGTTGCAGTTATTTTTATTTTAAATCTGAAGATGTTCTGCAGCTTCTTTGTGTGGGAGTGAGCAGCTACTGTACTGAGGCAGCTGGTCCAGGGGGATAAAATAATAATAATGACAGTTTGTAATAGTAGTGGTTGTATTAGATGATGTGAACACCCTCCTGGTGTTGTTGTTCGTTAAAGCATCAGATTATGAACCTATATGCATATAAGACACAATCAACAGCAGACAAGGAGCGCATACACTACTATCAGGGGTATTTTCTGCCTCCCACTACACTGTGGACCACACACCCAGTATATTTGCCATCGTTTTTAAAATGCAGCACTGGAGGTGACAATAAATCACATCATAAGGAGGGATCGTTTGTAGAGCTGTTTGTATCACATTTGAGAGGTGTTGACAGGGCTATATATATATATATATATATATAGATAGATATAGCTCTACAATCCCAGACAGTACAGCATGATGTGTACCTTTTACATATGTTGTGAAAATGTATTATGTGCTATTAACGCTGTTACCGTCAGACCGCTTATTATTACAGGCAGTGAGAAATACTCAAAGATGATTTTCTTTAAGGCTGTTTGGTAGGCGTGCAGCAGCAGAGCACTATGGATGTCTCTTGTGGTGTTTTTTATATCGTACACTGACTCCCATGTGGCAGTGTCATTGAATAATGATGGTGTACAATGAAACTGATTGTTTTACAGTACAGCAAGGAAACAGAGGACTCTTTAATGAATGATCACATTTCATAACTTTTATAGAATTAGTGCTGCAGTGCGTTGTGCTATATCAATTAGCCATATAGCCTCCCTCCCCTGTTACAAAAGCAAATCAGAGGTGGTTTCAGTCAGTCCCACCTGTTAAATTGGCCTGATTGCTGATTACATTGACCACATCCTCTTTCCATAATGCAGGAAGCTCTAATTTTGAAATCCAATTACCTCTGAGCAAAACAACACCGACTGACAGACCACTCAGATGGTAACATTTAGCAGAGGCAGACAGGTGCATCGGTGGCATGAGTGTGTGTGTATATATAAGTGGAGATGTGTGTTTATATGCATGTGTGTTTACACATGTGTGCGCTCATGGATGTGTTTGAGTTGTAAATTGTGCAGCACTCGTTTTCTGTTGACTTTTATAAAGCATTCAGCCGTGTCAGCGCTGAAATGAGTGATCTGACAGGAGGGCAGGTGTGGTGCAGGGACAGATGCTCCACTGTGGATGGTCATGACATTATATCAGAGAGTGCAGGTGGAAAATCAACAAATGGAATATATTTCTCTCTCTGCACTTGTTTCATTTATTGTCACTTTAGAGTGCTGCACTTTAAAAGATATGGAAAATAAGTCAGTTATGGGCCCTGTGAGAAAAACAAATACAGTACAGTGGAGATCAGAAATTGCTTGTGCGTAGTTGTCCCGTAATTAAAACTAATTAAGGCACAGTTTTAGCTGAAGACTGCCGTTAATCTCTTAGCAAAGAGCCTTTGTAAATGTTTTTTTGTCTAATCAAAGTGATTGTATTCTGGAGGAAAACAATCTGTCCCTGAATTTAAATCAGGTGGAGCTGACGGTCTCCTGGTGGAATTTGCCACGTTTGTCGACAACCAAACAAAAACACGACAAACCGATGAATTTTCAAGAAACTGCTACGACGCTTTGATTAGCGTGTGATTTTTAGCAGCAGCGTGCGCAGCTACCAATCATATAATTTGTTTATAGGGACATTATATATTCACACATAAACACACACTCAGTTGATTAAACGAGTCAATCCACAGAAAGTTAATCTGCTGGAGTTACTTCTGTTGGTTGCACAAAGCAAAACATATTGAGGCATCACTTTGGATTCTGGGAAACTGGGACAGACGCTTCTTTTCTGCATGTGCTGACATTTTATCGTCTAAACGACTGACTGTGTGGACATAATAATAATCTAATATAACAACTCTCCGCCCACTACCTGCTCTTCTTTGTCAGTGCCAGTGTCCAGCTGAATGGAAACTGTAAAGAGGAAGTGGAGCCCTTTCTGTTTTTCCTCCGGAGTCGAAGCTCAGCACACGGTGACACAAAGCATAAAATAACAACTGGCCTTCAACGTCTTGGTTCCTTCTGGTTAATGAGCTGCCAGGTCTGTTCTTACACCTCATGCAGTTAATCAATGTTGTCAGGGACGTGATGAGCAGGTGCAGACGTAATGCATAAACAGTACTGTTTCTTTAATTAGTCCAGGGCCACAGTCAGAGCTGTGTTCATGGACCAGAGTGAAAGGTCCCTCCCACTCTCTGAGCTCCTGATTGTTTGAAACTTTATGTCCTCCTCTTAAGAGGAAGCAATTAGCTAAACGGCTTTGATTGTACGTGTGTGTGTGTGTGTATATGTGTGAGGGAGAGGGAGAGAGAGACCATCTGTTTATCAGCTGCACCATCACATGTCTCACTGCTCTGCCTCAGTCGTTCTCTGTCCTTCATTTTCATCCATTAATGAATTGCAAATAAATGCATATTTACCTCTGGTGCTGATCTGGAATATGAATGACTTCCACGCTGCTCTGGCCATAAAGATAAATGAGTTAAAATGTAAACGAATGTTTTTATGTATGTGTTTATGAGGTGTAATAGACACCACAATTACTCACTATCTTGTAAAGCAAATGCCGTGGGGAAGCTCTGATAGACGCCTATTAAGGTGTTTGATTACTTGTGATTGCTTGTGTTCTCACATGTTCCACTGGGCGGGCACACATTGCTGACACACACACACAAACACAAAACTCACCACCACCCCTTCTAATTAAGCAGGTAATCCTCTCTCATATTCCCCTCTCACACGGCACAGATGCTGCTGAAAGACACAGAGAGGAGCTGCTTTGATTCAAATGCACGAGTTGGGCTTATCTGCAGGGTTTGTGTTGCAGCAGACATGATCAGAATACATGCTGCGGTGCCTGTCATGCATTGTGGGTTCAAGTGTGGATCTTGAGGGCTTTTGCCATCAGACTCCCTCCTTTAGAGCCTCTCCCTGCTGCAATGCAATGTTGGAAGACAACAGAGATGCCAGAAAAATGATCAGGAAGGTCTCAGTAACAGAGCCAGTCTCTTTGTAGCACCTTGCCCTCTATGTGCAGAGGGCCTTTCCCTCTCTCCCTCTCTTCTGGAGGAGAAGAACAGTATAGCAGGGAGGACTCACTTCATTACCAGTGCAGTTCAAAAACTGCTGCCGCAAAGTACTCGAAGGGAGGTCTGATGGAAGACTGATCAATGAGCAACAGCTCTGCCTCACTTTGGAGAAAAGTGGTAGCTGTAGTCTGCAGGAATTGATTGAGAGAAAGAGAGAGGGAAAGAGCGAGAGAGAGACAATGTTTTTGAATAGATCCACAGCGTACATCTGCATTCCTGCCCTCCTAACCCAGGGCTGACAGGTTTTACTGCAGACCGTAGTGAGCTCCCAGCAAATAACACTATTTCAAAGCACTGACTTTTGTACTTAAACGTCAAGCAAACTGAAATCGGTCACAGACAGAGCTCAGGAGATTTATGAATGGGGTTAGTCTGGTGTGTGTGTGTGTGTGTGTGTGTGTGAGTGACAGTGCTTTTGTATGACCAGGCTTTATTGTACATCAAGGTAAATGTTGACATTTCAAGGAATACTTGTGTTTTCTCCGTGGCCTTCACCTCCCAGCGATCAAACGTGACAGGTGGAAGCCAACCTGTAATGAAGCAATAACCCTGTGGTTATAACCCTCCTCCTGCTGCTCCTGCTGCTGCTGCATTAGCCGACTGAGTCTTGTTTGATGTCTTTTTTGTTTGTTTGTTTGTAATTACTTTGCGACACTGATCTGATCATATCTTGGGTCTGTTTTCTAGCTTAACTCAGATTGACTGACGGGATGAAGCAGGTTTTATGGGAAGTGTTGGGCCCAGTTAGGAGACACAGTGAGCTGTCCATGGTGCTGAATCCATCTCACATCTGAAGTCTTTGACTCTTTCCACTTCCACCTCGGCCCTGAGCTGTATCGACAGAACATGCAGAGACTCCATAGAGGGTGACGGGATGAATTACGTTTCCCGGCACAGAAAGAGCAGTCTGATAAGAACAGATGGGCAGATCTGCAGTGTTATTTTGTATTCATTATCATCGCCCGTCTCCCTTAATGTGAGACAACAATCAACACATCTTGTAGAAAAAAAAAAAACTGGGCTCAGTACATGCTTTTTTCCTCTCTTCCTCTGTCTCTCGCTCTCTTTCTCAGTCGAGTTCGTTCCATAAATTCTGCTTTTGCACAAGTTGTCAAAGCAAAACTGAGATATAAAAGCTCAAACATACAACAAAACAACATTTACAGACTTGACTTTCTCAGGGATCAATGTGTCTCTGTGTTTCATCATTTTTTTTTTTTTTTTTTTAACATTTTCAATACAAGTAGATTTTCTAGCATTTGTTCCCACACTTCGGTTTCAGTCTCATTATGAATCCTTATTGGTTTTCTCTTGAACCTCTTCTCTTGTGTGAAAATCAAGTGTGCATTCATTTTATATTATCTTGTCATGTTGATCGTCAAAGTCTACAGTCTTGTGTCTGGATACTAATGATAAAGTTAATGTAAACTAAATATAAGATGCAGTCAAGGTCAGTTTACACTGCTCAGCCTGATGTGTAACGTCTTTTAAACATTAAATATCACAGCATTGTGACCAAAATCATTCAAAAATATTCAGCATACACTGTGTTTTTATTGTCCACCACATTATGTAAGCATCCAAACAGGCTTCCAAAATGTAAATGTAGTGAGTAAACCACTGAGCATCTATTATATAAGGGGAAGTGAGGGTGAGGTAGTTGAATGAGGGACTTAGCCTGGACACAGCCATGGCCATTTAATAGGAAATGAGATTATATTAGGCTCCTGGTTGAATTATGGGAATTGTAGGATCCGGTCTTCCTGTTCTTGACCCATACCAGAGACTGAAATGTGGTGGGCTGTGGACAAGTCAGGCGACTTTCATGCATTTTCTCATTTATTGTCATGTTGTTGTGTAGAAGGGAAGTGGAGACGGTGGGTGGAGAGAATGACTGGTAGCCTAAATACACTGAAGCCTTTCACTTGTGATTTGCCCCCCCCCCCCTCTCTCTCTGTAGAGTTTGTTGCTGGTTGCAGCAGTGTCAGTGGCTCAGTATCTATCCCGGCTCTGCTGGCAGCCTGACGGACAGAGGCAGTGCTCCCCTCTATCTATCTACCAACCTACCTGTCTCTCTCTCTGTCTCTCTCTGTCCGTCTGTCTGCTTCTGCACGTCGTCCTTAAACGCATCTCCAAGTGAAAACACACACACTCACAGCTCGGTAATGGAGACCACCACCACCATCACCACCGTGCACCGGGGCTTTAGCTTCCCGCTCCACCGCCGGAGACGCGCAAACTGAACCGGGACAAATAAGGCGTCAAAGGACAAATATCGGTTCTCAACGGGGGAAACACCGCCGCCGCTGCCGCTGCCGCTGCTGCTGTTCCTGCTGCTGCTTCTTCTCAACACTGTGACGCTCCCTGAGTCTTCTTCTTTACTTCTTCGCCTCTATCAACACGTCTTCTCAAACAGATGCTCTGCTCGGGAAGTTACGCACAAAACACGGATAAATCCTCCAAGTCGTCTTCATCCAATTTCCAGGAGACGAGGTGTGCTCACCCTGAGGTAAACACACCACACTACACACACATACATGCACAGATGCGGACACACACATATACATACACAGACACGCGCACACACACACACATACACACACATATATAGATACATAGACTAAAACTGCTGAATTGCTGGGTGATGTTAGTGTCTCGCAGCCTACGCGTCGCCCACATGAATGCATGCAGCTGTGTGCGTGCGTGCGCGCATGTGTGTGTTTTACATATTAAGTCTGATCTGTCAGACAGGAGTGAACATTTCGTCCGAAGTGCGTGGGGAGGTGACTCATGCTGATTCAAACGCTGTTTTTGGACTCAGTACTTCCACTGCGTCTTTGCAGGTTTTAAAGATATCCCAGGCTATTACCGGGCTGCTGCTTGAGCCTTTCTCCGGCGCTCCGGTGTAGGACGTGCATGGGTCCGCCGGTGTCTGTGTGTGTGTGTGTGTGTGTGTGTGCATGAACAGAAAACCCAACAACAGTGGGCGATCTGTCTGTGTGATGTTGTGCTGTGTGTCTGAAATGATGCAGCTCCTCCTCCGCGCTTTTCTCAGCAATATCATTTTTGACAGGTCAGAGAGAAACGCGTAATGGAGGTTTTTTGGAGTCTTGGGTGGGTTGTGTGTGGCTACTGGCCGGCTGACATTTGAGGCTTGTCAGCTTTGGTTAATGACATGCTAATCACAGACCACAGGATTAGTTCCCTCCATGTAGAGGTAAATGAAAGACAAGGGGAGGAAGTAGGAGTAAATATGAGCTGGAGAGCTGCTGTGCCAGGGAGAAAAAGCACAGCTCCTGTTGGCATTTACAGATGATGTGGTGTCTATACTGTCACAGGAGACTGTGTATTGTAAGATATTTTAGGTGTAGGGAGGCCGTGCTCACAGTGTAATGCTGTACTGTATTTTAAACATTTGTCTCTTGATGATGTGTGCAGACCTGAGGAAGAAGAGCCTGCTCTCCTCCACCTCCACCACAGTGTCAGGTGGCCCTGAGGAGGCTGACTGTCTCTATTCACTGTTACACATCAAGAGGCATCGTTTCACTGGGTGAAAACACTCCAACATAGACGCTCTTCACAGTCATGAATGAAGTGTGGTTTGTTTTTTGTTTGTTTTTTTTTGCTGGACATTCAGACAACCAGAACTGCCATCCGTAATGCAAGGTTAGTTTTCTGTAAATAATGATAAATCTGTTGTGTGGGGAGGGGGGGTCTCTCAAACAGCCGTCAGGTGCCCAGTGGAGCATCCCAACATTTAGCCCCGTTCCCAGAGATGACGATTTAGCTCTGACTCCCAGTCCCATATTTACAAGGTCAATTACTCCACAAACTCAAATGAATCACCCATCCAGCTCCGTCCACTCAGCAGCACTCACTGTCCCGCAGCACGAATGAGCAGGGTGGGGGGGTGGTGGGGTTCAGCTCAGAAATCTGAGGATGTGAGGCGTTCTTGTTGTTGTTCTTCTTCTTCTTCCTCTTCTTCTTCTCTGCAGAAATGTCGACCAAACACTGTATAAATAATCAGAGGAATCTGGCCCATCTGTGTTTGGCTCTTCACAGGAAGCTGTATTTCCAGGTCCTGCTGTGCTCAGCCAGGGCCTAACAGTCAGGATAAATCAATAGTATTTTTCCCAACAGTTTAATCAAATTAAGTCGAGTGCTGCCCCCGCTGCATAGATGACATAAGACAAGTTGTAGTCGCTTGATGTACTACAGTGCAACAACATGCGCAGATCCTTTAGTAGGTTGCAGTGTCTTTCATTCCATCAAATTAACAATGGATTTAGGTCTAGCTACCCTTTTAGCACAGCTTTTTGAGTGACCTGAAAAGCAGCCTAACTGCTGCGTTAGTGGCCTCAATTTGCTTCAACTGCAAAAAAAAAAAAAAAAAAAAAAAAAAGCTCTCTTATGCACTGTCACACACTCTACCTCTCTCTCCCTCCTGCTAGTATGCACTCACTCAAACTGTGTCTCATCGCATCTCATCACTCTCAGCAGCACTCTGCCCTCTCTGCTTGTCACACACACACACATGCACGCACACACACACACACACACGCTCAAAGAAGCATACCAGCCCACAGCCATGTTGGGTATTATTTGATATATAAGAAAAAAAAGCTGTGATCTTTGCACTCAGCTCTCACATGCATCCTCCTGTGCTACAGTTTTACATTGTGTGTTTATTTTCTTTGGTTTATTTGTTTGTTTGTCGACACTCTGCACTGAGTTGTTGTTTCCTACTGAACCCCACGACCTCTATAAACTTAGAAAAAGGTTATCTCTTAATTTAAGGCTGTTATGAATGGATGAATGTCTTTTCTGACCCTCATTGTGTGGGACAGAAGGAGAAAATCCAAACCACAGTGGGATTTCAAGGGCAGGTCATTTCTATTTTCTCTGTTTGCGCAGCGGCCACGTATATTGCAAAGGGCCATTTATAATGTATAGCGCAGTCCTGTATTAAATATCTGCAGAGTCGGAGGTGTGTATTCCACTGCTCAGTCAGTCAGAGGTGGGGTTGGGGGTGGGGGTGGGGGGGCAAGATTACACCACATTGCATCAATGAAGAGATGAAGGGAACATGGGGGAAGAATCCCTTCCTGCTCATGTTTCTGCAGAAAGTTTGTTGTCACTATTTGGAAAGTGTGTGTGCGTGTGTGTGTGTGTGTGGGGGGGGGCTCAGTAATGATTAATATTTAACCGGATGCTTTAATGTTTCTGCAGTAGATATGAGTTACAGTGCTGATGCCTCATACGAAAGGTTAAAGACAAAAAATTGTGACGTCACCGTTGCTGGAGTTTTCAAGGATGGGAACATAAAAGGATGTCGCATGTATCAACAGACTCGACTCTGAAGCTGCAGAAACAGATAGATAGAGGTAGCAGAAGTCTATATTTAAATGGCCTCACTAGAGAGATAAGATGTTGTTACCCCCCCCCATGCCCCCCAGGTGGGGAAATTGCGCCTGGAGAAGGAACCAAAGCTTTTATACCACTGTGTCCTTTTATAGTTGTTCCCAGTCGAGTGTTTTTGAAATTGATCACAGCTTCAAATCTCTTTACAATATTGTTATGTGTTGTTTTGAATGAAGAGTGTGCGTCTGCTTTGATGTGAAAACACACAACAAAAAACGGCATCACATTTATTTATTTACCCTCCACAGCAGTCGTTGGCAGGTACAATCAGCAACGTCAAAACTGAATAATTGACACCGTGAGGATTTCAAACAATCATCTGTTTGCCAAGGAGCGAGTCTGAGCTGCTGGTGGGATGTTGGACAACAGATAAATATTCCTTATTATAGGATGATTGAGATGCTAGAAAATCAACAGGATACTGTCAGCAAACTGGGATTATACGCTCAGCGAAGACTCCAAAGTCACCGTCAGTAATTTGTTTAGGGGAAACTGCAGTGATTGCCATGAAAGATAATTGAAATGAATGAGAGCAATGTTTGTCATTCAAATTCATGTCCTGGCACAAATCTCACCCATCTGCCGATTAGTGAATATGACACCAACAGTCACTAAATAGTGTGTGATTATAGGAAATGTCAGTGTTGTCAGTGCTGCTGCTGCTGCTGCTGCTGCGCCACCTCCTTCCTCTTCCTTTTCCTCACTTTTTCCCTCCCCGGCTCGCTCTTACGTCAGACGTCCACATTTCACTTGTCATGGAATTTGCTGATTCTGTTTTTGCTTAAAACCAAACACTTGGAAAGAGGTCACACACCCCCGCCTTCCCTCCGTCCCTCTCTCCTTCCCTCCGTCTCTCTCTGTCTCCCTCTCTTCCACCCACTTTTCCTCCAGAAATCAAAGCCGAGCGGTGCGTGGATCGCTGACATGACATGAGACACTTTTGACATCAATTAAAGCCTCCTCCACTTGTCCAAAAAACCTGAGAATCTCCTCCCTAATTAAACCTTACGTCTCACTTCCCCCCCAGAGGCTGCAGGCTGAGGAGTGGGTGCCAAACCATCTTTCCACCTGCCCTGCAGCTAATGGCCATGCTAGCTGGTCTGTGCTGGGATACTAGGTGTTGGCAGAGGTTCGGGCTGGCAAAGGAGGGGGGGTGTGGGGGCTGGCAGGGGGGGTGGCTGTTGTAATTCTGCACACAACATGATGTGCTACTATGGTCGGTGTGACACCGGGAAGCGCTCATTAATACAGCAGAAAGCTGTGTTTTTGCACCGTGGTGGTGTATCACAACCCACTTGTCAAAACATTATTGGGGATATTTTTGACTGGTTCACTCTCACTTCATTATAGATTAGGCAACTGAAACACTGAACATTTGGTAAATATGTTCACAGTGCATCTTCATACAGTACAAGTCCTGAACATGCGCTTCAACTGGTAGCAACAAGGTCTGGTAGCTCTGAGCTTTTACTCAACCATGGCTTTATTTTTGTCAACTACTGATGGATACTTATGTAGGAAAAGGAGAGGATCTTATTTCATTGTAATGCCACCCTGTTCCAGCTGAGATGAAGAGGTGTTTTCGTGGTTGCCGTGCTGCCGGTGCAAAGGTGGAGATGTACTGTAGGTCCTTTCTGCCGTTAGTCATCATGGGAAATGTCAACTTTCTGTCCAACAAGATTGATGAGCTGAAGACTCAGAAAGTAGATGTGCTTTCAAATCATAACAATAGTTGTGTACATCCCCATCCATGGCAACTGCTGAAGGTCCATGTGGAGTTCTCCATGAGGTCGTTGCTAGGATACAGACTAAACATCCTGAGGCACTTTTGGTAATATCAGGAGACTTCAGTCATGTTTCCCTGATGGATTCACTGGGGGATGTGGTGGAGAGATCCACACTGAAGATGGTAGAAGCCATTCTGAACAACTCCATAACACCTTGATGGACCAAAACGCAACAGTGGTGGACGGCTCCTCTCTCTTCGCTGCAGGACGGAGAGATCATCAGGATTTGTAAATCCTCTGAAAATGGTAGATGAGCTGCCAGACAAATGGATTTCCCTTTGGAGATTAATAAAGCAATCGGTATTGTATCGTATCCTTACTCACTCTTACTTAAGAGGGACTCTGTGCACTGCATGGGATCTTGGTATTTAAACTCAGTGAACTGGAGGTTGACATGATAATATTTAGTTTGAATAGCACGGCACACTAATGCTAATCAGCACCATATGAGAGCACTGGTCAGACATGGTGAAAGGCGCAGTGTGCAAAGTTTGCATACTGATTTGCCAAATGTTTATCTCCTGCCTGTTTAAAATGCACGTCATGTTTCCAAACAAGCATCCGCAGAAACATTCTTCACACGGCGGCTCCTGCATATTTTCTATTCTGCAAAAGCTTAAACTCTGTGGAACCCCAAGGATAATTATGCACTTTTCAAAGCTTTGCTAATGACCACGTAAAGTTGTGCAAAAAACACCCACCTAAGGTCAACAAGGGTACTCCTGAGAGAAATTAAAATGATTCTGAGGGTTTTTGTTTTCGTTTCCAATGCCAGCTGCAGAACAAAAGCATGATTTTGCTTTCTGTGTGTGTGTGTGTGTCATTATTTCTATATTTGATGACCTAGCTTAGAGTAGTGATCAGTCAGCCACTGCACCAGGAGACATCTGCTCGCTACATCTCAGTCGAGTCCCCTCTTGGCACTGTAACTGTTCGGGAGCGCATACATCCAGACTCAACAAATGGGAAAGTGATTACGATGGGCATGTCAGGTGTTTACACTGTTTTGTGGAGACAAGTGCCATCCATCTGACGGCGCTTAAAGAGATCAACAGTCCGAATACCCAGAAGGAGTTTTAGTCACGTACTGTAGTCACCTGGATTCACTTCCTTTGTGCTAGAGCTGAGATTCTGCTGTTTTCCACCAAAGCTCTGGGGACTTTTTTCCTCCTCAGCTGTTCTGGCAGAAAAAAAGAGAGAGAGAGAGAGAGAGTGAGAGGATCTGTCTTCCTCTTTGTGCTGATTACCTGGCTGTAACCTAACAAAGTGTGAGAGCGAACCATGCCAATGGGAGTGTGAAATGCTTTTAGGATGGATTCGTGTCTTTGTGTCTCCATGTATAGACTGGATACCTGCTGCTGTCTCTGTGCATCTGTATGAGCTTCATGTGAATAATGATCAACTGTAACACTGAGGGTCCGTTGAACTGTTGTAAGAATTGTTTTCCTCCGTCTAGGCTGAAATGATTTCCCTTCAGTCCCCTCCATTAAATTAACTTTTAAAAACCAGCCACATTTCGGTCGCTGGTGAAACATTTGAAGTTTGTGCTGCCTGTGTCTGACTCACCAGAGGTACAGTAGGCTGTGGTGGGTTTAAGCCTGACACTGGCGCCTATTTCAGGCGGCGTTCTCCTCCCTCCCTCTCTGCTTTCCGTGCCTGTTACCATTTCCAAAATCCCCCTTTCACTACTGGAAACAATAACTGCTCTGGGCGAGCAACCTACACGCTGACGATGTTGAGAGTTGATGGAGGTTTGGGTTGATGAGCATCTCTGTCTGTTTTTGTGGCATTTTAATGACTTGCACCACCTGAGATGCTTGTTATTCGTTTAAAGAAATGCAACTGAGTCCCAGCGTTTGTTCCCAATAGCAGGATGATAATGGCTGCAGTGCTGACAAATCTCTGTGGAGATACAGGTCTGGCCATGTGGGACTTGTTACTGTCTTAGCTGTCCTTGGCTGGAGGACTGAAGCAGCTCTGCTACTTCTGTTAAACTCCAGTCTGACACATTTGCTTTACTTATTGAGCCCAACTCAATATTTAGAGACAAAACAACAACAACAACAACAAAACACAACTATTTCTGGGGCAACCCAACAACAAAAATGCTACAGCACCCACCACATCCTATAGTTAAAGTAAAGATAAAGTATTGTTGTATCAATATTCAATCTTTTGCAAAATGGAGAACATTTTTTGCAGCAAATATTTTCCAAAGTAAATGGAACGGAAGACAACTATGTGATTATGAGGATTTGTTTATGCAAATCATGCAGTCGTTTTTGTTCCAAATCGCATAACAAACAGGCTTTTGAGATTAAGATGAAGAGATGGGACAATAAAATTAGAAGAAACTATATCAGTGTCATGAGTTAGATAACATAACAAGTACAGCTGGTCTACTTTGTATTGAACATACATTCATGTCCAATCCTTCTTTTTTCTGCATCAGTTTTCCCTCCTTCACCCTAATCCTGCCTCCCCCCACCACCACCCACCCACCCAGCCATCCTCTCCACTGAGCCACCGAATAACAAGGCTGTTCCACACTCAGGCCGGCATTAAGATGCAGACCCCCTTCTCTCCTGCTCTTTCTCAGTGGCCTTAATCCTTTCCTCCTCTCTGCTATGAATGATAGCCTCAGCAACTAGCCCTCTGTCTCTGGCAGGCACAGGCACAGGCCCACTGCTAAACATTAATGGTGAGAAAATGGCCGCAGTCAAAAGACGTGTCTCAGTGAGGGGAGGTCAAGCCATCAGCTGCTCGGTGATAACAGTGGGAGTGAAAAGGTCCCTGTCGGGATCCCAGCAGAGACTGTGGAGGACTGGATGGTGTCTCTGTTGTAGGTTTACCTGCAGTAAATCTGACATAGTCCAGTGTTCACCAGTTGACCCACCAGTGTTTGTACTTAATGAATTCATTTGTGCCAGTTCAAGATGAATTTAAGTTATTACCTGCATGAAAGAGAAGTTTATTAAAACATCATTTTTCTCTCTGCAAACATCAACACATCACACGTGTGTTTTTCACCAGGAGCCCGTTAGCTCAGAAACTCCAACAGCTCTCTCTCCGTCTTTTAGAAATCATCTCACCTGACAATGTTTACCCCTCCTTCCCTCTCTCTGAACAGCATCAGGGAGTTGTTCTTTATTAGCGGCGAGGCCACTTCTCAGCCGGACGGAGCCTCATTGAGATGCGCAGCCCCCCCCCCCATCAGAGAGCCAGGTGGAAAAATGAAATTAGTGGACAGAGGAACAAGCTGAGAGGAGGCCCACCTCTGTGTTCAATTTACTCCTTAAATGTATTCACAACGCCCCAGTAAACACCCCCCCACCCACTGTCTCTCTCTCTTTCACACAAACATGCACATGCACACACATGCACACATTGTGTTGAGATGAATGGTTTCACTTAGGTACCGTCTGTGAACACTGCATAATAATGTCGTCTGTTGCCTGTACAGTGCTGACTGGTAAATTGCACATTGTCTGCTTCTGAGAGTTTGTTTCCATTTTCACAGTTTATTACAGTAGTGAGCCAAAGAATCGAACATCCTCCGATAGATGTTAGACAAGATGAACAGAATCTTTCCTCAAAATTGCAAAAGGTGGACAGAAAAGGCCGACGCTGCAAGTGTTTCTGTTGACGTCTTTAGAAGAAACTTTAATCGATGGTGCTGCATCATTTGGACGATAGTTTTTATACCTTACATTCTGTCTTGAACATTTAAACACACACATGCACACACACACACACACACACACACACAGGCCCCTGCCCACACATACACAGGAGGAAAAGTCTGGTCTTTGCTCAGATTAATCGGGGCTCGACTTCAACACCCCCCAGTGATTGGTAAAATCACTTTTATGGCTCTCCTATTACTCCCACACTTCCCACAGATATAACCACTCTCCCCCTCTCTCTTTCACAATGTGCATATGTGTGTGTGCGTGTGTGTGTGTATTAAAAGGAATATAACTCTGCCAATAACTATATCAGTCACAACGATAAACCACAAGCTTCACTCAACCAAAATGAAGTTCGTAGTTTGTAAAGACAAAAGACTGAACAGCCAAGAACGAGGCCGTGTGTTAACACTCGCTGACGATCTAACAATCTGCAGTTTAATTAAGGCGCTGGTCCACTAGAATAAGTTGACTTCCACGAGCTGCGTGTATCTCTCTCCTCATGTCTGTGTGCTTTCATCTGTACAAGGCAGAGGAAGACCTCTTTTCTTTTCATTGTTCTCGTCATTTGCCTCTCCTCTTTTTTTTTTTTTTTTTCACGTTGACGTCTGAGCAGTTTCTGGTCGTCCGTAGTTGCTTTTCACTCCCCCAGAGATTTAATGTGTACCAGTCTACCTGTACCTGCAGTAGTATCAAGTGGTAAACCAGGGCTGTGTTTATATGACGTGTCACCAGTTATTGCTGAGGCAATACCAGGGTACTGTAAGCCATGATGCATAATTCCACTATTATTCTGACACTAATTGTATTTTAATAAATGCAGCATTTACCTCAGGAGAAATAACAGTGTGGCTCAGATGAACCAGGCTGCATAGGAGAGTTTCCTGCACTAATTGCCCTAAATGGTGCTGATTGAAGTGGCACCAAGATGTACTGTAATGCCCGGTGCCACATGAGTTATGGCACACATTTCATCAGATGTGTGTGTGTGTGTGTGTGTGTGTGTGTGTGTGTGCAGCAGCGGAGAAAGATTTCTGATTCAAACTAAGTTGTTTACCTAATGAAAGTTTAATTAAGTGTTTGTCTGTTTGTCTGTGTGTGTGTTTATGTGAGACATGCAGTACATAGACATTCCCTGTAAATACTCCTCCATTAGGTCTTATGGCTTTTATGTCCACAGCTTTATTTACCTTTTGCTTTTTCTTCCTCATGTATTGTTTTCATGTTGATTTATCTCCATCTTCTTCTGGTCTATTTCCATTTTTTTTAATTCCTCTTTGAAGCACTTTGATATGCCCTATGTTTGAAATATAAATAAACCTGCCATGCCTCTTCAATATGAGTTGTTTTGGAGTAATTACTGGAGTCCTCTGCAGCACAGACCTGCAGGTGACTCATAAAGGATATCACAAAGACAGAGGAGAAGGAAACAGGAGAGACAGTGAGGGGAGAACGTCAGGGTGGTGCAGATAAATACAGAGACAAGGAAACTGCCAGATGCCACCTCCTCTGATGAGTGGAAAAATAGACATGTATTTAATGTGGTATATTAGGAAATCTATATAATCAGGGAATTGCATTTGATCTGTAACGACAAGAAGAGCGTTTCCCCTATACAACGAACTCTTTCTCATCTTCTCTTGTATTGTTCTCTGTCAGTGTCAATCAAAGCTTTGTTGGACTTTATTTCTTTATATAGTGACTTTTCTGTGGCTGCCAATCAAAGTGCTCTTCCCACCAGATTAGAGGCTGATTCCACATTTAATTTCGGTTCATTTGTTTCATCTGCAGTCAGTAAAACAAGGTTCATCACCAGCTTCAATTGTGCAGCACAAGAGAACAAGTGTGTGTTGCACAGCATGCAGAAATGTTGTGTTTTTGTGTGTGTCAGTGATCCATTGTGGCAGGATTTAAAACATTAGTCAGTTTAGTGCTTGTTCAGGGTGAAATAACAGCAGTTAATTCAACACTGTCTCTGTAGCAATAGCAGCTCTTACAAATAGCTTCTTTAAAAGACCCAGTAGGCCTTTCATATCAAGCCCTCTGGTGTTGCCTCCTTAAAATGCTTCATATATTCACCTTCGCCCTGCATCAGTGGCTGTTCATCCTGCCAGAAGACAAACAAGGGCATCTATACCGGCCAACAAAGACGCTGGTCTCGACTGAACGTCCTGAAGTGGCCTCGTCTCGTCCGAGGAGAATACAGCTAATTATGTCATCCACAAAATTTTTTTGGCAACCGCACGGTAGCTTAGCAATGCAGAGCTAATTCATGCTAACCCTTCCCCGGCTCACTCTCGACAGGCTGAGTCACTGACAACTTGTCAGTGCATTTGAGAAGTTGTGAGGGGAAGAATAAGGCCTCTTGGCACCGGAGCACTTAACATATTACACCACCAGCTTTTTACTGCACCGGATGACAGATGTGAGCAATAAGGATAAAAGATCTCAAGACAAATATTTTCAGATTTCTGTGGAGAGGCAGTGAAACACTTCTTTAATCTTGCGCCATCAATTACCACCGGCTCTACATCCTGTTTTTTTTTTTTTGTTGTTGTTGTGATAATATGCTACTCTTTCTGCTGCCAATAGATTAAAATACTTGGTCACAAATTGCATGAATGTCCATAGATAATCACAATGAAATGCAAACTAATCGTGCATATATATATGTTCAAAATGTACCTTAAACTTATATTTTTCAAGAGGTTGATCAACAACAACAAATATTGTCTAGAAAACCTCACTGCCTTTGGAATATGCTTGAAAAATATGCTCAAATAATAACATGACAACCAGGCACCAAGTCCATCAGGCACAGATGGGCGTATTGACCTGCTCAATTTAACATTACTCAGTAACATGAGTATTTCAACTTATGATGGGAAACATCCTTTGTTTTAAGCTTTAACAACAAACCCCTACCCCTTCAACACGTCCATTGATCAGCTAGACATTCTGTTGCCTGCATGATCCCTCACACTTAGAAAGCAAGTCATGCAAACTACAGTGTCCAACCCTCACTGGGATCAAAACAGCTGTATAATACAGAAAATAAAACGACAACAAACAAGGTAACAGTGAAGTAGTGCTGTAATGCTGTAGTGAATGTACTGGATCAATTTAATAATCTAAATGTGGTTTGATCTGTATAATCTGTAGGATTTAAGTTTTGTTTATGCAGGGCATGAAGGGTCACCTATTCATAAATTCACTGCATATTGACAGTCTTTGTAGAAACTCTGAGTTGATGAGTTAAATGATATGGTGCTGTTGACGTAGCTGCTGATCTGTGACAACAGTTTAAGGGGCCCCAGACAAAAACCTGGAGCATAAATAGTGTCAGAGAGTCGAGCCAAACCTCAGAGTGAAGTCTAAAAATGGATTACCAGCCAGATGAGTTATCCTGCCTGCTGCATTCTGCGCCGTAGCAGGCGAGAAAATGATTCATGTAACAGTGTTCTCCACAATAATGAGCACTTGGCCACGACGCTAACTGACAAAGATTGAAGGAGTCGTGCCCTTTACCTTCCTCTTCCCTCCCATAGCATCACTGAAGGCGGGCATCTCCGTGCACTGTTTGGTCTCAGAATGACTTTATTAGAGTTGATGCTCCAGCTGATGCATGGAGATGGTGGAGATTATTATACTTTTATCATGAATCACAAAAGCTGCAGGCTGGTAATGAAAAGGACTGCTGCACTATAAACTGCAAAAACCTTTTATAGACAAGTGCAGCTGGTATATATGATGTCTCAGACTCCTCCTGTAAACATCGCACAATGAGGATTTATCCCACCTTTCCAGCACTCTGAGTTTATCTTGATCACTGACTGTGCACATATTGAACAAAACTGCTTTTACTCTACATGCACAGTGTTTGTTACACTGTTGTTTTCTCATCAATTCATTTATTGGTTTGGATAAAAATATAATAAATTCCCTATATTAGCCAGGTGATGGAACCAGGTGCCACTTGCTGCTCTTTTTTTTCGATGTTAACCTTTACTTCTGTCATTTTGTCCTTCTGTGGAAAGTTGGCACTGAGTTCACCTTTTGTAAAGTTTTGCAACAGAATTAATCCAAACTGAGACAATGAGCTAAAATGAAGACAAATCCTCAGCTTTAGAGAAATCCATGCCCATTAAATGAGCTGTAATGCAATATAGGCCGCTCATTGAATGCCATATTATATATGCAGGAGCAGAGAGTATTACTTCTAAGCATATCATTAACCTTTAAAGTGCTGCATGATCCATGTTTTATGTTTTATAGTGACAATAACAATGCACTGGGGTGACTGCGATTTTAAATGGGCTCCATTGATCAGTGTGATACTAGGCCCCATTTAAAATGAATGAATCACCCAATAAAGAGTGTATTCATTCTTTCTAGATGTGAATGAGACATGCCAATTCAGTTACTCATGTCAGGGCGTCTTTGCTACTATCATATGAATCATGTAACCTCCATATTAAACGCCTATGACCTTTTTTTTTTTCCCCCCCCTGCCTCTGTGCTCATTGTATGTGTGGGCTCTGCAGGCGCACCAGCTGCATACAGCCAGCTTGAATCTGGCCCATATATGTTAATGTCATTACAGAGCAGATTATAATGAAATCATGTTTGAACATGAGCATTGCTTTACACAGTGAAATAACAGACAAATGGCTTTTGTGGCAAAGGACTGTAAGCTTTATAAATGACTGAGCTTACGCTGAATCATTCTGCATTTCACTCATCGCTGCCACCAAACTGAATTCACATGTGAATACGTTTAAAAATGGGACAAGAATAAGACAATGATACGGTGCTTGTGCGTGCGAGCGTGTTGCTGCATGGCTGGTGGTCTCTGTGTGTCTATAGCAGCCAGCCATGCCCTGTGTCTCTTCAGTGGTGCCTAACATTGTTAGCTGACTGTGACAGACTAACAAATAATAAAGTGAGAGAGATATTGGTTGAAGGAATGATGCTAAATCACTAGTGTGACAAATCAATTGATTTCAGTGGGAGAGCAACACTGACTGCACTACAGCACTTAGTGGGAATAACAGCTGGAACTGACTGAGCTCCTCGCCTTGAGGGGGGTGGGGTCTTTGTGTGCATGTGCACTGTGTGTGTGTACACTGATTTGACTTTTTGTGTGTCTCTTTCCTCTCAACAAGACGAAGTCTGAGGCCATGCTAGCGGTCCATTGAAGCTGTTTTTTTTTTTTTTTTTTACCACAGCTGTGCTTTGAACTAAATGCCAACATGCTCACAATGACAATGTGACAATTAACATGCTGATGTTTACCATGTACATCAGCTCAGTGTAGTGGGTTAGCGCTCTTACATTTGCTAATTAGCTTAAAACACAAAGTGAAGCTGAGGCTGTGTAGAGTTATCCAGTGTATTAAAAGTATGCAAGATTTTTACCTTAATTAAACAGCTTCAGAGTAATTGTGATGGTTGAATGACTTGTTACAGGGAGAGTTGAGGCTCTCTGCCTTCCGCCTATAGCGTCTTTTGGCTGAAGACCAACCTTGCAAGATCAGCGCCTCCGACCCGGTGTCCCAGATCTCGTCTCGGCAGCACCACGACACAAACACGCCCCGTAGTCTGTAATCTCTTGTTAATGACAGATAAGACTACACAAATAAACACATCATAACACGTATATGATAAATAACGTTACCCACCGCTTCATGGATTGCCTTCTTGCCAGCTTTGTTGAAAACAAATGCACATGGCCGGGAGGACAGTTAGCAAAACAGCGGAAAAGCAACTGGACTTGTATAATTCCTCTTTAATTTTGGTGCAAAGAGAAGAAACACAAAACCCTTAATTTGACAAAAGGCATGAAAATCCATCCAGTAATAGTAGTAATAAAAACTTGGCTGGCTAAAACCACCAGGAGCAGCAATCCATAGTGTTAGTATGGTGTCGTGCAGGATTGTGTGTCAGTGACTCACAATGACAGAGCACTGGAGGGGGGGGGGGCTGATCTGTGCGGCGCTCCAGGAGAGCATGCAGCACTGGAAGTAATGGAGGTCACACTCAGTTCTTTTGTAAAAGATCAAGAATCCCCCATGAGAGTTGTCACTACACACAGGGAGCAGTGAAAGCAGTGAATGAGAACAAAATAAGGAAATAACTTGTTGTTGTTGTTGTTGTTGTTGTTGTTGTTGTTTGCAGTTTGTAGTTTGTTGGCAGATAAGGTGCAACATTTTCTCCAGATAAGACCCGAAGCGCCGGTGCTTGCTAAGTGGAGCCCTGTTGCGAGATCGCAGCGACTCCCTGTATCAAGACGGTTATTGTTGCCTTAAGGCTGTTTTACTGACAGACATGTTTCCTCTCCTCCTCCTGCGGTGACAAGTGTCTGTCCTGAAGTGAGCTCGCTGCCAGTGATTCTCATGTATTGTGTGTCAGAGAATCTGCAGTCTGTGCAAGCTAATGGTACAATGCAGGAATAAAACATACGTTTGTGGTCCGACTGAGTGCCCTACAATCAATAAATTCATCACATTAAGCCCCTAAAGTGAGCGTATCACTCCTTGAGGCATCAGGTTACAACGTGATGCAGTGGGATTTTACACTGTTTTCTATTGTGTGACACCACCAGTGAAGCTGTGATGTCGTTATTATAGTGGGAGATTTATTTATGTCTAAAAGTAAATGTCATCTCAAACCCAGACAGTATCTTTGTTTCCATTCACATGCTGTCATCAGAAGACGGCACCAGGAAAACACAGTTTTGATGAAGATGCAGATGCACTAAGCGTCAGCCACGGGAGGCAACCTGTGGTTTGGGAGCAGCAGTGGTCTGATCAGTTCTGGGAGGTCATGGTTGAAAGACACTTCACAGAAAGCCTGTCTGTGCATCTGTCCACTTGCATCTTTGTTTACGCCCACCATGTCTTTGAAAAGCTGGAGATATGTAGTGCAAACGTGATCAACAATTTACATTTATCCAACTGTGTCCATCAGCATTTAGCCTTGTGAGATTGAAAGTACAAACTGTTTGATGCTCATGACATTTAATTGAATTGCAAAAGGCAATTTTCAATTCGATTTAACTCAATGCGCATAAAAAACGAAAAAATGATTCCAGAGAACGTCAGTGAGCAGATCTGAATCCAGTAGGTCACCTCTGGGGTGTGGTTGGACATGAACTGTGTAGCATGAATGAAGACTCACCCACTCTTAGCATGGGGTTCCCTAATAAAGTGCTCAAGTGTTTTATATGGTCCTGTAAGCAACAGATAAACAGATGAGAGTTTATAGTATATAAAGTGTGTCTTCATAGTAAAAATGATCATTGCTGATAAATATTGTGTAAGAAAGAATATATACTTTATAACCATATTACATTGAGTTATAAAGGCACCAATGCAGCAGCTGCTGTGTATAAACGAATCTTGCAGGGCTTGATGTGCTAACGCCTTGGACAGTCTGGAAATATTAGGTCACTGAACTGTTTGAAGATCAATGACCCGAGTGGTAATCAGCTCTCTCACACTGCTATAAGCTTCGTGCTTCAGTCAATCCACTCACTTATTCAACATCTCAGGTCATGTCGTGTGACCAGGTCGTCGGCAGGATTCACGCTATACGTGATACTGCGAGTAAATACATGCGACTTGGTCCGACTGAGCCATCTGGACGCTCGCTCACTGAGTGTGTCAAAGATGCTGTAAGAGGAAGTTGACCTTCACAGCAGCAGCACACTTTGCAGTTGTCCGTGGACGTTAGCCGGCCACATGAGCCCATGCATATTTGATGCGAAAACCTCACTCGACCTCGTCGCAAAGAACAACAGACAGAGAGAGAAAGAGATTTGTGTCCCCAGATTAGGCATGTTATGATGTTTTTGTGTCTGCAGCTTTTCATACGTGTGTCTTATGTGTGATTTATTCAGGTCTTTGTTGGTCTTCAATGACACAAAAATGGAGGCCCCTGAGTTCCTCATGCCTTAAATAGGCCAAATGCTGACCTGATTGCCTGCACTGCTGTCAGTGGAAATGGGACTGGTGCTGAGGAGAGGAGAGGAGAGGAGAGGAGAGGAGAGGAGAGGAGAGGAGAGGAGAGGAGAGGAGAGGAGAGGAGAGGAGAGGAGAGGAGAGGATGTAAATGATGCTCAAGGATGAAGATGAAGAAGAAGACAAGTAATGGATGAAGGAAAGTAATGAAGTGTTCCACAGATGAAGAATGATAGGGAGATCAAGGTGTGGCACTGTGACTGTGTGACTGTCGAGGTTGTCTTCACTGTGGAAATTACCACACACAGTGACTGCATTTACATACATGGATGTGCGCACACGCACACCCACACACACACACACACACACAGGGCAGAAATAGCCTCGGCTATTTTGACGCCACCTCTGTAAAATTGACTTCAGGAGGAAACTGTTATTCAGTTAATCTGCAGCACTGACAGAGGGACCGGTTTGTTACACAGGAAATAGAAAGAGATGTGAGAGCAGGATGGTGTGTGTGTGTGTGTGTGAGAAAGAGACAGAGAGAGAGAGAGGATGATAGAGACAGAGAGTTACTGTACATACCTATGATTGCATATTAACGTGTTGCTGCCTTGATGCACATAGCAGCCTGTGTCTATTCAGTGTGGATTATTACTTTAGGTTTTTTCCAAACCCTGCTCTCTTCTGAGGAAGCTAATGCCAGGCTGCTCTGAGGTCAGCTTCTGTCTCTTTTAATGCTAGTGCTTCATTCCTCCTTTGTTCCCACTGTGCTGCCTCTCTCTTTCTCTGCCCACCCCTCCCCTCCTACTGCAGCTGCCACTGTCCTTGTTGTTTTTTTTGTACCTCTACGATGACCTGGACCATGTCCAGACAACACAAGGAACCATCAGACTTTGTCTCGGTGCCAGCTTTAAGCTCCACTCAGCCATCGGCAGCACGTCGGAGCTGTGTGTGTTTTTCTTTTTTAAAAAGCCTGAATTTTATCATCAAGGCCGAAACACTGATGTGTTTTATGAACAAAGTGCCCATCCTGACATGGATGTGATTAATGTCAATTCTCCTTCCAAAAGCTGCACTCAGAGGGAAACTTTGGAAACGATTCGTCTGTCATGTTTGAAATAGTTCAGCTTATCGCTCTAGCATTTGAAACTGGCAGTAGCTGCGTTATCATGGCGCTGACAGTTGCTTTAAGAGAACATATAAACTGCAACATGGATGTGACTCATGTCACCAAAACCTGCCTTTTTTTTCTTCCTCCTGCAGGATTTCATGCACTAGTTTGCATGAACGCCACAGAACAGTCTCAACTGGCATACACACCGCTACACCTGGGGACATTTATTTTAAATGAAATGCGAGGAAAGAAAAGTGCTGTGAGATGATTCTTGACTGAGGCTCGTCTTCCCATTAGTCCCCCTTTTTGTCTTGTCTAGATGATCTATCACAGCAGATCAGTTTGTGCTAATTCAAACTGATTAAAGGAGGAACAATCTCTGGAGGAGACGGGTAACATACTAAAACCAAAGTCCACACAACAACAATGGAGGAGGAGGAGGAGGAGGAAGAGGAAGCTCTCGACTTCTCAGCGGAACATCTGCAACAGGATTAGCAAATCGCTGTGACAGTCTGACATTTGAACCCTAGGGTAGAGCTAGCTGGTGAAGTTAGGCCGTTGATAGCTGATCGTGATGGGGTCCTGACAGTGCCTGTTGGTATTATTATAAATGTTTGTGCTGCACCAACAGTATCCCTGCAAGAGCTTGTGTCATGTATTTTTTTTTTTCACGATGAGGACAGATTTAAGAAGGATTGGCAGTTAATCCTCAGGGGTTGCCCATGTTTGGAGATAATAGCTCACTTCAGTTGCAGGACTAACACTACAGACAACGAGGTAGAAACCTGTCCTGCACCAAAAAAAAATAAGGTTGTGATGTGGTGCAAAGACAAAGCAGACTAATGACTTGGATTAGAAATATATCCACACTTCCTGATGAAAAATAAACACAATCACAGCATTTGCATAGGTTTTTATTCCATATGTCTCTCTGTTTTTTTGTGTAAAACCTTTTTTTTCTTCCTGATGTTAAATTTTCACAGTCGAATCCACATCCACCCACAGTATCAGATCTGTAAATCTACTGGCCTTTAAAAAAAATACCTGTGAGACTTAAGTGTTGAGTGTTAGTCTCAGTGACAAAAGCATCTCAGCCACAGTGAGCATGAACGTGTAAAGTGCTCTGCGGCAGGTCTGAGTATGACATGTGAAAGTGTGTGTGTGTGTGTGTGTGTGTGTGTGTGTCTGTACAGTTGTTGCAGTGTGAGGTTGCTCAGTGCTGTGCTGGATAACTATCAGACAGTTTTGTAGCTTTTCCTGTGCTCACTCTCTCTCTCTCTCTGGAACATCTGAAATGTCAAACATATCAAATTTTCAAAGTTGCTAAAAATAACAAAGGTAGCTTTATTCAGATGCTTTTAGTGTACTCCACAATTCAATCCAAAAATCCATTTGCCTGATAAGCCCGACCTCATTCACCCTCCTTTGTCTACTCATAAGTGCACTAATGCAACATGCCAGCTGTAGCCCTCACTCACACAGAGCAGCATCCAGGCTGGACCAGGACCTTATCTGAGCACAGAGGTCACACAGAGGTCACGCTGACACTCATCTGGCTCATTAGAGCTGTGCTGCTGCGAGCCTGTGAGTCAACTTCATTCAGTTCATCAAGTCCTGACCTCATTTGGTGACGTATAGGATGTGGTTGTCGTATCTAAATCTGCCATTAAAAAAAAAAAAAAAAAAAAACGTGGCTGAGGAACGTTTGGGTGACAAACGTGGCCGTGATGTTCGTGGCTTTTCAACCTTAAATGACGTCACACATGTGGATAATGAGGATGTCAGACGAGGGTCACGTTCAGGACGTCATGTGTTTTTTTAAGAAGTTTTTTTCCCCTCTGTAGCTCAGAAGACCTTAAACTCACCCACGTAAATCAAGATCTGCAACTGTTTCCTTCATCCACACCGCAAGTGTTTGCATGCACGGCTTTGCCGTTTCAAATTTTTTTAAACTCCTGTGGGTCAGCTTTTTCAAACAGTACGAGTCTGTGCAGCTAATTCTGTGTAATTGTAATTTTATGCGCCCAAGGCCCAATTTTGTGCTTTTCATGCTAATTTCCTTGTGTTTGCATAGTTTACACCTTCTGCAACAAAACCTGGCAAAATATTCATCCAGCGCCTTGAGTCAAAACAACGTTCTGGCAACTTTGTGTGGATGAATTTAAATATGAGTTTACAATATAAAAGAAATCTGTTTTCCATTTCCTACTTTCTCCTCATTCATTATAGATGTTCCCTATCCAACACAGTTAAAGAGAACGAGGTTGAGTTGTGCATATGAAAGAACAGGCTTTGGATAAAGTTTGTGGGTATGTTATAGTCCCTGATATCCCATTTAAAATGTGTTTTACTTATATTAACTGATAAAAACATTATAATTACTGCTGTTTAAACCACCTTCATGGTAAACGAGTCCTCACCGCACACACATTGTTCAGAGGTCAGTACCCGAGCACAGTCTCACTAATCGCACATTGTCGTTCTGAATATTAATCAGACTCATTAAGAATTTAATTTGTTGTGAGGGTTTTGCAATAATAACTGGATTTTGAGGAGATTTCATCATCAGTCGTGGTCTCAAGGACGAAGAATAATTCACCGTGCGTGTTTATAGAGTGTGTGGTTGGTTGTCTGTGTGTTACAGAAAGAAGCTCAGCCTTCTCAGATGTGTTGTGGATGTTTCAATGTCACTTTGGTCGAAGTGCAAACGGAGGATTCTTGTGGCCAAGAGGCAACAGCAGCCGCGTCCTTATTCCCAAACTTCTCCACTCTCTCTCTCCATCTTCTTCTCTACCGCTCTCCTCGATATTGCTCTCCTCTCACCTCCCTCACTCTCCTCTCTTACCTCCTCCTTTCTGCCATTTCTGCCCTTAGCGTCCCTCCTCCTCACTCCCTCTCACTGTTGGAGTACCCTCTCCTGCTCTTTGCCAGTGATGGGGCAGAGGTATGAAGTTTCCTCTGTCCATTTCGTCCTCCACAGTTTGCTTCATCCACACTGCTCCCATCCAGTCCTCACACATGTTCACTGCACACACTCACACAGTAAGTAATTCTTGGCATATGCAGCCGCCTGCTGTTTGCAAAGGAGCCAGAGATGAGATGACAATTTTATTTTGCACAGCAAATTCATAGCTATAAAACAGTAAACCCCAGGAGCAGCCAAGCAGACAACAGCAGTGAATGTTATGATTTAAAGCTGCTCTAATCAATATTTTTATATTAACTTTGAATCAGATTCTTGTGGTCATAAGTCAGGGGTCACTTGTTGTGACAAAGAAACTATTTTTGCACAATGCACATTTATCAAATCCACACAAACACGAGTACAGATGAATGTTAATGTTGCCAAATCTGCTTCATGAGGAAACTGTGTCATTGGGGGGGGGGGGGGTATAGACTGATATAGACTTCTGAATCTCAGAGTGAGCTGCTCCACCGTCGACATCTTGGCAGCGCCCAGTTCCACTTAAATCCACCTGATTCCCAAAATAGGTCCAGAGGACGTCCAAGTTACCAAAAGTGATGCTCTAAAACTCAAACATAGAAGTGGTGCTAGGTACCTCCAGCCTGTCGTTTCCTGCCTGGAGGGTCCCACATCCTTTCAGCAGGAACTGTCCACATCTCAAAGGGCAAACACTTTGTTCTTTTCTACAAAATCCAGCAGCTTGCTGGTTTTTCTGCACCTGAGGCAGCCACAGCAGGTCATCTCCCCCAAATATCTGTACTGTTTTTACATCTGTTCTGTCTCTGACTGTCTCGACATAGACAAACTGTTGTGTTACCACAGATGGCCAGAATACATTACACCTCCCATCCAGCAGAAAGACTTTAAGTTCAGTGTTGAATAGTCGCCGTGGTCCCCTCTGCACGGTACAGCTGTTGGTACAGCATACAGATGTGTGATACCAAGGCTCACAGATCCCGCACAGATCAGACGTCCTCCTGTGTTTATTTCTCTTAAGTTCAGGATAAAAAAAAGGAGCTCGAGCGTTACACGTCTACATTTACATTTAGAGTTGATGCCTGGGGAAAGTGGGGTGGCCCTAATTTTGACAGGCAGCTGTGAATGTCTGTGCCTGTGGCTGTGTGACTGACGCATTGCAGGCCTGATTGCATCTCACACACAAAACAACCGAGAGCCGGGAAATTTGCTTTGTGAAGAAACCACGTTGTTGTGTTGTTTGTTGTTGTTGTTGTTTGTTGTTGTTGTTGTTGTTGTTGCTGTTGTTGTTGTTGTTGTTTTTTTCTCTTTCTGTTGAACCAAAATCTTCCTGCTCGGCAAAGTTTCAGACAACTTTCTGGTTTGTTATCGACTTCCTTCCTTCCTTCCTTCCTTCCTTCCTTCCCTGAAGGAAGCACAGGAGGATGTTGTGACACTGAAACTGCAACATGAGAACAGAAGTCTTATGGATGAGTCTCGTTTTGTTTTGTTTTTTTTCTACACTTCACACTGACGTGTTTTGATGTCATGGTGTCCAGAGATGGATCAAATTTGCTTTCATGCATAAAGCAGGTCAACTCCAAAAGCCTGGCACGGCGTGTACATCCTGTATCATACCAGCTGTTAGCAGTGGCCTTTTTTTAAAAGTTTAACCTAGATGAACTCTTCACCAGCCTCAGGGTTTTGGCCGCCTAATGTAGCCATATTGACCAGGGGGATTTGCCACAGCACGTGGACACCAGGCATTAACAGCTAAAAATCTAAATATGTTTATTTATTTAGGCTTTTTTTTTTTTTTTTTCGGTGTTTCAGGTCGGATCTGTTCCAACTGGTTCAGGTTGAGCGTCTGTTCCCAACATGGACAAAAACTGAACGTAACATAAACTTAAAGTAACGACACATTGAATTATAATGATATTCAACTTTATATTTAAAATCCATGGTTATAAAAACTGTCCATGGGATCAGAAAAAAAGTTGTCTTAAAAACAGCAAACAAAAACAAATCAGCAAATTCAGCACTTACAATTCTTCTCACTTCATTTATTTTTAATCACCTCTGTGAGCTCCAATGCTTAGTAAGGTTGAAATCTACATTTGTACCACTAAATACAAACTTTATAACAAGCAGGGTTTATAGTAGAGTTAACAAAAGGAGGTCATATTAACAAATCTAACACTTAAAGAACAAGTTTAAATGTGTAGCGTGGATGCATTTCACCATGTTGTGACTGTGTTTTTAGTTTATTCAGCTAAATTAACCTCTGCTGGTCTCACTGCAGTGACTGTGCAGCGTTGTTTGGACAGTGTTTATATGGCTGAGAAGCTGCAGTTAAATTGTAAGAGGGAACAGATTTCTACTAACTCAGCACTTCCTATAAATTAAGAGTTATTTCATCATGCAAATTACACTTACAGATCCACTTAAGCAGAAAAGAGGCAGAACACATTGTTTCACGTCTGATTTAATTTAATCACTTTTTTCTTTTTTCTTTTTTTTTAAGAATAGCTTTTTTGTTGTTTTTGTTTGCCCAAGGTTAAAGAAAGAAAGAGACCCAGAGTGAAATATAGAGAGAGGCAATATTATAGTAATCTACAGCAGAGTGATGGCACCATGAATCAGGAGCTGGAGAAAATAAGCTCTGTGGTGATGCTGCCTTCACACCATTGCTTTCTCATTCCTCTGTTTGTAACCCCCCCCTCCCCCTTTCCTCCTCCCCCTCCCTTCTCTCTCTCTCTTTCTATAAGCATAACCTCGCTGGATGTTGTCTCCATGGAGATTCTTATGGGTCTCCTTGGCAAGGTCACCTTCACCAGAAAGAGAAAGTAAAGTCACCCCAAGAAAAGAAAAAGAAAAAAATCAGGGAGTTATCTTCTTCTCACAGTGTAGAAAATTGTTGAAATTCTTCTTAACACAAAGAGAAAAGGAGTGTGAGTAACAATCAGGGAAATAAGGGGGGAGGAAAATGAAGGGTTTGGCTGTGGGGGAGAGTGATGTCAAGAGAGATGGAAGAAGATTGTGGAAAACAACAGGAAAGAAGAGCAGGAAAAAGAGGGGGAGGGGGAGGAGAGGGGAGGGGAGGGGGAGGGGTGCATAAACAAACAAACAGCTCCGTCAAGCAGACCTCAGGCTTGTGTTCAGGCTAATGTGGGAGATACACACACACACACACTCACACACACACACACACTCACACTTCTTTGGATGAAGCTCCAGATCACCTGGAAGCAAATAACCGGATGTATGTGAAGACGCCAGCTGGCGGTGGGGATAACATGGTTTTTTACACACAGTGTTAACACATACACACACACACACAATCATTTCTTCTAATTTGCCTCACTCCATCCCGCCTCCATCTGCCGTGGCCTAACCGTCCTTGTCGCTATAAAGTTCACTCGTTGTGACTGTACCTGGCTGCTGCCCCCGGTCTCTACCCCCCGCTGAGTGTGCTGGAGGTGGCCCTCGCCTGGGGACATCAATATTTCAAGCTCTCTCTCAGCTCATGGGAGTACAGGGGTGGCGGCGGCGGGAGGTGGTGGTGGGAAGTGCTGATGGAGAGACAGAACAGGAGGGAGGAGGAGCGAGGAGAGAGAGCAGGTATGATATGGGAGAGTAAATGATAGAGCGAGGGAAGGAAGCAGAGGTAGAAACACTGAGAGGGTGGATGGATGTGAGGAGGAAATGATAGCGTGCGTTACCGAGAGATGAGCGGGGGGGGTGCTGACAGAAGAGGGTTAAAAACATAAATGAATGGATGGATGGATGCTGGATTTTAAACTAACTGTATCAGCTCTGCATGAAGAACTGTGAGAGAAAGATATGATAGTAATTGTGACGATGGTAACGATCTGTGTATTTATGGCTCTGAAAATCCATTTGCTTGAGGAGAACATTAAGCAGTTAATTATCTATTAAAAACAAGGCAGTAACACACTGGGGGCAGATGAGACTATCGGGGGGGTAAGAGACAGATGAAGCTGGAAACCAGAGAAGAAGAAAATAAAGGGATGGTAGGTTAGGTGAGTGTTGAGATGAGTGGATGGATTGAGAGGAGGAGGCGCAGAGAGACCCCTGCTCTTGCTTTTTTTAAGCTCCTTCCCTCTTTCTCCTTTTTTTTTTTTTTTTTTTTTTACTCCGTGTGAAAGAGCACCACCACCAGCCAACTGTTGCTACGACTACAGCTGTTGCCACAATGGTGGTCATTAGGGGTCGTTACCATGGCGAGGAGGATCCCAAGGGGCAATCAGAGATCAGAGGAGAAACGTTGGCTGCACCTCTCCTCACCAATCGGTCGATACGGTGGAGTTGTTTATGGGTCTGATGTCAGAGTGATTGTAGTGAGTTACCGATCAATAGCTGATAATGTTATTTACATTGATTTTAAATTAAAGGTGTGAGCCCAAACAACATGTGGCTGTAATGATTGAGATGATTGTAATGTCTTAAAGGTCTGCACATAAATCACACGCTGAGGCTTTAATGTTCACTGTATGTAGTTCTGTGTTAATATTCAAACTACATACAGCTCACATCATAATAATGGAAATTCAGTGTAATATAATGTTGACCTTTATTCAGCTGAACAGGTTCACTAGGTCAAAATACAGCATGTGATGTCAAAGCAAGATTAGATTATTGCTTGAGATCATTTTGTTCCAATTTTCGAGATGACTAAACACATATTTTTGCCGATTGGTCTCTTTACAGCGTGAACATTTGTCAGCAATGGTGGACTAGTTAAAGAAGCAAAGTATGCCAGGGCAGGATAACTTATAGGGGACACAAAGTGGAGCAGGAAGTAGAGCAAGAAAGTAGCACTCAGAGCAGAGCAAAGCTAAACTAAAGTGAGTCTCTGTCGGTTTTTCCCCAAGGAGTCGGCTTCAGTTACACTCCAACAATGACCAGGGAGGATATTTGACCACGATGATTATGGGCTCTTATACAGCAGAAAGGACGAGTGACCTCTGACCCCTGGTTCACGTCCCACTGCAGCAAACTGAGTGTTGTTTAGTAGTTGAGAAAGTTGTCTCAGTGGGATATATATGATCCTATACAACTGCAGTTTTCTGTGTGTGTGTTTGTGTGTGAGGTTAGCTGTCACTCCTGAAGCTGATAAAATATCTGTGGGCCGATATGAGATATCGACCACAGTCCGAGGCAGTACCTCCTGAACCACCCTTTAATTTAATCTCACTCTAACACAAATTCGCCCTCAACTCAACCTTCTCTCCACAACACTTTGTAAGGTGACTGTCCTTTTGTATCACACCTGGTGTCTACGTGGTTTTACATCATCAGCAGCTTCACCTGCCCATGACCCAGCGCTCTCACCCACTGGTTACCTCTGAGCACCCCATGCTGAGGTTATACTATCCTCCTGTCACTGATAGGAGAGGAGAGAGAAGGACAGCGGGTAAATCTGTCATCTGAGGTGGATTATGTGGGCACTATACTCCCGTGCTGCACTGTCTGAGTCAGACGTTTATAAAGGGCCCTGCTGGGAAATGGGAAAAGACGACAACGAGCGGATATTTGATACACAAGTGTGGCACTTTGTGTGTAGAGGAGCGCTTACTGGAGGGAGAGAGAGAGAGAGAGGGGAGAAGCAGGAATATGATGTCATGTTTGTTTATCTGACAATAGGCCTCTTTGCATTGATATCCCAGTGGACTAGTCACTGTTTTCTTTACACCCTTTGTGATATGAGTGCGACAAGAGAAGAGTGGGATTAAGGAGGGGAAGGCTTCTGCGTTGATTTACAAAGCGCCTCGGTCAGTTAGATCAAAGTGGGATTGTGACTCATCAACAGTGAGTTTTAGCAAAAAAAAGACAGATAAAACAGGTGAGAAGGGTGCACAGGGTTTATGAGGAAGCAATTAACGAGAGTGGCAAAACAAACATGTTGGCAGGTTAACAGAAAGACAGCAGAGATGAAAGGGAAATGACACAGACCAGTGGCAGCGTGGCCTGCAGTGAGACAGTTAGATCTGGCTCAGAGTGGTCACAAAAGTGTGTCACAGGAGAGCTAGGCTAATGCACCGGGCTAATGTTTGCCTCACTCAGTCAGCCCCCACTGCAGCCAGACCTCCTGCTTGGCACTTTCTGTTACTGTTAGCACAAGTCGTGCCCTGAGAAATCTAAACTGCATGAGGCAGAATGAGGAGTTTAGCTCGTACACAAAGCGAACCAAGACTGCAGTCAAACTCTGCTGTGAGGATCTATGCCAGTCATTAATCGCTGCTCAGTCAGTCGAGTACTCTTTTTTTTTTTTATTATCTCTCTATTTTATGTGCCTCACATGACCCTGAATGCACCGGAGGTTGTCAGAGAGCTGAAATTTACATAAAAGACAAAGCGGTGCACACTGTCAAGGATCGATACAGAATTGGCAGAGTTACTGACAGTGAATAATACTGCAGAATGTTGCTTTAGATACAAAGGTACATTTCCCCCCCAAGGCCTAACAATTAAGATGAATGCCTCTCCTACCTTGTAAAACATTGGCAGACGCTTTCAAATCTTATTAAGTTCAGAGTTTAAAGGAAATAAATAAAAGAGGTCTGTGTCACACAAACTAACTCTCACACTGAAGGTTGTTGCTCAACATTTTCACACACGCAAGCTGCCAGCTGCAACGCTAATACAGCTAACTGACAAAGTAAATGTTAGCATGTTAATACCTCTGACCTGATACTTGATTAAAAGGTTGTTAGTGCAATTTATCTCACATAACAAAACTTTATTGCTAACCCACCAAATAAAGCCTGGCAGGTTAGCATAATGAGCTCATACCATCTCCTTCAGTGTAAACTGCATGTGTGTGACTCCCTTTGTATGGATGTTACTTCATGTATGCGTACATAATCATATTAACAAAGGACTGGGAGTTAGTTTAATGTTTGTACAACACAAGCCCATACTTTCAGTGTAAGACTTCATTGTGGAGTGTGGTGGATGTGAACACCTCACACACATTGGAGTTTGGCTTCAGGCTGCACACGTACGACTCTGCAGGCCTCACGCTGTCTTTCATCTGAGTCTGTCTAAAGGTTGTGAGTGATGAGAGCCGAACAGATACTCACTAAAATGGTCACTCCTGTGCAAAGAGTCATAATGAACTTACTGCAGCGTACACACTCATGCACACATGCACACAATGAAATGGACCTCAGCTAACCTCTGGCTAATGAAAGATGAACCCAGCAGCGAAGCCCAAAATATGATGCTTGGAGCGTATGAACTCAGACATTTAGCCTGCATCAGAGCTCTGGAAACCACCGGGGAGCTGCAGCTTCTCTAATCAAACAGAGGTCAGGTGAACATTAGTGTAGGTCAGTGATCAGTGCCGCCTCTGTGGCTCTCACATCCAGCAGTCAACCAGGTATCGTCATCATGTGGAGGAAGATGTGAATGTGAAAATCAACAGGTAACCTCTCATTATCTGTCTCTCACTGAAATTACTGTATCACAGCCTCCACAGTGCAGCACTGTCATTTCCTCATTAGCTTCTTGTGTAAATATCAGAGAGAGTCAGAGGTGAAAGAAAAAAGTCAAGATGCACCGTCACATTATTGAAACTTTCTTAAATACAAATACTGTACATTCAAAAAAAGAAAAAAATCAAGTTATTATAATTATATGTTGAGTTCAGCTTGAACCACTGGCAGCATTTTCATTTTTATCCAAAAAAAAAAAAAAAGCCCCACATGAGTCATCTGAGATGCAGATCAGGCTGCATCATGTAAGTATTCATAGTGGAAGGATTTCTGGGGAGATTTAACCCAAATTAAATGCATGCTAGGATGTATGCAAATAAGTTCAGTAAGTGTGTCTTTATCATATCCACCACACAAGCCTTGGAGGTATGAAACGGATCTAAAGGTGGTGACTCAAATAAAACCTGTGCTTTGAATTAAACGCATCTATTTACATGCTTATGACAGTATATATAAACAATCACCTCCATCTACATCAAGTCTTTTTCATAGTGTTCCTCTTAGAAAATGACGACGCACCTGCAATTTTAATACAAATTCTGACATTTGAACATCAAGGTTGGTTTTTATGAGGTCACGTTACATTTGGACTTAGTTTTGAAATGCTAATCACTGGTGGTCACAGTGACATTTCCTCTTTTTTTCTTCATAGCTCAGTGTGTATTGTGACTCCGTTATCACCAACACTCAATCACACTGAAAACAAACTACAGAGTAGAGTTCAATCACAGTGGACATTGTTTGCAGTGTAGCAGGTCCAGCTGAACTGCAGCAGCTCTCTTCAGGAAACGATCAGCTCGATAGTTCTGCTAAGTGTAAACAGTCTACTGGTGTGTGTGTGTGTGCGTCACCCCAGGGTGCAATGGATGGAGCCTATAATGTTTAATGACAGAGTGCAAAGGCAACTCTAAAATTAGGTTCTTGTTTTGTGCTGTATGTGGGATGTTTGTCCTAAACCTGCTCTTATAGACCACTGCTGCAGCTGCTGCAGCTGTTAATGGAAACATTAGACTCCATTTACACCTGCTGTTAAAATGTGTCTCATCCAGATTGTGATGATTTTAATGTGATAACATTTACACATGAGTCCATAATCTGCAATCAGATCTGATCACTATGTCCAGCTCACGTTGCATTAGTCTTGTCATCTGTATTAGACCATGTGGATGTGGACTGACAGTCACATGTGCGTTTCTGTTTATTGTCCTCACACGCTTTTGTCTTTGGTGCATTCACACCAGTGCAACTCAGGTGCAATCTGATCAACAACAGTATAAAGGGCTGGGGTACCTGTTTTCACAGTACACAGCAGTCTGTGTCTCTTTAACTGTCAGAGCACAATATCTAAAAGTTATATCATGGAGAAGCATATTTGTGCTGATTCATGATAATGATTTCCTGGAGTTTTTACTGCCTCTGGAAGCATTTCCTCTATCTAATCTATGGTTTATAATTGAAGTGCTTTATCTCTGTAGGTGTGCCAGTTTGCCTATCTCACAAAGCTAATTGATTTTCCCAAATAAATGAAAAAGTTGTCTGGACAATAAGCAGGCAATCAAACATATGATCAAAGTGCTATAACAGTTTCCATATTTGCAATTGAAAACTGTGCTCAAAATCCACTGACAGTGATTTTGTAGGCAATAAATTTAAAGTTGATTTAGCATGAATGTGTTTGCGGTGTCTACAGTTTGTTACAGGATGAACTGTCTTTGTGTTACAGGATTTCCTCCTCCCTGCTCCTGTTCTTCCCTGACCTCAGCAGCAAACTCTGCAGTCCCACCAATAAGGTAAGGTGTATTACAACCTCTGTTTTTCTTCGAGCCCTCAGGGCAGCAGTAATCTGTCTTCATTGAGAGCCTGTGTTAGCATCTTCTGCTCAGCTGTGAGCGATCGGAGAGCCAGTGCTGAGGAGAGAGTGGCCTGCTTGATGTTGTTGTTGGATATGTTGAAACATCTTAACTGCCAGGAGAATTATCTCATAGGCTACAGAGAGACAGCGCATCTTGACCTTGTCTGGACTGAACTACGATGGCTCTTCAGGGCATTTAGAGTGAGCACTGCTGTCAGATAGAAGTACGAAGCTGTGGGAGGCAGAACTTGTCCTTTTGTAGGGGCTAATAAATCTCTGAGGGTTTTTGTTGGCTCAGGCCAAAAGAACTGATCAGAATAGAAATGTCAGTGTATTTGATGTTAAACAGTTTGAATGTAACTCGAGTACAGTAAGTGTACCAGAGCCACGCAGTTGCATCTATGAAAGGGCATGTTTTGTCATGCCAACGCATGCACAGTGTTGCCTGCAGAGCATGGAGCTCTGACGGAACGTCGCCGCGGTGCTCGGCATCATGAGTGTCCTCTGTGGGCGTCCCCGAGGTACAACACTGGACTCTTGATTTCACGCTGGATTAATTTCATTCTGAGCACAAATCTCCTCTGTGATCCTTTCCATAGGAGACACACACACACACAGTCCATCCTGTTGTGCAGCAAAACAAGCCTGTTAAGGAAGTCAGCCGTCTTTACAACACAGTGCAGCTGCTGCTTTCACATATTTCTGTTTACAGACTCCATGAAGTGAAAACGGTCTTTTCCCAGATTTAATCCACATGTTAATTGATCATTTATTTGTTGATATTTGCCAAATTCATGTCAGAAAGTGATGATCGAAATATTTTTACATCTTAAATCAATTTATTTTCTCTTCCTGCGAAACGATTTCAGACGATTGATGACTCATCCTGCACTCGAGGGCATTCCTAATTTTGCATCCAATTGAAATTGTTCCTTGAATTTTTACGTCTCTCCCCTGAAATATAAATCCTGCCAGTCACCGTGGCAACCTCTGAGCTACTTCAGCTGTGTGTGTGTGAGCTTGTGCTAACTCTTTGGGGGTGAACCTGCATCTCTCCCCCGTTGGCATAACTGCTACCTTCAGAGCAGCCTGCATGGTCTCAGTCCAGTCCTCCTTTGTCCATCTCTTTACTGAGATCCACAGGTGTGTGTGAAGGTGAGGGACACAAGTCGTCCACAGCAGCAGACAATCCCACAGGTGGTACTAACTCTTAATTCAATGCAATTAGCTACCATAGATCAAAATCAATGTCTATGACATGTCCCTCCGTAGTTTGATGTTTTAAGCACACAGAACGGCACAGCGCTCTGACACATCTTTAAAACAGGCCTGAAAGCTGTTGCACTTCAGAACCAAATTAAACTGTGTGAGGCAAAAGTCAAATTACGCATTTGTGTAATTTCTCGTGGAAAGCGCCTGAGGAGGAGAACAAGAACGATTTTTCGGGGCACAGCCATAATTGTGAACCTTGTTGAATTTCCAGTGACATTGATAGTAGCTCCTCGGTTTGTGAGCAAACCAAAGAGCTACAGATCAATATCCTCCCTGCAGCCGTTGTGTTAGCGATTTTTTGCTCCGCTGGGCTGCTCGATGTACATGGACCTATACATAACAGTGACCCATTCGTCAGAAACCATCACGGTGAAAAGTTTAAAAAGCTTAACTTTTTTCACAGTCTGGCGTTTGAAAACACATTTATTACATTTTTTGAGCAGATGCTGACCTCTGCAGATATTGATCTGTTCAATATTGGATCAATACTACCTAAAGAAAACCCCACTGTTGGGAGGAGTCATACATAGAGAGTGCATCAGAGGGCTAGAGCCCCGAATGAAAAAGGAAAACGCTTTTTCACAGTGTTGACTGGAAATCAATTTACTCTCTGGATGAATACCTCATGTCTGATGATGTGAACATTAGACACACACACAAAAATCAACTAATGAAACATAAACACACAAATCAGTGACTTCTGCAGCGACGGACATGCTGCTACACTTTTATGCTTTATTCCTAATCAAAATGAACAGCTGCAGTGTTTTCATAAAAGGAAACAAACAATACAAGTGATCATACACAAAAAAACCAAGACATATGATTGTCTCACTGTTCTACCTGCCTGTGCATCTCAATGCATATTTAAAAGCACACTCTGATTGTTGTTTACATAAAGACTTGTCTGTATATGTAAATCAGTGAAACTTCAGGTCTCTCTTGTAAATGAGATCTTGATCTTAATGCAACTTGCTGATTAAAGAGAGTACATCTCTCTCTCTACATATATATACACACATATATATATATGACTCTAGTTTACAAACACATTATGTTGCAGTCATTTCCATGACACAACCATCTGTGCACCCTTTAGTGCTCTCATGCCATTTGATCCGGCGACTCAGTTAATTGATCATTTACATGTTTCAGGCCCTACTCTTAATTAATGCATTTTTTTCCCAAACAAATGGCCATAAAAATACACCAACACAGCTCGTCTTACAAGTTAGTGATAATTAGACGTTGACAAATGGTGTGTATTCTTTCTGAGTTTACATCATGATAGGTGGAGTTCGCGCTGACGACACTCGAATTCAGTGTTTAATGTTAAGTGCAGTACGTATGCATAAAACATTTCATTTGAAATTCAAATGATTTGTTGTCATAAAAATATAACATGCTAATTATGTGGCCTCTGTCGGTGTAGACGTTTATCTCCCACTGTTTATGGAAAGCACTTCGGTGTAAGACGGAGCTAACAAACGCAGCGTTTGTGATTATACAGGAGAAGCTATAGCACAGATGAAGCACATGCAGTGTTTGTGTTGTGTTTGTGAAACCAAGGTGAGGTTAGTGTCAACATGCAGCTTAGCTCTTGTGTGTGTTTTTTCTGCTTCTTCAGAATAATGTCTTTACCCAGAAGTGGCTACAGAGAGCGTCCACGCCGCTTTTCTGGTATATTTGGTTAATTTCTTCACAGCTTGAAATGTATCCATCACTAAAATACCACAGAGACCTGCTGTCTCCAGAGCGACGATCTCATCTCCTTCGTTCAGCCCACAATCAATTTGCTCTTCTCTCTCCTGAGAGTCACAGTGGTGCACTTTATCTCAAGGTTTTGCTTTTGATATAGCAGACGTTCGTATATCTAATTCATCTTCAGCACCAAACGTAAACAATCCATCTGGACTGTTGATCATTAGAAACACACTTTCTTACCAATACAATAATAATACACTCGTGTTTTCATTTTAAACATGTGCAAGGTACAGTGAGTATGTTGCCATTTATTAACAGACCTTATGAAATGATACCAGTCCCAATGTCAATATCAACAATGTCTGTCAATTGCATGATTGATATTTTTAAATGTACCTCCATGGACCCCCTGTTGAAGACCTCTGCCTTAAGATATCTAAAATATTCATTTTTTGTGTTTGTTTTGGAAAATACATCTTGGTAGGAATGATGTGTTTTCCAAAATAAGTGATTCAGCTCATACATAAAAGCCATGCATGCTCCAAAGGGGCTTTAAAGGTGTTTTACTCCTTCCATCCAGAAATATTTGGCTTTTCTTTGGGGCATTTTTCTATCTTGACCTCAGCCTTACTGCAGACTGTTGTCCAGCTGGTTTGTATACAGTGCACAGCTGACTGAAAACAGGTCTGTGTGTCCCGACCTGCTGTAAAACCCCCTACTGAGATATTGTTAATGTGCTGTATTCATGTCCAGAGAATAAAGCTCCTAAACCCTGAATAATATCAGCATATCCCACGTCTTAATGGGAAAAAATGCTAAATTTGGAAAATAGGCCGAATTCAGAATATCCAAACTGTGCTGTTTACATGACCTACATCAAACACTGTCATATTAGAAATGAGTGGTGTGCATGTAAATCTACTGAGTGATATATAAAGAAAAGTGAATGAGTTCTGCATTAATAACATCAGTGATTTATCCATCATCAGTATTCTTGTTGATAGACTTTCAATTCGCCGACTAATGCAAACAGATTCATCACTTCAGCAGCATTACATGAATTCATGAATAAAAGAAATTGCGATTGTTCGTTCATCTCTGAAACATTTCCTCCTCCTGTTCTGATGTCACTGTAGCTCATGCAGGTCTGCACAATCTCCCATGTTAATTTGCATAGAGGCGCTGGATTGGCTCTAATGTAGTCACACTACAGTGCAGCTCCTTGTGCACGGAGCTTTTTACAGCACTTGTTTCTGGAATAGTGATTCTACGGCGGCCACACGAGAACAAAAGTGACACTACTGCAGGCGGCAGAGTGTTAGAAGTGAGTATGAGATGTAAAATGCAGCGCTTCATTACTGAGCCTTACTCTGGAACATTGAGTCATTAGAGACTAAAAAGGTTTTGTATGGGTCACTCTTCCTGCTTCATCTCCTGTGCTTGTACTAGTAGTGACTGGTGCATGCACTCAGTGAGTGTGCTTCAGGGTAGCACTGGCACAAAGTTCACTGACCTTGACTCAGTGCAGTGGCTAAAGTACCTAAAAACACACTGACACAGTATTGTTGTGTACATACACACACACATACACACTGCCTCAGACCAACAGTGTTGTGTTACCATATTAACATACTACAGTATAAAGGCTTATTCCTGTCATTTTGCTGACATGCCATCATCGGTGTGTGTGTGTGTTTGTGTGCATGTGTACTGTGTCCAGTTTGTGTAGGCATTGCATTAACATGGTTTAATCCTCTGCATGGCTTATTGGATACAAATCCTTCCCAAAGCTTTTAAAGCTCCTGCCTTTTCATTTCTCTCTCTCTCTCTCTCTCTCTCTCTCTCCATCCATCCATCCATCAGACTATGGAGGAAGCTGCAGTGCTCTTGGCGTCACAACATCCTCACTCACCTTCATACTTCAACCTAATCTGATGCTTGTTTTTTCATTAGATAATATTACCTCTTGACCAAATTGATATTTTACCACTCTGTCTATTTTCTGTTTTCACTCTTGGTTTGAGAAAAACACAACACAACAATATCGCACCAGAGTTTCACCCAATTACCTCCTCTAACAACTGTTTGACTGCCTGACATTATTTCTATGGCTAAACTTACAGTATCAGTGCTAATGAAGGAGCATCAGTTCTGATGATGATTAAGATGATGAATAATCTTCTATCTGGATGTGTCTCATTTAAATATAGTAAACAGCTGCTAATAATAATGTTACCTCACTGTAATGACTACATTTTATTTCCCATCTAAACAAAAATAATGAAACGTAGAGTCAGAACTGACTCAGTATTATTGTTGATAATAATAATGATGAGCCTTACAATGAAATGAAACAGCAGCTTTATGAACTGACTTAAAGCCTCAGTTGTTGGTTATGTGCTCTGCTCTAACTTGGTCAAACTTTATGTTTTGACTTGAACACTCTGTGTAGATCTCTGTGTGGCCTGATCAGTGATCAATGATCACTTTTAATCCCAAAGTTCCCAGTTTAAGTCCAGCTCAGTGAAATAAGAAAATAAGAAATAAACTCAGTGCACTCAGGTTGTCTTTGTTCAGGTCAAAGGTCAGAGGGCAGGGTTATACAACCTTAGGGGGTGTGGTTAGGTGTAACTGTGGTGATGCAGTCTTGTGATTTTAAAAATCTACACCACCTGATTTCCTCTTCCTCCTCCTCTTCCTCTCCTGCCGCTCCCTTTATCTTTGCAAACTTCTCAGCAGGAGCTTAAAAGTGCTGAGGGAGGTTGACTGAGGACAGCTGCAGACATGCTGCCTCTGATCATGTCTGTGTTAGAAAGTGCTAACCATCTCGAATCACCAAAGCTCCCACAACTCACACACACACACACACACACACATCCATCCATGGCTTTGGAACAAAAATAGAAAATGCACTTTAACAGTGCAAAGGCCTTATTTTCATCTTGTCTGCAGCACATTGGCTTGTATGAAAAGAGAAACTGAAATTCTCCTCTGTTCCTCTTTTTTTCCCCTCCTTATTAGAAAATGTCTGACTCGGTTGTAAAGTGTTAGAAAATGAATGTCAGGGTAAATGTGCCTATTATTAACATGTGGGTTCTATTTTAATAACCTCACTAGCAATTACTGGGAGGTCTTCAATATCACTATCACATGATGTAGCCTAATTAATGTGACAGAGACAGATGCTTTAATTTCTCATGTATGATCTCATTCCAGATAATATTTGAAGAGAAAAGGTATACTTTAACATTTTCTGCAGTGGAAAAGGTAGTCGGAGGAAAAAAAGGCCTCATGAAATGTCTAGGAAGTCCTGATCTATGTTATGTAACACCAAAATAGACGAGTGAAGCTCCACAGGTGAAAGACTGAACTGTTTTCTGTCAGTTAATCATCATAATAAATGTTGACACACACACACAGTAATTAAGTGAAGAGGAAAGTTTTGAGTTCACGCCAGGTGCAAAGAACTTCAAGGTCCTTGATTAAGTTTTTGCACGAAGGTCATTTTTTTTCACCCAAGTAATTTATTTATAAGCTCTGTCCTATCTGCCACAGTTCGTGACTTTTTCATTGATATTCCCTCCATATGGCTGCGCTTCCTTCCTGTTATTTTTAGCACTGCTGAGCGCTGCAGTCGTACAAGACAAGTTATATTTTACTTTGAAGTTTCGGCTCGGAAGGAGTCGATGTCATATCGACCTTAAATCTTATAGGCATTTCTACCTAAAAGTGATGACGGCAGCACAGCACCCCTCTCTGCGTGTGTGTTTTCTCACATACATGTGTTGCTGCAGTGGTCGGGACACCTGAGATACCCCCCCCACACACACACACACACACACACACACACATATCCATAATTCAACAGGGAGCTGGATTTTTTTTGCCACATGTAATGACAGCGAGTTGTAGAGGGAAAAGCACTACGACTTAACATCTTAGAGCCGGTGACAGCAGGAGCCATATCCTGTCATTTTCACTGACTGCTTCCCCTCTGAGCGTCTCTCTCCATGACGTCTCACTCCTGCAAAGACTTCCTGTTCTGCGCTCACCCTTTCACATCCACACCCCCCCCCCCACGTCTTTACTCAGCGCGATAAATACTTGCCCCCCCCCCCTCCTTCGTCTCTTTATATCTAGTGACGGCTCTGTGTTTTTTTCGCTGCAATCTGCGAGGCCATCTGGTCCCGTGTCCTCAGCCTCATGTCTGTCTGCAGTATCTTTGCTCTTTGAATCCATTTGACAAGATTAATAGACTGAACCTCAGACAGATATAAGCTGCTCATTTTGATAGGGATCATTGGGAGGAGATAAGTTCAGCTGGTCATGAGCTGATGAGCAGGATTTTTTTTTTTTTTTTCCTATCATTGTTGTTATTATTTTTATTTATGACATCTCACCTGGTCAATCATAAGGATTCAGGGTGCAAACAACCCCCAGATTTGAATATATAATACTAACAGTCAGATGCCCCCCACCCCCACCCACCCACCCAGATGTGACTTAAAAGAATAAAAGCGAGTGTCAGCCTGGGTCACAGACACACTGAAACCACCCAGCTGGCAGGATAAACTACACTGCCCTGAACTGGAGTCAGATTATCAAGCTGATTGGTTCGAGATCAGCTGTGATGTGATGTTACGGACGGGGGCAGAACATGCACAGTCAAGTACAATAATTAGAACTTAGACTGTCCACGTCATCATGGATCTGTGGGTCTGGACTTTATCTTTTCCTACAGGACATCTGCACTGTGTGTGAGTGAGGATGGTACAGTAGGAGGGAAGGATTGTGCTGTAGGGATGAATGTAGGGGGAGAAACTAGAACAAAGCTTCAGAAAAACTACATGCCTCGGGCCTTTTTAGAAAAAGCCTATGTCAAACAAAACTAAATAAATCTCACCAAAGGTACTTCCAGGCAAAAGAAAGTAAAAAAAAAAAAAAAAAGCACTGGACAGAGGGTTCACTGAAGCAAGGCTTAGTTTGAAGAACTTGAAATGTGTCGACTCCAATCTAATCCACCAAAACAGCTGTTTATGATGCATGTGCAGCAGTGTGGACTGTTGTTATTGATAATTATATGTTTGAAATCATAGTGCTGGGACTAATTTGCATAATGAGATGTGATGTGATTTCTGAACCTCGTGCATGTAAAACTACAAAAAGTGATCAAAAACTTTGTAAAAAAGAAGTTGGTTTTACAGCAGAACTGTTGCATTCAATTACCATAGATTGTTTTAGTGTGTGGTAATTATGTAAATGTAACAGTGGCTAAAGTCATATTGATGAGTGATGTGTATAACGTGGTTTCACAACACTCCTTTACTTCCTGAGTTAAACTTCAAAGCTGTGTCTCACTTCGGGGGCTGCATCCGCAATTGAAGGCAGCGTCGCAACAAGGCCTGTCCCAGTTCCAGGGCTCCTCCAAATCCGGCCTTCTCTTGCCTGTTCTAGGAGGACACACTGCACCTATCCTTTGTGGGCCTCCCGTATCCAAAGATTCTTTGCGTTAATATTAGCCAGCTGGCATGCTAGCTATTGGAAAGTTGACGCGGCTCCACGCTCGTAGTCCTGCTTTGCGGCATTAGGACATTGATTGCGTTCAGATGAAATCAGGAAATGCTCCGAAGGCTAGACCCTTCCATTTACCAACGGTTGATGTGGCCATCAGCAGTAACTCCTCCAAAGCCGTTGCCTCCGTAGACCTCGCAGGCTGGGTTCTCCGAAGGATCCAGCCTCTGGATTGGGACTCAGCTCTGGTGTAAGACGTGGCTCAGCTTTGGTGAACCCACGTAAAGGAAAGGCATTGATTTCAATATTATAATTTAGTAGAAGTTTAAAAGAAAAAAAAAGAAAAGAGGCCTCCACCTTCAGCATCTATCACTGCCCCTAGTAGCAAAGAGTAGAACTGCTCCTCTCCTCAGCACCAACCTTTCACCACATACTGACAATTAGTCTTACAATCAAAACTATGCAATAGAAAACAGATACAACGGATCCTTCAAAAACATGAGGAGGATTCTTTTGGTTTTACAAAACCAGAGACAGCAAGTGTTTCTATCACGCTGCCATTTGTACAGCATTATGTAACAGAGTGGTATTGAGTAAGCATCACTCAGTATGATGGCGTTTGACTAGATGATTGCCCTGACTGACCTGAATTTGGCTCTTTTATTTTTCTGTCCTTGAAAACACGCAGCGATAACAGACGCACTGATTGGGCTGCAGAGAGTCGGTCGTGATAATGAGCTGCATCTGGATCATTTGAATGTGACCTGAGGTTGATTGAAATTCCTTCTCATTTGATCCAACAAACTGCAGCACAGTTTGAATACAGCGCCGCAAAACACGCCTGGTGTGAGCGCGTGATCTGCCACATGTTTTAAAGTCTGCTCCTCCTTTCTCTTTCTGGCCACTTCCTGACTTCCTGTCGAACCACACTGGCTGTAAAGTTGTGACCTGTTCAAAGACCGTTTCTTTCTCCCTGTAGCATGAACTTCTTTCCCCTCTGTGCTGTTCATCATCTTGTGACACCTCAGACGTTTCTTGCAACCTGCTGTGAGAGTGCGACCAACAGATTGGCTGCTGCTGCTCTCTGGTTCGGCTGTGAGTGACTGTGGCTCATGATTCTCTTTATTTTATCCAACATAACGTGAAGAAGCTTAAATTATCATGAAAAGTTTTTTTTTTTTTTTGTATCATCCCAGCCCACTCACAGCACATGTTCTCCTCTGGGAACGTGAGGATTTGACATTCAAACCGAAGCACAAACACACTCATTAATGACATAACACACACCCTTTGGCAAAGCCTGGCACCCAGGTAAAGTACACACCACAGCAACATGATGATTCATGCATGATGTTAGCGTTTAACTGCTTTTGTGTGTGTGTATGTATGTGTGTGTGTGTGTGTGTGTGAGTGTTTACTTGCCCAATTATAGTTTCTACCCCTCCAGACACATTCTGTTTCTTAATTTTCTCCCACACATCTCTTAACCTCTCCTCATCCTCCACTTTGCTTTTTTTTTTTTCCTTTCCCGGCAAACCAATTTATCCCTCGTGCTAATTAACGAGGCTGGCCTCAATTAAAGCAGTAATCGGACCATATGGAAAAACCAAACTGAGGCACGTCGTGGACAGAGTGTGCCGGTTATTCTCCTGTGTCTTTTTGGGCTTGCCGCCTTCTCCGTCTCCGTGTCCTGACATAACACTCTTCTGGTCTATTTCTGGTGTGAGAAACAGGCTTTACACTCTTTTCTCTCCACTTTCTATGGACGTGTTCAGCAGTTTGTCCGTTAAAAAAAAACAACAACAACAAGCTGTGTCTGTTTCCCCTCTGTCAAACCTTGACAGGCTGCTGCACTAAACTCTGCTGCCTCATTCATTCGTTTACTTGTTTATTTATTTATTTATTGGACACTTGTTGGCATGGCAACTGTGAAGCAAGCTGACAGACACAGACATGACATTTTTATATTATTGCTAACGTGCTATCAAGCAGTTGCCTCTTTGCCACTTTCAGTAACATCAGCCATTCACGTGAAGACCAGCAGAATCACATTATAAACAAAAAAAACACATGTGAATGTAACTTTCCCTTCGTGGCACCAACTCTGCAGATCAAACATCTGTCTCTGCACATTGTTAAATATTCATCTTTCTTCACCATCTTAATTTAGTGGCTACAGTCGGTTCATCACAGAGTGTTTGCTGACAGCAGTGGTGTAATAAACGTGTGAGCTGCAAAACCAAAGTAATGAAGATTTAAAAGTGTTGAGGCTCGTGTTTATTAGGTGTATTGGCAAACTTAGTGTGTTCAGTGCTTACAAAAAAACAAAAAACTGTTTCCACATGTAGGACTCAGTCACAGAGGCTGGGAGATGATCACATCTACACCGTTGCCCATGAAGTTGGAATAATTCTGTTTTCAGACACGTTCCTCTTTTTATCCCTGTTTATACACATCAGTAATCACCTTCGACCAGGTGCAGTAATTACATGCAATGAGTCCCAGTTACCCAGGTGAAACGACTGGATGCTTGTGGACAGTATGTCATGACGTCTTAACGCATTGATCCGTGTCAGGGGCGGTCACACTCAATATCAGTGACTGAGTGACATTTGAGAGAGTAATATTGGACATTCATTTCTGTTAAACTGTAAAATGTCCCAGTTTTGTTTAAGCCTGAATACACAGTTTAACTGTGGTTCAGTTTTTGTTTGGAAGAGGTTGGTTAATAAAGTTTTGAGAAGATATGCACTTTATCTATCCAGAATGAATCACAATCATTTCATGAGAAGAGGGTAAAAAAGATATATTTTATTCCAACTTTACGAGCGACAGCGTCAAACATAAATGTGAATACATGCTCCATTTTTACTAGAGTGTAATGGTGGGAGACCTATCGCCTGTCATATCTGTCTACTTGCACCAAAAAGCAAGCAGTGCATTAGTTTTTTTTTTTATTTTTTTTTTATCGGGAATTTAGCATATTTTACTTACTACTTTTTACTTTACTTTTGGAACTTTCATTTTGTGTTGATTTTGGCGCCCCCTGTGGACAAAAGGAGTAGGTTTCCCTTTGCAGATCCCGTCCCAATATCAGCCATGACGAAAAATATAGCGCTGAAATTGAGCTCGGTTTTTACTCGCTAGCGTAGCAACAACTCAATGCTAATATATAGCCTCATCAAATGTGCCGTCTCCTCCGGTCTGAGTGCCGTGCATCGTTTTGTCGTCTGGTGGACTGACCCGTCCACTGCCTCCTGAAGGTAAAGAGTTACACTATTTAGAAACAGCTTATCTTCCCACTGATGCCTCATTTGCTGTTGTAGGTCACACAGAGACATCATCAGCAGGAACAGGAGACTTTCGCATATCCAGTTAAAAGTTCCTTGTAGGGGCTTTAAATATGAATTCAGTCAAACAGAGTCCATGAATTATTTGTATATCCTTTTATTTTAACTTCACTTCATAATTTAATGTGCTGAGGGACAAATTTCTTTAAAAACTATATCCTACTTACTAAGACTTCTCATCGTGTTTTCCAATAATCCAGTACTTAGTGAGTGTGAGCTACGTCATGAGAGGATACCGTGTGAGATTATTGTACTGCACATTCCACAGGCTCATAAATGCCAACAATGTTGGTATAGAAGACAATAATGACGAAAGAGACTATTGTGGCCTCAAGGCCACGAAGGCTTTTCCTTGGTATTTCCAGTTCATTATTATGTTAATTTGCTTGAGTTTTCCTGCCCTGCACGACCTACAGTGATGCATATGGCTGTGTTGAAACAGCAACATTTCGGCAGACAAGGACGTGGAAGACGAGGGAGAAATGAATTGATAATATGATATTCAGCAACAGATGTGAATCTATGAATATGGTTTTCAGATTCTTTTATACCGTGCTGGTGTGCGTCTTCAACCTCGGTGTGTTTCTTTACAATGACAGAGCTTTAATGCTCTGCAGAACAGCTCCCTGCAAAAAAGCGTAGCAGCAGGATCCTCACCTCCACAGCCCTTCAGGGAGGCAGCTTTTTACAGGCTTTTCTTCTCTTTAACGAGGAGACAGGGACTGTGCAGGTAATGGGCTTTGTTCTGTGTCGGTAATTGAGAGGGGGAGAATATAGTGCACTATATTAATGCTTTTGTCCTGAAGAGCAGGATATAGGGACTTAGCAGTGATTAGCACCGCGAAGTGGCAGGATCCAGATGTTAGCAGTTGTAGCACTCATTAGCACTCCCAGGAGAAAGTGAGATTAAGATATGGCAGTAAAAGTCAGGTGGGTGGGTGGGTGGATGGATGGATGGATGGATGGATGGATGGATGGATGGGTGGGGGAGGAGGAGATGGGGGTGTTGTTCTGAAGGTGAGAGAAGGTGAAGGATTCAGGTTTTTCACTGTAACTGGAAAGCTGCCAGTTTGTGTTCACACCCCTGCTTCCCTAAATAACTCAAGTACCACATGTTCACAGTGCAGTGACCAACCAACCGGTCATACTGGGTTCATTTAGACTCTGGTGGTACTGAAATCCACCTTGTTTAAAGGTTGAAGGTTTTTTTTGTTCATTACTCTCCTATTATCTCAGTGTGGTGGTGGTGGTGAAGTCTGTGGGAAGGAACACAAATAAGAGAATACTTCAGAGAGGCTATAAAAAGCTTCAATAAATAAACACTTGCTGCTAAAGCTGTGCCATCACTTCAGGAACCAGAACTCCTGCAGACTTGTTAAGGCTGCAACAGAGTTGTGTGTGTATTATTTCTGACACTACGACGTGTTTATATCTTTTGGCATTCCCCCCTATAGTATCAGACAATTCACGTCTGTCACAATATCCTTGTGTCTCGAGGATGTGACAAACTGCACAAAGCGATCTGTTTAAGATGACGCGCACAATTAATCCCCCAGAAGAAATAACGGATTTGTGATGAAGCCCTAATGGCTGCATAATGCTAAACGTAAGCATTATCCACCTGCCACCTTATCAACGTTTGTTTTTTTTTGTTTTTACTACACAGAACTGTCTTTGTGCCACACACTTACTTACTGTATGTATTTATGTTAAGAAGGCTAACACACTCTAATGGTAAATACAGGCTGTAAGGAGATTAATGCCACATCATCTGGCTGGAGTTTGAGCTGCGGCATCATCAACACGTCACTACAGGACGTCAACATGTCAACTTATGTGCAGAGCTTTTATTAAAACTGTCTCTCTCTCTCTTTCCTTGTGTCACACACACACATCTTATCATATTGCCAGCATTACCAAACTAAGGTCACTGGGTCACTTCTCACTTTCCCATCAAGCCTGCTGATCTCACCGTCCATGCCTCCCCTTCCCTCGTCCACTATCTGTCTTTTTTTTCCCTTTCTCTTGTCATCCACCACTGTGTGACTTCGTCCTTCCATCTGTGATTCACCCCTGTTGCAGCTTCGTGTCACATCCTCTTTTGCCGAGCTACAGTCACAGTAGTCACAGACCCATTAGCATGGCGTGCCTGAGCCTTTCCAGAGCTGTGACGCGTGACTGTGTCTGGCTTAGGATTTTTAAACCACCTGCTGTCTGTTCCATGTCAGTGGGGGGGTGGGGGCTGGATGTTAGTTTGGAACGGACGGACGGAAATGATAATGACGTAGTGGATGACGACGAGGGGCAGTGACAGAGGTTATGTTGATGCGAGTGTGGCATTTCTGTTTGTTTATCTCCTCCTTTCTCTTCCCCTCTCTCTTTCTCTGAGCCACTGTTGGCCATGACCTCCAGAGGTATACTGCAAGGGAGCGGAGGAACACATCTGGTGTTTGGTGTGTGTGTGTGTGTGTGTGTGTGTGTGCGTGTGACAGTTTCTGTGGTTTTGGATTGTGTGTAAGTTGAGCATCCCATCTGGCCAGGCAAATAAAAAAAATAAAAAATAAATAAATCAAACAGGACTGAAGCCTGGAGCATGCAGTGTCGCGCTTTTCTATGAAGACGCTCACATCTGTCTCTCTTCCTCACTTTTAAATAGCAACCCAAATGTAAACAGCTACATTTGGGAAAAGTGACACTTCACATAACCATGAAAGCAGCTCCTCCTCCTTTAGAAACAGCCATACTGTAGGTTTTGCATGCACTCACACAGCACTTATAGCTCATGACACGCATATCTTATGCTGTTGGATGCACCATATAGGCCTGAGGCAGGTGTCCAACCCTGTGGAAAAGAACAGCAAAAATAGCATTCACACGCGCACTTGCATTCAGATTGACTCTAACTCTTCCACAGCCTCTCATAAAATCACTGCTCTTTTGCGTTTACTCCCGATGTTGTGTTCGATCCCCCCCCCCGGTGAACGTTGCCAACTGAACCGTGCTTGAAAATATTGCTCAGAGTGTGCTAAACATCCACATATAGGCTGTGGTGTGCTATAAAATGTCATTGCATGTGTTGTGTTAGGTGGTTAGCATCGCAGCTGTCTCCTAGTATGTGATGTCATACATGAGGGGGAGAGATGTGTGGCCTGTATATGAATATTTAATTCAACTACAGTCTGCTTTGATTAATTTGACACTAATTTGATTTGAAACTTGATTGAGCATCTGTCTAAAGCGTCTCTTTGGACTGCAACAGGCCAGTCATAGCTAGGCTGGTCAAGCTTTGGATTTCTCTACATTGAAGTGATGTGTTGTTGTTGTTTGGGCAATGCCCCGCTGTGTATAAAGAGTACTTTATATACTTTATGTAAAGGCATTTAACACAGTATTAAGGTCTCACAATGAGTATCAAACACTCTCTGAAAGAAAAACTGGAGCAAAAGTGTGAAGGATAGATTCAACAGTTTGTCTGTCTGCTCTAATATAAGATATAAGTGTCCTGCTAACTCACTAACTACCTACAGACCAATGGTGTTTATGTTGTTTATGTGCTGCTGTTTTCATGTGCAAAGTTAAGAAAGATTTTTGTTTTAAAGTACATCAGCGCCAACTGGAAACGGTTTTTCAGCCACATTTGGAGGCCGAAAGCTTGTTTCACCAGGTAGTTACATCAAACTCTGCATCAGTTGTTATTGTGTCATGAGTTAATTCTCCTCAGCTAGAAATGCGAACAGTGGAAATCAAGGATTTGAAGAAGGATTTTGACGGGAAGTCTTTGAGTAAACGGAGCTTCAGTGTGGACGCTCCTGTAAATAAAAGTGATGAGATTTGAAAAGCCAGTGTTGATGACTGTGAGTCTGTGTTTGACCTGATTTGACTTGATCTGCCTCTCGAAGATCATAAGGAGCTGAATAAGCAAGTACGAGTGGCGGTGATGAAGGCTTTAGCTCTCCTCAAACCTGAGTTTCCAAGAAAGACAACACTGTATTTATTTTTTATTTTTTGCATTTTAATATTATGTAACAGTCTTTTGCTGCAGAAAAGCGAGTGGTTACCTGCCTGAAATCTGTGAGTCATTGGTCTGTTTAGATCAAGCATCACATGGTATTAGCTGAGCTGTCACTGGCTGCTGGGTAGAGGAGGAGACATCACAGATGTGGATGCTTTAAAAAAAAAAAAAAAAGCTCATGTTGTTATGTGTTCATGTGTAAAACAAAAAAGCAAAGCTCATACTTTGACTGTATCCACTGATCCACAACTACAGTAAAGTCCAAATATAACCATGCTAACAAAGAGAAGAGCTGACACGTCCCAACAACAGACCCAGTTCTATTTTGAGTCGACTGTCAGAGTTATTTAGGGATGATAGCTCACTCAGACTTTGTTTTGAATTGCTGTTAATCTTTGGAGTTCATTCAGCGCCACTTATTAACCACAAACATGGGCCTTATCAGCGTGGGTGCCAGGATGAGACAGTTTCCTGCATCCCACAACCCCCCCCCCCCCCCCCCCCCCCCCACACACACACAACCACCACCACCCTCCTCCCCCAGAGACACTCTGTGTACTTGGCAAAGGAGGTGGTGCTATCACATTCTGTGTCACAGCCGCACAGTCGTATTAAATGTGCGAGAAGGACCAGCAGTCTGGGAAATATGAGTCAGACTCAGGTTTTCAAAAAACTCTGCAAAAGTCATTAAATCAAGGTCGAGCAGGAGCTGCAGAGACTTTCTTATTGTGAAGGTGAAAATAGGGGAAAAACCAAAAAAGATGATGTTGAAGCAGAAGGATGAGGATGTTTTATAACTGTTTTTTAATACTTGGAAACCTCCTCCCACCACTTTCTTCGTGATACTGTATCGTCTATGTAGCGCTGTTAGTCAGAGTCCCACCCCCTTTATCCTCCTCCGTTGCTGCCATTCATTCCCCGAGGCCACGGAGCAAGAGACAGAGTCAAATCGAGCTGACAGGTCGACTGAAGCCGGGCCACTCTGACAAATATGGATACTTCCAGGAAAGTGAAAGGCTTTTTTTTTTTTATTATTAAATTCACTGTCCAGAAACTTTTGCAGTGAGTGGATGCTGCTGAACACTTTTTTTTTTGAGTGATAGTTGTGTTGATTCACTTAATATCCAAATCCATAAAAGGGAAAGAATCGCTGTGGTAATGAATGTACATTTGGGGATAGAGGGGCAGAACGAGGAGGCAACGTGAGGCACGAGGATCTGACGTCACTGAGCGAGGGACTTTTTTTTCAAGCTTTGACTATATGACATGATTTCTGATTAATAGACAGACAGGTCAGTCCATTTCATGATTGATATCTAGTAACTGCAGCCTCAGTACATCCTTTAATGACCCCTTTCATATCCTGTATGGAAGCATCTGTGGTCTTTATGCTTTTCTTGAATTTGTCAGCCATCTGTATGTCACCATCAGCTGAGAGTATGCCACAACATAAAAGCTGTTGCCCTTGAATTTATGCATGTAGCCCCAGTTACTGTGATTCATCGGTGTGCTTGTGATGATTGACTGTCTCCCGTTGCCTTTAAATTCAAACGATGATTGTCTGCAGGTAGGGGGGTGTGCAATGATTGAAGTGATTCAACTTGGGAAACTTTTTTAAAGACTACTACTCTGAAGTAGTAAAATAAAAATAAATGTCAAAAAAACTTCCCTCAACTGTTCATATTTGAAACATGTATTTACAATAAAGGTGACGGTCGTCCTCCTGAGCTGCAGCGAACTTTGCCACATGATTTAACACAGCAGGCTGGTTTATTTTCACATAAGCCGATTTTGATTCTCATTACAACCACACAGTGACTCACAACATATAGCACATATGGAATATTTAAGTTGAGGATTATATAAGATTGCCCTGCAGCTCTATCTGCCCTTTAGGAAAAGTTCACTGTGAAGTGAAAACAAATATATGCAAGAAATGTAAATAACATTATTCTCTGTGTTGATTCACTTGCCTGCCCTGCAGTTAATATTACAGTAGGAATACATGTATGAGCCAGGTGTGTCTGTGAGTCTACAGGCAGCGTTTGGTCATGTCAGCGCACAAGAAGGAGCTTCCCTCTTCTTAGTAAAGCCGCTGTGGCAAAGACGTAAGCTTCTCAATTGGCTTGGGATTGGTTTGAGTGAGACAGGCTCATGTAATAATGTCAAAGTGGTTAAGCCCCCGGGGCATCTTTAAAGAGCTTTCAGCAGTCACACAGGGAGAAAGACAGGAGAGAGAGAGGGGGGAGAAAGGGAGGGAGGGGAGGAGGATGAGGATGAGGAGAAAGATAGAGAGAAACCCCAAGAACGACTCCGAGCCACAGAGACCTTTTTTTTCCCAGCGCAGGCAGATAAAGAGGAAGAAGAAAAAAAAGGTGGAAGAAAAAGACATGTCATCAGGCTTAAGTGACGTACAGTAGCGACGAGGAGGAAGCGAGAGAGAGGGAGAGATAATGCGGATGGTATGGGGAGAAAAGAAGAGGAAGTCGGTGATATCACACACCAGCAAACACACAACACAGATGACTAAGCTGTATTCCTGTGGATTGGCCAATGCCTGAGCACCTCTAAAGCCTCTGGCAGTGACACAGTAATGTTCCCACTCTTCAAAGGAGTCTCTGTGATTTACATTAAAGAGGACTAATAGAGTCTCTGTAGTTATGGTTGACATATTCAATTCTACTTAGCATTTTAAATGTGATGCGTTAAGTTGCGGTAGGCGGTGAGAAAGAGAGCAATCCTGTCGGGTCTGAAGCGCTGCCTGTTTAGTGGAGGAGTGTGTATACACTTCAAGATGCTTCGCTCTGACACAAAGCCTGGACCACAGCAGAGGCTACAGTGGAGTGGGCTGGCACAGCTCGGTTCGGATGGAAATGGCCCACAGCCAAATATGTATTTTTCCCCCTCTCCCTTTGCAAAAGTTGTGTAGGTAAAAGTAGAGCAGTGCTCAGGCTGTGTTTACACCTACTGCTCTCTCAGGCCTTGTCCACATGGAAACAGAGATTTGTCTCGTTTGTTCTTGAAAAGTTTTCCATGAACACGTTCACATTGTTTAAAAAACCCCCACTGAAAACGACTTAAAACACTAGTTTTAAGTCATACAGGCCTGTATGAGGTGCTGTAACGCTGCATACACCAGAAACGGTGAAGAAAACGTGGAGCCTGCACGTAAAGCTTGTGCGCTGTTCTTCACAAACTTTAAACATTATAAGTCGACTAAACATGAGACTGTTGACTGGGAGTCGTGCCTGTCCAAATATGGACGGAGCGACCCGACTGTAGTCCGCCATTGTTGTAGTTGTTGTTACTTGCAGTGTGGTTGAGGTTACATGCTACGTTCAAGACAATTTGCAGCTCGGGAAAAACGAGCTCTAAATTGTGAAAATGAATTGAACAAACTTGGAAATGTTGGAAATTCGGGTATCATCTCAGATCTATTGGCAGCAGTGAAACATGCCGGCCCACATCATTAGTGGAATTGTAAAAAAAAGTTATTTGTCGATGTTTTCGCACATCTTCACCTAAACATAAACTGCCACAATGTGCCATACTTCTTTCCAGCATCCATGTTTTTTTCTTCTCTGAGTTAACCTGTAGCACAAACACTATGTGTCGGAAATTTCTGAGTTGGAGTTTCGACTCTTTGGTTACTTCTGAGTTAAAAAAAATACCATTTTAGGGTTCCCTAAACGTGGTTTCCATGTAAATGAAATGCCAAAACAATAATTAAAAAAACAATTTTCAGACAGGCTCTTGATGCCTTTTCCATCCGTGTTAATTGCATCCTCCTCACCTGTGAAAATTCAGCCTCTGCCAAACACACAGCAGGTTATTAATCAGCTACCGAGGTCACAGAAATACGCCGACTCATCCCCTTCTTGTCTTCAAGCATGAATCAGCTAAAATCGCCCACAACCGAAGCTTGAGAACGCATCCGGTGACACATCTGTCAGTGAATCACCTATTCACATCTGACGGATGAATTTCTTGCTCCAGGAGGAACGAGGATTCGGATGGACCCTCTTGTCATTAAGTGAAGAGTTCCTGTCGGTGAACGACGGCGAGCAGGTGAAGACACCGGTCGTCCTCCTGATCGCTCCTCTCTGCAGGTGACACCGGGATTATTCTGTGACTGACTGCCACGGCTGTTTGTCATATTTACACGGTCTGACTCAGGATATGAAGTGGAAAATTTAAAGGAGAGCCTCAAGCAGGAGACGTCCTATTTATTTAAATCACAGCAACCAGAATATGCTTCTTTTTCGTTCTTTTTTTTTATCCCAGAGAAGGAAATCTGTATGAATAAGAAAACTAACAAGAGTTGCCTCAGATTAAAGTAGAAAATATGCTAATCTATTGTTTTGATGCCATAGTTTGATCAGTTTTATTCAGGGTTATGGCTCCGCAAATTAAATATCTGCTTAAACATCAGCTGCAGTATGTCTGTGTAGACTTCACACACACACACACACACACACTCAGAGAGTTTTGTTATTGTGAGATATGCCTTCATAAGTGCTTCAGTTAATGACTGAGCGCTGTATTATTTCCCTGTTTAAGTGGGTTATTCACAGATCTGCTTAATTATTTTCTACCTCATCTGACCATGTAATCTTTCCTGTTTTTTTTCACTCGTGTGAAATACATCGGCCCACCTCATTAATCATTCCACATTTAATTAAGAGTGCACAGTCTAATGGCTGCAGAAACACGAGACCAAAATGTACGATTCAGTGGATTCGTGCATTTAGGATTCAGTACGACTGTCGTACGAGCACAAAGCTAAGAGCTGTAGTCAAACTAAATGATGATTCAGAGTGAGCTGGACTTCTCTGACTTGATCCCTGTTGCTGTAGATGTAATTAATGTTACTCAGAACAAATGAAAGGTTGTTTGTTATCGTATAAATGTGTTACAAGGAGTAAAAGTTGTTATGAAGCATCAATGATAAGATGAAAAGGTGAAAATACATAAATAAATGAATAAAACAATGAATATTTTGAAGAGATCTAAGAGCCTTGTGTTGTTCATTATTTTGCATGTAATGAAGTAGCCACCTTGGTCTTGTGTTGAAGCTGAACTTCATCACAGTCTTTTTCTCTCACCCACTGTGGGCAACAACAGACATAATGATAAGATGAAAAATTGCAGCCCTTCATGCACAACAGTGTTATATTGTAATGGATGTGTACAGTCCTTGAAGCCTCTAACCTGCGAAATTGCTCCTAAAAATGACTCTCTTCATAGTTCTTACAGCTCAGATGTTTCACGGTGTGGTCTGTGGAAGGGCTTTGGTCTTTAGATCTCAAAGTCACTTCCTGGTGATTTTTGCTCCTCTAGACCTTGAATTTCCCCTCCTCTCTGTCCTCCTTCCTCTCACATGTGTCTTCAGAGGCACAGTGTTGTATTTTTGTTTGTTTTTTAAAGACGAAGAGCACCTGAGCACAAGAGCACCTTCCTCTGCAGTGCCTTTAAAAGCAGACACAGTTAACTCGAGCTGAGTGTTTCAGGGGGTAAATATAACGTATGTAGGGCACAGTCTAATATAGCTTTTCACAACAGCAGCAGCAGCAGTGCTGGCTTGGCTTTTGTCAGGAGACGGCAGCAGAATATAGACCTCCACTTGACAACAGTGAATTATTACAGCAGCTAACAGCATCATATTGGTCCTTGCATCATGTTTTTGTTTGGGACTCCCCTCTCCACACTGGTGCAGAGGGAAGTGTGTCAGTAGTGATGACTAGGAACACTAGTGCAGTCGGCGTCACCGCTGCTCGTCACTGCGGTGTCTTTTTAGGGTTTCCCCCCTGGGAACGAGTCACAGATGTGGAAATAGAGAAGTGGGACGTCTTCTGATTCAACGTCGACCCTCTCATCAACTGCAGAGACAATGATTAAAGTGGAAAAGTCAGTATAAGCCCATGAAGTGATAAAAGCTAAAGGCTAGCAGCTTCGGAGGTTGTGACCAGTGCCACAGATGTTCAGTATCAGTCAGTCAAACCATCAACACTAGATAAAACACATTTTTGTCCTTGTACTGTACATTAAAATACAGACTTTAGAAAGTCAGCCACTTACAAGAGCCCTCTTATGTAAATTGCTTGTGAAAGAAAGTTGAAAGTGTGTGTATGTGTGTGTGTAACTGTGGTTTATCCTCATGAGGACCCAAAGAACAAAACCTGGTAGAACAGAGAAAAGCATCACACCCTGCTCCACATTTCTTAGCTGAGAAAAATCAATCGCAGCCAGTTCTCATTTCCTGAAACTCCACATATCCGATGTATCATCCGTCAGCTCCTGATACCTACACCGTCTGATTTCAGCGCTCCATAACACCGGCCCAGATTTGATGAGCATGAAATGTCCTGTCCTCACAAAGTGTGATAATTTCTTGACCCGATGAGTTAAATGTATATTTGGCACTAGCTTTGGTTTGGACTCTGTCATGAGAAGTGAGCTGCTTTAAAGCAGAGCTCTGTCTCACACTTTTCTATTGAACCCATATCACAGAAAGCAGCAGAGAACATTGCTTTATAATCAAAAGGCAAAAAGTCCTTGACTTCTTTCTACACCCACAAGAGGTAGCTCGCAGCGTTTCAGAGGTGGAATCCATATTTCTTCTCTGCATTAGAATAACCTCATTGTGAATCTCGGGTGATGATATCGGGACAAAGCCTGGTGGAGCTTAGGGACCATGTGACTTGAGAAGGAGATCATCAGCTTTACAGCACTGATCATGGAAATCATTGTAATGTTGAATTAAAACAGCCACAGTATTTAACCTCGACAGAGCGGCGGCGCACCAATGTATTGATTTTAGATTCTTTAGTCAGAGATATGCACAAAAAATGCTTCTGAAAGTTTCACATGTTCATTTGATCTCCTGATATCTATATTCTCTTGTGGAGCTATTGCAGTGCCCAGCATCATATTAGAGTCTATAATGGTATAATGAATGTTTTATTAGGCAACATCACCCCCTGTGTGCTTCTACAGGCCTAAAGTGATTTGTCTGGAGGGAATGCATATTTTATATTTCTCTTATTCACTTTATCTATCATCAAAGATTGGTCGACAGATTCTTCACACCATCACAGGATCAGGAGAATGAACTAAGATAGTGTAGGCTTGTACCTCCAGTCACACTAGCAGCTCTATGTAGCTACACTAAGCTAAATGCTCTTATTAGCATGATGCTAACATGCTCGCAATGACAATGGAGCCATGCTGAGATTTATATTTAGCATGTTCAAGAGCTCAGCAAAGTTAGCAATGCTAAAATTTAGCTAATTAAAACTGAGCACTAAAGCACTAGTGCTCTAAAAGCACTACGCTCTGTTCTGCTGCTCTGCTCATCTACAGGTGCTGGTAACATGCTAAGATACGCCTCAGTGCACCGGCACAGGCAGGAATGGGCAAGACTGCAAAGTGGAACATGTGGATAGGATTTAAAATCAGAGATGAGATGCAAGATTTAATATAAACGTAACTTTTGTTTGTGAAAATAAAAACTGCACAGGATGACTTAAGGTCTTGATCACAGTCTCCTCCTCGCCTCGCCTCCAGCCAGACTCTCCCTCCTGCCATCAAAGGAAGTGAACGCATCGCCCCATTTTGTCAAATGCACCAAAAAATCCAGTGGATCAAAGCCTTTTCAGAGGTTCAGTGACATTTTAAGCCTTCAAATGTCATCAAACATACAGTATGGTAATCGTTATTTGACGCAAGATCTGTCACTGTTTCAAGTGAGACAAAACACAAGTGTCTTGGTATCGAGAAGCAATCTTCGGAAATTTTCTTTTTGATTGAGTTTATCTTCATTGAACGTCTCACACCGAGCCGGTCCCGGTGAAATAGTGATGAAACACCAGGCAGGAGCTGCACGGCCAGGTGTGACATTCACACACCGGAGGCAAAGTGAATCAATTGAAAGGCAAAGCGTCGTGTTCATAGTTACCAGTCATTACACACAGAGGCATCAGTACATCTGCTCTGGTTTTTGTTTTTTTTTTATTTCTCATACAGTATGACTCTACTTACCATGATTACTGTGCAACAAAGACCAATCAAAGCTGTGCAATTATTACATCAGATAAATCTGTTCAGTTAACCCACAAATATGAGGCAAATGTTACTGATTCATCTCTAATCACAGTGTCACTCACAACAAACCTGCAGACATTAGTTTTGCTTCACAGTGTTGGAATTCATTTTTTAGATTCCTTAAACAATCATCTCTGGTGCAGATTGTAACAGACGAAGCCGGTTGTCCTCGGTAACGGCTGGCTGCTGCTGCTGCTGCTGCTGATCATTTGTCCTCCCCACCCCCAGTCAAACAGCTGATAACAAATGAAGTGATTGTGTCAATTTCCCACACGAAGAAATCTGCGTGTATATTCTTGGAGGAACACCTGCACAGTTGTCCACACACAATCTTGTTGCTGCTGAGCCGCAGCAGATGTTTGTGCCAGCGCTCAAAGACTGTCCAGATGTCTGCTTCATGCTCGTTTTTATCAGGAGAAAAAACACAAAGCAGACTGCACGGCATGCATGGGCCATTTAGAGGCTATTATTCTGAGGAGAAGCATATTGAGACCATTCGGTGCTTAGCCTAGATTCCTCTCCATGCCCTTCTGTCCCTCTTTCTTCACTTAAAGTGGTTTTACTGAAGCTGCTTATTCTTCTGCATTATCTCTCTTTGAGAATGGGGGGGGGGGGGTAAATATAATTGGATTGCATTGTTTATTATGCCTCTGCACCAGCGACAACCACAGCCAGAGGCATTATACATTCAGTGTGCATTTCTGTGTCAATATGGCCAACCGTCCCATTTTTGTGAACCTCTCAGGAAGCCCTTGAGGGTCATTCTTCAAATTTTGGCACTTAAACGTCCACTGGGACTCAAGGATGTACTGATCCTTGAAACCGGTGGTCAAAGGTCAAAGGTCGGGGTCACTGTTACCTCTGGGCCACAACTCAAGAATTCACAAGCTAATTATCTTTATATTTCACATATAGGTGTAATAGGACATAGTGATTACATTTAATCTCCCAAAAGGTCAAAGGTCTGCTTCATTTTAATTAAATAATATTATGGAAAAACATTTGGCTCAGAAACATTTGGGGAGATGGTGACCATGGTTCCCATTTGGTCAGAAACAGAAGAGGTGACACTAATCTCAGGTGCCCACCATGATTCTGTGGCCACATCTGTCTTTGAGGTCATGGCTACAACTTTGGGTTCTGTTGAAATTTGCTTTATTGGCCATGCAAAGAATATACAAGAGTGTGACTCAGATTTTTGTTTTTCTCAATGAACTTGCTCACTAAAACTGCAGGTATACGGCTGAGTCAGATCAAATCAAGTGTATATAGGCCTAGCCTCTGTCACAGACCAAAAATTTGCCCCACTGGTGATAAATTACTGGAGCAATAACTTCCACTCATATGTTATAACATGGATGTAGGCTGCTACCTGACTGGTGCATCTGTTCTCTCGCTTTCCAGGTCAAACTAGCATAAAAAACATCATTTTCAACATCATTCTGACACCTCTGGTCTCAAATTGTTATAACCTTGAGAGAGTTAAATTATTGGCACGTCAGTTACACGCCAGGTTGCTGCAGCGAATGTGAAATATATGCAGGTTTCGATTGTAGATATTTTCAGACGCTGACCTTCCTCCATTGGTCTCTCAGGTTTTCAGGGCCACTTCAAATCACTGCTATTGAGGGAAAAAGAAAAAGGTAGATAACAGTTAGTTTCAGCTCAAACCAGTAATATACAGAACCTGGTGTGGAGCCACAGCAGCACCTTAAATAACTTAAATAAAAGCCTGTAATCACACGTGCTGCGCTGCTGCTGCTGCTGCTGCTGCTGCTGCTGCTGCTGTTCCGGCTCAGTAACAATAGGCAGCACTCGGCTGTCAGTCTGAGTGGTCTTTCTTTATCTATGAACGTCCCGTGGGCTTTTACAGTAGGCCAGCCTGTTCTTGTCCTACTTTTCCAGTGTGCCTGTCCTCCCTTCCTTGTTGTCTGTTAAATATGACGTGCGGGCCCTCCCTTCGCCCGACCTCTCCACGGTATCCGCGACAGCTGAAGCCACTATATAGCCTTGGAGACAGCTTGGCTTAGGTCTGTGTCCATCCATCTTGTTTCTGTGCCTCTGTAAAAATCCAATTCCCTCCTCTCATGCTCGCATCCTCGCTGACACTCATCCATCTTTCGCTTCCCATGAATCTGGGCCGTCTGGTCAGGTGCTGCGAGCACATCATTTGTTTCAGTTAGTGTTTTATCCCCTCAGCCCGCCTGCTCTCTTCTAGACTCCCCCCTCCTCCTCCTCTTTCAGATGGCCAGGCTGTTGGCCCGTAGCTCACAAAGGGGCCCAGTGACGCTATGTTCAAGGATAACAATATCACAGTGGCAGGGACGCGATGAGCTTCGACTTTTTTGCCGTCAGCAGCTGCTCTAAACCAATAAACAGGATGTTAAATGGAGAATCAGCGCCATATAGCCAGGTTGTTGGCAGTACCGTCGGCCATATTCCAGACAGCGGTAATAGCATCATTGGTAATGCTGTGGGTCTCAATGGGCTGTAATTGAATGTGACTTATTCAGTTACACGTATACGTCTATGTCTCCCAGTGGGGCCCGGAAAGTGTCTCCTGAGTTTGGTCCTGCAATAAAGACAGCAGAGAGTTTAATAACAGTAATGTCAGCTTAATGGCTGCTTCCTGCCGGTGTAATTGAAAATCTGAGGTGTCATATTGCGTCTTTGTTTTTTATGGCTTAGTGATGCATTTGTGTTTCCTCCTCGGGAGATGGCTGAAAATAAAACTAAATCCCTGTACGTCTCTGTGGCGATGCCTTTTATTGCATATAAGCCCCATCAAAAAAAAATGGGAGGGAAATAATCACGTTACCATTAAGACCCAGCAGTCGCACACAGTGACTGGCCTGATGTGGACACTTTTAACCCCGGGCTCACTTCCCATTACCCACGTTGCCTTTCTGCAACCTTGCTGGGAGGCAGAACAGCCACATTGTTCTCTGGTAGCTTCACTGACATGAAATCGTTTTTGCGTGGTTGCAGAGCTCAGCTGTGATGGAGTGCTGTTTTCTCAGTGAGAGCGTTTACTCGAATCAGTAATCAGTTGTATCTACATCATTTACAAACAAACACCCCCGCACAACAGAGCCCACATCAACTCTGAGTTTCTCTGCTGTTACTGGCCAAAAACATGAAGCTATAGAGCTCAGCAACTGTCATGAAACACAAAATAAACAATAAATGCACAATATATAAAGTACGGTCACATTGGTTTGTTATTCCCTCCATTTCCCTCCAACAGCAGCTGTAACCTGTTGTTACTGGCAGGGTTACGTAAGCTCAGAACAGGCCCAGAGCTTCTGGATCCACCATTCAGACATGCGTTAATTACAGTAGCTCCCTGTCTGTCTGTCTGTGAGTCTGCAGGATGCTGCTCTGAATCACAGCTGCAATATTCACTAATAATTATGGAAATCCATTGTCATTCATTAAAAGGTCTGCAGTGAATCTAAGCCTGTGACTGTCCAATCATTATCTTCCCAGCAGTCCTAATAAGGAAGAGCAGAGTTGGCAAGCCTGGGATTTTTCAACATGCTGAAGCTATAAGAGCAGGAAGAGGAGTGACGGTCGGTATCCAAGGAGATTAGATGGTCGTTTCTGCGTCAAAATAAAAACCAAAAACCCAAGAAAGTACTTTTAGTTCAGAGTTCAACGTTTAGAGGATTAACGCTGTTCTCTTTCAGCCATAACCCTAACCCACATTAGACACTTTTCCTCATTACGTGGTGTCAGTGGTGGCACTGCCATCACAGATAACAATATAGGACATAGACATTTGTCTGTCAGCCTCGTTACAACCATAAGAATCAAAATAACATCAATACAACGAATAATAAGGATAAATCAATTATTGAATGGATACATATCCACGTTATACATTTTCAGCAGTTCAAATTAACGCCTGATTAACAATTCTGTGACACAAAACTACACACACACACACACACACACACTCACATATATAAAGACAGACAGTATTTCACCATCATAAAATGGAAAGAAGGGTGGGCTTTCATTACCGTCTATCTCATCTCCCTCACCAGCTTCAATCATAATTTCAAGTAGGTAGTAAATAATACGTTTTACCACCTCATGCCTCAGACACACACACACACACACACACACACACACACACACACACACAGAGGCAGCTGAGATAAACTGTTACTGACACTTAAAAACAGTCAGAAAAAATGATGCATTTTAGTCCAAGTCCTTCCTCACTGCCCCCTCGGGCCTGTCAGAAGAGTCCTAGACACTGGTCACCTGTGTTTACATGAATGTGTGTGTGTGTGTATGTGTGTGTGGGGCTGGTGACAGAAAAAGCACCTTTTCTCTTCATATCCTCCTGACTACTTCATCTTCTGCTGCAGCTCCAGAGAGAAAGACAAGCGAGACAGAGAGGGACAGGTGTTGTATGCCTCGAGAGACTGCATCTCTGTCTCGTGTGTGTGTGTGTGTGTGTGTGTGTGTGAATACATCCTGGCTCTTTGTGAGCCTGTGTTTGTGTGCCAGTGTGTATGTATTTGTGTGTTTTCATTTAATAGTCACAGCCATGCACAAACACAAACACATATGTACAGTATGCTCAGCATGTGTGTGTGTGTGTGTATTAGCTGTGGGCAGTGCATCTCTCTCTCCTGAGCCAGGTCCTGCAGAGTTAGCGTGCTGCGTTCACAGTCGGTCTGCATTTTACCAGCAGTCTCCATTTACACCGTCTGCCACTGCTCTGCTGTTGTCGACTGAAACATACAGTGAAAGGTTTCTGTTGTTTATAAGAGACACAGGTGAGGGAGGTGCAGAGTATTTCCAGATTTACAGTCTTTATAAGTCTTACACTTAAAAAACGGAAAATGTAATATGTAATGCAAACACAAATAGGCTCCACAATACTACCACATGGTACGGCTCTGTCTTTTATCATATTCAATCAATGATAAAACAAGTGAAGAGGATATATTGATTGAGGAGAGAGTGTGAGCTTTGGAAAGTCTGAGCTGAGTACACAAGACGAGGGGACTGGTGTTTCAGGGCTAATTTATTCTAATTAAGGGATCTGTGCGATTGATTTGGACAGCTAATTGACTTGTAACTTTTTAATTCTAGGAAATAAAAGGAACCAGCTTCTCTGTCAACAACCAGTTTCCTCCAGAGGCTCCTCAACATCTGAAGTCCTTTCATCCAAAAAGGCCACAGGCAAAGTTAGAATAAAAGTTTGTCAAGTAGCAGGCGATTCGTGCAGGCCCTGTACAAGTTTTAAATCACACAGGACCTGTTTTTATTGCGATTAAAAATCAATGCTATAGTTAAAGTCTAATGCATAGTCTTGTGATTTGGAGTCATCTGAACACCAGTGATCAGTGTAGTCAATAACAAACGGAAACTTCCTGTACAAAAATAGCACAAACGTACTTGCAGATTAAAGAGCGCTGCCATTTTCTATTTAAAAAAAAAAGTGGTAAGTGACAGTTGAAGAAAGAAAGAAAAAAGTAATTTCTTGGTTCATCTCTAAGAAGTTTGAGTGTTTAGACCGGCTCAGCTCAAAACATTAATCAGCTCCTCGCTCCGCTGTCAAAAAAGCTCCTAAGTGGTTCGAAATACAACGGCTGATTAAAAGTTGCATCAGTGGAAGAAAGAATAAAACATCGAGGAGCGAACTCAGCATCGGGTTAAAGAAATTACATTTAATGAAATCCTGTCTGAAGGAAACCTTTGGTCATCCCATTAAAACATCTGCAGGAAACAGTAGAAGAAAAAGAAACTGATGTTCCCCCAAATAACAGTTTTAAAATGTTCTCTGAACTTGTTGTTTTGAACTTGAGAAAACCTGCCTAAAGCAAAACCATAGCTCCTTAAAGTGGGCCATTTGTAAAGTTATTATGACCAAGAAGAAACAGGAGAGAGGATGGAGTAAACTGGACTCTGATGGGTTGGGGTTCTGTGTCCTAATCATGTAAAGTTCACATGTTGAATGCCTGCATGCATGTTGGGGAGATCAGAGGACGTCAGTGTGTGTATCTGATTTGTGTGGGTTGATTTTGATGAAGAGCGAGGCCAGCAGATCTTTGTCCAGCTCTTCAAAGTGAAACCTCCTTAGAAGAGCAAGACCAAAAACTCGGCTTGGACTTTTTCAGCTTATTCTTGTGTGTGACTGTTCAGCCCTGAGGACGGCCTGAGCTGGCTGCTTCTCCACCTCCTTCTTTCTCTCTCTGTACTTCATCCACTCACTCGGAGCAAACATGAAAACAGACGTTGTCCTCAAACAGCTTCTGATCTGCTGCGGACCTCAGTCTTTTGCTTGTATAAGATTTGGAGTCATTTAAATGTTCCTGTGTTCAAATGAATGAGCTCTTGAAGAGTTATCTTTTCTCAATTTAGTTCTGTCATTGGATAGCTAACATGACAAATACAAAGTTTCTACTCACAGAACTTGATTAAATATGATAAATTATCAATGAAAGAAAGTGTGTTATTATGTTCAGTCTGTCACACAGGTGAGATTTAATATCTTCATTGAAGCAGGTTGCAGCCACCTCCCCTCCCATTCTTCACTTTCCAAGCTTGTAGGAGAAACTACGGTGGCCTGAAGGCAATGTCAAAAAGCAAAAGGCCCTCCTTAGAGCCAGTGTTGGTTTGGTCTGTTCTGGGCTACCATAGAAACAAAGCGAAGACCTGCTTCCTAGATGCAGATATGAAGAGCTCATTCTCAGTCAATGAAAACACAATCACACACCACTGGACTGGAAAGACACAAAATATAACAATATTCAGACTCTGACTCCACAAGTCAGATTACATCTTCCCCCAGTCTCTTAATCACCACATCGTGATAATATGATTATTCAAAAAATGCCTTTGTTTCAAGATCAAATGGATTCAACAGGATTATTTTCAAATGTTACATTAATAAATGAACATAATGTTGTTTTGTTCCACTCACACCCAACAACCCCCCCCCCACACACACACACACACACACCCAGCCTCTCTCACACATGCATATAAAATCCATTATTGTAGTGACCACATTTAATCCAGTTGCCATATCCGCTGCCAGCCACTGAGTCATTAGCATAATTATAACATGTTGACATTTTTTGGAATGAGCGTGTGATTCTTTCCAAAATCGTTGTCACACTGTCTCACTAGTGGGATTCATCTTCAGTCACACTCAAGTTGCCTCCCATCTGCTCCCTGAATACTACTAATTGTATAAGTGGGCAAAGTTCTCCTCGTCCTCTTGATTAAATGGCCCAACAGCTTTCTAAAGGACCCTCGTATCTTGGCCCCTTTTTTTTCCATGAGCATTTCACTCTTCAGCTCGATATAGTTTCTACAACATTGATGTAACTGTGAGGACAATTCCTACATATACTGCAGTTAAAGCTTTCGCCTGATATTGCATCTGTAACTCGGTGACCTCCACCACGTTGTGCAGTAATTGGATTTCATGGTTGAGAAAATTATTTTTCTTCTCATCCTTGCACTCCTGCTTTACTCCAGAATGAAGGAGGATATTAAAACATGCACTTACACTGTAGTGATGATGTGTTTTTATCTCAGTCATATGTGGGTAGAAGAGCAGCGGCCATCACTCTAACAACTTGAGTAAGATTAAGAAAGTATGTGGTGAACAGTCAACTCAACTTCACAAGTGACTTATGATGTATGTGATGCAGTATTTATATTCACTGTTGAACCTGTGGGCAGAGACACAGTCTAAATGGAGCGACTTTACCTCAGCCCAGCGGTCAGAGTTGGTCTTAAAGGGAATTTCAAAGCCTGGACTGTGTCAGCACATCTGGATCCTCCACTGCATCATCAGCCATAATGAAGAGTACAAAAATATGGATTTAACCCAACAGGTGACTGCTGTAGGAGCAGATAAAGCTGCCATCACAATCTGTGCAGCAGTGTTTTGAGCTACACAATGCTAACATGCTGGCAATAATCAGACTTGTTGTTCTCCATGCTAACATCTTGGTTTGGTGTTCTTGCATGCGAACAGGGGGCTTTCACACCCACCTGGTTTGGTCCAGACTTTTGGACTTTTCTGTTTTATCCAAACCAAATTTACGGGTGTGAAATCTCCCCGGACCATGGTCCTGACCAAAGAGCTGAAGGTGGTCTTGGTCTGGACTTTCATACCTTTAACCTAAAGTTGTGGTGGTTAGCGCACACGTGTTAGCATACGCACTACGCCTTGTTGGTCTCTCCCAACCCAGAGTCGGAGCTCACAGCATAGCTTGCAGTCCTCCTCTCCTTTCCTGCCTGCAACGATAAAGGCCTCTGCATGATGAAGATGTTCATCCGAATCCAAACTAGGCTCACATATCGGGAATTCCCAGATTGCTACTTTGTTAACTAGCTAATTTGATGAGAGCTTTGGTGATGCAACTATGTCCTACGCAGGCCTGTTTTTACAAACCAATAAAAGTCAAGTGCAGGGAGACGCGGCGCACGTAGATAATGAGAACAGGACGTCAATATGTGATCAAATGTGGACAATGAAGAAGAAACACCAATTGTCATTGTCAATGTCCATACGATGAATTTTGGTGCACTCACAGACAAGCCCATAACCTCTGTGACACAACAAATATAAATACTGAACCTCAAAGCCGAACAAAAGTTTCTGCATCACCATGTCGCTGTGTTCAAGAGGCATGGACAGACCATAATGACCCTCAAGTGCTTTTCACTAAGTAATGAATAATACATGAGTTCTTGCCTGGACACCACAGGGACTGTTATCGTGTTTAGATCCACTATCTGTTCTTTGTCACGTCACCCCTTGGAGGAAAAAAGGATTTCTCCACCTAAAGTAAAAGTCCAAAGTCAAATTTGACCCTATAAGTCTTCGTCCAGCTGAATAAGTGTTTTAGTTAGATTTTTTTATTTCAATTAAAAGCTGCACGTTTGCAGCTGTGAGACATCTGCCGTGGTAATCGTCAATCATCAGTGCTCTCGATTTAGCTGCAAAATCTGAAACATCTAATCTAATGTAATTGTTTCTCATTTGAGGCCAATTTCCATCAGGATTTAAAATCCACGCGCTCCATCACTGAGAGAGATTCTCCACAGTGAACAGACATTCATAATGCATTTCCTCTAAATGAAGAGCCCAATCAGCAGATCCCCCCAGCCTGATACCTCAATCTGCTTCCCAATCTCATTTCTAATTTATCTTACTCTGCCCCAACAAACCCCGGTGCCGCAAAGTGCAATTTGACATTAGTCCTCTGAATCTGCAGCGGGCAATGAAGCAAGAGAAGAAGTGGCTTGGCACCGATCCCAACCCCCAAAACTCCATAAAGTGCCTTTCATTTGTCTTCTGTTCAAGTTCATCTGTGCTTCATGAATGAGTTTAAGAACGTGTGAGAATCTTTTCCTCGGAGGAAGTGTAATGGCTTCCTGGTGTAGCTTCAGCTGTAAAGTGAAGGAGAATCAGCTTTACCCATTAGCATCCACTATCTTAGAGTCCATCAGCAGACTCACTTCACACTTTAAAGTAAAAAAAAAAAAATCCCTTTATTCCATGGTGCAATTAATGTGATCTGTACTGATAATGGTTACTAACAGGGGGGACGGCGGATTATGTTTTATGTTCTTGTCATTTAAGTTCTTCAGAAGCCGATAGGAGATGACCTTTAACACTGTTCAGAGGTGTGTGTGTGTGTGTGTGTGTGTGTGTGCATTTGTGTGTCTGTGCAATTTTCCTTGACATTTTATGGCAAAAGGTCACTGCACTTTTGAGTTTTGTGTTTGTTGATTCTGTCCCAAAAAATCAAAACTAAACCCAGTCGCAAAACTGTTTTTTAGGAATTTCACATCAGTTGTGGACGGTGTTCAGGGCAGGCTGCTGCGTCCATCGGCCATTCTGGACGTTTTGTGCTTGAGGAACGTGACACTTTTGCATTTCGTCCACCTGCTCTACCTGTTGTTGTCGTCGGTTCTCTTGACCGATCACAATCTGCTGCAGGTGATGTACTGTGTATGCACAACTACCTCACACAACCTCATGTCAAATAATCCAGACTGTCCCTTTAAGCAAAGGAAAAAGGACCAAGGATGTCAAGGGTCACTGCTAACATCCTAGTATGGTCTAATGAAGAGTCATAGTAACATCCAAATGTTTGAGGACATATCAGAAAACTTCTGCAACCAGACGTAGTGAATGAGATCTCGCTGTTTCATAATATTTCGAACCTGTCACAGTTGGTGAATATTCAACCCTGTCCTCACACAGATGATGTGACAGCAGAGGTATTTTATTCAGACACTTAAAATGGTAAATGGTCGGCACTTCTATGGCACTTTTCCTCCTCAGCAGACAAATTCCTTCACAGATTGTGTCTCATTTACCCACTCACAGTTAAAGGGTGAGGGTGACAGTGGCGGAGCTGCCTTACAAGGCTCTGGCCTGCACACTGGATTCAGCTTCTCAAGGTTGAATTGGACGATTTAGTTGCAAATCATTGTTGACTTTCTCCTGCCAAAGGCCTCTTATGGTCCCGTGAATAGTAACTGTCACCACTCAGACCACTTTTCCACCAAGCTGATTCCAGTGCTTGTTCGGAGCCAGAGCCTGACTTGGCACCGGTTCTTTGCCTTGTGACCGCCTAAGCCCTGTCTCCTGGCTGGTTGGTTCCAGACAAGCACTAGTTCCTTGCTGGTCTAGAGCCAAGAACCGGTTACACCAGGAGCTGGGGGCGGGTTACCTGACCAACAGGACCAGCACAAAGATATACATAGATGTTATCAATATCTTATTAGGTTTGTTTAACTGCTATGTAATCAATGCAAGCATAGTTGAAGCTAAGTAGCCCAGCTACAGGCTGTGGCTAACAATGGCTAATAAAAATAAGAATAATAATTACTTTATTAATCCCCAAAGGGAAATTCATTTGTCTGTCAGCTCATCAACCATTTGCAGAAGAATGAAGAAGCCTGATGGCTGAAGGTACAAAGGATCTTCTATATCTCTCCATCCTGCAGTGAAGAGAGAGGAGCCGTTCATAACACAGTCAAAACGTAGCCGCTGTTCGGAAAACGGCTTCCTTTTTTTTCTTTTTTGACCGGGTTCAGGCCGAGAATTAATGTTAGTGAGACGGTCCTCGTTAGGTCTGGGCTTCAACATCCGCGGGTCGGACCAAGTTTTAATTTTCAGGCCCATTGAGATCTCTATATTAAGCTTGCAAAGACAGAAGCAGCACCTGTATGGCTCTGACTTGGCTCCTTGCCAGTGGAAAAGCAAGTTCAACCAGCTAAGGCACTAGCATCAGCACTGAACTAGCTCCAGGTTCTCAGGGGTATCTGAGACAAAGGCAGATGTATTATGTGGTTCTCACACAAAAGAAAACCTTGCAAATAAGTTTGGGACTACGGTCGCCTCTTGTCTCATATTGGCTGTCATCATTTACCCAGATTTCCCCAGTTTATATCACCTAAACTTAACCAGAGAGGTGGCACATTAGAAAGCAGTGTTTAAAAAAAAGAAACTCTGACAAACATTAATTTCCTCCCAGTTCATCAGAAAATACCATGAGTCATGTGGAATCACAAACAAACAATTTTGTTATTAAAAATCAGAGCTAATTTCCGATGCTTCCACCTGATTATACATTTGGGAGCAGTTGGTTTTGAGACAGCGATGCAGCAGCAGTGAGCGACTTTTCATATTCCACATAATGAATGCCTTCCAGGAAAGACTGTGCTTTAGTTATTCCCTTACAATATTGTGTCTCCCTGATTATTAGCTTCTTGCTCCATCTTCCAAGTGTGGTCTCTGCAGAGCAGCTAATAACAAAACTAGCCCTGTTCTGGTTTAACTTTATCTTCAAATCGAAAATTGTTGTTTTTCTCTACAATACACAGAAGAAGAAGAAGAGGAAGAAGAAGAGGAAGAAGAAACACCCCTATAAGACGCTCTGTTTTACCTTGTGAATATTCAACATGTATGTGTCATCCACTGTACATTCACAGGTTTCTGATGCTGTTTGTTCTTTTGCATTAATTACTTGTGTTGTTTTGCGTGCCACCCGCTCCCTTTGTAAACTCACTACTATCAAATACTTGAACAACAGATGAATGCCAAAAATATCAAAGAGAATATCCAACCATTTCCACGCTGTGAGTTGGACGCGTGTGAGGGAATAAAGCAGTAGCAAAAAAAAAGAAAACACTCCACACAGCAGCACATGAATATTAACACCAAGGTTGTACCTTTCTACCACACCGTGTATTTTAGTGCTTCTGGGATTGATGAACAAATGTGTTTCCCTTCTGAATTTTTGAGGAAAAAGATGGAATCCAAAATGCACAACAAGAGTGCCTGGATGCAGTTTGATGTTATGACCTCACTGAGATTTTAGATGGCACTTGTCAGACCATAGGCCTTTTGTAGTCGCTGCTGAGAAGCTTCTGCTGCCTCTCTGATCATGTGAATGGTATAAACAAACAGAAAATACAGAGGATGTTTGACATGATTGTAATGTGCACTTAACACAGACAACAAGAAATACATGTAATGAAGTAAACATGCACTCTCATGCACATGAATACTGCAAATATCCAAAGGCAAGCATGCAAGCTCACACACACAGTTTCGTGTCCAAGTGCTGATCAGACTCTTCTGTGCTATCAGACGAGACACATGGAGTGTGTGCGACTGTGTGCACAGGCCCGGGGGGTGAAGAGAGCCCCCCGATCCAACATTGTTATAGCTGCTGTAACACTGCAGGTGTTCGAAAAGCGACTGGAATATGGATGAGTGGGGAGACTGCTGTGATTGAAATGTGCTAAAGCAAGTCGGTGCCTTTGTACTACGCTCCAAGGTGTGGGAGAGAAGAGGAGGAAGAGGAAGAGAGGGAGAAAGTAGGGCAGCGAGAGAGTAAAGTAGACAACAAGGTGGAGCTGCTTTCTGATACTTCTCTGGCCTGAGCCTGCACACAAGTTGCCCTCAAGCACTGGTTCTCAATCAGATTATTTTAACCCGATTCGCAATGCGCCGTGGCAAAGCCTTATCCTCAGCTCTGTGTGGGTGTGTGTGTATCTGTAGCAAAGTATGCTCTGGGTTTTGTTGTGGGTTAACAAGGAAAGCATGACACGGTTTTATGGGTTCATAGCAGACACAAACGCTGACACTTTTTTTTTTCTCCTATCTCTTTCAGGAAACTTCCTCCTTCTCAGATCGAGCCTTGTGAGCGATGAGCAGCAGCCAATGTGAGTAATTTTTTCCTCAACACTCACCGCTGGGTTGTTTTTAAATTAATTAACAACAAGCACACAAACAATCGTGCATGCACAGGGCTGTAGCCTTGAACCCGTAACCTTTAACTGCCTCCTCCGCACTAACCATCAGGGACGGGACTCACCGCCGACATCGTTTGTCAGCAGCTAATTGCTATTCCCCGCAAACACACTGATGGGACATCAAAGGTTGACTCACTGCAGGACAAGCCAGTGAAATTCAAATTTTCAAACAGCCCCTGCTTCAGTATTATGCTACCGAGTTGCCACTTCTTCTTCTTTTTTAGTTTGTCATCCCGCGTACAAGGAAGGCTTAAGGCGCCATTAATAATGGATGAGGATGTGAGACTTTGCAGCGAGTTTTTCAGAAGCTTCAGTGCTTGCATTTAAAAAAAAAACGACGGGCAGGACGGGCTCTCTCTGCACCTGGAAACTGGGGTCGTTGCTTTCAAGCTGATCTCGAGGCAAAGTGGTCGGGCAGAGCCGCTTGCAGCAAAGATAAGAAGCTGCAGCCAGGGTTAGAAAAATGGTGGGCTCCAGGGAGATCAGGGGGACGGTACTAAAGCATATTAATTGATCACACCTTTTTGTTTTCTCAGTGTCTCCCTGCAGCCTGTAGTCTCATCATCATCAGTACTGTCTAGGTCGTATATTCACTATGCCTCTTTCACCTTCTGTTTCACACACACTAAATATGCAGCCTCACATCTTAATAGTGATCTTTAACAATATAGAAGCCAATATGCAAAGGTCTATATTATCATTTTGTCCTAATGCATTATAAATGAGAGTCTGTGTGTGTGTGCATGTCTGTGTGTGTTTGAGAGAAAGGAGAAGATGTTTCTCAACGTTATTTATCGTGCGGTCAAAAAAGCTGCTTCATCACTTTTGGACCTGACCCACGAGAATCTATTGCATTGCATTTTCTATTGAGCTCAGTCTGAACTCAGGCTGACCTGCACATTACTCGCAGGCAGGGAGAGTGCAGGTCAGGAGAGACTGACTGGGCAAGAAAAAGTGCTACTTTCAACCAACACACACACTTGCCCCAACCAACACACTACCTGTGCCAGAGGGGCAGCGAAACAGAACCTAATGATGCTCGTGCCCTCTCACGCAAAAAAATAAATAAATTAAAGAGCCATGGAAAATCCTCCACAATATGCATTATCTTTTCATGGAGGCCTGGCTGTATCCTCCCGTGACCAGAGGCGTCCCACCATTTAAATTCCTGTTGCTCTCAGTGGAAGTGCTGATGATGCACTCTCACAAATCACAGTGGACACTGAATAACTCATCTGAATTAAGCACTTGCTCTGTTCTCACTGTCTTTTTCTTCTGTCCAATTGGATTTAGTTTTGCGTTTTATTTTTTATCTATAAAAAAAAAAGATCCTGGTCCAGACCTCAGTGTGCGCTTTCACAGAATAAATCAAAAGCTCACAGTTAAATGTTTTATAGTGCATCCACTTTTCACGTCGATAAATGTTGGTAGTAAAGTTCCAACCCAGTGGAGTTAACAAATGCACTGCAAAATATGTTATTTTTAATTTTTTATGGGAAACGATATTGCAATATTTTCCACCCACTACTGACTGGGTGATGCTCTTATTTTGAAAAAGGACAGGAGAGGACAGAATTTCAGTCCTGGTGCTGTAATTGTGTGTGTGTTATATAGGGAGTGAATGCTGTTAGACTCACTAAATATCAGTCAGCACAAGTTGTACAAATCCCATCAGCCTCATCGTGAACATGTGGATCTGCCTCTAAAGGGATTTTACAAGGTTTCTTCTCTAGTCCGTCATTTAATAGAAATTTGAACCTCTGCACATGCCACTGCACTGGATTCAGTTTAAGGATTATACTGACAAACATGACCACTTCTCACACACAATGTCAAGCCAGTCTCCTTCACACACACACACACACACACACACACAGATTCTGTCTTTTTAGTTTCTCTCAAATCTTTACCAGCACATGTCTTATATCATATATGTGTGCTCGGAGAGATGTGCATTTCCATACAAATATGATCCTTGACATTCACACGCATGCACACACATGGACACATCTGCAGACCCACACATAGACACACACACATTTCTGCAGAAACAGGGGTCCTGCCAGCCGTGTTGCTGTGGTTAGGAGATAACAAGAAGCTCCAATCACAGGTCTCCTCTCAATCCTTCCCATAAGGCCCCAGATGGGAGTCTCCTGAGGGTGGAGGATGAGAGGTTGTAGCTGACATCACGCTCACAATAGGCCGTGGAGGAGGTGTTAGAACTGGATCTTGAGGTTGCATTTGACTCCAGCTTTTGTACAGTAACCAACGCACAAAAGGTGCGCCATCGCTTGATAACAAATTAATCATACGAGCGCCACTGTGACCGATTAATTCACGCTTTGCTTACTGGGTCAAAGTGAGACACACACAGCATTTGCCAGAGGATAATCAGATCAATGATAGCTTCACAGGGGGAAAGGCTAAAAAGGATACAACCACAATATTGAAACACTGTGATCAAAGCCGAGCTCGCTCTGTGAATGAGAATGCAGGGAGAGGAGAGCAGGGCTGCAGAGGACAGCTGTGATTGATGCCGTACTACTCTGAGCTGTCTGCACACACACACACACACACACACACACAGGGAAACTGTGGCAATTTCCCTGAATCACAGAGTAGAACTTCTTTTGTCTCCTCAGTCCTTTCCTCCTGTCTTGTCTCTCTCAAAACACTCGTATTATAGAGTGTTCATCCTGTGCTGTTAAAAAAGCCTCCCATGAGAGTGGACAGTGAAAAGTAGGCATGAAAACACTTCACAGCCTGACTGGGACAGTGCAGAAGTGCTCTTATTACCATCCTACACACTGAATACAGACTGGGAATTACTTCTGAAGAATGCAGAATTATTTCATCCCATTTGCTGCCAGTAATTTACCGTGCACAAACACATTCGAGGCGTGAACCACCCCGATTTTCTGTCTTTTGTGGTTTATTGTGACGCCTGAACAACAAACTGTAGATGAATTGTTGCCCCCCCCCCCCCCCACAGGGATGAGATGTTTCCTCTGAAATCTGTATGTTTTTGATGAGTCATGCCAGAGAAAACATTAGTCAAATGGATGCGTCCTAACACACGAGGACAAACTCTCTCCCACTCACACTGTGAATAGAACATGTAAAAAATTAATTAATGTCACTGTGTGTTACTATGTCAAGGTCAACATCCTCTCTGACTCAGAAATCCTATCAGCAAAGATCCACATTACCTGCTTCAGTGCAGCTGAACGAGGTAATGAGTCCCAGTGGTGATATTCAAACCACAGTGGGAGGGAAACCTCCCGGGAGACGGTTGATTAAGGCTCCGTCCACACTGATATACTTTCATATTGAAACAGCATTTTAAAATCAAAATAATCTACAATCCAGGCGAGTATTTTAGCCGCGTGTCATAAATAATTTACATCCATTTACATGCGTCTGATAACACATATCACTCGTCCATCCATAGTCAGTAGTTTCCTTATTGCGGAATAAAAGCAATTATTGCATTGGAAAATGCAGAATTACATCAACATCAACAGATGAGAAGGTCAGCAACACTTGATCCATGTTGTGTATACGGCTGTCAGTTGAGGCTGATGCTTAGTTTTAACAGTAAAGGGTCATGTGATATGAATGTGACAAATCAGATCAATTTTTTCATCTTCTTGCACATGTGCAGCCAGTAAATTTGCTTGTTTGTTTGTTTTTTAACACTGGTGAAGGGGAGAAGGGGCGACTCAAAGAATCTGGTTTCTGTCAGTACAGGTGGCAGGCCAATGTGTGTGAGGATCATGAATGAGAAGCAAATGTGAATATTTGCTTTGCAAGTTGATTTACAGTGTCTGCTTGCCAAGTTCAGGGCCACTGTGCTTCTAGTAGCAAACCTTAGTCTGAAGCCCCGACCTCATGTCCAAAAAACAAACAGTAGACTGTATTCAGTCCAGTAATTCCAGGTGTGTTGTTCTAGATTTTGACACCAAAATGTTCATTTTTACTGCAAATGAATACTGGTTCTAAATATCATTTGCTTTGATTACTAATAATCGGTGTCAGTATCGGCTCTGAAAAAACCATATCGGTCGACCCCTGAGCGAATGTGTCTGCGTTATTATTTCCAAAAGTCTCTGTTTCTGTCTCTGCAGACAGCAACACAAAAGTTAAGTTGACGAAGTGTTGACATAGCAAATGAGATGTGTGTTAAAACTGAGACATATTTGCGTGGATGTGGCTGAGTGCTGATAATGTAGAAAAAAAAAACGCCTTTAATTTACAAAAATTAACAACACAGCAGACATTTACTTTCCTTGTTTACATCTATTAACAATTGGGTTGTAAATTAAAAGCGTTGCCAGATAATCCTTTGCTGTGGAGAATATGTAAGGGCATCTTTGTCTCTGTTTTCAGCATGTGGTTCCCTTTTCCACTGTCTGCTGTTAAAATTAGTTTTCCCATTATTCCATCTGTTCCTCTGTGTATTGAGTCGGTAACTTATCAGCCCGTGGGGAACGTGTCAAATTCACAAGTCCACAGGTTCTTCAACACGAAACTGAGTCATTTCACCTCCAACAAAAACAAACAACAAGACGCATGTTTTCATATAATGACAGAGTGTTTTTGTTGCACTTCTTTTGTGCACAATGAAAGTGAATTGAGAGACAATAATGGCCCTTTTCCACTACTCAACTCGGCTCAACTCGGTTTTGGTCATTTTCCATTACAACTGAGTATTTCACAGTACCTCCTCAACGTGGGTGGGGTCGTCATAGCGCGGTAGCTGTCTGTTTTCAATCCTCTGATGAGCCACCAAACACACTCGTCTGCACCTTGTCAATGGACGACGCTGTGGTTTTCCACACAGCAGCCAATTAACTCACGTGAAAGAATAACAACAGTTGCAGTACAGATCAGTGGTCACTGTTGCAGAAAGGTTTGATTGTTGTGTCGGACGTCGCACTCACGAGTCACGACTCTTCCAGTGACGACACTCTGGCCAATCAGTGGCTGGCAGTCAGTTGATGTCACGTTTTAGTATCATCTCGGTTCACTTGGAACCTCGCCTTATGTGCTACTAAAAAAAAGTGCCAAGTACCAGGTACTATCCCTGGTGGAAAAGCAAAAAAATGAGTTAAGTTGAGCCAAGTCGAGTCGAGTAGCGCTGATGGAAAAGGGCCATAAGTAGCTGATCAAGTGAATCTGAGAAAGTGTGAGCTGCAGAGACTCAGGTGTAAATCGACAGACGACACCTGTAACGATGCATCAGCAGTATGCAGTATGTGGAGGCTTCAGATGATGTGATGTTGTCAGAGGGTAGTGTCTACTGAGCTCAGAGTGTCACAGAGTGTCATCATCAGGTTGGACAGAGACACGGAGAGACGGGAAGAGTCACAGGAAGGCAGAGAAGTGGAAGTCCTTTGGACACATGACAACTTATTGACACATGGACATGTTTTGTTGTGGTGTACCCACTGCTATTGTCAGCTTTTGTTTCAATACATTGTTGGAGATGAAGAAATCACTACTCTGTACTTCTAAAGTGGAATATCCCTTCTGAGTTTTTCTGGGAAGTGTATACTGCAAGTCCAACTCATAATGAGCTGTGATCACAAACCGAATCCTTTCTGCTGCAGAACTAATGTAACGACACTTCCATCACTCTCAGCTGTACTTTGTGTGAAGTTCTAATTAGCAAATGTGTTGCTATATCAAAACTGCTGAAGAACGACCTTTAATGAACTCCTTCGTCTGTTGTTTATCAGGAAAATGCTCTGCCCACATCGCTCCTCTAAAAACCAGAGCTCTGGGTTTATAAAAAAAACTGTATATATTATGTACCATGTCTGGCTGTCCTTCTGGCTTTATGACTGTTGTCAAGACAACAGCTGATCCCTGGGCAGTGGATGGGTTGATGGGTTGACAGACGGCCATTAGGGTTATTATTGTGACGTCACTTGGGGGATTGCGAGGCATGAAAATACGGGGGTTGACCCACTTGGCATCAGGAAGGGACCTCTGTCCTCTCTCCCTTTGGCACATGACCACCCCCGCACATTTAAACAGGAAGTGACTTTTCACCTTCTACTGTCACGGCAGGAAATCTCATTGTGCTGCTGCTGCTTCCTGTGTGTGTGTGTGTGTGTGTGTGTGTGTGTGTTCAAGGCTTTGCGAATACATTAGATTGAACTATGGCTATTGTGTGTCAGGCCAAGGGCATTTTGAAGTGGGTGAGGTTTACAGCTTATCCCGGTGGGATTTATGGCTGTTGCCGTGGTTGTTCATATCAGGCTGTGGGTGACTGTTCACAGCTCATACACATGCAGCGCTGCAGCTCACAGACAACATCAGGTTGTACAAAAGCTTCACTCAAAAACATGAACGACCGGCTGAGCACAGGTCTGAATCTGTAATGTGACACCTCTCAAGTGGATCTTCGCAGTCTGTGTGAGAGCATGTGTTTGAATTGTGTCTTTGCATTCAATCCTCTTAGTTCTTGTGCATATATATGTGTGTGTATGTGTGTGCATGTGTTCATACTGTATGTGCACATCTCTTTGTCTGTTTGCATTAGTCCCATGGATTTTGCCCTGAATCTAGAGATGGAGGCCACAGCTGTCACACACAACCCTGTCCTCCTCCCTCTGCGCTCACTGTGTGCAGCACCCAGCAGAAGAGGCACCCATCCCTCTGTCATTCCCAACTATAGAAAACGCTCTCAAAGTAGCATGAGGCCATGTCTGCCCGACAGTCTGCCCACCTCATCTTCAGCTTAAAATAGGACTCAGATTGGCTGTTTTATAATTGGTAATACGCTAAAATGTTTGGTCCTTTTAAAATGTGGCTCTAATTCATGAAGCTAGCCCACTGCAGATTTAATATTTATAGTGGCTTAAGCAGAAAAGTGCAAAATGAACCACTGTATTAAAAACTACATCAGCTATTCATATTCATGTTACCACATTTTCATCTTTGTTGGTCTTGTCCTTGTGTAAGCAGAGGATGCTGCTGAGAGAAACTGAGTGTCTATACAAATGTGCAGAAACATAATTACTGTTGATGTTCTAACAACTCCAATTAGGCAGTCAATCAATCGATCTAATACATCCATTATGGTTTGTACTGTAAGGACAATTTGTGAAAAGATGCACATCAAAGCTGGCTGATGGTGTTGTAAGGATGCAGCAGTCTGAATTAGGCAAAACCATGTGTATCATGTCTTTTAAAATAAAAGTCTAGCTTATCACAAAATTCCTCTCATTGTGTTGCTCTCTGCTGTAGCTCAGGAAGAAAACACGGTGGAAACAGAAAAAGTAATTTCATGCTCAAAAGACTCCAAAGTAACTGTGGAAGATGCTCATTTGATTTCACTATCTCAGATCTCTTACACTGGAGTCAAAGTATAAAGGGATCATTTACAGCCAGTCTGAAGACGTTGAACGATTCCACAGTAAGTGTGTGTGTGTGTGTGTGTGTGTGTGTATAGGAGCAGTAGAGTATCGATAAAGGCTGAACTTATTTAATGCTCTACCTTAACCTCTTCATCCAAAGCCATTGTGGTGTTGTTCAATCGTCTTCACACTTCACAGTTGCAGAATCACAAAGAAACGTCAATAATGTGGGAGGGGAAGGTTTGTGCTGATAAATTGCGGCCACGTAGATCTGAGGTTCGGGTCAGAAGATGAACTACTTCCTGTGTATCATCTCACGGCTTCATGATGAAACCCTCAGTAGCTCTTCAGCTGAATCCAATCCACTGTTTTTACATAACAGCGCAAAACGTGACGCTCCTCACTGCTGCCTTCACCTTCACTGTTTGTTTGTATGTTGGTTTTCGATGTACATTTTCACATTAAACTACTGAGCTGCTCCAGAAATACTGAGATACTGAGAACACCATGGATATCACTGATGAGTAAATGCTGTCGAAAACAGTGTCTGGAAGTTCCCAACAGTTTATGTAGAGTGTGTGACATTTCATTGACTCTCGCCTTTTAACTTCCCCCCTCCAGGCATATGTATATAAACATAAATATAAATCTGGTTGTTGAGAGCGTTTCTCATCTTCAGAGAGACAAGACGCTCAAAGTCTTGAAGTTATGATAATCAGATCTACATATTCATAAATAATATGTGCGCCGTTCCAAGAAAGAGCGAAAAAGACTTTTACACTTTGTTCAGGTGTAAAACACTAGCAACACCATCAAGATCTCCAGGTGGCACATTGAGGTCAGCTTTGGATGTAATCACGGTTTGTTTCTTTGTTGTTGTTGTTTTGATACAAGGCTTTCCTCATCCTCAAAAAGAAACAAAACAACAACAACAACACAACATGCTCCTTTAATCTACCAGCTTCACCACCAGAAATAGTTTTGAGGACATGGAAAGTTCCACTGGCACAATAAGCAGTGAAGTGGTGCCACTGTCTTTCACTGACTTCCTTTCTGGCTCGCAGTCTTCAGAGATGGGCTAAAATGAGTGGGTCATCTATCACAACAGAGGGGAGAGTGGTAAATTTATAGCTGTGAAAATAGGCCAGAGCACAGCACTGATGGAATAGATAGAGTGTAATTAGGGCAAGGTTAGCCTGCTTCACACACACACTGTGCACACACATGCACACATGCACGCACGCACATATACACTATTTATTATTAATTACGTGACACATGCATAGAAGTGTTTGTGTGTGTGTTCAGCACTCACTGGCGTTCAGTGACTGACAAATTATTCAATTACTTTTCACTTGAAGGAGCAAAGATTCATAACTTACAAACAAAGCTCATAAAAAAAATCATTCCAACAGTCATAAGCAATTATTATTTTTGCAGACACACGCACACAAATGCCTCATATATTCACACTCATTTACAGCCTCACACCTTTTTCTGGGATAAACACATGCATCAAACACTCTGCTATCTGACACACACATCTCCTCCATTACTGTCTGATCACCTCTCCTCTGGCTTGTTTGCTTTTTTTTTGTTTTTTTTCAAATATGCAAAAAGGAAATTAACCTCCAGCGTTCCTCCTCCTCCTCCTCCTCCTCCTCCTCCTCCTCCTCCACATGGTCTTCCTCTCTTCTCCCAAACTCCCAACTTCCACTCCTTCTTTACATGTCTCCTCCTGTGTCTCCCCAGTGAACAGTTTACAACACATTGACTCATCTTCACGCCTTCTCATTCCCTTCAGATTGCTCTCATTTTCACTGCAGTCCAAACCCACGCCTTTCTCCCCACAGCTTTTCCCTCACTTCCTTCTGTCCCTTCCTCCTCACCAGCAGTCTGCAAGCGTTCGTCTGTCTTTTTTCATGTAACACACACACACACACACACACATAGAGAGAGAGAGAACTGCCCCCCCTGTCTTCCAGGGCATTGCTGTAAGCCTATGGAGCAGATGGGCTCAGGGCTGACTGACTGAGCTGTGCTCTGACAAACCGCCTGTGTTGCTCAGATGAGGGGATGATGTCCTTTGAGCAGTTTCTCATCCATATCTGGCTGGTCCACAGACTCGACAATCTAGAAACTGGCCACTGGTTGAACAATCTGGCCACTCACGGGTTTTAACACAAACAACTCAAGAGATGTTTTCATACAAGAGACAGAATCAACGAGTCGTATTATTTCCAACATGGAAACACTCTGATCTGTGAATAGAAATATCCAGCACTGTTTTTTGATTCTGTTCAACTATTTTAATCCCTAAATCAACAGAAGTGGAAAAGCAGCTAAGTTAATTAACTGGAGTATTTCAGTTTTTGCGACTGGTGTATTTCTGTTCCAGTACATTTTAGGGAAAAGCCTCTGATAGGCTCATAAAATACAATGAGTTATCCTTATGTTTTTGCCAATGACTCTAGTTAGAGCTGCTTCTTGTCACATCAATTTATTTTCTCCACAGAAATTTACTCTAAACTTCTCAGATGGTTTCATATGAATAAATATTTATGGCCCAAACAGGTCAAACCTGACCTGAAATCTATGAGAATCTGAGCGGTATACCTTTTTTCCCTACCTCATTAACCATCCCATGTTTCCTTAGACTTCTTTTAGGATGGGGTCCAACTCCCACAGGACCAACCCACAGTGTCACAACAATACGATGTGTCAGTATTAAGAATTTAATAGTGATGTATCAGTGCTTTTACTTTTTACATTAATGTACAGGTACTTTTATGAGTAAAGGGTCGGTACACTTCTTACACCATTGTAAATAAGCATCCAGGCTGAAATATACTGTCACTGCCTGATTGATGAACATCATCATCGGAAAAGATACTTTCTTGAGACAAAATAGTTTCAGGTATGACTTTTTTTTGCTTTCAGTCATTATTCAAACTTGAATTGGCATCGTCCACACGTAGCTTTTTATCACGTCTCAGGTCTCTGTCAGATTCTGTCACTGACAAACGACTCTGCTAATTCTCAATCTGAACAACTCTTCTCATAACCTCCTCCCTCGATGCATGAAAACAGCAGAGGAGCCATGGATGGAGCTTGGCAGGGGAATCACAGCGCGGATTGCGCTGACTGTGATCGCCCTCTTCTGGTTGGTAGCATGAACTGCCTGCTGCCCAGCTCTCGTCAAGAGAGGAGGGGTAAGGTCATGAATTGGACATGAAGCCAAACGGCCCTTTCCCCACTGGAGGAGCAGATGGCAGCTCCCCAGTGCACGAGGCAGGGAGATGCTGCCACCAGACGCTCCAAGCAGGGTGTAAAAACACACACAAGCGCAGACAAATTAACGGTGTCGTGTGTGCATGTGTATTTGTGAGCACGGCACTATCAATGAGTGTTGTCCACACAGAGTTGCACACATAATCCAACACTTAACTCCTGAACACAGGTGCTTTACCTAAATTCTTTACTTTGTCTTATCTGGGGGTTAAATTGTCTCTTGACCTTCATTACCATTACAATACAAGTGACACTGCAGGTTTTACATTATGCATAAACACTGGCTGCTGCTGCTAGGCTTCATTTTCACACAGCTCCTTTTTGTCCTGTGTAATATGAACCGTATTAACCTGCAATGACTTCCAGGCATTTTGAGTCACCATGGCGTGCTCACACACCAGGCTATTATTCAGTGGTTTAAAGACTGAATCTTTAATTTTTTTTTTTCAAGAGCTGATCTCTGTGTCTGCCCTGTGGAGATATCGCACTTTTGCTAATATTTGACAGAGTGACCAATAACTTACATCTGAAGCATTTTAGACACATTTTCTTCTCTCTCTCTTACCTCTTTATCTAATTTGTGTTTTCTCATTTTAGAGCACAAGTATGTACAGTGACAGAGCATGAACATAAAATGCAAAAAGTCCTCTAAACATTTGACTGGCAGTGTACAGTTTACAATCCTGTCTTCATTAATAACGCCACTATCACTGTCATTTCGAGCCGGACTGGTTGACACATTGAGGAGGGCATGCTAAGCTTAGCTGAGTGGCGTGTCACGGCGGGATATGAGGCAGTTAGCTAATGTGGTGTAAAAGGATTTAGAGGATTTGACCCTATCAGCGGAGATGGCACTCAGAGAGGCTCTGTTAATGACACTAAATGAGTCTGTGCCTGCAGCATGCTAATAATGGTGCCATGAAAGCCAGGCTTATAATTCATATGCAGATTTTTTTTTTGCAAATAGCTAGTTGTTAGAAGTGTATAAAATTAAAAGGCAAGGTAACACAACATGCATTTCAGTACTTGTTCTGAAACTGTGAATCACAATCAGTGGCCTGGAAATGAAAAGTAATCTTGTCAGTGAGCTTCTTCTCTCACATCCCATCACTTATTACCTGTTGAGCACTGAACTGTAATTGTCTCACTCGCTGCCTCACTCCAGATCTTTAGCTCTGTGAATGTAATCACAGATTTTTTTTTTTTTGTAGTCAAGATCTGTTTAATCTACATAAAAAATGTCCATTTGTTTCCTTGAGACAGGGTGTGGCACTTTGTTCATGTTAATTTGTTAAAAGTGGTGATGGCCCACAGGACACCCCACAGCAAACACTACAAGTCTGTGGTGGTTACATGAAGCAGCTGCAGATGTATGGATTTTCCAGTCAGGTGTTGTTGGCCTATAGCCGACCTGACTTCCTCTGGATGAATTAAGATTAAATGTACCGTGCTGAGATTGAGTTGGTAACCACTTTATTAGTTTTCTTCACATCTGATGGAAATCTTCAGGGGCTTCTAATAACAACATATCATTCATCTTCCTTCATTCCAATCAAAACCTAATTTACTGCATGCTGTCACACACAATAGATACTATTTATCAGCCATGAGAAAGTTATTAGTCAGAGAAGAGTGGGTTATGACTGTATTAAACAAGAACCAGAATACTTAAAGGCATTCTGTGATGATTAGACATTAACATTATGGAAACTGGTGCCGTCATCGTTCTGCTTGTCTCAAATAGCTGCCAAAAACCAACAATAAATGACAGATGGATTCAAAACACATCTTTGATAGCCAAGGCCGGCAAGAAAAAGTCCAAATTTCTGCCTGGTTTGATCACCAAGCTGCAGTAAAAGAATCGCTGATTTCAGGGGTTTTCAGATAAGTCCTGGAGCAGAAGAGTCATTTCTTAAAGTGCATTCACTTTTACGACTCGAACAAAGATAAGGATGCAGCGTGGAAGACTGTTCGGGTTTGAATATGACTTTCGACAATGGTATCTGATTTACAAGGGAATGAGAAAAAGTAATCACAGAGATCCTAACCATTGTCTCTCAAACCTGAACACTGAAAAATGAAAATCGTTCTTTTTGTTTAAAATGTAAGTGTCTCCCTTTTCTAAGGAAGAGAGCAGACCATGCTGAGATCAGATGTGTTTCTGCTCTGTATGTTTTCCATGGTTCTTTTACATAAAAAGCTATTTTTCGATGTATAAAACCCATAAATGTCTGTGTCTTCTTTGCTTTACTTTTACATAACACTCCTCATCCATTGTCATCTATGCTTTTCCGCGACAAGAAGCACCATCCCTGCAGCTTTGCCAGCCCAGGGCATTGGCACAGCTTGACTGTGAGGACAAGGAGGTGTAGTTGCCAGCTCCTGCCGCCCACCACCCGCTGGTCAAATCCTCTTTGCTGGTTTCACTATGACAGTCTGCCCACCATCCTTGGCTCGCCATGCAAAGATAGGACAGGAGCTGAGTGGCCAGTGCCAAGGATACCCACTGGAGGTGGGAATAGGAGAGAGGAGGAAGAGTGGAGGAAGAGAGAGAAAGAGAAACAGATGGAATAATGGGCAGAGACAGAGTGCTACAAGCTGAAAGGGCTCTCCCAGAAATTTGGCTCTTTTGTATTGCAGCTAACCTGTAGGATGTGTGGAGAGGAAGGCCGAGGCAGCAGGTACATATTCAGATTTTTTTTTTTTTTTTTTTTACTATAATTTCTCATTAGTTAGTTTTGAAAGTTCGAATAATTCAAGGCATAATGTCGCAACAACACAAAGTTGAATTGGATGGCACTTTAATTGAAATGTTTGGATGATTAATTCTTCTTTGACTTTTCTGAATATATTTAGACAGAGAAGGAGGAGATGTGTGTTCACTGGCAGCTGTAAAGCCCCACATAGCTGTGGAGGTGTCTGGAGTTGCTGATGACTGCCGGCAATTGTTCTCTTACCCATAATGGATGTCCTGACCCACTGGCTACAGCTTGTCTTTATTCCACAAGTTGTTTTTCTATCTATTTGCAGCGTTTTAAAACAGATGTTTGCTGTGGGAGGCGGTGGAAAGCTGGCTTGTTCACTGCAGAGTATTTCCCTCTCAGCCCCACAGCGAGCCTGTTTGTTGTGTGGTTTGGCACATAAGTGGGTGTTTTTGTGTGGCTGTGCTGATGGGTGCTGTTGAGATTGAATGTTTGCCTCTGTGTGTTTTGTACTGTACATTTACCAAATCTAATCCTCCGTCCTTTTTTTGTGTCGTGTCTTTTTCTCCTGTTTGTCTCTGCTTTTCAGGAGTCACCCTCAAGGTCATCAGTCAGCTCTACTCGGCCTGGAGGTCTTCTAGAGGGTCGGGCCTCCTCGCCATCATGAAGGGGTTGGGGACCAACCGTAACCGACACCTGTCTGACTCCTGTGATCCTTCCTCAGGCCACCCAGAGGCCCTCTACCCTCAGAAGACCAGCACCCTGCCACGCAGCCCTTACCTGCTGAGCCCTACAATGGACCACTATGGCACCATGGACCCCCACCTCTACCCTTCAGCCAACCCAGGTTCCTTTGCACCAGACTGCATGCTGCCCCTCAACAACCAGCTGTCCAACAGCAGCACCTTCCCCAGGATTCACTACAACTCCTATGACCAGTCTGACTTCTCCCCGCCCGGAGACAGTATCGGGGGAATAAGTACAGGGACCATGGGGACATCCATGTCCATGGGCATGGGAACAAGCATAGGCATGGCAGGGCTGAGTGGACGAACACCTATGATAACGAGTGGCTCAGCAACTATATCACATCATATGACCAAGAACCAGGCACCAGCCAGTCTGCTGGAGTTTGACAAGCAGCTACCTGGAGGCCATGACGGATTCAGCACATTGCAGTACCATCGAACATCTGCTGTTGCTGCGGCCAAGCAGCGCACAGACAGCCCTGGTCGCATTCGTTACATGCTGCACTCTGTACAGAAGCTGTTTGCAAAATCCCAGTCACTGGAAAGCCACAACATGAAAGGAAATGTCAATGGACGCTCCACTGGCAGCGGTGGAGGCTCGTCTGGCACCGAGGACGGAGGGAAGCAGAACCGTCGATCCAAAAGCAAAGATCGGGGTACAAAATCAGAAGCGACTGCCAAGAGACGGCCACGCTCCAACATGTCAGGTTACTGGAGCTCAGACGATTTGGACAGCAGTGACCTGAGCAGCTACCATAACACTATGGCCATGATGACTCTGGGGCGTCCAACTGGCCATGAGAGCCAGGGAGGGCAGAGCAGATACATCCACAGTGGCTACAACACTATCAGCTCCTCCAAAAGCAGCAGTGACATGAAGTTTCAGGCACTTCCTGGGCCTGGAGGAGGAGGAGGTGGTGGACTAGGTGGAACAGTAGATATGGTAATGAATGATAATGATTATATGAAAGGAGGGTCCTGGTCCACATTAACCATGGGCCAGCCAAGACAGGTGATCCAGAAAGGCTCTGCGACTCTGGACAGGTCCATGCTCAAGTCCAAATCCTGCCAACAGGAACTAACCTGCAACTACCTGCAGGTTGGACGGAGGGTGAGTACGACTGAAGAGCATGTGGTTTGTGACAAAGGTTACCCTTATTAAGTATTTATATTTACAGACTCATAAATACCTATTCATATGTGTAGGTTAATACAAGTATCCTTGGTGCCAAGAGCACAAATACAGTAATACAGGGTTGACTTTATTATTAAACAGCTGAAGACTAATTTTAGCCACTTCATCCTGCCTGTAGGGTGATTGGAGTAGCACATTAGGTCGAAGCGGGGGTGCCAATGAAATTCCATGTCGGCGGATGCGCAGCGGTAGCTACGTGAAGGCCATGGGAGACATGGAAGACAGCGATGACTCGGAGGGAAGCCCCAAACCCTCTCCTAAAACTGCTGCTCGCCGCCAGAGCTACCTCAGGGCCACGCAGCAGTCTCTGAGCGACCAGCTACCCCCACGCAAGTAAGCACAGAAGAAGATAAATAAACCACCGTTTCCTGAAGTGAAGAGGAAGGAAGGCACCATGCTAAGCTGCACCACGCCAGTACGCAGGAAAATATAAATGCATAGAACATGGCACACGCAGTCTAAGCTGTAGTGGCCTGCACACAGAGCCACACGGTGTCAGACTGACTACCACACCTCAGCTGTGATTTATCTTTTGGTCTCACAAAGTGTCAGTCTGGCTATGAGGTTGTAGACATCATTAGTGAAGGTTACACAAAATGACACAGAGTTTCGTTTGCACTCAGCCGGTAAATCACCACAAATGAGTTTCATCTGCACGACTGGCTGGCACTGAGCCTCACTATACAGGCAATCTGAAGCAAAGTACATGATACAGGTACAGTAGGACATTACATACCTGAGTCAGCTGTCTTTTCATAAAATTAGAAATAGATTCACAGTACTTCATTGTGTCTAATGTTTAAGAAAGACAAGTCTGTCGTGTTTTGTAATAGCTACTCAGATTTCATTACTCAAAGTGTTTGGCACATTTGCAGAGACACATTCATAATGATTGTGGCCATGAAGTTTTGGCAGCAGTTATATCTGCTTTCTGAGAGTAATAAGTAATAATATTAGTTGCTGAAATCAGCTCCAGAAATGTACAAATATTTTACAATACAAGATATTTATTGTCACGTCACATAGATTTTTTGCATTCAATATGATCTTTGTATTGCTCTCATAAGAAACAATACCATCGCTGTGTGTGTAAGATTCATCAGCTCACGTGTAGTGAACTTTATATTCACATAAGTAGTTTAATTGATTGAAAACTTAGAGAGACAATAAAGGTACAGCAGAGCAGCTTTAGTTTTTGTTGTCAGGATTGCTCTGGAGTTTGAAGGTTACAATGTTGAAAATGCCACAGCCCTCCTTGACTCCATTCAACCAAACCAAGAGGACAGGGAGAAACACAGCCACAGGCCTACCTGCCATACACACCTCCACATGAATAAAAGATTTCACATCACTTTAAAATCTGTGTTTAGAAATGTGAGGATTTATTCTACCCTAAAGCGTGTTTGAATGACTAACCGTACTCCCCCTGCTAACCCCCCCGACCATCCAACCCCACTTTCTCCACCCTGGTTGGTGTGAGCAGCAGAACCCTGGATTACACCTTGTTGCAGGGGGAGCTGGATGCCCTGTGGTCTCCACTCCACAGTGTGTCTTCTCTGCACCAGCTGGGCAGGTCAATGAGCAGGTCAGTGATAGGTCTGTAAGCCACTTCTCAGGGGCGTGGTGCAAATACACCTATGTCTGATTGGATGGTATATCACCATCATTGACTTTGCACTGCCCCCCTCAGATGTATGTTAAGTCAGTGGCAATGCCAAATGCCAAATTCATGCTCTGCTGCCAACGACTGCCTATCTCCCTTAAGCTTGTAAATGCCATCTGCCCGGTGCTTTTAGGTGGAAAGAAGCTGAGTCTGACACTATTCAAAAGGGGGGGCGTGTTTGTGCATAGACCATGGCATGACAGTTTACTGTCATGTTACAATCACTGTGTGCCACCAAAGAATATGTACCAACATGACTTGAGAGCTGCTGTTCAATTAAACCTACACCTGTTCTTTGGCTTTGGCACCATGATAGAACAAAGAGCTCTGTACATGCGTCGCCTCACATCACTGGCTTTGCATGCTCAGGTGCTACAACAATAGATGGTACAAATTAGATAATTCAGGCTGGACTTGGATTCATTATAGCTCATCAAAGTGGAAGTGAAAGGGATGACTTGAATAACAACCTTATCCTCCTTCTATCTCTCTTTCAATTCCTGATTTTGCTGGTGTTAGTTTTCTCCCCCGATCCATGTTTCCCTTCTGCCTCTCCGTCATAACACACTAGCATCAAATGTACCTCAGAATGCGTCCTCATGCACTCCTGACATTGTTTTTTAATTTTCCTCTTGATGTGTTGTATCTTTAACATGTCTCCTTTATCTTGCCTCTCCTCTCCTCTTACCCCCTCACCAGCTGTCTTCCATCTCTCAGAGAGCTCTCCAATAACCGCAGCCTGGACAACCTTGACTGCATCGAGGGAACAGGTTCGTCTTTGCCACGCTGGGATGATGATGACTTCAGCCAGGCCTGCAGTACCTTGGGCAGACGTAGCTGCATGGGACAGGTCAGTGCTCCTCTGCAAACCGTCAGAGGTGGAGGACTGTTTCTCTCTGTCGGTTTGTTTCTCTGTTTCTCTCATTAGCATAGCAGATATTTTCCTAACGAGTTATGAGGACATTTGTACTCATAATGTTCATAATTTACATCACTTAGCTCGAAGCAAACTCCCCTCTTTCAAATAACCAGTCATTTTCAAAGGACCCTTTGTCTGCCTTGAGCTACAATCATTTCTGATGTATAATTAGTATTTTCCCAGATACAGCCTGACAGAATGACAGTAATAAAACGAGCCTCTGCTGAACAAAGCATCCATATTTTCCAGCTGTATCTCATATTAATGTCATGAACCTAAAAGCCAAATGAGTGACAGTGGTAGCTTTAAGTCTGCTTCATCTACTTACATAAGAGCTATTAGCCTCCCACTGACAAGGTCACTGAGATGATGAACAGCTGTAAAAAAGTGCCTCTGATCTTTTTCAATGAACTAGTCAAATGAGGCAGTCCAGGCTATTAGTACAGGATTTGCTCCCAATCTCTGACAGGTCACTCCTTTACAACAAATGTGGCCAGCACATGAACGTATTGCCATAATTTGCATGCACAGCAGCATACCAAACAAATTTAATATTCATTAAAACTTGAACTGGTTGAGGTCAAGTTGTGTAATTGTGAACTTTTTGAAACAAAATTAATATTAAGAGGGAAAAGTGAAAATCACTCACAGCCAAAAACTTTAACATGTCTCCAAAATGTGCATCGCTGTAACTGCCAGATGTTCTACTTTGTTCTGCTTCATTTTCCTTCTTTTTTTTTTTTTTTGCTGACTCTCTTATACTTACCCTCTTCTATCCTTCTGTTACCAGTCATTAACTCATCAAAATACCTCTCTCTTGTTTTTCTTTTACACATTTTTGACTTACCGAGGCTGTTTTCTGTCAGCCTACAGAATGTGAAACCCATCATCTGCAAGACTGGCTCTTCCTCTTCAAAGGAAGTCGAGGAAATGGTTCATTCTTTATGAGAGTGTAGTTGCTGTGTAAAAAAAAAAACTCAAAACTCAGTCAGACATCAGTCAAAGTGATGCCTCTTGCCTTGGCATTTTCTTTTATTTTCTGCACCTTCACAGGTCTTATTGGGTAGGCCATGTAAGAAATGTCAAAAAATGAAAACGCATTTGACAGATGAAATGACATCTCATCCAGAGTCCCAGCCTTAAGGGAGTTATAGTAGCAACAGTGGTTTCCCTGGGCTTGCTCAGCTCTGCTTTTTCCATATCTTAGTATCAAGTGTAGTTTTCACACAACTTTTACTACTACTTTTACTGTATCCCATCAAATTTGTCTCACAGGTGAAGAGCATCCTTTACATGTGCTAGGGAACTGAGAATACTGTTCTCCTAGCCACACACACACACACACACACTCATATGTCTTTGTCCTGTCCTCTCTCCAGCTACGGGACCTGGAAATGAGTCATCACTATGAGGACCGCAGCTCCGAGTCCACGTACAGAGATTCCCGCTCCCATTCTCAGGACAACCCAGAGCCTCCAGATTTGCCCATGCCAACATGCTTCCGATCCCGCAGCCATAGCTACCTGAGAGCCATCCAAGCTGGGTGTTCCCAAGATGACGACACAGCATCCATAGACTCAGGCTGCTCACCACCTCCAACCGACACCAGTGTTCGCACATACAGCACCAGTACTGGTGAGTCACCGGCTGAAAAACAGATGATACACGTTTCAGAAAATGAATATATTTGCCTTCAAAAAGGAAAAATAGAAACATTCAAACATGATGCATCGTTTTGTGCAGCTGAAAGCATTTGAGTTCTTTTTGTATAATTGTATATCTAGAACACAAACATTTTGTTATCTTTTACTGGGTAGTTATTCCTGGGTCCCTTTTTGTGAGGTTGTGACCCCTTTTCCAGACACTTGGGCCAAATTCTTGCTTCTATTTGTATTTTCCATTAACATTACTTTGAATACTCTTCGTAGCCTTGATCCTGGGTGGGATGCTAGTCCCCCAACATGCACACACCTGCATTTTTAGCTCAAATGCAGCCTCTTTTGCCCATGCTAGACGACCTTTCTGCCCAATGGAAGACTTGGAGAGAACAGTTTGGCTCTTACCTGAGAGCCACGGGCTTGGACAAAGCCCCAAAGGAGAAACAACTTGCAATTTTTCTACAGCGTTTGGGAAAAGACAGACCACGCTTCCTACCCTCACACACAGGTAACAATTTAAAAACCAGCTCCTCCATCCTAAAAGAAAAAGAAAGTCAAATCACCAATTCATGGACTACAATTAAATGAAATCAGTATCAGCACTAGCTAAACCAAACGGGAGTGTGTTGGCTAGTGATGTGCACACAGCTGCCCTGTCAGTTGTTGGACAGCCATTCATGAGAGGAACACTGGATCAGCTGCTGCTGCTGCTCCATGTGGAAGCATCACTTGTGGAGCTTTGTTTATCACATTAGTTATTACAGGATATGACAACGGCAATACAAGTATGGGCAATTAGCTTATATTCTCAATGGCAGGGGAACTGTGGGTGTTTGTGGTGACACATATTAGTTTAAAGAAGCTTTGGGCTGTTTCCAGAATTCAGTGGATTCACTGGAAGTGCAGATGCTGGGTTGATATTACAGAGCATCCACAACGTGGCGCTCTTCACCACCGTCTTCTAAATACATCTTAGAGTATATGCTGCCTTCATGTTTGTGGAATTTTTTCATTTTTGTCTTTTATTTGAAATATTTGGGTAGTGGTAATGGCTTAGCTTTTTGGGGAAATTAAGACAGGTGATAAGAGAGTTGATCGAAAAACAGGAAGGCCTAAGTTTTTACGTTTTGTCAACCCCCCCCCCCCCCCCCCCCCCCGAAATCTTAACTTCACTAGATGGCTTCTATGCATTTATAAAGTGCTGCTGTATAGTGTACTAGCACAGTGCGTTGTTTCAATGGTCCTACCTGAAATACTGATATCCAGCATTTCAATTAGGATATCATTTAGCACTGAGCGCTTCTACTCCAGTATCCAGTACAGCTGTCTACAGGTTAGATCAGATTGTCCGTGCGGCTCTTGAACGCACCAGTAGACGCCACCACGCCTCCCTCGGGCTCAGAGAAACGCTCCAAACAAAAGGCACCGAAACCCGGCGTCTCTTCCCCCCAGCTGTGACAGGGACAGAGGGGAAGCGTCCGCTCGTCTGCCCTGAAAATATTCAAGTTTGAGCTCCAAGACACGTCCGTATACCTTTGTTTTTGCCAGTGTCTGACAACCCGGTAAGATTTTACTCATTTATTTTAACCGTTTATTTTTGAGAGTGCTGCGTGCGCGCGCTCGTTACAGTTGTCAGTTAGAACTTCATTGTAACTGTGCAGAGTTGGTTTTCCATGACTAACGTTAGCAGCCTAGCTTAGAAAGCTGCTTAACCGTCGACGACCGAAACTTTAGCCTAGCTACTTTACTGTTTACCGCTTCACCCACTGTTTTGTTGACAGTAAATGATGGTACTAACCCGAGCAGGTGCAATGGGTCGTTACCATTACCTTCAGACGCTTTCAGTTGTTGTTCAGCCTCTCTCCCATCACCTCTGTCCCTGTGGCTAAAGCAACATTATCCAGTAAGACTTCAGTGTGCACATTTGTTGCTCAGTCGTAGCTAAATTGAGAGAAATTGGGGAAATCAAATCAAGTTTAGGTGATTAAGAAAGACTAAAAACACTGTTAAGGAGAGTCACACGTCTTCAGGCATCCCTACCATCAGTTTGGTGTCTCCAGGCTCTGGGATGAGATTAAATACCCAGGGAAGCCCATTTCTACCAATGTGGTGAAAACAGTAGCTTATTAAAATGAGAAAATACTCTCAAAATAATATACTTATTAATGAAATATGAGATACATTTTGAGGTACGCAGTAATCATTTTTGAGATAGTAACTCAAAATAATGAGAAACTCAGTCATTATCTTGATAGTTTCTCATTATATTGATTTACCATGATCTGTTTTCACTCATATTGGAGGAAATGGGCTTTGATAAATATCTGATGTGTCGGCTTTTTTTCCCCCTCCACAGCTCAGATGTTAAATGCTTCCAGTGACGCTGTTTGAAGTTTTCTTGACTACATTAATTATTGAGCGTTACCCACCCATGTACAAAGTGCTCTGTCATCATCTTTCATGGCTGTGATGCTCCAGCTGTGGAAGTCAGGATAAAAAGGCGAGAGGAGGTGGTTAAACTGTATGTGAACAAGTTGTGTGAATGACCATTTTGCAGCCTGCAGTTCAATTTGTTCGCATGTCTTTATGAAAGCTGCTTCTTTTTGGGTGCTGAAATGGAAAATTGGCCTTCACCGCAGATTATTTGAGGGCTGCCCCACTTTTGCCCCACATGTAGGCCTGTCTATTGCAACATGGATTAAACCCCATTTTAAGGTCACATTTAAAAGGCTGTGCAGTTGTGCAGCAGCGCTCTTGCTGCACCCGATTAATGTGATAATTAATTGAGATAATGGTTTGGGTGACAAGGGAGTGGTGATGTTTCCGGCAAGGTTGTCTTTGTCTTTTGGCTGTTATTGGATTAAACAATACAGATGGGTCAACTGGCAGGCAGCAGACAACTTGGCAAACAATACAAAACTGTTAAATAGAGCATCACAATCCATCTTTTGTCTTTCGCTGCTTGTGCTTTTTGTCCAGCTCCAACTGGCCGCAGCACAGCACCAGTTCAGTAAATGAGCTTAAAGTTAATATAGTTACCAGTCAAAGAGTTGGGCAGGCTTTTGTAAGGTTAGAGAAGCTGTTTTATCTGTCCCACGCTTATTTTGACTGTTTGACCACACTGACACACACTAACCGCCGCACTCAGATTGAAATGGTGATATAATTGATTCTGTAATGTGCTGATTTAATTCAAGTAAAATAAACATTTGACCCAGATCGACTCCCTGGACTTTGGCTAATCTGATGTTGCACAGAAGATCTTATTATAGATGCAACTGTAAACTGCGTTCATATCACTCCCATGTGTCCCTTTTAAATCAGTGTGGTTGTTCTCACGCCTCCCAGCAAAGTAAGAACTTGTTAACATAGAAAGTTGAAAAATAAATATGTTTTTTAACTGACCTTGGGTTTAGGGATCTGAAAAGATGTGTGCGACCAGCGGTGATGTCATTGTGGGAGCTGTGGTCGGTAAATCTCTCCGCTGTCTCCCCACAGTAAACAGCGAAATGCTACTATCTTGGAGGAGACCGCCGTGTGGGTTCCAGCACATTAAAGCTGACTAGAGTTTCCAATTTCCATGTCTTTTTCTTTCAGTTTGTGAATCTGTAGCCAAGATCTAATCCGGCTGCATGCATTATGCATGTAGCGCTGAGATGGTCGAGACTCGGGACAGTTTGAAAACCGGGGAGAAACTTCACAGTTTCCCCCCGATGGACAGAGTAAAGCAGTCTCGGGGACGCTGGAAGCTGTGTTGTGCTGATGCAGCCTCTTTGGAGCTAATTGTTTTCTAGCCTTGAAAATCACATCTTGAACCGGGCCTTGCAGTGGACAACAACACCACTGTCCAGATGGCATGAAAACAGCAGTGCTCAGTGCCCACTCCAGATGCTGGCACAAAGCATCTGCTTGTTTCTCTGGTTAAATTTCCTTCTTGTACAGCAACGAATGTCCTCTACTGAACAGCTCCTGTATACAGAATCAGCTTCATTAAAAAAAAAGCAGCAGTACTTGGCTCCATGTCCATTTTTAATAGCTCTTGAGGTGAGTGTATGAGTTTAGAAAAGGCTTTGTCTGGTGCTATTGTTAGTGACTGGTCCACATTAAAGGTTGTGTTTTATGCTTGCACAGCTGAGCATGTTTGTGTGACTGCGTTCTGTATCGTAAGCAAATACAGGAAGCCATCTGAATAAGGGTATGCGCTTCATCAGCTAAATTCTGTTTTCCATGCTATAATCTGTCCGTCACACCATAAAATGATTCTTTACAGCCTTCATTTTAGGTTTTTAGTCATTAATCTATCACCAAGTTCCTTTCACTGCTGAGATCAGCGATGTGACAACAACAGCATCCGCAGCCATACCGCAAGTTGAAACCTGTCTGATCATTGATGTCGTCTGTCAGCGCCCTTTGCTGTTAAGTCGTCTTTTATAGAGCAACTGTCAGATGATAGAAGCTGATAATCATTTTTAACATTAGCATGTGTCATATGCAAACAGTTTTGTTAAGGATTCCTTACATTTGCTGATGTGTTTGTGTAATATTTTACATGTGAGCATGAACAAATGTCAACATGCCCAGAGATGCATCTGACACCACTCTCAGTATGACATCGTCCACAGAGGCTGATTTCACATCGTGTTGAATCGATAAAACGATCTCGTTGAAAAGCGATTACTTCAGCTCTGTTGGCAAATAGCTGTGGAAATTCGGCACGTTCGAACCAAATTGATGTAAAATATTATCTGCTTCAGCCACTTTTCGACTCCATTGCATCTATCACCATTTTCGACTTGGAAATTCCCAACGTCTTGATGTGAAATGAACTCAGCGTTAGCTGCACATCAGAACAGTGGAAAGATGGCATTTTTATTTGATGATGGCAGTGTTTGGAAAGTCACTGAATCACAAATCATCCTGAATTTGCATAATCTGCACCAAACCACATTGTAGTCCATCCAGTATTCGAAGAGATAGAGTTGAGCAGTTTGGACCATGGCAACGATGAACCCACCAACACACCAGCACAGACCGTGCCACTGTGTGATGACAACACTGTGCCCAAATTAACTCAGAAATACATCATCTTTGGTGTTTCTGTGCCGCGGCCTCAACTGGTAATAATGACCAACGTCCATTTATTGTGTCCAGCTCTACCACTTTATCTCCTGCCTAATCTCAGAGACAGATGTCATTTATGATTTGGGCTTGTGTGTGTTTTTGTGGCTAAAGCAGATCCAGTGGTATTAAGACTTAAAGGTCAGTTTCGTTGATGAAAATGATGAAAGCATAATGTCACACTTGGAAAACATACACACACACCTATATATGCCTGTTCACACCCAGTCACAGTGACAATTATGCTGCATACAGGAGTAGTGCGGTCAGTGCATCACATAGTTGCACAACAGTGACGACTCTATTCTGCCGACTATCTATCTGTGTCATCAGCAGGAACATGGACTGTGAAAAGCTGTCTCAGCAGTTCCCTCAGACAAGGATGGTGGTCTGAGACTGGTGGGTAAAACACGACGAGCGGCCTGATCTGTTTTTTTGCAGTGACGGATGCTAAACTGCAGATTTCTTCATATAAATTTGTTAGATTAGGGTTCCTTGCTTTTTCAAGATGTCAACTGTGGACATGGGCGATGACAGCTGTGGATATGATGGAGACGCTGCGGTTGACACATCTATTTGCCATCTTGTGGATGTCAGGGACGTCTCTTAGACAAGCAGACTAGTTTGGTGGTTCCCGTCTCTAAAATGTGGAGCTGAGGGTGTGTTCCTGCTGTCAAAGTGGAAAAAGTTCAACTAAAGCAGCGGCATGGGTCCTCTGACATCTGGAGCTATGTTTTATTGTCAGCTTATTTACAATTAGGGTTTGACATCCAAAAGGGTGTGTGTGTGTGTGTGGGTGTGTCAAATGTCATCTTTGCGATGTTCACGTCCAGGATATAAAGGCACAGCCAAGGTCTAGAGATGGGAGAGTTTGGGTGTGGTTTGGCTGCCATCTAGAGCGATCACAGATAATATCAGTGTTGTAACCTTTAGTGCATTGGAGCTGTTGGCTAATGAGTGTCAGTGTCATAACCTGGACTTCGGCCAGCGTTTAACACATCTGACTTGATGGCTTCTGGAAAAAGTCAGGTTGGGCCTGTGAGAGAGCTGCTTAGTTAGACACCTGGAGCCTTAAAGCTTGGAACCAGTTGTGGGACAATGTTTCAGGCTCGAGCAATTATCTAAGTGGCTGACTGACAGCTCGACTCTTAATGTCATCTGACGGAGAGGTATGGGTGAGGTCATAGCAGATCGTGTGAGGTGAGGTTACATTGCACTTATGAGATAAAGCCAAGAAGTGGATTACAGTGAACAAAAAGCCTTTTGTTTGAGGGTTTCCTCGGCAGCTCACATGTTTGCTGCAAGGTTTTTTTTTTTTTTTTTTCAAAATCCTTGATGACTTGTCGAAATTCCTGACAACAGCACAACAAACAAGGAAGAAACACTGTTTAATGCATGCACTGACTCACAGGTATAGGCCACCTTACCAGAATGAGCACGCTGAGCAAATGGCTGTTGAACGCCACATTTAAAAGGATCTGTCATTCATGTGCTGCAGATTATAGTTCTGTGTGGAGGTGACATCCTAAGGCCCAAACCTTCCTCAGTTCATAGAAGAAGCATTTCATTGAATTAGTACGTGTCATGTGATGGGGACTGCATTTATCGCTGTCTCTAGGAAATGCTTTCTGCCACATTTACATCTGGTAGCGCTGCAGCTGATGTTAATATCAGGCTCTGTAGTTATAACTGTGGTTTCAGACTGTTTTAGTGAGTAAAAATGTCAAAGGCAGCGAGTCCATAAGCATTAAATCTGTTTTAATAATGGGTCTTTAGGTCAGAAAGCCCATACTGTAAATACACTTTGCCATTTTCTTCTGACACTGCCGTGCTCTTATCAGGTTTAGGAAGCAGCTTGTGCTGTCAGAGCCGCTGTTATTTATACACACTGTATTTCCCTGTGTTGCCCTCTCTGTACCAGCTCTCCTCTGGGCTGGAAAGCTTGTGAAATCTACGGATTTCACAAGCTTTCCACTGTTTTACCAGTGTGGTGTCAAATAAAGCATCTGTTTGAGGGATTATGTAGCAGCCACAGGGTTCATAATAATACAGTAAAATTCCCTGTTTAGATTATAGGCTTCGGTCGTCCAGCATCACACTCTCATCAGAGACTTTGAATTTTACTGTGGCAACAGAAGTACATTTGACTATATGATATACGTCTCCAATTTGCATTTTTATTTGTGGCCTATTAGTTGAGTGCTTTTTCCACAGACGCCGTATATTTCATCTTTATTTTGTCTTTCTCTGATAGACTGAGTCGTTTGACCGCGTCGCAGCAGACACCTATTTGGCTGATAGATCAGATCAGATCAGTGATCGAGTGGCTGTGTGGGCGGTCAGACCAGCAGAAGGCAGAACAGTGACCGTGGATCTTTGACCGAGTCTTTTTCATGCAGCAAAAACCAGCTTTTATGTTGGCGTGCCGGACACAATGCTGTGTGGATTTATGTACCCTCACATCACTGTTCCCACAGAGGAGCTCAGCTCTTGAACCCTGTGTACATACGCCTTCATGTGACCAAGAGGCTAAGCAGTATAGAAGAGTCCAACATTCATAAAAGCTTTTTGGAGGCTTGTCAAACAGTCATTAGTGTCAGACTCTGTCCTTTGTATTTATCACTGGAAGAGAATGGACGTGAACTTTATGTAAAGAGCATGTGATATAACAGTCTTCATACATGGCTGGTCTGAGTATTGTTTTTCTGTCCTTTGTCTCTGTTGCTGATGTCCCTCTGTGCTCTGTCCTTTCAAACGTCCGCGTTTGATATTAGGGAGTGGTGCAGTTAAATGTCCTCCCTCAACTTCATTACTATATTTGGTCTGAAGAGTCAGATGGTCGTCTAATTGCCTTACTGATTTTATCACCTGTCTCATGATCGAGACTTTGAAGTGCAGCGCGTGCGTGATTTCATTTAGTCACCTGTGTGGCACAGTATGTTTGTTCACTGCTCCTCTGATTTGATTTTCTGCTTTACCGCCCTGCTTCTCTGATCCACTGCTGTTCCAGCTTTCATGCAACAAAGTCCTTTTTGTATTTATGCACAGTATGAAGAGCTCTGCTCAGTACACGCTGAGAAAACTTTAGTCATTTCTGAGAAGGATGCTGATAAGCCGTTACAGTGATGCTTCAGTGAAGCTGTTTTTAGGACTTCTTACATATCTTCTGCAATTCATTCAGTCTTTTAGTTAAGTTCCTTCTGCATATATGTTATGGACCTTTGTTTTAAATCTCTCTTTCTCATCTCTTTTCCTTCTTCTCCCCCCCTTTACTTGTTTTCCTCCCTAGTCTCTACATGCATAACCACCTGTAAGAAGGCTGCTCCTCCACCAGTGCCACCCCGGACAACCTCCAAGCCCTACATCTCTGTCACAGTGCAGAGCAGCACAGAGTCAGCCCAGGACAACTACCTGGATCAGCAGGACCGGCGGTCAGAGGTCAACAGCCAGTCCAGCCACGCTCACAGCAACTCCTCCGACAGCCTCGACAGCACCCGTGCCAACAGCCTGGCCCGGGGAATCCCCCGCCCTCCGCACATCATCCCCACTCCTATTGCCACTCCCAGAGAGCCAATCGCCCCCACCACCGCCAATGCTTCCACTGAGACAAGTGACTCAGTAGTCCAGCATGAATCCCTTAAATCAGGATTAATTAAAGGGAACCTAGTGGCAGAGGAGCCCCTAGTGGCCCCAGTACCCAGGCGGAAACTGTCCTCCATTGGCATTCAGGTAGGTGGTGAGACTGTTGTACCACCCAGAGCAAGTACGGCCGATTCAGTACTTACTGCATATGAAATATACTAGCACAGTCATTTAGTGCCATATTCAGTTTTTCTCTTTCGTATAGCTCAATCTGCCTGTTGAGTTTCAATCCAGAAGAGATCCTCTGGTGTGTTGCCATGTCTGAGTGTGTCACTTCAAGCCCAAAAATGTGGGCGCAAGCTAAAGGTCTCATTAGGGTGATCCTCCCTCTGTCATTAGAGCTGGCTATGCACTGCAGTATAGAAGGCAGAAAATGCATTTTTTTGTTTCCCCTCGACCATCAACTTTCTTCTCTGCATGCGCTGAAATAGCAGTCCCTTTCTCCATTTTCCAAACCCCTGCATATCAACAGAGCTCAGCCAGGGTAGCATTTTATTAAAAACCAAGCACAAAATTATATGGATTTCTTGTGAATGTTCTTGTTTTTCTTCTGATGTTTTTGGTTTCATCACTTGGAAAAATGAAAATCCTTGCTCAGCTGCACATTTGTGTTTGGTTTGGTGGTTCTGCGTTTTGACCAGGTCACTGATTATTGCTCCATTTTTTTTTTTTTCACATCACTGTTTATTTGTTTCTAAGGTTGACTGTATTCAGGAAGTTCCACGCGAGGAGACCCCGCCGCTGGCCAAATTTCAGTCTATCGGAGTACAGGTGGAGGACGGGTGGCAGTAAGTCCTCTTCCTGTCCTTGTTACAACGTGAGGAATTTATATTATAGCCATACACACTGTTTTGACATTTTTTCCCTTCACAGGATTCATAAACATGTCAAATGTGTCATTTTTTTTTTTGTCTGACAATCATTGTATGTGTCATGTGAGTAAAGCTGAAGCAGATTTGTGGTTTGAGCAAGCCTAGTCAAACCTTTTTCACTTTTTACTCTATATTGTGTGGATGTGCTGAGACCCGTTTCTTGCTTGCTGCAGTTTAGTTTGCATTCTGTGCTCACAATGTTTTGAATACCAGGAAGTTGTGGGACGCCTCACGCCTTCCTCCTGTATTTTCTCACTTTTGCATGCTGCATTTGGAGCAGCTGCTGCTCTGAGTCCTGATTGATATTTTACCAACATAACCAGAGGTCCTCTGTTTATTTGTGCATTTCCTCCAGAACATTGTCATTCCTAAGTTTTTTACTCATGTTGTATACACATTTGTGCCATATGACAATCCCTCAGCTGTGTCTGTTCGGTTCAACAGTTACCATAATATGCAGCATCCTGTGCCCTCCCAGTATTTTACTGTTCTTATCCTCCCCTGATATTGGTTATGATTCTTCAATCAAGCCTTCGTAATATTTCATTATCTGACTGAGTCACCACTTACGAGAATTTCTTGAGTAATAACAGGAAATAGAAAATGTGTCCAGTGTTCATCCATTTGCCATATGAAAACAAGACGCTAAATGTCCGGTGATAGAGCAGTTGATACCATTCAGAGTGCACTATCATCACACTGCCTCTAATTGAGCTTGTTTATTGGCTGGACTGTACCAGTGGGGCCAGGCCTATAATCAAGAGTGTCTCTGACTGGCTGGCTGATCACGAGTCCATCATTTGGTCCATCAGCAATGGTTCGGTCCACTGAGACCACCCCTTGAGCTGTGCCTCAAGGCAGTCTGCTTAACCTGTGCCGTGTGAACACAAAACATGTGAGCTTTGCTTTGCTTTGCCTTGAAACACTGTGTTCTGAGCTCAGAAACAGAAAAATGTCAATGAGACTGTGTGAGAGCGAGAGAGAGAGAGAGGCAAACGGATAAAGGGCAGAAACCAGCTGACACGAGGCAGAATGCAAATAGCCAACAAAGCGTTCCAGCCACACACTAGGTTTGACCCAGTCCTGTTTATTCCTTCACTGACAAGACGAGGTGACCTGAAGTGATGTGAGTGTTAAGACTAAGCAGTGTTTCTTTGTTCCAGTCATGTGGACATTATTCCTGAATCATTAGTTTTCTCCCTCCACCGTTGTGAAGCCTTGGAAAAGCCCGTTTGTAACTGTGAGCCTTGCCCCGTGTCTTTCAGGCTCAGTCGCTCCAGTAGCATGGCCTCAAAACAAGAAACAGACTCAGACACACAGGACATCGCTGTCATCTCCCATATCATTACCAAACCCACTGAGAAGAAAGTCATGGTCAATAGTGCCAGCCAATCCATGAGCTCCCCTCCCGGACAGGACTCTTTAGACAACGGAGACACGACTGGTGACGCCTCTTCACCCCCACCGCCCAGGCAGATTCTCAACCGCTCCACCACACGAAGTAGCTCTTCCTCATTCTCAGAAAGTCTGGACCCGGCGTTGGATCCCTCGTCTCTACCACCTCCAGACCCCTGGCTGGAGAGTGGGAATGGCAGTAATAGCAGCGTGCCCCAGAGCGGAGGAGGGGGGACGCTGTGTCGGAGAGATGGGCACTGGTTCCTGAAGCTGCTGCAGGCGGAAACAGGACGGATGGAAGGCTGGTGCCAGCAGATGGAGCAGGAGACCAAAGACAACCAGCTCTCAGAGGAGGGTAAGGCTGGCAGGGCGCTCACTGCACCCCCAGAACTCTTTGTTAGGTTGCTTCTTTTGCAACGGGAGCAGATCCTCCTGTTTGATTTCAAAGCTTGCCTAAATTAAGATAAGTCACCCAGAAATTGCAGCATGATGCCAAATGCACAGCCAAAGCATTGCTGAAGTCAAAGGGACCGTGGAATCCCTCTGAATGAAGCGCCTTGAACCAGAGGGCTGATACTGTCTGACCTCAACACGTGGTTGAGAGCTCGCTCGTAGGGTTCTGCCTCAGGCCCCACAATCACTCTATCAGACATACACAGCATGGAGGGGATGAGGCGGTAATACCTGGGGTGACCACACACAAGCAGGCCTGTAATCCCCAGAATTACACAAATCTACTCTGGAACTGATTAAACCTCCAGATTAGATTAGTGCTTCAACATCAGCCTGACAAGGCATACAGCAGTGAACACTCACAAATACACACTGTACACACAAACAAGCAAACAATGAGGCGGCTTTGGATGCTCAGTTTTTATCAAAAGTGCTGGGTCAACGTAACAAACAAGGCCCAGTGGAAGTTGATATGTTTTCAAACACGATTGTGTTTGTATGTTTTTACTGTTGTTGGCTCTAAGTCTGATGCAAATCTGCGCTCCAGAGCTGGGTCTCACCACACTATAATCACATTGCCATAACTTTGCAATCCAGCGATCAGATAGAGTCCCAATTTTGTCAGGGCAGATGTTTGTCCTAGTTGCAACAGACTAGCGTCGTGAACACTGACGGCAGAAGGCTGTAGTATCTATATAAGCTTATATGCTTTTAAAGAGGATAACATTGTCCATGTAGTGTAATCCTCTTCCTACTATCCTGTGGAGTCAGTGGGACACTGCATTGCAAAATACACCTATATGTCTGGACCTGCACTATACATCTGGTTTGCATCAAACCGCAGAAAAGCCAGAGACTGCTTTTTTTTTTTTTTTTCCGCAGTCATGACAGGATGTTGTACCTTTTGATAAAGGCAGATCTTGGTGAGAACCACCATGTCCCCCGACTTAAAGAAGAACAGATCAGGTTTTTCTGTCATCTATACCTGGAAAAATAAGGTATCAAGTTTAACAGTATTGTGATAAACGTCTGTGTTGATGTTTATTTGTTCTGTCCTCAGTGCTGGGGAAGGTTCGCAGTGCAGTAGGAAGTGCCCAGCTCCTAATGTCCCAGAAGTTCCAGCAGTTCCGGGGACTGTGTGAACAAAACTTGGTGTGTATTTCTCCTTCGTTGTGACACTTCCACTCCACACGTCTGCACAGGTATCAAACTGAAACTTGCATTCACGTTTAAGAAGGAACCAAACCCAATGTAACCTTTTCTTCAAAGCACAAAAAGGTTTTCACACTAATGAGAGATGACTAATCTGCCATGATACACAACATATTTAATCTGCAAAAGAATAAGGCACGGTGGCACACCAGCACAAAATACAGGGAGCTTATAATAAGCCACTAAGTCATTCCTCGCTGGTGACGTGTTTTACTGGAAATGGCATTATACAGGCTGCAGCCAATTACCAGCACATGACACCATAATACTATAGCTTCTCAAATAAACCATCTGCTCTGCTGGTGAGTATGATGTCCAAATTATAGATACTGATCAATTGAACATGACTGGTAAACTCTTCTCCAGCTTGACTCAGCCTAATTTTTAAGAAAGCCTCACTGTGGGAGGAGAGAAATTTCCAAAGATGTAATATTTGTTAGTGGAGCCTGATAATTGTCAGGAACGCAGTCATGGATGCATCAGCAGGCTTCATTATTACTGCACTATTTAGACAACAAAGGTTGTAATGTGAAATGTGCTAATGATTTTGCTTTATTAGTTAAGGAAATCAACAATGAATGTTTCATATTCATCAATGTAAATGTATCGTATTCTGTCTCCCAGCTGACTAAGCGTCTTATCAGATTCAGTGAGTAATTCCTTCCCCTGCTTTGCAGTGACTAAACATCTTGTATTAATACATTAGACATACTGCAAATTGGGTTTCTCTCCAGAAAATCTGCTTGGCATATCTCCAGCTGTACATCCACTCAGCTACGAGTGTAATCCCAGGCAATAATTGCTCCTCTGTTCCCCGATCGTCATCAGTCAGTTAGCAAAATAAGACATAACACACATATGATTTGTCCAAAATTTCTGCACACACACTACGGCAGTGAGTAGCGCTGCTTAAATAGGAACAGAGTGGAGCCTGTGCAAACAAAAGCTCGGAGCAGAACAAAGAGTGGCTGTGTCAGAGGATGTCAGGGAAGGATTTACTTAATATTTATCTGGCAATCTGTGCACGATTCTCACAGACATCAAACATAGAGACAGCTGTTTGTAAACAAGTGGGTGGCCATGTCTGTTGTTATTTATAATGTCTGTGGCGGATCCTGGATTATTATGTTCTTTTTAGTTTAAGTCTTTTTTGTTTGTTTAAGCATCTCTCAGTATTGTTATTAATATTAGTTATACAGGATAATTAAATCCTTTATTTCAACAGACAAGAACAGGACAGGCACAGATAACTCTCAGATGTTTGTTACACACTTTTGCAATAGCATCACATCACATCAGTTTATACTGTATCAATTTCAGAACAGATGTTAGTGGAAAGGAGAACACCTTGTTGAGATTCAGACTGACAGAATAATTCAGCTGTAACATGGCTCCACCTAGTGGTGAATATGAAAAGAGCAGCATCCGTGTATAGTAAGTACAGTCTGTAATCATAGACCATACAACTGGACAAAAAGAGACACATGTGAAAGACATGACGTTAACTTTGTTCACTATTAGTCTGCTTTGTTTTGTTTTTTCCATTGTTGTTTTTGTGCTCACTAATTCTGCAGATTGTTCACATGTTTCGATCACTTCAGGAGGTAAGAGCAAAATCAAAGGTAGAAACAATTTCTGGGGACAAACTGCCGATCCGAACCCTCAGCCTTTTTTATCCTCTTTACATGACCTCAGCTCCTGTAGTCACATGAACACAGCAGCTGTGAAGAGCAGAAACTGCACCATTTTCATACCAGTACCACCAAAAACTGGGATGAGCGGTGGTGGCACAAACCCACAACAACTGACCTAGATACCCCACCCACTGCCATGACTCTCACTTTATTGACACATCTAGGACAAAGTATTTTAAGAATCATCCCAGTTTTTACTTGTGAAATCATCTCGAATAAAGTTTGGTCATCTTTTACGTAGTGGGTGATTTATTTCTTAGATTTATTTTGCACCTGAAACCACATCTGCTGCCAGTGGCCCAGTTTGCTGAGCTCTGAATGTCGTCTCCACCCTGGAAGACCAAGACTAACTAAGAGCAGGCAGCGGCCCATAACAAGAAGTGACACAGATGTGTATTTGGGTAATGGACTCTGACCAGTTGATTCACAGCTCACTGTAATGTCAGACGAACAGAAAAGACAGATTAAACTCGCCTCAGTATTTTTCTGCGTAAACATCAATGAGAGAAGATTTTCACCCTGTGCTCGTTCAGATCTTTGAAAACAGTCTCCTTGTCCACAAATTCTCTCTCTTCTCTCTCTCTAATATATTCCATATGATCTCAGTACAGCATGTACCCTGTGCTCACTCTGCATCATTCATACACGCTTCATTCATTTCCATCCCTCTCTCGGTCAGAATGTGAATGCCAATCCGCGACCCACAGCCCAGGACCTGGCTGGTTTCTGGGACCTGCTGCAGCTCTCCATCGAGGACATCAGCCTCAAGTTCGACGAGCTCTACCATCTCAAGTCTAATGACTGGCAGCCCGTTCCGTCTGCAGCTGCCCAGTCGCCCCCTGAGCGGAAGGTACTTCCCACCCCTGCTGCCCAGTGCCCTGGCTGGGGTAGGAAAGCCGCCGAAACCGGCCTCTCTCCTCCCACCACCACCACCATTGCTCCCACTCTTTTTTACCTCCCCTTCAACCCCCCCACCCCCCCACCCTGTCCCTGCGTGGGATGAACTCTTAACAGGGCCTCCCTGTCCAACTCAAAGGGGCACGAGAGGTCCCTTTAGGCATGCATGGAACGACCCATCTCAAAGAGGGCTGCCGCTGGTGTGTCTTTAAGTGTCAGGCCCTGCTTTGAGCATGCATGTGTCCCTCACTGATGTGTGTGCTGCAGTGGAGCATGGCGAAGGTGCACTGGCTCATGTGACAGAATGCAGATTTGCTTTGTCTCTTGTTCTCTTTAAATGTTTATTCTTGTGTTTATGTGTCTGTGTTGGTTACTGTCTGTCGCTCTCTGTCTGAATATGCGTGTTTGTCTTTTTTAATATGTATTATTGTTACAGATTTAACAAATCTAGATGCACCAGAGAGACATTGCTGCACTACAAAGACATAACAGTCACACAGACAAGACCCACAGTAGAAAGAGGCAGAGGTTACAGTTGTTTTTAGGTGTTGAATGCAACAGGAACACACACATATACATAATTTAACACTATCACATAACATAATTGTATGCACACATTTTACAGCACACATTTTTCTCTCTGAGGATAAACTACAAAGGACATGAGTATTTATAGTACTCAAGGTCCAGGAACGGTCATTGTTATACTGAAGTGAGAGGAGGGGGTGAAGTTCTGGGACCAGAAATGATCTCATTGCCCTCCCTCTTTTTTCATTTTTTTACCTGCCTGTGTGTGTGTGTGTGTGTGTTTGTGTCTTTATTGATCTTTTAATGCTGTAGCTGAAGCACTTGTGCTATTTCATTGCTTAGCTATGCAAACGTGTCGACTGTGTCTTGTGATCCTCTCCCTGTGCTTTCAGTTTGATCCACTGTGCCATCATTTCATGTTGCCATCTCATGTCTCTGAAAATTGTCATTCAAATGACTGGTTTTCTCAATGTTTGCTTATTTTTATCTGTTGTCTGTCTGTTTTTTCTGTCCTTTAAAAGCTTTAACAAAAACTTATCAGCGTTGGCATAATGTCTTTGTCAAAGTCTTGTCTGCTAAACCTGCCTTAACAAACAGAACCTGTCCAGCCGTTTCCTTATGACCTCCTCTCATTATCCTATATCTGTGTTTTCTCCCCTCTCGTCCCTCTGCACCTTACTCTTTCCTCCTCTGTCCTCCTCTGTCTGTCATCTGTCATCACTCCAAACTAACAGGACAAGGAGAAGGCGGCACCTCCAGCGACAAAGAAGGCCGGTAAGGGACGACCATCGCTGGGCCGCGAGAAGAGCGCTGACTCTTCATCCACCTCTTCTTCGGCCTCGGCAGAGAAGCAGAGACAGGAGGCTCGCAAGCGTCTGCTGGCTGCTAAGAAGGCCGCCTCGTTTCGCCAGAACTCTGCCACAGAGAGCGCAGACAGCATCGAAATCTACGTCCCCGAGGCCCAGACTCGCCTCTGAGACAGACAGCGACTGAGAAGGATGTAGAGCCGGAGCAAAGGATAGATAAGTGTCACCAATATACCTGGAAAAAAAAAGTGGAGGACAACTTTTGCAATGCAAATTAGCTACTCAGAGTATGGATAGAGGTGGGCGGGGGGGGGTCAAATTCCCAGAGACGGGGGAGGGGAGGGGTTGGGGGGCGGGTTTGGTTAATTTGGGCATTTTTGACACATTCATACAATTATAGGCTGGTCCTGGTGGCATGAAACACTCCATTAACAAATCAGAAAATTAAACATTGAACTTGTGCATAAGAGACTGTGGAGCAGGAGACTCATCATTTGAGGGTGCCATTGAAAAAAAAAACCTCAGCTGATGAACTTTGACATTTCTTGTTACTACTCTTGATATCATAAAATTGTTAATGAAGGTATTGTTATTATGACAATTATATCCTAAAGAATCTATATGAAGACTGTTTTAAACGTTCCTCTATCTTGGCTATAAGATCTATTAAGTGGACAGAAGACGAGCGGTGACGCTCCTCTGTCTCCCATTGTCGTCCTCTTCCCAGATCATTGGCCATCTTGTAGCTTTTTCACAACACCGCCTTGTGGCCATCGCACACACTGCGCACACTACATCCACTACACTTCCACTCGACAAACTCACACCTATGTACGTCTTCCTTGTATTTATTTGTTTACTTTTACTCATCTTTTGTTTTGTATAGAAATCCATTTAGATCAGGTTATTATGAATATTTTTGGTATGATGAAATCAGAAGTGAGGTTCGAGGGGTTATTTATATAGTTCCTATCAATTTTCTCTTGTGTGTGTTTTTATGTCAAAAGATTTTAAAACACTGGTGAGAATCTGTAACGTTTAGTTTCTTAACGGTTTCGAATGAAAGCACATCCCAATGTAAACAACGACCGAGCATGAGGATCTCAGTTTCAGTCAGAATGACCGCGGCCACAACATCATTTTCTCTGTAGGATCAAAAATCCTCTTCGGTTTCTTTTGCTTCTCTCTGTTCCATTAACTCCGTGTTTGTTCTGTAACTGCAGATACGTAACTATTTCAGTCTGTCCCAGGCTTCTTTAAGTGCTTTTATTAACCTCACTTAGCATTCAACTCGTACATCTCAAATGAATCTAGGGCTTTTACTTCAGTAATGCAGCAGATAACACTGTTACTGTTCGTGGGGACACACGTTAGTACACGTCTCTGTTACTTTTATACTGTTTTTCCAAAAGCATTTCTGATTTCTTTTGCCTCCATCACTCGACAAAAAAAAACGATCTTAGTTCTTTGTTACCATCATTGTTTTTCCCGCCATTGAAATCGTCCAAAGTATCTGCACTTTTTTTATTCAAAGAAACAAAAAATATTTAATTAAAGCATTACATACATTAGTCATTGTGTTTTTCATCATTTATTGATCGCTGCTTGCTTTGTTTTTTGCTTTTTTCATGGGAAACTGCATAAGCCAAAGATGAATTCACTGTTTCAGATTCATCTCATGTATTTAAATGTCATCAGCAGGGAGCTCAGTAGTAACTGCCGTGTGTTGTGAAAACAGACGGAGTGGACTGTGGCCACGGCACAAATATGTATCACAGGTGTTGTCACGGAGCTGCGACAGCAGCGAGTAATCGCTGTGGGAGTGTTCAAGGCCAGTGGGAAGTTTAGAAACATGAAATGTGGCTTCAAAACACTGAGCGGAGTTTGTTGTGTGTCACTGTGAAGGCAACACGGCTGCTCATCCTCCTCCTGACCTCTAGAGGGCAACAGTTGCTAAATCTCAGTTTGAGGTAATGGTACGTTGTTTAAAATGTAGCCTACACATTGAAAAAAGGTATTTACTTTAGAAATCAACATTCCCATCCTGCCCTGTTTTGCATTAAGGAGACACAAGGTTTACATTTCACATATTTACAGAATCATCATCTTTGGATTGAAGCCACTTCCCTAAAACCATGTGGTTTAAAAAGAGGCCTGTTAGTTTACGTTAACATATTTCATTTTACTCATCTAGAAGTCCACAGACTCAGCTCTAACACATTTGGTTTCTTTCTAATAGTAAAGTAATGGTTAACTAATCTAAACCTACCCATCCTAATTAATTATGTTAAACTGCTGCAATGTCACTCCGCTGCTTTGACTGCTGCGCTGCTTCTCTCTCACCCACTGTGACTCAAAAATGCAGCCTGGGGCTTTGAATAGAGCCTGATGACCACCATTCTTTCTCTATCTTGGCAAGAGCTTTCTCTTGATGGCAGGCCTTTGTTTGCCTGTTGTGTTTGCCTGCTGGGGATGACTCTCAGCGAGGAAAACGGCCCAAGGGTGTCAATAGCCAGTTCCCTGGTTTGCTGTCAATGCCCCATTCCATTTGACTGAGGTGGACAGCATCGTTAGCACCTGAAGGCCTTTGTGTGACTCAGCCGTGGGCTTGATTTGATTTCTGCCAGGAAAAGCTTGTGTGTATGTGACAAGTTGTTTTCCTAAAAAAAACAAGCCAAGCGGAGGCAACACAGTTGTCTCTGGTGAGAGTTAACAGGTTATAGCTTGTTGTCCATACGTCTCTTACGCATCGTTCAATATCAAACCATATCATTTTCATTTGTTTTCCCCCCCATTGAGTGCAGATTGTTTTTGAGGCTTGTCAGCAACACACATCAAAACACAAATGTGGCATCTGGAGCAGCCAAAGAGCTGTTGTACGACCGAACCATCAGAGAGCGAAAGGCTTGGATGTGTAAAAAAAACACAATGTCAGACATGTCAGTGACTTTAAAGAGGCCACTTAAAGAGAGAAAAGAGCTCATCCCATGCATTTTAACAGGACTTCTCTCCAATACACACATATCACTGGGACACACCTAGGTCTATTTCCTGGCTAGGGTTATCTGTGATCCAAACAGCTGCACGGTGGGTGGGTGGGTCACTGTAAAGCCATTGATTCTGGGGTGATAATGGTCCAATATAGGGTTAGATGGAGTTGGCCAATGTGTGTGGTACGAAAGGCATTTGTTTAAGTAGCGATTTGGTTTGCAGCCATAATAACTCGTATTAAGTTGCATCATGTTATCATAAATGTGAAAAAAAAGCAATAGTCTGTGTTGAACAAGGAGGAGAACATTGTGGCTGCACCATCTATTCTGTAACACCAATGTACCTTCATTTTCTACTCTACAAAGGGAAAAATAGGTTTATAACATGCTATATAAAGTTTAGCTACCCTTAACGGTTGGATTATGCGTTTGCCACTTTTTCTACATTCCAGGATGGAGATTAAAAAAGAAAAAAAAGTCACTCGAGACAAAGAGAAACGGGTTAATCCCAGGAAGAGAGTTTACCTCAGCTGGGACACCAGTGAATCCACTCCCATACAGCCGTCCAAAGGCCTGCTTGCAAAAAAAAATAATGATAATAAACAACAAAAACAAGCTCATTAGCATCTCTGCTTTGTTCCACTGGGTCGGGCATCATCAGACGCTGGGAAAACACTGGGTTGAGGTGCAGAACTTACGCTCTTGCCACATGAGATATGATGTAGCAAAAAGTTGTGTGTAAAAGAAAAAAAATACTAGAACAAATATTTTATGAAGCAAGCACATATTTTAAAAAAAGTAGGTTCTGTTCAGTATAATACTCTATAGGCTGCGTGTGTGTGTGTGTGTGTCGGGGTCTGTGGGGTTATTAGTATAAAAGGGTTTTACTGTCTGAGGCAGAAGATGAGTGTGGGTGTGTATGTGTGTGTAAGTGTGTGTGTGTTGTTCATAAAATGAGATTTACCTAGATTCATGTCACTATACTCTGGTAACATTTAAAACTATATGTGCAATACTGAGTAAAAAGGGTTCTTTGATATTAAGATGAAACTAATAACCTTGCATTTGCCCCATTTGCCCCCGCACCCCACCCCTCCCTCCCTCCCTCCTTCTTCCTGTGCTTCTTTAAAGTTGTCTTCTGTAAATAAGAACAAAAAACTTGGACTGAAAACTCTTCATCTTTTACAATCGATGCTCTAGATCTATTTATACTGTTTCAAGGTTGTTCAGATGTATAACAGAGAGACGTAAAGATTCAATAAAATGCACACAGTACTTTCTCAAAAATGTCACTTGTTTACTTTGCTGACTTTTGAATCAGATGGTGATTTTTTTTTTTTTTTTTTTTTTTGCAGCAATGCATTCTGGTATATGATTCACGACTTTGAATCTGTGTTTGATCTGTTTATATTTTATTTATGTGAACAGGTCGATGGTGGTTTTGAATTATGTCATCCTCCTTTTTTGAAATCTGAACTCCCGCTCATTTGTCCAGGGGGAATCTCCCATCTCCCTCAGACTGAGAGGATTCAAAGAAAAATCCCCCTCCTCTTTTTTTTTTTTTTCCAGAGAGGAACCTCTGAGACACATGTTATGTTACCACCATATAAAACCCAGAGTCACATTTGCAGGATTAGAGTGTAAATATCATAACATGAGAGCAGAGGTGAGTGTATATTGGTGCTTTATCCAGTGCACGAGTCAGATGTGGTCACCAGTCGACGCTTTGGACGTTTATGATTTATGTAACAAGAACATTTTGCTCAATGTTACGTAAAGCCTCCGCGTCCTGTGTCTGTCTCCTGCACACGGTGACACGACTGTGCACTGTGGTTGAAAACATCACCGAGCTGCTTCAAATAAACAAACCCGAGTCGGTGTAACCGCGGGGTTTTAACCGCGTCGAGAAAATAACATTGTTTCAATGACTGCACTATATTTTGAATGAAATGTTCTTCCCGTCAGTCACAACGAGACGGGAGCCTGTCTGCTGCCTGGCGGAGCGCGCTGATTGGCCGGTGCCCGTCGAGGAGGCGTGACGGAGCGTTCTGATTGGCCGACAGCCGCAAAGGAGGCGGGCTCATCTCTGCCGAGACTGTCAAGATTGGCAAAGAGCTGGCGCTGCTGCGTGCAGGTAAAAAGGAACAAGCGACACAAAACAGAAAACATTTGTCCTGGCAGAAAGCGGAGCAGAGCGATGGAAACGGACCGTCCGGCCGAGCCTTGTCGTGCGGTGAAGCCCCAGCAGCGACGTCTTTGAGTCGGTGACAAGAAAATAAAGAAAGAAAAAGCGCAACACCTTCGGCGTCTTGGAAGAAAGTGCCCGTTGTGTGTCAACCATCGTTTGGCTCCCGGGCTGCACGCTTTGTACGGAGCAACTTGGACAGCTGCGTGTTTTCAGGCGAGCCCCATCAACAAAGAATGAAAGCGTTCAAACGAGGTGAGCAGGCGCCCGCGTCGTGTGTTTTAATCACTGCCACGCACGTTTATCACCCGCAAAAGTGTCCGCCCGAGAGCCCGCTGGCTCCTCCGCTGTTGGTTTTGCCTGGTATGCGGGTTTTTTGTTGCGAGCAAATGCAGCGTGTGTTTGTGTTTAAATTTGGAGGGACAGCTAACCCAGCTAGTTATCTCTGGAGGCAGGCATGGTGTCCATCTGGCGGAGCGACATGCGGGAGGCTGTGCGTTCTTTGTGCGCTCCAGATGGCTAATTTAGCCAAAGTGGCTCCTCGGCTTTGGAGCAGTTTGGACCCAACATTTGTGCAGTTTGGACCCCCCCTTTTTTTTTTTTCTTTTTTTTTTTTTTTGTAAATTTGATAGTGTTGAATCACACATGACGTGTGAAAAGTTGTTTGCTGGTGTTAAAGATTCAGATGTGGGGGGAGTGTTGAGCTTTTTACAAACTTTTCCGTCATTTTAAAATAAATACAGAGCCAAAGGAACAGGCCACAGATTGAGCAGAGTGCTGTGCTGTGCTGATTGGGGATGTTTTGTAAACACACACAAAAAGTTGTCCAGTCTGACAGCCTGTGCCACCGCTGCTCTGACATACTGTACCAAACTAACATCTGTCTGGGTGGCTTTTGTTTTATCTGACTGGGTCCTGACCATGGTGAATGTGGACTGTTGATGCCTTGTGACCGACGTTTAAATGTCAGTACAGTGGAGCCAGAGGAGCTGGAGGGGGGGTGGGAGTAGTGCAGCTTTGTTGTGGCCTCCATCATGTCTCTCCCACAGACTGTTATTAGAAGTTAGAATAACTGGAGCCTCTGTCACACTCAACTGTGGCTAATTAATGGGACACTGATTTTGTGCACTCATGTGTTACATCCACACTGAGCAGATTAGATTGAAGTCAGTGTTTTAACACAGAAACTGTTGAGATTTTTTTTTTTTTTTACTCCACTGTTGCTGGGACTGAGGCCAGCCTGCAAAATCACATCAGGATTTTTAAAAGTGCAACAGTGGCATAAGAAAATGTACAGAAATGCCTGGGCCTCAGTCAGTCTGACATGGTAAAGTTTAGTCACCAGTGGAGTTTAGCTCATTTACAGGAACTAAAGGGGGGAGATGCATTGAATTAGAATTTGCATTTGTATGTTTTTAGACCCCCACCACCTCCTCCACCATCACCACTTTTCTAACTTGGTCTGGTACATCCCTCGTTGTTGAGGAATGCAGATTTGAAAAGATTCGTAAAACTGCTGTAGCGGACTAGAGCCGCACTGGTGTGAGGTGAAAATGGCCCTCCTTTGCATGGTCAATAGATTCCTGGGCTGGTGGCTACTGTGATGTTGATATGCACACAATCTCCTTTGTGAAGACAGGCGCTGCCCTGGGGGTCAGGTTTCACCCCAGCCTCAGAGAGAAAGACATTTACTGCATTCTGTGGCCCACCCCTGGGATCAGGCATGCTCCATTTTGAAGGGGCGATTCCCTCCAGTGGCCGAGCATGGGTAGCAAAAAAAAAAAAGAAGAAACACACAACAAAGTTCAAACCACGAAGCCATTGTTTAAACATGTTCAGCCCAGGAAGCCAGAGTCCATCTCACTCCACACTGGGCTGGAAGTGCAGGTTAAAAGTAACTGACAACTAGATTTGTTGCACTTGTTCACACGTGCTAGAGATTTGTTATTGTTTATTTGACCAGCCTGAGCTCACACACTCACTCACTCACACAGACACACACACACAGAGCTTCTCCTACTGTGGAAAAATGTGACTTTATTTTGTGCACGGAAGTGGATCACAGCAAACATCTGTCTGCAGAAGGCCAGGTGAGCAAACAGCCGTCCATAAACAGTTATCTTCTCCCATCTCCACGCCTCATATATGGCAAAATGTTTGCACACAGAAATCCAACATGGAGGAGTGGGCCACCTCCTGTACATGCAGCTGATGACTAGCAGATGTGATTTGAATGTGTTTTGGTAAATGACACAGTCAAAACCTTCCCCTGTTCTTCCTCCTCCTCCTCCTCCTCCTCCTCCTCAGCTCTGGAGGAAGAGCATCGCCCGGAGCAGGAACACTCCTCGGCTGTGTCGGACAGCGATGACGGCTCCCCCCTTGACCTGTCGGGAAGAGGGCTGTTTGGGAAGCGCCGTCGCCGCGGCAACCTGCCCAAGGAGGCAGTGCAGATTCTGCGGAGCTGGCTGTACGAGCACCGCTTCAACGCCTACCCATCAGAGCAGGAGAAGCTCAGTCTGTCGGGGCAGACCAACCTCTCTGTGCTGCAGGTGAGGAGCAACATTTCATTTATCTATGTATATATATATTTTTTTTTTCCCCCAGACGCATTCGGTACATACAACAGGAAATGATATTTGCGGTCCACACTGTTTCTGCATTTCGGAGAATTGTTTTTTTCCCAAGTAGAAATGTATCTGCATGATGAACATGTGGATTTTCTGTGGTGGATAATACATATAAATACATTTCTTTAACAACTTTTGATTGAATTAGTTTTTTTTCTCACTGATTTTTAATCAACAAGTGAAAGAAAAGCAACAATCAGGTGGTTTCAGCTCGCCGTGCTGTTGAAGGACACTTCCAGCCTTCCCTTTTCACTTCATTGCATCAGTGGTAGACGTTTCCTCTTTCCCACTTTGCACACAGACCCACACAAACAGGCAGGCTGCGTTAGATAAGACGTTACAGATCAGCATGAGGCAGCAGCAGAGTTTCTTGTTATGCAGTCAGTTCACTGGCATGCCTTTGGCTGCCTCCTCTGTGGCTCAGCATATTTGAGCTCAGACCTTCATCATTGCCAGCTTTTCAGAGTGCTCTCATCTCTGTCTGTCTCGCACTCTCTTCCGTGTGTGGGAGGCTGCACCACTAGAGGGGGTGAGTAAGGCCCCGTCTGCAGATGGAGATGATGAAGAAGAAGGTGTAGGTGGTTCCTGAAATCACAGAGCTCAGATCGTTTTTAGTCTTTAGATGTGTTGCTAGGGTTTAGTTTTGGATCCAGCTAATTGGGAGAGTCTGAAGTTCTCAGGTCACAAATGAATCTTTCATCAAAATCCTGCAGTAATCTCAAAGGTGCCTCCTCAGTTTTCTGACTTTTTCCATCCATTAGTAGTTTTTCTCTTTTATAGGTTGTCAGCTTTGCTCATGCTCCAAATGTCCACTCTGTCCACAGATATGTAACTGGTTCATCAACGCACGTCGCCGCCTCCTCCCCGATCTGCTGCGCAAGGATGGCAAAGACCCGACCAAGTTCACCATCTCCCGCAAGGTTGGTGGTAAAGGTGAAGGCCACTCGTCTAACGGTGGCGGAGCCAGCTCTCCAGAAAGAAGTTCTTCCTCTGGCTCGTCTCAACAACGCCCGTCTGTCATCCGCTCTGCCCCCACGTTGGACCTCAGTCTTCTTGGGAGCACGGCGACAGCTATTCTGACAGGAGCAGGCTACCCAGATAAAGAGCGGTCAGTCCAGGCACTGATGAGGCTGGACACGCAAAGCTTGCTGAGGGAAGCGGAGGAACAAGGGGCCAATACAGCATGTCTCACCAGCACAACGATGGCAGCTAGTCCCACCGGTGGCCTCTTCAACACGCCTCCCCCGACTCCTCCTGAGCTGTTCCCCACCCAGGACTTCAGCGATCTGAGGCTGCTGGTCGACGCAGCTCTGCAGAGGGCGGCAGAGCAGGAGAACCTGAAGAGACTCCAGGAGAGCCAGAGCAAACCAGCAGAGGTTGTAAAGACTGAACCAGTGGAGGAAAAGTGCAGCGACATGGGTCCCACACCTCCTCCAGAAGACAGCCAGCAAGTCATGGATGCCTCCAGGGTGCAGAGCCTGATGGAGAAGGCCATGGCAGCTCCGGTGTCGGCTGTGAGTTCATTGAAGGCTCCAGTGCCTCAGTCCTCAGCAGCTTCTGTACTTCCTGTGCTGGTCTCGGCTCCCAGACTGTCTCCTCTCCCAGTGAACAAAGTCATCTGGAGCCCCCTGGAGAAGGATGCGGTCAGATCCTCCAGCCCCAGCCAGCCTCAGCTCCTCCCGGCCCATCTGCCAACCTTAGTGCCACTGTCGGCTTCAGTCTTTGGACAGCCGACTCCTCAGAAACCAGCTGCTGCTGCTCCTCCTCCTCCGGCCGTCGCCCCGGCTTCCTCACCATCAGCTCCAGTCTCAAGCTCAGCTCCAGCGAGTCCGGTCTCAGTGCCACCACCAGTCCTTGTTCCAGCTACAACCTCCACCTCTGCCACCACTTCAAGCCAGGCTTCATCCCCAACTGTAGCGCTTGTTCCAGCTGCCTCCTCCTCAGGCATCACCTCTCTCACACCCCCGATAGGAGTCCCGCTTTACCTGCCGTTCCATAAAGCCCCTTTAATCCCCGTCACAGTTCCATGTTCATCACCTGTCTCGCCATCGGCGTTGTCTCAAGCTCCTGTCACTCTCCCTGTCTCTGCTCAAGCTTCGCTTCCGGTCCTGGCTTCAGCCCCAACATCCTCGTCTGCTCCAACCATCACACCTCTTACAGGCATCACCTCCCACCTCCCTCCTCCTCCTCCTCCTCCTCAGCCCTCCTCCACCAGCAGCATTAGTAGTAGCACCCAGAGGAATTCAGCAGTGGTGCCCAGCGTGTGGAGCATGGTGCACGCTGACACCAGGCAAACCAGTTCTCTTCAAGTGGTGAAGACCCCCATCACCACAGTGTGGGGTCCACAGCACAGCCTGCACACCGTGAGTGAAACTGTGAACTAAGGAGCTGGAAGTGGGCGACTTTTTTTTTTTTTTTTTTTTTTTTTTTAATAAATATATCTGTGGAGGAGAGACACGAGACGATCCTTTTTTAGACTGGACAACACTGTAAATAGGAGAATGTATCTTCATCACCAGTCCTCTTTGACATTCAAGCCTGTGCCTGGCAATGAATTAGATGTGCAAGCGAAGTGACGACGTGCTATTTCCAGCAACTTTTATCGTTTCATAATACGCTTTTCCTTGATGGACGCTGTTGAGAAAACTGTGGTGCCGTTTCTCAGAGAGAGCAGTTCTCCTTCAGTGCAGAGTAAACTGTATCGTTAAAGTTTTCTGATGCCATTTTTCAACACATTCCACGTTACAGTTCAAGAACAAGGAGAGGAAATAAAAAAAAAAAATCCCATAATTGTACAAAATTTCAGTTGGTGTAAACGATGAGCACCAGCAGCTTCAGTAGCAGTTCTGGACTCTGTTGAATGTACAAAAGGCACTGACATCAATAGCTAGGCTGCCTGTCATGTCATCCATTCCCAGTAGTGTTATCCAGTCAGTGTTTTTTCTTTTTTTTCTACGTACAGCAACAACATCATAGTCTCTCTATAGTTGTGCAATTTTTTTTTTTTTAAAGGTGTTGTCTGCTCTTTATTCCACTACATCTTCCCCTCCCTTTTTTCTTTGTTTTACTTGTGGTGCCGATGAGCAGAGGGGAGATTGATTGTACTGCAGCGATCCCGACTGATTCACCTTGATGTGTCTCCTTCGCGCACACTCTCTCTCTCCTCCCGTCTCACTATCTTCCTGTCTTTTTATAGCTCTGAGGATTCACTGGCCCTCGTGAATTGTCATGTCAACCACTCGGCTCCCGCTCTCAGACACCATGTCCTTCTTTTTGTCTTCTCCGATCTAAAACAGAACGATCAGTATTTTCTGTCTGAAACGTTATTTCTGTTACTTGTGTGTGTGTTTGACCTTGCTGTGGCTGCAGGGATTGTTGTTGTTGTTATTGTTGTTGTTGTTGTGAGTGTAGGACGAAGGGGAGAAAGGTCACTGGATCTGTTGCAGAAATCAATTTCAGCGGTGAGGTGATCTGATGACATCACGCTGAAATGAAACGTTACACCTGCAGCGGGACGAGACACTTTCGTCTTTTGTGGTGCAAAACACTTTAAACGTTAGATTCTTTTATTTGGAGGAAGGCAAGGTCAATTATATTGATTTCCCTGTCGATTTGGGTCAATGCATTTCAAACCTGAATGTCTTAATAGTGTTGGAGCAAATGTAGCTGTAGCAGATGTGATTTGCTTCTTTTTTCCAGGAACGGCATCAAAATGTTGTTCTGTTGTTTTCCACTCTCCTCATCAGTACCTTCCACTTTATTCTGTAGAATTTGTATTTCATTCATAAAGCTGTAGTTTCTATGAAACTGTCTTAGCATAAACCACAATATATGGCCGGACGCCAGCTGGATATCTTATTAACACAGTAGCATTGAGCGGAGGAGGAGTTGGGTTCCCATCTGAATAATACTGTAGCACAATGATGATCATGTTTACCAGTGTCGTTGAGCCTTTCGCTCGGTTCAGCCTGTTACATTTCATGCGTGCACGGGCCTGACTTGTAATGTGGGGTCAAGACACTGCTGGTGCACTGACCCCAGCATCCACAGGAAGTCTCTCCATTTTCTTCTTTATGGCAGAAATCAAAGCGCTGACTCTTTTTGTTGTTGTTGTTGTTGTTGCTGTTGCTGTTGCTGTTGTTGTTGTGCATCTTCTCACTGCCGGTTATTTTCTGTACATGTCAGTGGGGTTTTTTTTTTATTGTTCCTGGTACTTTTTCTAGACTGATGTGCATTTATACCTCAATTTTCACAGGTCACGTCAGGTTTGGGTCAAATGAGTTAATATGTTATTAATACTTGGTATTGATATGAACTATTAAAGTAATATTTGTGTCATTCGTACATCATGCCACTGTGACAACACCTAATCAGTTGTGATACTGGAACATGGCTGGCTGAACTTTTAGGCAGGCAGGTTTTATGTAGTGAGGTTTATATTGGGTTTTATAGACAGGAAGTGACGCTCCAATCAGAGACAACAATGTGTTGATGTATGTAAATATTTTCAAGCTCATGTTTTCTTTTCCTTTTTTTTTTTTTTTTGTATGTATTGGCATGAACTTTATCTCAAACTGTGTAGTTTCCTTCACAGCCAAATGCATTCAGAACTGTTTTTTCCAAGTTCATGTTGTGAATCATGACTGACCGTTGGCAGTATGACTGGCTGCTGTGCCTTAAACCTACGACTGAGGGATGATGTCCCTTTTTTTTTATATAAAAACTTCTCAATAGTCGTGCAATATATGCCTTAAACTTTAAATGTGTGTTTTGTATAAGCATTTCAAAGAATAAAAGTTCAGTTTTTCATAAATGCCACTTCTCTTCAGTCTCTTTCGTACACACAGTGGCAAGAAAAAGTAAAAGTAAACCCTTTGGAATTACCTCGTTTTCTGCATCAATTCAGTTCACACGACATTTTCCCAGTAGAGTTGTAGAGTGACAAGGTGCTCTTTGGCAAATTTCAGGCATGCAGCTAAAAATATCACTTCCTCCATGGTGTCCTGCCATGGACACCATGCCTGCTCAGTGTTTTGCATATGGTAGACTCATGAACTGAGGTGTTAACCACATCCAGTCATGTCCTCAAGTCTCTAGGGTTCTTGTTTACCTCACTGATCATCCTGCTTTGTGCCTTTTGGTGTCACCTTGGCTGGGTGCTCACAGTACTTGATGACGACTCTCTAGTCTTTGAGATGACTTTGTGTAATGTCTTCCAGCTTTATGCAGCTCAGCAATTCTTCACTGTAGGTCTTCAGAGATCTCTTTTCTGTGAGACATGGTCCACTTCAGATGATGCTTCTTGTGTATAGCAAACTCAAAAAGTTTTAATGGTTTTAAAAGGTTCTACACCTTGGCCCCATTTCATTCACTTCCTTTTTAGTGCATGTGTTCAATAATGACGTGAAATATTATAATTGTTTGTGTGGTGTTAAGTTAAGCACACTGTGTTTGTCTACACTTGTAACTTAGGTGTAGATTGTATCATATTTTATCACCACTTAATGCAGAAAACTAGGAAATTCCAGAGGGTTCACATACATTTTCTTGCCTCTGTAGAAGCAAAGGTTTTGTTGCAGTAATCAGGCTGTATCATCAAAAAGGCCTTCAACACATTTTCTCAGTTTACCTTTGTGCACGGAGTTTTTTTTTTTTTTTTTTTCATGCCCCTGGTGTTTTGCACACCAGCTCACTGTCATGGCCGACTGAGCTGCTTTGATAAAGCACTCATTGTTAATGTTTTATGTAGCACCTGTGCTTTGCCGACCGTGACTGGATTTTCAGTATTTGAATCTGATGACATTCGCTGCGTCGGTTTGGTCACTGTCAGTAAAACCACATCCGCTTGGTTTTCTTAGTTGAGCTTTGAGCGCAAAACTCTAAATGAACCATAATTGATCATTATGTGATAGAGAAAAGTAGCTGATGTTTCTTCTTTCTAGATCAGAAAACCCTTTGTTTTTTAACCATTTAAAAGTTAGTTTTGCTAAATTGAGTTATTTACTTACTGACGTCAGTGCAGGTTTCAGTCCATTTACCACAAATTGTGCACACATTACTGTGAAACATTGAGTTTTTATTCTTCTCTTTAATAAAGTCAAACAGACCTGAAGTTCAGTTCATGTCAGTGAAATATAAAAATATATTATATATATATTATATATATAAATATTTAACCTTTGTAGTTATCATTGTGTGACGTAGTTGAAAGGAGATGCGTCTTGAAGAATGCGTTGAAGCCGTGGTTATGCAGCTGTGAAGTCCAGGTATAAAACTTTAACTTTTTGTGTTTAAAACCAATTAAATCAACTAAATCAGACTTTGTTTGATAAACAGTGTTGTGAGGGGTGCAGCACAAACATGATACAGTGACACATTCGCATGTTTTTGCGGTCAACGGCATGAATAAACTTACTTTATTATTTGCCTGAGCATTTTAAAAGACTGAATTCCCTCAACGACAGTCATACCTGATCCTTCAACAAATACACACAACCAGCTGATTAGGAGGAGGACGACACTAGTTTAGACTTTAAAAAAAAAATCTCTATTAAACCATTTCATCAGTAAGCACTCCCCACTTTTGATTGTCATAAAAGTAATAAACAAGAACATAAGGATCGATTTCTTTATCTGTTTTCCAACATACAGGGACACAAATGACAGAGAGGGAGGGAGGCTTGTTGCAGTGCTTGTGCAGGTGTGTTAATAGGCTAATAGGCAGGAGGAGGAGGTAAACATGGCTGGTACTGTATGTAGCACTGAATCTGGAAGTTCGGACATTCAGCCCCCTGCACACAATACCACACACACACACACACATATATTGATGTTAAATGCATATCAACAGTCCAACCAGGTTCCCTACAAAGATCCAAGAGATGCAGCTGCTTTGTTTCCTCGTCCGTTTGACCTTCACTGATGAATATTTGAAGCCCAAGATTCAACCACTGATAAACACATAGATCTAAAAAAACACTTACTCTTCATTTCAAGACATTGTTATACAGTATTAAAATATGCATTCCTATTCAATATCTCGCCCCACAAAGGTAGGAAACCAGGGACCGATGTGTGGTGGGTCGTGTGCGCGGGGGCCTGAGTCCGAGTCACTTCCTTCCCTCTACTCATCATCCTTGTCTTTGGCGCCGTGTTTGAGGATGCGGGTGAACTCTGCGTAGTTGAAGTTGCCCTTCTTGTCGATGGGCGCCTCGCGGAACAGCTCATCCACCTCCTCGTCTGTGAAGCGGTCGCCCATGGTGGTCAGCAGCTCTCTCAGATGGTCTTCATGGATCACACCTGCACAAAGGACAAGAAAGGAGGTTCCACCATCTGTGTGATCTCATGCTGTGTTTTGTTTTGTTTGTGTTTAACCAGATCTCACCAGATCCCTCCTCATCAAAGCAGGCAAAGGCGTTGCGGATGACGTCCTCAGGGTCCGTTCCGTTGAGCCTCTCTCCAAACATGGTGAGGAACATGGTGAAGTTGATCGGCCCAGGTGCTTCGCTCATCATCCCCTCCAGATATTCATCGGACGGGTTCTTACCTGTGAGAGAAAACACACTGTTGGATGTATCTGTGTTTTTCTTCTATGCAGTTAGTCTCACTAAGCATGAGAGCAAGGCTGTTTACCCAGAGAGGCCAGCATGTCATGCAGATCCTCCTTATCGATGAAGCCATCCCTGTTCTGGTCGATCATGTTGAAGGCCTCTTTGAATTCCTGGATCTGAGACTGGTCAAACATGGCAAACACGTTGGACGTGGCCCTCTGGGGGCGCTTCTTGGTGGTCTTTCCCTTGGCGCGCTTGCTCGACATGGTGGCGGCTGGATCTGGGCCTGTGCACATTGAGAAAGCATGATTCATCATGGGTTAGATTAGATTGTGGCAGTGCTGCACTGCAGAGGGTAACATGGCATGGGGTTTGTTCCTCACCAACACTGTTTGACATGAGGAGTGATTCAGCATTACATTGAAAAGAGGAGTGAATTTCAAACTGGAGCACAACATTTATGTCTCCCTCTTTTTATGCTCCTCTTTTACTTATTCTCTCTTTCATTTGCCCCGAGCAGGAGAATCTTTCCTCTCTTTCTTCCTCTCTCTTGAGAATCACACCCTCTCTGAATGTCAGGTGTAGTGATGGATGTGAAAACGACGCGTCTCCACAGCGCACACACTGCAGCCGACTTCAGATCCTCCCAGAATTAGACCTGTCACTCACATTCAGGACTGCAATGATTCATTGTGTATGTGCATGTGTGTGTGTCTCTTTGAATGTGTTACACCCAGTGGGCAGTAGCAGGCGGAGGACAGGTTGGACAGGCAGGAGGGAGCAGGTAAATATGGCTGATGAGTCCCATAGAAGAATGATGACATCATGCTCTGATGTGAACACTGTATGTGGCACCGGATGAACAGTAGCTCCACCGCTCTGACATTTATCAGGTTTTTTGGAGAAGTTTTGTGCACTTTTTTCATTTTGTCACTATAATTAGATCTCAGGGGAGTTCAGTGTTTTCAGTGCAAAAAAAAAAGTCCTATCTTTAGTCTTTCACGCCGGGGAGGTGAGATGATTCTGAAATGTTCACCATGTCTTGACAAGCCACTTTCTGTCAAGTGTTAACATTTAATAACTATACAAACTCAAAATGACTCAAATAAATGCTGAATTTGTTCAGATTAAAACATTCACTATTTAAAATAGATGCTTGTTTAATTAAAAAATACCATGATCCGCATGTATCCTCTCATCATGGCTGCTTCAGATACACTAGAAGACAAAGACTATTAAGAGGAGTATCAATATGTAGACATATATTTTCTTATTTCCTAATCTGTCAATAACAAATTTTTATTGTCTGTATGTTTAGCATTGATACCACAACTAAAATATATAATAGATAATAAACAGGACATTTTCCGACTTAGCGTAACAAATCTACTAGGTATCACTCTTTCCAACCTGTTTGTCTCTAAACACATCAGAGCAGCGGCGACACTGAAGTGTACTCCAATAATTTTTATAAATAGCTCTTTGCTGCCCTATATTCACCAAACCAGAGCGTCTGTGGGACTTGTCTGCGTGACACTGTCTGTCATCATAACTAACCGTAGCCCTACATTTCTGAGTCTATGTGTCCCCTGTATGATTCACAGAGGCCTCGCAGAGAGACTGAGTTTGAAGCAGAGTTTGCTTATCTAACTCGAAGATCTATTATCTGTGTGTTCAGTATAAACTTTCTCTCTCCCTGGGAACTCAAAAACAAATGAGGCAGCATTTTAATTTTTATGGTCAATGCAAAGCAGTGTAACCAGCCAGGGCTCTGTCCAGAGTTTATAATGTTAATGAATAATCAAAGTGTCATGAGCTTAAACAGATCCAAACATGGATCTGTGGTTGTCAGAGTAAAGGGAGTTCATGTACCGTGGCTTAATTACTTGGGTGGCAAATGAAGCATGTCAGTAACTACCTTGCAATACCGACCACACGCCCGCACAGACACAGACAGTTTGTCAGCAGTGGTTTCTGTGCTTCCTTTCTCCCAGTACAGACACGTGTTGGATCAGTCTTTACTTTAATTTCACTACTGTTTTGGCTGCATCCGTTTCAGCCCATGCCAGAAAAAAAGAAGAAATCTGGAAGGTGTGTGTGCCGCTGGCTCTCGGCCTCTCCATTCTCCATCTACCAGTCACTGAGGAAGCTGGAAACAAAAACAGCACCGAGCTCCGACTCAAGGCTTTTCGGGAACGGAGGAATTCCTCAATCTGATTAAGGCCTCTGACTCCCACAACACAAGGCAATGCAACACAACACACCATGTTTTCATCATGCAGAGATTTATCCCGCGATTGTTCTGGTGTAAGAGGATGTATCCGGACTTCAGTGCAGTGGTCTCAGTGTAAACAGTCCAATTTAAGACACTGGAATTTAGATATCTGGTTTGGCTCCAGCAATACAGTGGGGGTATTGTCTCCTGTGAGAGCAGTCCTCTTTCTAGTAATCAATAAACTTGATTCCTTGTGGGATTATTTGACTAGTGTGATTATTTCACAATCTATATCATTCAAGGTGCAAGAAAAAGAAGATCTGATGAATCTGCAGCTAAACTCGCAAAAGGTGAATCAACGGTGATTCATAGAGACAGGCAGACAACAACTATTTTTGATGTGAGCAACACAAGCGTCCAGCTGACGTGCCTCGGCTTGGCTTGTACTGACAATGGTATTTGTTCTTTGGTCACCACAGTGTCCCCTTCTTATCCCTCTTTGGACGACAAAGCTCTTCTGTTCCTCACACACACCCACCCACCCATTGCACCCACATACACACACACATTTTTGGTACTGTCATCATCCCTCACCCTTACTTCAGGTCACGCAGGTCACCACTACTGAGGTGAGGACTTAAAAGGCCAACAGTTCAGGAATTTCAGACACAGAGAGTGAACCGAGGTGGACGTTAAGCTCTCATCGCCTATAAAAAGACATGATGATGATGTGTGTGTGTGTGTGTTTAAGAGAATGTGAAGTGAGCCAGATCTAAATGGGTCGGCTGCATTCAGAAATTCCTGTCTAATGTGCCATAGTGTTGAGATAGAAGTAAACACACACAAGCGTACAGGGTGTGTTTACTGCACATTTACCAAACTTATGGTCAGGTTGAAGGTGCACATCGTCTACGGAGGCTGTGTTCAACAGATGAAAAAGCTCCATTGTAGCTTATCTGGTACCGTTAATCAAAGATCCACTACACAAGCCCTCTGTAACTCTATCCTCTCCTTCACTGACAGTTGAACATTGTACCACTGAACTCAGAGACCTCACACTTCCAGCCCTCTTAAAAGACATCAAAACAGAAGTTTTTTTTAAAAAACAAAACAAAACAATGTCTTATATGCTGTCTTTCTCACCTTGGCTTCAGGTAGAAGTACACGGGGAGTCCTTCAAACTCCTTTTCGTCTGGGTTGCGATACAGCAGAGGAAGGGAAGCAGGCAGTCCTACTGAAAAGTTTGTTTAAAGAATGAGACTCCCGGTGGTTCCCTCCCCCTTCTGCCCCAGCCAATGGAGAGGCCGCCCTGTCCTGTACAAAGACATCCCAGGCCAGGCCATTTCTCCATACAAGGCAAAAGAATGCACAAGCTGCGGCTTGCTACTGCCACAGACGCTGCTTGGGATGTTTGGGAAAAAAGGCAGAAATGACAGGAACTACGATAAGGCTGCCTTATTTAGAGAAAAGGGCCTAAACATTTGGAGGAGGCTGTGTATGGTGGAGTGTGGAAACATGGGGGAGAGAGTTGTGAGCAGACGCAGAGCAGCTCACAGAGGCAGTGTTTCTGCTCTAAGACTATGGGTTTCCTTAAATAGGCAGTGTGTCTGGCCGTCACTGAGGCCTGGATGTGGAGGGAACACCTTAATTTGTGTTATGGAGGAGGCAACATCTGTTTTGTGGTCGCACACACTTTTCCATATTATGATTTATTTAAAAAGAAAGAAGAAGAAAAAAAAGCTCCACAGTGGATAAGAACCAGGCTTCAAAAAACATTTGATCTCACCATTGAGTCTGGGCTGCTTACTTTGACAAAGTGTTTTTTTTTCTTTTCTTTTACTTCGAGTGTTGTGGGAAATATGTAGACAGTCTCTCTGCCAAGATTATATCATTTACCAAATATATTCATATGCAACATTGTCATCTCCTTAACTGGACAGACTATAATGCATGTTAAAGTTGAAGCAGTGTTGTCTAGGTTGAATCTTTAATTGCAATTAATGCCTTTTTTTGGCTGTTGTTGGCAGTCCTGTGTCCATTATAAGGGCGTGGTAGCTACAGAGAATATACAGCATTTCATTTCCAGTGATGATAAAGCTCTCAAATGAAATCGTCCGGCATTTTGCACATTAAGTCTGTGTTTCCATTTGTTATTCTTCATACTGAGTGTGTAATAAGGCAGTGTCTTAAATATATATTATGTATATAACAGTGGATCACATATTCAGGAAATGCAGCATAGTCATATTTTAGTGGGCTAATACTCTGAGTAATAAAAAGAGGCACTCTCTTAAATTGTGGATTAATTATGAAAAAACAGATACAGAATATGAATGGAGGCGTTCAGGCAGCGAGAGGAGGCATCTCTGTTGAATCTGCATGCAGGTGCAGTGATGCCCTCCACTGGGCCTAACTAGTTATCATTTTTGAAACAGTGAAAACCCATCAGTGCATAATGATGAGTTCGAACTAACATTAGTGAGCTATGAAATTCTTCAGTCAGGCTGTATACACATGAAGCTTTGAGGCACATATATGGTCATGCAGTTCATCATGTGCTCAGACAGAAAAAAAAAAAAAAAAAGTCTGACTGGTTGGGAGCAAAAGTTAAATCTTTCACTGGATTTAATGTGGTTTGATTCCACCAGGACAAGTTGGATGTATAAGTTAATAAAGATTTTAATGTCCCTGTGTTATTTAATCTTGGTAGCAGTATATCAAATCAGCTTATCTGGATGTAATTCTAAAGTTGCTTTGTGTTTGTTTTGTTGATTTTATAAGAGATGTGTGGGGTAAAACATCACAGATTTTGGTTTAAAGTTTTACTTTATCTGGCAGTATTTCCCCCAGAAACATTGCCAATTAATAACCAAAATCTACACAGTAAACCGCAACATCCTACAGATTTTGTTATATTTATTTCTCATTTTATACCATGACAAATAATAAAAAAATAAAAACTCGAAGATTTTAAGTAATTTCCACGTTTTGTTTACAAATTAAATCGACGGGCGGGTCCATTGTTCTTTTCCAGCCTTTTCATTGGCTGTTGCAGTGACTGACGTGAGTGTCGCGCAGGCGCAGTGGACTAGGAAGCGTCCGGGATGCTTCTTCGTTGTTTTCTCCCAGTCTGAAGAGCTGAGGTCGACAGGTAAGAGACTCTCTACACTTTCTCTCATCACTCAACACAGGAACAACGAGACGTGTTTAACAAACCTGAACGTTTTAAATAATCACAGTCAACGTGGTTATGTTGGTTTAAACCACTCTTTGTCTGTCGCTGTTACTTAAATCGTCGGTTTTATGACAAGTCGTGAAGATGTTTCAACAGTGAATTACCTTGGAAAACAAATCAGTTTCTCAATGAAGTTCGGATTAGAGTGTGAAAAGCCTTCAAAAATATAAATATGTGTATATTTTAAAGGTTTTTAAGGCCACAGAGTGAATGTGCTCTTAGCTAGTTCGAGTAAAAAAGTGATGATAGCTTTACTGATCAACTCGGTCATGGGAAATACAGCGATCAGTCCGTGTAAAAAGGCGGAAAATGGCGGAAGTTAGTAGAGTTTATGGTTTATTTCTTATTCGAATAATTAAATATCAACAAGTAAGTTGAGTAAAACTGAGTCATTGAGTCGGTCAGTTTTTTTTAATGACTCAAATGTGTTGTCACTCAAGTCTGTGCTAACCCTTGTGCCTGCAGCCTGAGGGAGCGACTTTCCCACTCAGTGATGGTGACACATATTGTGTAATGATGAAATCTGAGGTAATCGACTGTTTTATTGCAGTAGTGTTCAATAGGAGATGACACATAGACAGACAGACAGACAGACAGACAGACAGAGGACGTTACGTTGGAGGTAACCTCTGTGTGTCCATGTTTCCTTGGAGGGCAAAGGTCAGCCCTCCTCACACACTTGGCTGGTCCTGACCTGAACATGTGGAAACACACAGTGCACGTTTGGCGTAACATGTGAATGATTTAAAAATGGCAGGACAGGGTGTCAAAATGGATTACTTCAGAAAGTAGTAAAATTTTAAGTCTTATTTATGAATTTAATCAAATGTAAAAAAAAAAAAAAAAAAAAAAAAAGTTGCTTCTAATTCTCTGGTTTGACAGTTTTTGTTTGGGTGAACAAAACCAGACAGAAAATGTGACATTAGACTCTCACAACTTGATGCATTTATTTAATTTATTTATTTTTTAATTACAGTTATTTGATTGACTAATGAATTGAAAAATAAAAGGACTAATATATAATGAAAGCCTCTGCATGTTGCAGCCCTTGTGTGGACGATATCATTTTATATCAAGGTTGTGAATCAGTGTTATTCTTATTATATTATAATATTATTATTGTTTAATCAAACAAATTAAAAAATAGCCTTGTTAAAAATGTTACATGATTTTAAGTCACAATATAATAACTGTGCTGCCATAAATCAGTCATCGACGTCTCTCCTCCCTCCCTCCATCTTTCCCTCCTGTCCTCCCTTCACTGCCCTACATTTTCACGACCATTGTTTCCTCTGAGCTTCTGTTCTTCCTGCTTTTTAAATACAGCTGACCTGCTACTTCCACTGAAGCATCGCTCTAAATCGTAAACAGTTATAAACGCCTGGACGGGCACAGAAAGTTGTCTTATACATCTGACAGGCCTTTAGCTGTAGACACTTAATTTACATTTGTTTTATTTGGATCAGTTACATAATAAACCAGATGGATGTTTTTATGAAATACTAAACAGCTAGGCTGATTAGCTCGGCTCTAATGACTTCTATCTTTGTGTTCCCATGGAGTCCTACCTTCCTGTTGTGTCCTCATCCATAGGCAGCTCAGGCAGTAATATCCATCAAATTATTTTCCTCTTCCTTCTCCTAAGTTAGCTCAACTTATGAAGGATTTTCCAGTGTTGGCGGCCGAGCGTGAGAGCTGGAGAGTCCCCTCATCTCTGATGGCCCAGAGAGCTGTGGTCAAGCCCAGAAAGAGTGTGGACGATCAGTTTGTGTGTGTGCGTTTTCATGGCCAAACGTGTTTGAATAGCTTGTCCAAGCCTTTCAGAAACTGCTGGTCTGGCTGTCATGTGCAGCGCAAGTGGGGAAGTATGAATTCAGTGTGACAGGAGGCTGTGCATGTATAGTGTGAGATAGAGGAAGCATTAGTGTGTGACTGAATATACTAGGGCTCTCTCATAGATTGCTATATTTCACATCCTAGCTCAGGGACAGAGCGGACTAGAGTGCTGTCATCTCTGATATCCACTGATCTGATGTAGCTCAGCAGCAGCCAGAATAATCAACTGTACGCACTTTTGGAGCTGCCTCTCATTTTCTTTACCAGAGCTAACAAAATAGCTTTCGCAGCCATGGGCAGATGTGGGGGGGTGGGGTAGGGAAGGGTATCTTGAGCCTTGAGAGGCAGCCAGGCATTATGTTGATTAGAGAATAGAAGTTCCTGTGGTGGACATGGAGGTAAAGTTTCTCGAGACTGCTCCTGAGTTCCTGTGGCGGGAGAAGCCGTTGTAGTGTTGGCGTATGGCAGAGGGAAGGTCCAGAGAGCACAGACTGGTTGGGAAGGGACATCTGCATCCTTCTCTGTGGGTAAGACATCAGACTCAGGATGTGGACGGGTGTCATTCATTGTTTAGTTCAGGTGTTATCTCACTGGTAGGTGTTGTACTAGCTTTCAGTTTTGAGCATAAAATCAAGAACTGAAAGTTTTATGCTTTGTTTTCTGCAGAATCATTGTTTATGAGGAGTGAAGTTAAGAGTTGACATGACAGTCTGGAAGGGGGCCAGTGCAGGTAGAAACTTGTACACAGTGGGGTTCTTTTGGGGCCTTTGGCAAAATGTCTGACTTCTTGACTCCTTAAAGCCACTTGTTGCGTGACTTATAGATAACTTGTCTTCAGTTGAGCTCATCGTCCTGCCCGCTGCTGACCTTTTGCCCATTATTCAAGCCTGAGGTTGGATTTCAAAGGTCGATATTGTTTAGTGAAAACATTAGAAGTAACCTAGTTTACTCTCCTCTGTGGAGAGTTCACATGAAGGGAAAAGTCTGAAGTTCCTCTGGTTTCTGGATGTGCTACGTCAGGCATTTTAACTGTCCTTATGTTGTACCTGCATTGTTTTCTTTCTTTAAGATGATTTTGATTTGTTCATTAGATGACCACTGTAACAAGACGCTCTAAATCCAAAACAGGAGTTTGTATTTTTTATTATAAATCGATGGCTTTATTATTGAATATTGCTGACATAGTGAAAAGAGGTCGGTGGATCAAAGTGCAGACTTACAGAAAACACTGACTGCAGACACTTTTTTCCTCTCTGTGTCACACAGCTGGGCCTCACTGTTCTCGCTTCTTGTTTTTTCTGTTTCCAGTCCCAAACCATGAATATTGTGGGCCAGTTAGCGGAGACTGTGTTTGTGACTGTGAAGGAGCTTTACCGTGGCCTGAACCCCGCCACTCTCACCGGAGGGATCGATGTCATTGTGGTTCGACAGCCTGATGGATCGTTCCAGTGTTCCCCCTTCCACGTCCGCTTTGGCAAACTCGGCGTGCTGCGCTCCAAGGAGAAAATCGTGAGTCCTTTGATTCTTTCAGCTCCTCTTGTTGCTTCTTGGACTGATTGTTTTCTTTGCACTGGTGTGTTTGTAGGTGGACATTGAGATAAATGGCGAATCAGTTGACCTGCACATGAAGCTGGGGGACAATGGAGAAGCTTTTTTTGTGGAAGAAAATGAAAACCTTGAGGTAACATGGTCAGAATTAACGATAAATGATCCTTTTTTTCTGAAATTTCCTTTCTAAGTCCTTTTTCTTTTTATCCTGCGCCCAGTCCCAGGTACCGGCCCATCTCTGCACCTCCCCAATTACTATCGAGGTGACTGAGGACATAGACGAGGGTCTTGAGGGATCCTCTGTTGCTGGATCTGGAGCTCGCAGGAAGAAACGCCGTCGCAAACGCATCCGCTCTGATACTCACCTCAGAGATGACAACTCTTCATCAGATGAGCCTGAAAGAGAGAGGGAGTGTGAGAGAGGAGAAAACGGTCAGCCAGGACAGGAGAGTCCTGCTGAAGAGGAGCTTCTCTCTCCGCTACACATCAGGTCAGTGAATGAGGATTTTTTTTTCTTTGATGAGGTGAATTATGCTCATTTCTTTCTTTCTATTTCTGCTTAAGAGCTGGGAAAAGAAACACAGCAGCAGTGATTTGTTCTTGTATTCAATGACTCCCACTGGCTTTAGCTGAAAAGTGAATCATACCATATCATCTTAACATTCACTTCACTTTCAGAAACCACTGACACCTTCAGGCTTAATTAGTTAATAGTTCAGACTCTTTCCATCCTCCGTCCTTAAATTCTGCTGTGTTTGTCACTTATTCTCTCTGTTGTCAGTAAAGACATGATCCCACAGATACATGTGGCAGTGATGCGTTCATTGTTGCTGATGTTGTAATATTTAAGTAAACATGTCATAGCAGTTTAGCATTTCACTCGGTGAGGGACAGCCCCCATGCCAAAACAAAACAATCAGCACAAAGCAGCTTCAAACTGTGATGATGATTCTCGGTGGCATCGTCAATACAAGGAGCTTGTCACTGTTCGCATTGCAGCTAAAACCAAAACCTTCTTCTCATTTGTGTTTAAGTAAATCGGTGTACTACTCGCTGTCTGAGGAGCCAAACGAGGAGTTAGCGAGTCCCCAGACCAGAGACGCTCATCCACACTCCGATGGAGAACAATCACCCTCGGAAAGGTGAGAGAGGTTTTTATTTATTTCTCTTGAGCTGTTTTATTTGCCGGCAGTTGGATAAACTCAAACTCTGTCTTCCTCTTTTCTCAGTGTCTTTTACAGTCGGCCATCTTCTCCTAAGAGCGACTCTGAGCTGATGGTTAAACCCCAGGAGTCCTCTGGGCCTCAGATGCAGTGGCACTGGGGAGGTTTTCCCACGGTATGGCAAACACACACACACTTACTGCTGTAGATATGAGATTGTCAGGCAGACACACTCTCACAAACTGCTCTCTCTTCTCCTCCCTCACAGCTGTGTCAATCAGAGAGGACACCGGTGGAGTTACAGCACATCTCTCATGCAGGGAGTTCTCATTTCCGCACCATTGAGAGACAGGACTCCTTTGATTTGGGCTTGCAACCCGTGATCAGCTGTGGCAGAGTGGGTAGTGTCACAGTGGTCAGACCACAGCCAAGGACTCAGTCCTTAGACCTCGGAGGCCACGCCGTCCAAACCACTCCTTTGTCCAACGAGAGGAACCCTCACATCGTCCATTCAACCCTCAGTGACCTCTTCAGGTCGAGTGAATCATCACTGAAGGAAGATGTGGACACGACACAAACGCCAGAGTCCACAAAAGGGGAGAACGAGAACAAAGTGTCATCTTCTTGTTCTACTAGTCTAATTAATGGCACTGATATCAAAGAAAGCAGAGTCGGAGTTGAGCACGTTAGCACTTTGACTGATGCAGTTAGTACAATCAAATCAGACGACACAGTCGCAGCAAGAACTCCAGGTAGCACAGAATCATCAGATCAACAACAGGAGGGAGCGTTGTCCGATCAAGGTGAACAGGGCTCGACCGGTAGTGCCCCCGTCAGCGAGGGTGACAGTGGGATAGACCCCTGTGCTGAAGGAGGGGAAGAGGACAGTGCACCAAAAGCTGAAGTCGGAGAAGCCGGGGCAAACTCCTCTGATGCAGCTATTAAAGGAGAGCAACAGGGCAAGAAGAAAGGTGGCTGTTCCTTCTTTTAATATCATTTTCCAACCTCATTTTATGTCACTGTTCACCAGGTGGTTTAATGTGTCTTTCTGGTCTAGGAAAACGAAATCACCATCTCGGACCAACAGATATTTACTTGGATGATCTGACCTCACTGGACCCAGAGGTGGCTGCACTCTACTTCCCCAAGAGGTCAGAGGATATTCACTATGAGCAACTCATTCATCTTGGAAACCATAAAATCATAAAATATGTGGCTTTTGAAAAATTACAAATGAATTGAAAGGTACATATGTAGTAATGGTACTACTTGCCAGAGTGTCCACAGTGATTGATTTCCATTCAAACTGGCCAGTGGTGCAGTAATTTCTATTAAATACTGCTTTATAATGGAGAATAACTGAGGTGAAATGACTTGGTGGTCCTGCAGTGAGACAGACGGAGCTTCTCAGCAAGCAGCAGAGCAGGGCTCATGCTCAGGGAGTCAGTCGCCTCAGTCCGTGGGCAGCGGAGCCATGGACAGCGGCACAGAGTACCTGTCTGACTCCACCTCCTACAGTATGGACGTCAGCATGTCCCTCTGTGGACAGGAGGGGGACACCAGCCAAATCACCCAGGGTAAACTTGGTTTTCTGTGTTTGCTAGTAGATGAGGGAGTGGGCGGAGTTTTTATCTTGAAGTTAAATCAGTCCTTCATGTTGCTTTTGTTTAAACTGCAGAGAAGTTTATGGAGCACATTGTGACCTACCAGGATTTTGTCAACAACCCCGGGATCATTGAGGATCCAAGTCTTGTCATTCGCATCAATTCCAAGTAAGATAGATTTTTTTTTTAAATATCTCAATGAGTTTTTCTCCGTGACTGCTCATCAACTGTCTTTCATGCTTCACAGGTATTATAACTGGGCAGTGGCTGCTCCCATGGTGCTGTCAATGACAACTTTCCAGAAAAACCTGCCCAAGGTATTTAACTGTTTATAAACCTGAGCACAATCATTACTAATCAGACTTCCTTATAGTATTTTTTTATATTACAGGTATAAAAGAGATAAGATCTTAGTTAGGTGGTGGTATAATCATTGCTTTCTTTCTGTCTGTGTCATATAGAGCACGATAGAGCGTCTGGTGAAGGACAAGATGCCCAAGAAGTCTGGAGGCTGGTGGTTCTCCTGGAGGAGAAGAGACATGGACAATAACCAGGTAGGTACTTTAGCAGGAATTTCTAGTAATGGTTATTAATTAACTGTGATGGTGCACCAGCGTGGATAATTACACACAATAATCCCTCCACTGAGTTTAACAGTGTTGTTCAGGAGGGGCCTTGTTAGTTGGCGCCGTTCTTGAGGCTGGTACAGATGGAAGCGATTAAGGGATTAGATCAGAAGCAACTGGACTCTGCATGGTCTTAAAAAATGTTGATGATAATGTAACTTCTTGTTTTTCAGCAGAAACACTCGAAGGAAGAGCAAGAGGAGCCACTGGCCAGTGTTTCGTCCACAGTAACGTAAGTCACCGATCTGAAACAAGTTAATAAACCTTATAAAATGCCTCTTTTGTTTCAGTTGAACTACTTTCAGCTGGTCCTGCTGATCTCCAGCTGTGTCACTGTTTTCTACTGGTTCAATGTGATGAAGTTTATTCAGTCTGGCTGCTAGAAACACTTGGACTGCCAGTGCATTTTTATTCATCTGTATTTTGTTTGTTTGGTCGTTATGATGCCATAAATGGGGAGCTGCGTGTACAAATGACAAAAAATAAGGAATTAAATATAACCACTTGTGGAAACAAAAGAAAAATTGTACATCTGGGAATTAGTGGTGATGTCATAGGCCATGCCAACTTCTGTTAGCTTCACCCAAATGAGGAGTTTTAGTTTTTACTTGTAAAACATCTACTGATTTATTCTCTAAGGATCCTCTGTTGACAAACACAAGAGCAGAGGCAAAAGTAAAGAAACACACTTCTTTCAATGAATCCTCTCTGCAGCTACACAGCCTCCTCTTGTGGCTGCTACAACACTTAAATAACAAAGTGCTGGGAAATTATCCTTGTTTTATTTTTGATTTTCTATTGGAAAAACACATTAACATCATTATCATAATGTAGTTTAGTGTTGGGCCTCTAGGGTACGCCAAAGCTTCATCTATCACTGTACACCGCATTCTTATAACACACTTAAAAACAGCTGTTCATTCATTGTAATGTAGATAAATGCTGAGTAACCATGTAAACATTTGACAAAGTTAAAGCTCTGGTACCTGATGGTCAGTAAATGATGCTTGGAGATGCTTTGGAGTGCTTTTTTTCCCTGTACAAATCACAAAATACTAAATGTTGTTTGTGTTTCTGAGTGATTGATAATTAACAATAATCAAAAAAATGAAACATAAGTAAGTTTGAATTGTGTGTGTTGTCTCACCAGAGCCACACTGGACAACATGGACAGTGATGAGGCAGCGGGGCTCGGACGACAAGCCATCCTCCCCTCCAGCCAGTCAACAGAAACCCTCAACGCCACTCAGTGTATCAGTCAGATGTACCGCAAATCACTGCGCCTGACCTCGGAGCAGATTGTAAAAGATGCTCTCATTACTACAAAACAGCATTTGCTCTGCTAACAGATGTATTTAGAAGTTTATAAAGTAGCTAACCCCTCCCTGTCCCTCTCCCAGGAGCACTTAAACCTGCGTGAAGGTGCCAACAAGGTGGTGTTCAGCGTCACCACACAATACCAGGGCACCTGTCGCTGTGAGGCCGCTATCTACCTGTGGAACTGGGATGACCGAGTCATCATATCGGACATAGACGGCACCATCACTAAGTAACTGCCTTTCTTTGCAATCTACTGCGTTTAGACAGAGACTCATGCGGAAACAGATGATGTAAGACATGTGTGTTATGTTCATGTTCCGTCTCTTGTAGGTCTGATGCTCTGGGTCATATTCTACCTCAGTTTGGAAAAGACTGGACACACAAAGGCATCGCCAAACTCTACCACAATATCCACCAGTATGTGAAATTGTGTTCTTGAAACCAAAAAAAAAAAACATGACAGTGTTTGATTTGGCTTCTCTCGTATTCTTCCCTCTCTACCATTTTATTTAACTGAACTCTCCCTCACATTACTCAGAGCATAACAAACAGATCTGATCTCAGATCTCCTGCCGCTGATTTCATTCTGATGTCATTCGAGTTGCAGCTGACTGTCTAATCTGCGCTGCCACATGTTTCCCTGTTTGCGCTTTTAGAGCAAGTCCAGCTGTTCAGTTAATGGGAAAAAGATTGAATTCCAATTGAAGTGCTAATCTTTTGTCACACAAATCTGGAGGAGCAGGATACACTGCATACATATTGTTGAACAAGTTGAGCCTCATGCTGCAGGTCAGCGCAAATACAAGAAAACTGGGAAAAAAAACAACATTTGCATTTCATTAAACTAAAATGCAAATGTGGTTATTGCTCTCCCTGCAGGAATGGCTATAAGTTCCTGTATTGTTCAGCACGGGCCATAGGGATGGCTGCCATCACTAAGGACTACCTGCAGTGGGTCAATGACAGAGGCACTGTGCTTCCTAAAGGTCCTGTGCTGTTGGCTCCCAGCAGCCTCTTCTCAGCACTACACAGGTAACAGACACCTACAACTCATCTTCTTTACAGCCAGTGTCAAACTAGGATGGTGTTCATGTTAGAGGATGTTCAGTTTCATGCATTTAATGATTAGGATTAACAGAGTGGAGATTTCTTACCCATTAAACATCTTATTAATAATCTTTGATGCTCAATAGTGGACAATCTTCAATGTCAGTCTATGTTGTTCTTGGCTACTGCACTTACTAAAACAATAACTGTGCATCCTTACCTGTTCAGAGAGGTGATTGAGAAGAAGCCGGAGGTGTTTAAAATCGCCTGCCTCAGTGACATCAGAGACCTGTTCAACCCGCAGCGACAGCCATTCTACGCGGCCTTCGGCAACAGGACTAATGTAAGCAAGGCTGCAGCAGCAAATCTATTTTAAGTCAAGGTTTTTTCTGATATTAAGTTGCATGGTTCAGTGTGTTGAGGTCTTAGTCTGTAGAAAAATAATATAATGAATAAAAGTAAAAAGGTAAACAGTTGTTTTTTCACCTAGCAGTAAGACACCGGGTGTGAGAGATGGTAGTAGTAACACTGGCTAATGATTTATGATATTGATTAGTGCTGATACTGCAGAGGTTGTATCTGAGGTCATCGTCTAACTGTATTATGATGCTGCTCTTGGCTTTTCAGGATGCTTATGCCTATAAGCAGGTCGGAGTGCCTGACACCAGGATATTTACTGTCAACCCAAAAGGAGAGCTCATCCAGGAGAAAACTAAAGGCAACAAGTCCTCGTAAGTTTGAGAAAATAGACGGGATATATTCACATTTGTATTTACAAGTTCAGATGGTTTTAAGTGTGTGTGTGTGTGTGTGTTTTGCAGATACAACCACCTCAGTGAATTGGTGGAACATTTCTTTCCTCAGCTCTGTGCTGAGGGTGAAGCCTCCTCCTCAGCTTTCCACTGTCCAGACTACAGCAGCTTCTCCTACTGGAGGGAGCCTCTGCCAGAGCTGGACCTGGACACACTACTGTAGACACACACATACACACACACACACACACACACACACATGTCCTAAGGCAGGGAGGGACACAGAGGCACATCATATACTTGTCCTCTCTCTCTCATTTCCCATTTTCCCAGGTATTTCAGATGTTTTTTTTCCCAGCATGCCTGATAATTGCCTTTGATAGACCTGCCAACTGTAGAGCCTGTGTTATGAGCCCGCTGGATAAACTGGAACATAAAGAGGCACATGCCACTTTATTTTCAAAGATAGAGCCACATTAAGTCATAATATGCTTGGACTTTGCATTTCAGTGCATAAACCATTATGCATTCATCTCAGTGTCCTTACACTGACTACACCTGACAGCTTACAGTGAACATGGGAACAAATGGACTGAGAAGACATAAAGCTGTGTCAGTTTTTTAATTACTGTGCTCACCAGTCATTCCAAAGTATGAATTTCAGCACTGTATTGGTACGATAACTCTTAACACTGTTGCACCTTTCAGCTCGAAGCATGGACCAAAAAAATTTGTATTTGTACAGAAGTAGTGACTTTAAGCTGTATTAGAAATATATTAAGTGATGCCTAAACTCCTGCGAATGCCAAAACTGTGTAACTACCATTGCCTGCTTCCTGTGACAGGACACGGAAATTTTCAGTGCGCTGCTGCTTAGTTGCCATGATGTGACCAACTGAAACAGCTACAAGGCAAACCTACTATCCTTCATTCGTTGGAGATTATTGGCAGCAGAGAATGTCTTTGCATTTGAGTTTGACCCTAATAAGCGAGACAGCTGGAGTTTGCCCTTATCTGTGTTGAACACCGAGTGTTTTTTAAAACAAGACTGAAAACTCTGGACGGTACGCAAGAATGTTATGTGGTATAACTGAGTCAAAACATTTATAAAGTATAATAGAATAATTGTTTTCCCAGTACACAGGGCCCTGTGGATTTGAGAATAGGATGATCATTGTGGAATTACACAAAAGCACACTGAACATTGTCTTCCTTTGAGGTACTGCACCACCAAGTGTAGAAATGTTTGTACACTACAGGAATGAAGAGCTGGGTCAGCCTGACAGTGACTCTTACTCCAGATGTGTAAACAACTGGTGATTTAGCCCAACGCTGTGCCTTTATCCTTCAATGACACTGTTATATTTATTATTTTTGCATAATCTTTCATCATCCAACTGTGTGGAGATGGTTTTACTCTTGAAACTAAATGTATAGAAATATAAACGACATTAAAACACCACAGTTGTTTCTCTGCTCTTTATTTTTGATGTAAAATAAGTGTGGTTGATTTTTTTTTTTTTTTTTTTTTACAGTGCTCACGTTTAATTTCCTATTGCTTGCAGAATTATGTAGAAGAAGAAGAAGAAGAAAAAGGAAGACAATTAAACAAAATATCGTAACAGTAATGCATGATACAGCATTCTCTGAGTATGACATTTAGCTACTATATTAAATATAGTGGGCAGATGAAGCCAGGATGAAACATGATGATCAAGAGAGGCTGGTTTGTTTATGAAGGGAGAGGCGTAGGCTAATCTGATCGCTGATCCCTGCGTCACTGCGTTTTTATGGACTCCCACCTGAACAGGAAGAGTCCACACAAGACAAGAGCACAAGGTAAGTGTCAAGAGGCTGTCTCTCGTGTCTTATTCTGTTTTTAACGTGGGGGGGACAAAAAAAAACAAAAAAAAAAACAGCCCAACCTAGTTTATCATGCGTAAACAATCAAACTTGTGCGTCTTCTGCGCGCGGGGCAGGAAATGATGCGCACTCGCTAATGCATAATAATGTAAAACTAATTATTCTATGAAAGAGGCATTGTCACATTAACTGAAATCAAATCTATGCCCAGAAGCAGAGTCTGGTTCATTACACTGGAAGCAGCTGCAGTTCACTGGAAACCGAAACTTACTAAGTAAACAGACGCGCCAGCATTTGGCGACGCAGGAATATGTTTGACCTTGTTTTGGTTTCTCCGCCTCTCCCAAACTTCAGAAACATTTTTTGCTTCATCTGAACCTCTTCAAATAAAATTGCCAACATTTAATGTAACCGTGGCCCGACCCATACATGTACCAGAGTCATATTTTGTTTGCTACACGTGCAGCGTTTCCTGTATAGTGGAGTTTGTAACTTCCTGGTGTTTCCCGAGGCAACGAGGAATTCACATCGTCTCACTCACTACTGCATAATGAAGATTTTAAAACAGCATTCAGCCCATTATGTTGTGCAATTTAAAGATGAACCTTGAAAATAAGAAATAAATACAGTAACTATACCATGTTATAATATTATTATATACTATTGTAAGTCTGACTGAATTGTGTGTGTGTGTTTTCCAGCACCTGTCACCATGTCTGTGAGTGGGACTGAAGGAAACCTTCATGCAGAAGCTCTGGTTCTGGAGCTGACCTGTCCGATCTGCTTGCAGATCTACTCTGAGCCAGTTTCTCCTCCTTGTGGTCACACCTACTGCTTTGCCTGCCTTCAGACCATGGGAGAAGGTCTTGATCAATATAGCTGCCCCGAGTGCCAGGCAGTCTATCGGGGGCCCACAGACCTTGTGAAAAGCCTCCGAATGTGCAGCCTGCTGGAGACGTACAAAGCCACTGCTGGGAAAATCATCTCCAAACAAGCAAACCCCTTTGACGTCGGCCATGTAGCAGTCAAGAGTCATGATGGCTCTGTCACAGAAAAAACAAAGCACCAGGACTTCGGAGCAGGTGAATTCACAAATCAGCCCCTTTCTTTAGATCAATACCAAAGCAGTGGCAAAGGTAAACTGGCAATGGATGAACCTAAATTCAGACTGGCATCTCAAGTCACAGAGTTGAACCTCAAGTTGGAGATGGCAGAGGGAGTCCTGAAGAAAGAGAAGGAGCAGGAGTCAGAGGTGACCACAGCTAATGCACAGCTGAGGGAGAAAGCATCCACACTGTTAGGTCAGATAAAGGATTTGGCACAGAGCTACAGTGAGCAGGTGATGCAGATGATTGAGGAAGAGTTAGGTCCAGGTGAGGCCGCTGTAGTCAGCCGAGTCAGTCGAGCCTCGGAGCTGACCAAGCAGCTGAGGCAGGCCATGCTGAGAGCCGAGTCCCTGTTGACTGAGGAAGATGAGGCTGCGTTCAGCAACGAGTTCCAGAGTTTACAACCGGACATCGAGGAGCTTATGGCAAAACCAGTGGGAGAAGAAGAAGAGAAACATGTTGAAACAAAAATCTGCTCTGCACGAGTCTGTCCCAAGCTGGAAACCATGAATGCTGAGCTGAGGGAAAGACTTGGAAAAGTTCAGCGCTGCCTTCGGAACACACTCAACCCCTCAGAGGTGACCTTTGACCCAGAAACAGCTCATCCCAACCTCATTCTCTCAGAGGACTTGAAGACAGTGACTTTCAGTGCTAAGAAACAGCCCTATCCAGCCTCTCCTCAGAGGTTCACCAGCTTCTTCCAGGTCCTCAGTTCCCAGAGCTTCTCTGAGGGTGATCACAGCTGGGAGGTGGAGATGGAAGGCTCTCCGTGGATCATTGGTGTGTGCTACAGTGGGAAGCTGGAACGTAGCGGGCTGCCCTCTGCGCTGGAAAGCAGCCGGAGCTCCTGGTGTCTGATGTGGTACAACAACCTGCTGACAGCCTTCGAGCAGAGTCACAGTGTGCCGCTGAAGAGGACCACAGTGTCACGGAGGCTGGAGATCAAACTGAGCTTCAAGACCCACAGGCTGAGCTTCTACAACATCAGTCCTGTCAGTGGGAAGACTCATGTCTACACGTTTAAAACTAACCTGACTGAACCAGTGCACCTGGCATACAGGATGATGTCAGGGGACCCAAAAGCACGTCTCACTATTTATTCATAATCACATTCTTAATATAATACCAGTGCAGAAACAGGCTATGATTTCCTCCTTCCTTGACAAAATTACAGTGTGCTTTAAACATAATACTAAAAATTCAGTGGTAAGAATAATATCCACATTTCATTACTATGTCTTGGTGTAAAGCTTCAAACAAACCAAAAAGCAAAACATTGAAACATGTTATGTTTATAATGTTTGTCTGCCTCCATCAGGCAAATAAAATACTTTTAAAAAAATCCTTGCAATGCACTTTAATCTACTTTTTAAAATCCTTAACTTCTTCTATCTATCTGTCTATCTATCTATCTATGGCACTGCGTACAGCATGAGAAAACAGACACAAACATACCCACGTCATGATCTCGTTTCATCTCGCGAGAACTGCTCCGCTTGTTTGGTGAGTGTCAGCTGACCGTATGGGAGAAATTTCTTAACGAAACTATCTCGTACAGCCATGTCCCGTATTAGTGATCGATGTGTTGATCGATTACAGTGTGTATAACGGCGTGTGACGCAAGTGCTGAAGTTATATTGTGTCTAAAACATTTTACTGCGAGTTGCACCTTTGGTTCCGAGTCTTCTGAATCGGTAAGATGTACATTTTTATCATTTGTAGCTCGCGTTACATAGGGTCAGCAGCGTCGTTGCACTTGCACTAGGATCACGTTTGTTTTGATGCTAACCTGAGCAGAGTCGGCTTTTGAACAGTGGTGCCCAAGGTTTATCAGCAAGACATGTTTAGCATCAGCACTGCCACCATCACTGCGTTTGTTTTGAAGGGAAATAGACGGAGAATGTAATTTTAATTCAAAAATATATCTCCGGACGAGCGCTAGCAAGCTTTAAGTAGCAGCGTTAGCTAACGTCTGTAATTCCCCTTTATGAGCTGGAAGTGTTTCGTTAAACCCTATGAAAGAATGTTTTTAAAGGATAAGTTATTATCCATTTTTTTAAATATGTTTTTGCCACTGTAGCATTATAGAAAGATATTATGTCTTGGCAGTTTTCTTATTGCTGTGGCGAGGTAAGTAAATGCTAATAGGATTAGGATAGTTTTAACCGTTGGAAACTTTAACTTCACACCACACATGGCTCGTGTCGCAGGCGCTCTCGTTACATAATGTTTGTCTGAAAGTGGAGAAAGCTGAGGACAGACAGTGGCCCTGGGCCAACAAATAAACACCTCCATATGTCTGTGAAATTTCTGGTAGAAGCAGCACAGGTGTTTTGTTGTGTTTATATCACGTCTGTGTTTCGTCTTTACGCTTCAAGTGCTCAGTTTCTCCAGTCCGGCTTCAAAAACGAAACTCCCGTGTGAATTAGAAACTCCATACTTCTTTCCAAGGAGAAGTAAGATGCCTGCCTCGACTCATGTTGAGGGACCAGTTTAATTAATGTCAGACTTGATCAGGTTCTTGTTTTTTCCCCAGGCTCTGACACCATGCTAGCCACAGTGACTGCTGTGGTTAGGTTTACTCAGTACAATGGCAGTATTTCACCATCACCTCTGGAGAACACATCAGCATTCCCAACCTGGAAACCTGACTCTGGAGCCAACATCACCAAGCCTCACAAATGTCTGCAAGTTCTGTATGAAGACATTGGAGACTCCAGGTAACACTGCGGAAGAAACAGTTTCAGTCCATGTAGAAATGCAAAGTGCAAATAACTGTGATATCTTTACATGTTCAGTCTGTACTGCAGACACAAAAAAAACCTTTCAGAAAGTTCTGTATTATCATCCTGACTGTCATCTCTCTGTCTTAGGGTCCGGTTCTGGGACATTTTACTACTAGTGCCTAATGTGGCCTTCTTTGTATTCCTGATGTGGAAGCTGCCCTCGGCCAGGGCAAAGATCCGACTCACCTCTAGCCCAATCTTCGTCACCTTTTACTTGCTGGTACGACAAACATTACAGAAACCACAATATACAGCTCTGGAGCTTGATATCATGCGGCACACACAGTAGTCAGTGGTACTTGTGTGTATTCAAATCAGAATAAAAATTTGAGCATCTGCACATTTTTACTGTGTCAGTGATGCCCATAAAATCAGTTGGGACAGTGCACCTGTTAATGCTTTAGCTTTAGCTTTAGCTCTCAATTTTTGTCCAGACAAGTGACCTTGAATGTCTTGCTGATAAGGTTGTTTCTCGTTTACTGCCTTTTAATCTGTTCTCTCCCAGTGGCAGGTGCTTACACCTTGTTTCCAAAATTTACTGCAGCTCTCTATTTGTGTTATCGTTCCAGCGATTGTAATCTGATTGTAATCTAACCAAAAAAAAAACCAAAACCTCCAGCTCTGCAGTGCCTGGCCAGGAAATAAAGAAGGTCTGTTCATTCTGTGTTATTTGTGTTAACTAATTCTGCACCTGTATTTTTTTTTTTAGGTTTTTGTTGTTGCAGCAGTTGGAATCACCAGGGCAATAGTGTCCATGACTGTCAGTGCATCCAGTGCTGCCACCATCATAGACAAAGTAAGAATTGCTTCAATAATGCTTTTTAAATTCAAGAGGTTTTTGGTTGTAAGTCTATCTTGGTAAATTCCAAGCACAACACTTGATCCAAATGTGATCAACACTTTGCAGTTTCACTGTTTATTTATAAATACATCTATTTTTAAACCATGGAGGAACTGTGCCTACTTTTCTCTTTCTGTCACTGGAAACATCAGCTGTGCTCATCACAAGATGTCCATGTCTACTGTAAACAACAGTGAAAAGGCCACATCTTTTCATTTAGAGGAACAGATATAATTTAGGGGAAAACTGGTTTCCACAGTGGCGTTCCACTTTGAATGGACTAAGTTTGTGTTTCCAGGAGTTTAATGGTATACAATCTTTACTACTCTTGTAGTTTATGACATGATTGCATCTTTGCAGAAAAAATATTTCACTCATACTAAAGTAACAGTCACCAGATTTTGTCACAGAAATCTCTTTACCCAGAGGGTGTGTTAGAGGCTGCAGCATGACTTTGCAAAGCTTTCATGTCTTAAACTGAAAGCCTGGCTGACATTCCTCACATACCAGACAGATCCCTATGGAGTTCACAGAGATGCTCCTACTGTTCCCATGCTACAAAGACAGAAATACAATTGATTACATAACACTGTGGAGTCAGTGTCACCTGACTTGTAAAGTTATGCATGTTTTGTTTCAATATGTGTAACCAACACATCTGGTCACAGTAAACCCTCATGATGTTTGTTGTCTTTTTAGGTGCTGTGGGAGATCACCCGTTTCTTTTTGTTGGCTATTGAGCTCAGTGTTATCATCCTGGGACTGGCTTTCGGTTAGTTTGTGGTGCTGGTTTCAGTTCTTATTTAAACAATAACCCATGTAGTGTGCTTTTCTGCTTTTACATCACATGCCTGTTACAGTATGTTCAGCATGTTTTCCACTGTATTTTTATATAACTGCAGTCTGTGCAGTTTTTTTTCAGTCATGTCTCGTTTCTTGTTTAACAGGTCACCTTGAGAGCAAGTCCAGCATCAAGCGTGTGCTGGCTATCACTGCTGTGCTGGCGCTGGCCTACTCCATCACACAGGTAATGGCAGATGACAGGAGTTTAACTTTATTTAGATATGGGGTGACAACATTACCCTGCAGGAAAGTTTTGGTAAGTTTATGTTATACAGTTTATTTGATTAAAACGGTTAATAAATTGTTTTAGGGCACACTAGAGATCCTTTATCCAGACAGTCACCTCTCTGCTGAGGACTTCAACATCTACGGCCACGGAGGACGACACTTCTGGTTGGCCAGTTCCTGCTTCTTCTTCCTGGTCAGTAACCTGTAGCTCTGCAGCAGTAGCAATAACAGCAAAAGGCTACAACTCATACTTGTCAGATATTAGATAATGGATTTGTGTGATTGATAATGTTGACCCTTATTTTGCAGGTGTACTCTTTGATTGTGATCTTGCCTAAAACTCCACTGAGAGAGAGGATATCTCTGCCATGTGAGTTACAGATTTAATTGCAACAAAGAACAGAAATACCATTTGACAAGTTAAAAGATGAGTATCTATGAGTATCTAACTGATCAGTAAAAACTTTGCACTTGTCCTGCTGACATTTTCTTATCACTGCATGATGCCATATAAATGACAGCACTTGTTCTCTGTAGTTCATTAATGTTTGTTTTACTTTATCTGTTTAGCCAAGAGGAGTTTCTATGTGTACGCTGCCATCCTGTCTTTACTGAACCTTGTCCAGGGGCTGGGCAGCGCTTTGCTCTGTGCTGGAGTCATAGAGGGACTCTGGTCAGTTTTATTATGTTTCATGAATGCTATGTGCAATATATTTAATCAATCAATAGTTACCACATATCTATGGTTATTTCTGTGTTTGAGTGATTGAAATTTTGAGAAAATGGTCAAATTTAGAAAGAGTGACACTTTTGGCTCAAGAGCAGCTCTGGTTTTTAAACATTAACATTTATGTTGGACCAGCTGTTTAGAAAAATGTTGTGGAATTGGAGCAGGGTCTGGTTTTAAACCCATCTCTTGTGTCTAATGAGGCTGATTTCTGAGGGGACCTATTAATTTTGAACCTGTCTTCATTTTGTTTTCTGTGATCCAGCTGTGTGGATGTCACCACCTTCCTGTATTTCTCTGCATTTGCACCTCTCATCTATGTCACATTCCTCAAAGGCTTCTTTGGGTTTGTAGAGAGAATATCACAAAATATCCAGAATACCGTATATATGCGCTTAATACCCTTGAACTTCATTCTTCCTTCAATTTTACTGCTTTCTTCTTTTTCACAGTTCAGAGCCCAAGATCCTGTTCTCCTACAAGTCACAGGTGGATGAGCCGGATGAGAGCGATGTCCACCTTCCCCCGACTGTTGCTACAACACTTGGGCGCAAGGAGCTGACTGATCAGGGCCTGTTTTACTCCTCCACCCAGATTGATGGCTCTGGTCCCAGCAGCTCTCGTATGGTGGGAGCATACCTGGATGATGTTGCCTCTGGACCCTATGGATCCAGCAGCATTAACAGCATTGAAGCTGAACGCTGGAGGCCAGTGAATGCGTGAAAACGTGACGTGAAGAGAGATGGTTATCCAGCTGGGCTTCAGTGTTGTGCATGTGTAGTTTGTCAGGCAGGATGGTGACCAGGGGAGTTGGCCAAAAACATGCAGAGCAAAGTAGCAGGACTTCAAGGAAGGGTAATCTTGGTCTTTATTTAAGGCCATGATGAATAAACAGGTGGACACCTAAGGAGAGACTTTTTCTGGCCAATTATCTGGAAGACTGTGAATTTAGCAACTGCTTTTGTAACACTGTTGCCAGAGTGCACTGCTGCTGTAGCTCCACATCAGGAGTCCTGTCCCTCATTCTGGCCTCGACAGACTCCATATTGATTCTGTTTTACGGGCCCTTAAATGTGGGGGCTTTTACCGACTTGTCTCAGCACATTTTTCTGTCATTCCAGCATCAACTGCTCAACCCTGAGTGATGAAGTTTTAGCCCCATTTTAAAAAACCCAAGTCTTAAAAATCTAATACTCTTCTGATGACAACCCAACATCTGTACAGTACATTCCCACCACAGCCTTTGGGTAACAGCATCAGCAGCTCTACTGACTTTATCTGCTGCCTTGTACTAGATTTGTGACTTAACTGTCACTGTGCCTCTTTATACAAGGCAAGGACTTGTGTTGTTTCATTTTGATAGGTGTATTTTTGTCTTCTGAGATAAGTGCTATCTGTCCTGTCAATAAGTGAATGGTGTAAGCGTGATGTCTGTCACTGCAATATAATAAGGAAACCAGTAACCCCTAAATACAGGCATTGCATTAATCCTAAAGATAACAAGCCACCTGTAAGACTCTTTGCTACTGGCCGAGACACGAGATCAGTTCTTGACCAGCATCTCAGGCATAAGTGGTCCTCTTTTCATTTCTTTCTTTCCTCTTCTATTTATTTCCTGCTTTTGCTTTAATTTCTTGCACTGCATTACCCATTCCTGCTCCTGAAAGCACATTTGTTGGCTACTGAGTCATTGAGTAACTGCACCATATGTGTGATCTGAACAACAAATGAGCAGAAATCCTCTTTCCAATTCAGACTTGCGCTCATTTCATATCAGCACATCTAGCTCAGCTTTGCTTGCTATGAAAGGGTCGCTGCTGAAAAGTTGTGTTTTGAGTGTTTTGCTGCTAACCTGTTTCCTGTGTTGAGAGTTTTCATAGATGTTATTACGTGAGTGGTAAAATTTAACCAAAAATGTTGCTCACTTTTCGAGTATCAAATGTTGGCATTGATACAGCCACATTATGAAGAAATGACTTTGATTCCTTCTGTGTAAGACAGGCTCTGGAAGTTAAGTAAGTGAAATGTAATTTTGAGAGAATATCAAACTGCAGAGAAAAAAAAATCAATTTTGGTCTATTTCAGACTTGAGTTGTTTGCTTTTGCTTTACTCATGAAATCATATTTGTCATACATAGTATTACTCCAATAGCATATTTGATTCTTTTGAACCATCTCACATATACTTATGCCTACCAAGAAGATATAATGGATTCAGGTTGTCTCATAAAATTGCTGTATGTTTCATAGGATTGGATTCCTCTGTTTAAGAAAGCAGTATTCATAAATATTGGAGACTTGTATGCAGAAAATATTGGGTTACATTTATTTTTTCACCATTGTCAAGTAACAAACCAGTAAAGAATCAAGGTATTTCCTGGAAAGTACAGTATTTGTCCAAATCTCAAAATAATTTATATTCATAGTTGAGTGCTGGTGAACTCTGCTGTATCACTTGGAGTTAGAGTAGTGATTGGGAAATCAGCTTGATGTTTGATAACATGAGTTCACAAGGTGCGTTGTGATGCAACTGAAGTGCGCTCTTTATACAAAAAATGTGTTGGCGAAATCATTTTTTGCTAATGATGTGTAAATTGCCTTTTTTATTTAAGTGCATTGATTGTATAATATCCAGCCTGTGTTAATGCAATGTGATGAGCATTCCATGAAATACAGAATAAACCATGGACTTTGATTTGGTTGTTTTGGGGGGGGGATGTGGGCAATATAGTGTGTTAAAGTTTTGGAATAGGACTCCACTCTGTGGTTTCTTGTGGAAACTGCACTCTTGGATTGGATAGTTTTATTTTATTTTTATTTTTTTAATGTGTATTTCCTCGTGTGTTTATGACGCAACTATTTTAGCGTATAGACCACCCGCGAATCATATGTCCTTATGTAGTATTTTGTCATTAAAAGCTTCTCAAGTTGAGCTAGTCGCTCGTCAGAACCGTCAAACTACAACTCCCATCCACCCCTTGTCCACACAGCTGCACGCTCGTGACTCATTGGATTCGAATTAATCCATCCAGCCAATGAGAGTTAAGGATACTGCAGCGCCAGAGTGACCTTTATTGGAGTATTTTGACCAACAGTCGCTGTGGCGGCGACTCGCTCGTGCCGCTCTCTCATGACTCTGAACCCCAGTCATAACGACTGACAGGGCTTCTGTTGGCATTTGTCCCCCCCCCTTCACTAATCAGGTGGGAACCGACAGCCGGTGAAAATGGGAGGAAATGGAAGCACGGCCAGAAAAGTGTCATTCGGACTGGACGAAGACGAGAAGGTCACAGTAATTGAAGGAGTGAAGGTAGATGTAACGTAACATATCGCGCACGAGCCAGAGTGTTTTAAATTAGCTTTGTTTTCAGTCACAACCGCGCGAGCTAATTAACGGTTAGCTTGTTTTGCGGTGCGGTGCTCTGCTAAGGTGCGCTGGCCGAATGACAGGTCCCATGTCCTGGGATGAACCCGGTCATGGGACCCCCCCTCTCTCTTTCTCCTTTCCCAGTGACCGTTACGGCTATGTAAAGGTTAGTAGGCTACTCTTAATGCGGCTTCACTTACGACGTGTTGCTAGTCGTAAAAGGGCCAATAAAGCAGCACATTTACTCGGACATGATGCAGTATAATGTTGATATTTTAGCGAAGTTTCCACAACGTGTCGTGTATTTGTTAGCTAGGTTTCTGTGCCAACTAGGCTTCTTGTAAAAGAGTTGTGTTTCTGTAGCCGAGGGCACTAAAGATAACATTAGTTTCATTTTCATTGTCCCACCTGTGAACCTGCACAGTGTCTTGGAGAGTGGGAGAGTATATTGAATGGTGTGTTCATAATGTGAATACATGCCTATTGAGTGAGGTCAGAGAGGTCAGGCACAGCTGTACAGAAACACGTCTGGAGGTGGTAAGCAGGTAAGTGACTTGCTCAAAGGCACTTCAATCACAAAGTCTGCCACAGATTTATTGATTTATTGAGCTTTATAATGTTCACATTCTATAGAGGAAACTAGAAAGATCAGTAAATTAATGTTTATTTACTTTAAAGCAGGGATTCATTCATAGTTAAACTTAATTAGGAAACCTCAATTATCTACAAATAAATATGAAAGTGTATCCTCCGAACTGTAAGGGGAATTTCAAAAATAAAGGCGCATCTTACCAATGATAATACATGTCTAATCGATACTTTCATTTTGGATTCATACTGTTGTTGACTCGTTGATCACTGAACCTATATATCGGTATGGATAGATGAATGGTTAAAACCCTTCTCTTTACCATGCAACACATGCTGCCCTGCCTTGGACGTGTGTGTTTATGTGCTTGTGTTTATTCCCACGCTCCAGCTCTCAGAGGATGTGCTCCGCCGGATGAGGGAAGCTCAGGGGTCTGACAGCTCGAAGTCACCACCATCTTTGCAGGACAGTCACAAACCACCACTGGGTATGTCCCAGTCACAGACCTGTCCTTGTCACTGAGCTCCCATTGGTTGGCCTATTCTGTTAAAATTTTGTCATAGAGGTGCCACTTCAGCTGTAATATGTTATTTTGTAATTAAAGCTTGTAAATATTAAGGCTACATTTAGCTTTTACTGGTAGATAATGGTTAAAACGGGAGACCTATTTCAGTCAACTTAACACAGATAATTTTTTAAGACCGATGTCATGGCCATAGGGATTATAATTGGCCAGGATTTAACCCCTTATGTACCAGTTACCATTTGTTTCATCTGAGCTGTTCTTGAGCATATTCTTATTGCTTATATAACTGACATTAATCCCATTTGAATTTCAGGTCCAAAACCAACGGGACCCTCCAGTAAAGAAATACAGGAAGAACTGCGCAAAGAGTAGGTGTTCATGATGTCAAGGTTAATGACCTGCCATGAAATTTGCATGAAGTTATTATTTTCTAACACTATTATTCATTCATGAGTGAATTAACAATTTATTGTGTCATATAGTGAATTAATCTTGACTAACTTGGAATTTAATAATTAAATAATCACTAACTGCAAAATCATTCCTTGTAAATAAAAGATTGTACATGGAATTTGATCCTAATGTATATTTTCATATATTTAAGTTGAGCCCTCTATGTTGACAGAGTCAGCCTCTAACCAGTGGAGGTGACAGATATGTAACATAGCAGACACATGATACTAACGTGTAATGTTTACAGCGAACACACTTCCTGAGTGACCTGTAAACACTTGTCTGTGCTGATTTACACTCTCTGTATAACAGGCGTGCTGCCATGCTGCTGGAATGCTCATATACTATACTGAGTGTGTAGATTATCATGTTGGCAGGTCTGCTCTCACTGTAACGCTGTTTCCTGGATATTATATCTTGATCGGTGTTTCTAGTGGCAAATCCCAGCAACATAATGTGTTCCTAGGGATGTGGGTCTTTGTCCTTAACAAATCAGAGAAATACTGTAGGTTCATGGCCAAGGTGACAGTGGTTTAAATCTGCGAACCATATGGCAGTTTTCTGAAGAAGAAATATCTTAGTCTTAGTATCTCATACAGTATCACACAACCTAATACTACTGCTTTTTTTTATATACATTATATTTGTAAAGCTGGCAACACTAGATTGTTCATGATAAACACTAACCTTTTGATTTTAATGCAATACTTGAATTTAATTTGCTCCAAACCCTAAAAAAACAGATATTTGCTTGATACACAAGTGGCTAAGATAAAAACAGTTCCTCTACTCCTCTGCTTTAGCTTTGAGCGGCAACAGGCCCTGGTGCAGGAGCAGTTGGCCAGATTAGCCCAGAGGGAGAAAGAGACTGTTGCAACTGCAGGTCTGGAGGAGCTGATGCCTGCCCTCATCATTGAGAAAGGGAAAGTCCGTGAAGAGCAAGAAAGGACTAAGATGCTGGTGAGTAAAATATTTGGGGCCTTTGATAAGGGTCAAACCTTTGTTTTCCACTTAAATTAGACTTAATTACGCTCAATATCTCACAAAACTATTGATTCGATATTTTGATTTCCACTGTGTCAGACCACGGCAGACCACCTGTGTCACTGATATGGCACAGGTGGCTAGAAGCCTGATTAATGAATCCAAAAAAATCCTGCACAGTCTAAACAGCAATAATCAATTTATCAACAGCATTTCAAACTTTAATCTGGCAATCTCTGTTTTGTAAATTCAACTAGTATTTTGAAAGTACAGGCTGCACATACTGGTCAGTGACATTTGTGTTATCTTGAATGGATTATAAAAAAAGTGCTTATAATGCTCAATTTCGTCAGCTGTTACAGAGCCTTTATTTACAACTATACTCCACACTCAATAATGAATCTTTACACTGAATACATTATCATAGTGGTGTGTGGATAGCATACATAATGCTAACAGGCTGGGATGTAAATATGAGCATCTGGTTTATGAATTTTGATTTAAAAAAGGAACATCAACAGTGCATTTTACACTTATTATAATAAAAGCCACAGGTGTTTTGTGTATTTCTATAATAGGATGAACTCTGCTTGTATGTCAGGAATTGATTGTTGTCTCCAGGAAGAAATGGTGACAGCTCTGCGTTCTCATTTCAAAGTGAAAGTGAGGAGATAACCAGAAAGACTTTGATAGAAAATGAAGGGATCACTGTTTCACAAAGTTTGACACAAGAGTGGGACACATTCCTGTGCGTGTGTATGTGTGCCATGAAAAGCCAGTACAGCGTATCGGTGTGTGTGTAGAGGTAGGTTTTTTAAATGAAGTAAAGGGTGATGTTTCTGATGCATTTAAGTGACGATAGATTTGAAGTAGCTGTATGAGTGTGTGTGTGTGTGTGTGTGTCTGTGTGAGAGAGAGTACTTTAGAGAGCATACAACTCTAATGTTACCATCGTCTCCGCCATCCCACATTTTCCTTTTTCTCACCTGTCCTTCTAGTTGGGTCTCACTTTTTCTTGCTCAACTGTCTTAACACCTTCATTGTTCCACAGCTTGACTTCACTACTGTCTAAAATGTCACACATACTTCACCAACCAAAAGGGAGCTGAAACCTGGCAGAATTTTCCTCCATGATTAAACAGAAAAATAGGCTTCGTTTCTATATTATTTGCTTCAACTTTAGAGTAGATTGAAAGGACCAGTGAGACTGATTCAAGAGTCCCACCATCAAATCTGTCTGCTCAGCAGGTGGTCTTTCTTCTTTTCCTCGCATTTTCCATCAACCTTGCTTCCACCGGCAACAGCACAGCTGGAGACTTCAAGAAAAGAAAAGTCTCACCACCTCCATCTCTTTCCCCATTCCACTGTAAAACGCTCAACTTTGAGTAGTTTGGGAGCTGTCTTATTTCCCAGAGGAGAAGACAAATACACACACACGCTGATATACATTCACACGCGCGCACATACTGATGTGACACTATCACAATACACAAATATATATAGCTAAGCAACTCCCAGCCTGTTTCCTCACATGCACCCTTGGCTCCCAGCATGTGTTAGTGTGAGGTGACGAGGAGTTGAGGGAGTTGGGGAGGCAACACCTGTCAGAGAGCTGAGCTGCTCCCCACACTGCCTCAGGCTGCCTGTCACAAACACTCACATTAGCCATTTACTCCTGTCTCCGCTCTTACCTCCACCACTGGGACTACTTGTGTGTATATGTAGATAACTGTGTCTATATGTACCTGTGCATGTGCATACCTGTCAATTAAACCAGCGCCATGTCTGCTTACATCTTGGCTGAACAATATGAAAGGTTAAATTTTTATTTTGGCAGATATTGGACCTTCATTATGAGTCACAGGTTCCAGCTGAAATGGTCATTTTTGCATTTCGTTTTTTTGGGCCTCGTACCAAAACAGCATCTTCCCATGATGTCTGGAGGATATGATTTATATGCTAGGGAAACTCTGTAGCACCACGCTGCCTCATTTATGGTATGATGTGACACATTTAAATTTTATCAAGAAAAAACAAAAGAAAAAAAACTTGCAAACTCTGCAAATCTGATTTCCAAAATGTATTGATTAATTGTTGAGTCCTAGTTTCCATCAGAGGAACGGCGCAGTTTCAGCTCAGTCAAGAATATGATAGCACCTGATAGTGCTTTAGTGCTAACGTTGCTGAAACCCAAATCAGTGTCTGAACACTGGCCATGACAGAATAGTTGACCCTCTCCACACCTTCACCTCCAAATTTTTCAACTTGTGGACCAGTGTGTGAGATTTAGTGGCATCTGTTGGTGAAGTTGTAGATTGCAACCAAATGATTACCGCCCCCCACATCTCACCCCTTCTTTTACGAGCATGTTTTAAAGTCCTACAGTGGTCTTCAGGGCACCTACAGACATAAGAGGACCTCTCTAGAGCCAGTGTTTGCTTTGTTCATTCTAGACCACTGAAGAAACACGACGGTACCAAAGGGTGACATCTGTGGAAGTGGACCCACTCCCTATGTAGATATGAGTGGCTCATTCTAAACTAACAGAAACACAATGACTCCTCTAATCATGAATATTATGTATCATCCATTTCTGCCAATAGTTTGCTCTAAATCCTACATTTTAGTCCTCTAAAGGTCCCCCCCAGACATCATCAGGTCATCACATAAAATTCAAAGTTTAATTTGCTGGACTCACTGGAGCTTTCATCTTATAATAACACATTGATATAAGTTGTAGATTAAGTCTGATATATCGTAAGGTGAGCCCAGAAACACCCTCCTCTGTCAGCAGATGAATGTGAAACAGCTGTCTAGTATCAAACTGAGCAGTTCAGGTCAAACATTCAAGTGAAATAACAATAAACAGAGGGGGACTAAGTTTGCACAGCTCTGTATCTATATTAAACCCAGACCAGGAAGTGTGGCAACCTGTGTGCTCCACATGACTGTATTTTATTTATTTATTTATTTATTTATTTCTTACTAACTATTGCTTCTTCACTGCTGTTCCCCCTGTCCCCCTGCCCTGTCAACTTCTCTCCCTCCCTGCCAAGGTACGCCTACAATTTAGTTTTCTCCAACCTGTCATCCTACCTTGTTGGGAGACTATATTTAGGTTCTAACAGTTACACATTGAGTGAAGACACAGAGGAGATGACATGTTACATTAACACCTAGTCTCTCCTCCTATCCTTTCCCTCATTAGCACCTCCTGTGTTTGTTTTTCTTCCCCCGACTCATCTCTACCTCAGTGGTGACATTCATGCTGCAAATAAAATGCTATTAGTATGCACAGGCATTCAGTGCTGAGCAACTTTCACACACACACCGACACACACACAAAGCACAAAGAGAGAGACAAAAACAAAGCATCTGCTTTAAACTATTCAATTCCAGAAGCTTCCTGGGTGGGGGTGAGAAGAGTCGACTTTGCTGCCTGTGTGGAGGTCGTGGGTCAGTGTTTGTAACCTGCCAGTTTGTTTACTTGTATAGTTTTGTAGATTAAAAGCTCCCTTTTATCTGCTGACTTCTGAAAAGGTTATGAACAACAGCATGAGAGTGCAATTTTAATTTTAGATCTGTCTAGTTGAAAGGAGTAGGTCTACTGTATCTATTAATGTATATACGTTTAAATGACAAAAACAGAAAGAATCTTTAAATTAAAAACATGCACGTGTATATAAATATGTCACAAAGTGAAAACACAAGTTTCCTGTTCCCTTACCTGAGGCAAGGAGTCGTTAACAACATTTTCTGCATTTATAGTCCATCGTTACAAACCCAACAATTGCTAATGAGAGTTTGTATGAATTTCTTTAAATATTCATGTTGTATATTTGGATAATCCACCTAGAAGTTTATAAACCCTACAGGCAATTGTCACATCAATTTCACTGCAGAAAATAGGTCGCTCGTCATGCTGCCTTGCTCTTTGACACACAAACTTATCACTAATGTTTAAAAAAAAAAAGAAGAAGAAAGAAAAACAATAACTAAGATTTTATTGTGATGAAAGCAGAGTTTTGCAATGGACATCTTTAATGAAAATCTGGATGTGTTAATCTTATCCGTTATATGAGATTGAATGTGTGAGGTGAGGTGTTGTGGCCATTTGGTCACTCCTGATGTCCCTGATTCTCACAACTCACAACACCCCAGCCTGATTGTTGTGTAGGCAGCAAGTCAGACAGTGCAGTTATGTTGTGTATCCTGATGAACGACAGTGTCAGGTTGTGCATTTTTTTTTAATCACATAACATCTATCGTATCCATGGTGCGGTTATTGGTTGGTATATCTAGTATTTGGATAAACAAGGTTTGTGAAGCAATGCCATAAATAGCCACTAGATGGCATTGTTGAAGCATGTTTGGTTTACCTGTGAATTAAAAAGCACGACGGATGTGTGCTCTGCACAGCAACATGTGCTCCTGGGCAACATGTTCTCCCAGCATTTATTCCTCCTCCTCTGTCTCTCATCTTTTTATCTTTCTCTTTTCAACCCTGCAGTCCCTGTCCTTCCTCTGTGTCTGTGTGCATGTGTGTGTGTGTGTGTGTATGTGAGAGTGAGTGATGATTCAGAGTGAAGCATTTGACACTGTCCAAAAGAAAGATGATGAAAACCAGGGCGAAAAGCCCAACATTCATTTAAGTCACACCTGAAATGACAAACACTCGACCACAGAGGATGTTGCCACACATGTTAACAGTACTGCTCCGATGCTGTGTAGAAACACTAGCAAGAAGCACTTGAGGGTAAGAGATGTTGTGTTGCACTGAATATGCAGCCATTCAGTCGCAAGATGTTCTCACTAACCAGCAGGCCCCCCTGCTGTCTATGTCTAATAGACATTTTGTCCACGATCGCTGAATGTAATTCTCTGCTCAGGATTTTTCTACTGTTGTTTTTGTACATTCCCTTACATATATTGGTTTTTTCTATTACTACGTTTGTTAATTGAACGTTTCCTTATCTCCATGGTTACACACAGTGTTGCACATATATTTAATCTGAGGTGTGCTTGAAGGCTTCATCACACATGAAATCTGTGATTTGAAAGCAAATATTACCTCAACGTCTCATCCCTCCACACTCAACTAACCTGTGGTTACAGCACTCTGTCAATTCAGATCACTTCAGCTGCTTTGAGAGTTTGCTTTCCAGCAGCAGATGGGCATGTTGGTTCAGTTCTCTTCAGTCAATCCTGTAATAATCTCTGGGAGTTTTTTTCTTTTTACTTGACCCAAGATGACAGTGTTCATCTATAATAAGAGCCATGATGATTTCAGCAGATCATTGCACGTAATTGTTAGCAGATGACAGGGAAACGGTCATCCTGTAACATTATGTATTCATCCAGTGTTAATTGGTATAGTGGGCTACAGGTGCACAAGGACCATTTATACCAGCCTGGCATTTTAGATGTTCACATATGTACATAAATTTTTCCTTTGTCTGTCAGTACTCTCGTTTCGCTTTCTTCGTCCACCTGTGAGGGAGGGCTGAATCTATGATACTAGGCAAGCAAACACATGGAAGACAGAGAGCTTGGAGAAAGAGAAACATGGTCAGAGATGGGCTGTAGGAGAGAGGAGACTTGGAGCGTGGTGTGGTAATAGATTCAGATGTCTGACTCTGACTGCCAGCGAGCTAGATAGTCAACTCTGCTTGTTAGCCAAAGACAGAGGGTGGGAGAGGAGAAGCGAGGGATAGGAGGACAATGGGTGTAAAAATCCAGAGGAGAGGCAGCGAGCAGAAAGATGTAAAAAAAAATAAAATAATGAATTGGTACAGTAGGTGAGTGGGTGAACTCCATGGCCACGGCATTTGAGTCTGCTCGTGTGACATAAGTGTGAAGGTGCACATATGGACACACACGGATGGAAACGCTCGCTTTCTTTCTCAAAGACACTGACAATGTAAAAAAAAAAAAAGAAACGGCAGCTCAGACGCACATTCACACATGGCTAAACCACTTGTTATCATCTGGTGTAATCACAGACTTGACATCTTTTCTGCATGTTAAAGCAGCTTAGCCCTTTGTGCACACTCACACTCACTCACACACACGTACAGTACTCCCCCATCTTCTCAAGCGATGGTAATTGCTGACGAGCAGAGCGTTCACCGGCTGAGGAGATTTTGATCGGTGCAGAGCTGTGTGTGTGTGTGTGTGTGTGTGTGTCGGGGGGTTGGGGGCACAAATCCTGTCGGTTCAAAGGACAAATGTGTAGGAGTGGAATACCTCTCCCATCAGAGAGCAGTTGTGATGTAATGAGACAGCTGGACAAGACTTATTATCCAGAGGAGAAGTAATGCTTCCCTGATGCTGGTTCTAATAGAGCGGAATAATGATTTATGCAGACACAATCAAAGTATGGGGTCAAAGATGTATGATCTTGTGAGATTTCTCCTTTCTCGCAGCAAAATTGTCTGTTTAAGTTGCATTCATCGCTGCAGCAGAAGTCAAACATTGGGCATCGATGTTTCTACTTGCTGCATGTAATATATTGTATAGCTTCATCTTACTGAAACAGTGCATTCACGAATGAGCTCTGGATTCTTCCTGAATATCGCTTTATTGGAAAGTCGATAGTGAGATTTCAGGCAAAAATCCAAACTGTGCGTTCAGACCAGCTGATGTTAAAGACAAACCATGGGGAACTGTACAGGTGTTCGAAAAGAAGAGGCTTTCTTGACATGTTCCTGTTGGTGGGTTTAAATAGCTAGATATATATTCAGAAGAATCCAGCGTGACCAAACTGTTCCTGTCTGTAGTTGATAAGATTTCTCCAGGGCACCGAGAGCGTTTTGAAACTGATGAGTGGAGAAGTTTGGTCCCTGGACTTAAAAAGTAAAAACTTTGCAGAACGTCACTATTTTCAGCTTAATTGGAAGAAAATGGAGCAAATGAGTGGAAAAGGCAGAAAATGCCTGTGGTTATTGTTGCCCCCCCCCCCTCTAGCTACTACCTTTTTACTCTCACCCTTTATTCTCTTCTGAACAAAACCTGTTCCTCCTGTTCAAATGACACCTCCACCTCTCTTTCTCCATCCTTCTGCAAACTCCTCCTCTTAGTGTCTGTCTTCTTTCTGTCTGTGGCTGGAACAGCCTGATGATGAAGTGTTAATTCATTTAACCTCCCCTAGCTATGTGAGGAGAACACACATTTAATGAGCAAACAGCTAGACTAACCAATTCAAGCCTCTGGTGTTTCTACTGTACTGTGTGCGAATACTTAAGTGTGAGTGCATGTGTGCTTTAGTAGGTGCATGCAGGTGTGTGTGCATTACCCACAGGTGTTGGTGTGATGATTCATGCATATGGATTTGAGCTGCTTTCTTGATTGAAGCTGTGACTTTGGAGGATGTGTGCTAATACACCTGTAACATTACATTCCCCCCGCATTCGATTTCTACTTCGATTTTTTTTTTTAATTAAAAAGATGACAGTCACATGTCATTCAGGGTGATGTACACTTTATTTGACACCTGTCAACTGACACCTATAGTGCCATATGCCTGAACAAACAGTAAAGGTGCAGTAGCCTGGATGCTCTGCAAGCAAAGTTTAATAAATAATTGCCTCTCTACGGAGTTAATGTGAAACTATGCTGGGAAATGGGACTGTGGCATATGACACATGGATGCACACCCACCTGTGATGATGTGCACTGGCAGTGCCAGTGCGTGGGCTTATGTAGAAAACAGTGGGTGCAAATGTTGCATCATGCACCTCCAGTATGTGTTGCCCCTTACTTGGTGTTTGTTTTTTTGTCTGTATGTGTGTGAAAGAGCATGCAGTGCTGCATGTTGAGGTGAGACAATTAACACTAAATGTTAGGTGATATGAATGTGAACACAAATTTGCCACTGAGATATAAACAATGTGCAAGTTATATTGGGAACAACTGTGATTGTAGCTGCTCAGCCAGGCTTTATTATGCACATTACCAAAGTTTCTTTTTCACAATAATGTAACCTGCAAGAGATTATTGAATGCCGTTGCAGGTGTGTACATATATATGCGTGTGTGTGTGTGTCTGTGTGTATATACCTTGCTGTGGATCGTTCAGTTTGCCTTTGAGGGCAAATCCACACAAACACTCTGGAGTCTCAGCCAAGCGTCAGCATCGACCAAACAAGAGCTGGGGTGAAAGCACTCAGCTGTACCCGTGGCATTTATTACTGGCACACATGATGAATGTGCTTACCGTACTTATTCCCACAGAGATATGGAGGACAGGAAGAAAGCTGTCACTGAATTAGCTCCGATTTTCTCCCCTCTGTCTGGATTTCTGTCTTTCTCTCCATCTCTTTCTCCCTAATTAAAAAGCCAAATCAGGAGTTTGACTGCACAAACTGTGTCTGCCAGTGACATTCTCCAGCCTAATCCTCATTTTAGCCCTCTTTCCTCATCTCCGTCTTTCTCCCTCCTCTCCTGACTCCTAGTAGAAAACCACACCAAAATCTTTTCTCCCCAAACACATAGATTTATTCAAATTTACCATTTGCATAACTCAGTATTTACATAATTGATTTCCAAGGAAGCGTTTCTCACCATGTGAGGTGGTGTTGTAGAGCAAAAGGTCTCATCCTGTCACATAAACACACACGTGCATGTGCACATGGGTGCGCGTGCCGTGCACGCACACACATGCACACACACACAGTCTTAATGGCACATTTTCTGCCTCTGTTTTTCTGCTTCACTCCCACAGAGAAACACACACACACGCAGAGTCATGCCAGACCATTGAGGTTTCAAGTTTAAATCAAGCATGAAGCGTTGCCGAGCTGGTGCATCTGGTGACCCTCATGGTACAACCACAGCAAACATAATTCAGCAAAGCACAGCTAATCAAATCTATTGCAATCCATAAAATCTGTGTATTTATCTAGAAGTGACATCATTAATTTCACCATGTCAGTAAAGTATTTTCCCCTTTTCACCTGTGACGTAGGTTTGCAGATGTTCTGCTTCTGGTGGTATCCACTGATCACAGACCTTAGCCCTCATGACATCATGTGACTTTCCCTTTACATAGACTTTTAGACAAGGATGAAGCTGATGATGCTTGTTGCTTGACAGAAGTTGTTGGGTTGACCATTTTGGAAATCAGAAGCATTTGTACTTGTTCTGAACAGCTGCACTCAGAGGTCATAGAGAGGGGGCGGAGATGTAATGCTGTTTGAATATGGGGATAACAGCACAAGATTTCAGACTTGACTGCTGGTCATTGTCAGGAATGTAAAAAAGACAAGACACATGGGTGTGAGTGTCTGTGAACTGTTGGACTATGTTGGAGAGGTTTTAGGGGGGTGGGTGGGTGCGGGGGGTGGGCATTTTGAGGGAGGGAAGCACATCTAGTTGTACATCTTAGACAATGAAGTGAGAAAAATGGATGGTCATTTTTTTTTTTGGTGTGTAGGTGGTAATTATTGTTAGCATAATTTGTCGATAATACTCTTCTGGGTCCACCGTGCATTATTTTGATAAATTTCACTCATCATTCTTCTGGCAGCACAGAGTGAGAGATGGGAGTTGTTGCTATGGTTACCTACGGTTTGACATATCAATGCACGGTTTTTAAGAGATGTCCTTAAACCTGAATTACTTTGAAGGGATTTTGTTATGTGACTTTTATTTGTACTTGCCTGTGATTCACTGATGTTAATTATGTTTACTGAAGTGTAGTTAACTTGATTAATAACACATTAGGAGGGTTATGGTCATAATAATCTCGGTGAATGTATGAGGCTTAGTCTGTTTGGAATATTTCGCTGGCTGTGTTTTTGCTAGCTCCGTTAGTTCGGACTCGTAATGCTCAGACTGAGATTGCTGACTGCTGGTCTCCGGGGAGTGGGAAAACAATGAGTGGATGTACCTGGAAGGCCATTGTCCGCCACGGCCCATGGACTGCACCAAAACTACTTGGGTGTGTGTTTGTCTGTATCTGCATCACAACAAGCCCCCACACCTCTCCTCTAAAGTCTATCGTCTATGGAAATGGGACCTCCACACTCCTGTGAACACGCTGTGGGAGGGCATAGACACACACACACACACACACAGAGGCAGACTCAGGCACATAGTCAGTATAGGGCCAGCAACTGAAGAGCGGGAAGGTTAAACAGATGGCATCGGCTGTATCCGTTACACAGATTACTCAACACACAGACACTCTGGAGCAACTGGCTTTGTGAGCTCACCTCATTTAACTGAATGGTGTCTTTATGAGGCATGGCAACATTAGAGCCACCCACTGCTCTAATCTATCCCTTTCTGTTTTGTGTCTAAAGCTGGACTGGGAGCACTTGGTTTGAGTGGGCAAAGCTAGACACACCCAAATACGCTGCCCTGTGTGTCTGTGTTATAATACTTTATCTGAATGTTATTTGATATGGTGAGAGATGTATTGTTGCGTAGTGTAATTTCAACTTTGCAGTTGTATAACATTTTATGGCCACGTTTCAAGACTCATACTGTACATTTACAAGTCTGTAAATTATTATGTGAAGAACACATAATAAGCTGCTAGTCTTCCAAGTCCTGCTAAGAGCTGTTGTAAAACAGGCAATAAACACACACCCGCATAACTGCCTTTTAAATATTAATGTGCAAGCTAAAAATGAACGCTTATACCAGTAGTAAAACTGCACTTTGGAATAAATATAGATAGTTTTTATTTAAAACGTTTGTGTTTGGTTTTTACTGTGTACTTAAGATATACTTAACAAAACAAATTTTATTTGTTATTAGGCTTTTTGCAAAGACACAGCCAATGGCATACAAGCAATTACATCAAAGTGAAAATATGTTTTTACAAGTAGTATTTTCTGAACAAGACAGTTGTTTGGGCAGAGCAGTGGTGTGGATATAAGGTTAAATGGAGAACAGTTGCCTGTGCCACCAGTTTGACCCAATGCAGAGATTACTGAGTAGAACTGCTTGTGTTGTTTCATCCTCTTTACAATCTCGTAAGTTATCTGGTCTCAGACTGCATGTCGGGACACGCTCAATATACATTATGTGACTGAAGGTTACAAATTCAATTCTATGCAATATTTGCAATTCAGCATTTGGCAAATGAGGTTTTGTAACTAAGAAGTAGTCCTCAGCCTAACATTCAACTTGTTCATGATGGTTTTGATTACTGCTGTACTAACCTTGTGCCCTCTTTGTCCCCCCCCCTTTTACCAATTATTTCTTTCATTGTTATCTCTGCTTGCACTCTGGTTTATCCCCCTCGATATCATCTGTCTCTTTATTCATCTTTACTTTTCTTTTTCTCATTATGCTCATCTTTTATTATCCTCCTCCCCCTCCTCTCTGTCTCTATCATCAACCCTTCTTGTGCCTTCCTTATGCTGCCTTGCTAACCACTGTCCCCTTGCTCCCTCCTAGCCAGCAGATTTGGATGTATGGGTAAGCAACACTACCATTGCTGCTTTCTCCTGTTTTTTAAGCTTTTTGTTGTTGTTCTCCCTCCCTCTCTCTCTCTCTCTCTCTCTCTCTCTCTCTCTCTCTCTCATCTCTACATCTCTACCTCTCTACCTCTTCCTTTCCCTCTCTCTCTCTCTCTCACTTCTCTATTCAAATGTCATGTTTTCATTGTGCATTAAAGCGAGGCTGTGAGTGTGCTGCCGCCACCATTCCACACAACAGCACTTTGGGAGGTATTCAGCTAGAAAATTACACATCATCTGTGCTGCTGGCAGAGGTGATTTTACACACACACACACAAACAGTGCATTCGCAAAGTATTCAGACCCCTTCACTTTTTTCACATTTTGTTATGTTGCAGCCTTACGCTGAAGTCATTTTAATTCATTTTTGTCCCTCATCAATCTCCACTCAACACCCCATAATTACAAAGCAAAAACATAATTTTAGACGTACTTGCAACTTTATTAAAAAGGAGAAATTGAAAGATCACATTGACATAACTTTTCAGACACTTTCCTCAGTACTTAAAGGTCCAGTGTGTAATAATTGCCAAGGTTTACTGGCAAAATCTGAATGTGCTACCCATGAATATATTTGTGTAAGTGTATAATCACTATGAAATAACATTTGTTTGGTTTTCGTAGCCTTATATTTATTCTTTTATATATACATATAGCAAGGGTCTTGCTTTGAGAGTGTCGCCATCTTGCACCGCCATGTTTGTACGGCAGCCTCAACACAAAATCCAGCTAGTGCGTTTCATGTGTTTCGCACGTATAAACAGACCAACGAAGAACAAGGCGGAAGGAAAGAAGATATCATAACATATTGTAATATGGTTTAGACCTTAACCTCATCGCTAGATGCTCCTGAAATACTCCCAGTTGTCCCAGTCATGGAAGATGCCATGTCCTCATAGGCCAACGTCACTTTGCCGATGGGAGAAGTGAGCGCTGCATTGTAGAATCTGAATGCTAGATGTCACGGTCCCCCCCCCATTTTACACACTGGACCTTTAACTGAAGCACCTTTGACAGTGATTACAGCCTCCAGTCATCATGAGCATGACACGACAAGCTGTGCACACCTGGGTTTGGAGATTTTCTGCCATTCTTCTCTGCAGTTCCTCTCAGGATCTGTCAGGTTGGGAACTGTCAGCTGACAGCCATTTCCAGGTTTCTCCAGGGATGTTTATTTGGGTTCAAGTCAGGATAGTGTGGCTTGATGACTCAAGGACATTTACTGGGTTGTCCTTCATCCACTCTTCTTCGTGATCTTAGTGCTGTTATCCTGATGGACAGGTAACCTTCAGCCCAGTCTGACGTCCCAAGTCCTGGGTTTTCATAAAGGATATATCTGTGCTGTCCTCTGTTCAGCTCTGTGAAATCTTAACCTGTTTAACTGTCCTTACCACTCAAGAACATCACCAGCGCATGACGCTGCCACTACCTTGCTCCGTCTGACCACCAAGCTCAAGTTGGTGGAGTGCTGCAGTGAGAGTTGTCCCTCTGGAAGTTTCTCTGGTCACTGGATGTCTGGATGATCGCTCCCAGCCAGAATGACAACTAGTTATCTAGTTATTTTTTGCTTTATTACAGAGTATTGAATGTAGATTTCTGGATGCACTCTCCTTACACAGCTCTTAAACATCAAACATCTGCTGTAGAAAGGAAAAAGTGTAGTAAGCATAGTATAGGGATTTGCTGATGTGCTCTTTGGGGATGCATGGGCCTTTTAAGTGAGGATAAGATTAGATTGGATTTAATACATGTAATGTTGATGTGTGTGTGCTGGCATGTGTATGTACACCTGTATTCAGAATATCAGTTGAGAGCAGAGAAGATGAGTAGATCAGCCAGAGAAGATGCTGTTGCTCTATCAGATCTCTATCACACCCACTAATGCGCACCATTACACCATCACACAGTGCGTGTGTCTGTGTGTGCCTGGTTGTTGTAATACAAAATAAGTACATTTTTAAATGCTACATAAATCCACACCCCATTGCTGCCTTGGCTCCTTTACCCTGTTCAGCTTGAATGTGTTGATACACCGTATTATGTTCATAGTGCTGTTGAACAACCTCCCTCATTACCCTTATTGGTTAGAAAGTGCTCTAGTGCTGATTGATTTGTGTATTTTAATTCTTGTACTTTAGATCCAATTTAAACTTCTAAGGGAATGTGTGGATTCCAAAGAGACGTCCACCAGTCTGTGTTCTCCATGTGCATGTTATCTTTCCTTTTATGTGTTTCAGCCATTATGTGTGATTCAGATTGTGCAGCTGTTTAATGTTCAGGCCCCTCTTATGTCCGTCCATCTATTGCACACTCTCCACAACATGACCAACCTTCTGACAGATGCATTCAGGCACTAAGATCCTAAACCAAGTCGCAAGTTTTTCAGATTATTATTAGATTATATAGAGTTTAATCCATCTGACTGCCAACCTTATTGGTTTTAGTGGGTTCAGATCTGCCAGTTTTTATGTTAAATGAATCATAAAAACATAGATTTGATATTCTGTTTCATATCAAGACATTGCATCTAATCTGTATTGTTAAATAAATGACTGTACAGACAAAAATGTTCCTCTGTAATGTTCTGATTGGATTATGTCAGATGACACTGGTCATTAATGCTGGTGGCTTGGTGAAGGATCAAAGTACTGTACTGTGCTTGCTGTGCAGCTAAACTGCTCTTATCTTAAATTTTAAATGCTAACACCTCACCACCTTTTTCCATAGATCCTCATTATTCTTTATCTTTTTACAGTTAATATTTATCATCTGTGCTACTGTGTTATAATTCTGCCACACTGTGCAGCCATATCCTGCTAAAACAAAGTGGCTCCATCATGAAAGTCGTACTGCATCTTCTTCTGAATCCTTCCTCTAAGTGAATGTTTTATTTAAAATCTCCAGTGCATGTGCATTTATAACCTCAAGCTCAACTGGCAACTTGTTTTCACAGTGTGTCTTTTTGACGTCTGCCTCCTATCTTCTTCTGCTTGCATGATGCTACGCCATTGGCCCAAACTATGGGTCTTCAGCCTTCAGCCAATCTGCTGCCTGTCAAAGCTTGGCTCAGCGGGCTTATTAAAGTGTTTCACCTCATCATAATGCCAGCAACGCCATGTCCACCCTTGCTGCCGCTGTGCCAGTTACATGCCACCACAGTAGTTTTGTAAGTTCTGTTGTATTAGATAGACCCCCTATTTAAAAGCCATTCTGTTGTGTTTTCTGAGGTTTAGATGTGATGTCCTTTTCATGAATGGTATCATAGATTTCCATCAAGCATCATATATTCATAATGATATCATAATGTACCCATAAAGTAGTGCATGGATGAGGAAACACATCTTGAGTTATTGGAATAATAATATACATCAAAAACAAAAACTTGCCATTTGTTGAGAGCCGCACACTTCACGCGGGTATAGATAACTTTTACAATCGTTCCCCAAATCGTTTGTGACATAAGTTTGTTGTTAGAGGACAACTTTTCAATGTTTTGCAGGAAAGATGTATCCCTTCTGTGACTTACATAAGTTAACAATGCATCAGCTGATACTGTAGGTCAGTTACATCATGTTTACACAGCACTGGAAACACAATATGAAATAGAGTTGACTGATGCTTTCAGCTACGTTTAATACCAGAGGTTTTCAGAGTTTTGTCCTTTAGTTTTGTTTGTCCATTGTTATTATTTGTGTGCTGTGTGTCTGTTGGACAGGGAAAGTTGCCTGGTTCCTTCTCTCTTCAACATTTACCTGTCACTAGTGTGCACTGTGTAGCATTATTTTACTCCCTTAGTTACTATGTCAACTTAAACATGGTGAAATTAAAATTGGTAATTATTCAATGGGACATGCATAGAATTACCTTGTACTAGTCGAAATTAAGTATTTATACAGACCTATACAGGTTTTTATTAGTGTTGTAAATTGTTAGGTGTAAATAATGCAATTAATTCTTTATATATATATATATGTGGGTGTATGTATTTGTTTTTTGACATCTGTGTTTCTTCCTCTCTTCTTCTTCAGGCCAGACAACTGGAGAACAAAGAGAAAGAACTGGCCAGCATCTCCAGCTTCTATAAAGAGCAACTAGAGATACTAGAGAAAAAGGTAAGGAGTGGTTTTCCATCATATAAACAGGTATTGCATGAAAAGGAATGGAGCTCATCTGTAAGGCTTCATATATAAATATGCTTCCTTCAATGTGTACATTAATTGCATCCCAGGATGTTCAATTAAAAAGACTAGCTGTGAAAAATGAGACCTGCTGTATGAAATCATAGAGGAGCTGACATTAGTTTATGTAAATCAGTGAGTCTGTCTGTCCATCTTTCTTTCATCATTTTCTTTGAGGTTTTTTGTGGTGGTTTAGGAAGCAAGATACTAGCACTTAAAATTTTTTGACATGTCTAACTGGAGACCTCACTAATGAGATAAAATCATCTCGTAGGCTTTCACTGAAAAGAAGTCTTAACACATCAGGAATAGCAAAACAAGTCTTAAGGTGACATATTACTCAGGCTCCTTGGAGAGTAAAATCTTGTTGAGACAGAAGACACTCTTCCTTATCTTGGAAATGTCAAGCCCACATACTGGTGTCTAAATGTAAATGTAAATGAATTGAAAGTTTCAGCAGATGGATGAGAGTCACGACTCTCTGTTGATGGACCAGCACTCAAGAGAGTTTTCACAGCGCGGCCGCTCAGAGAGCTTCAGTTGCCTAATCAAATGTACTGTGCTTTTCTCAGCACTGTGTCCTTTTGCTTTTGCAACTCAGTCTTTTTCACAAAATATATATATATATATATATATATATATAAAAAAGACGAGCAGTTTGTTGGGTGCTTTTAAGAAATTATGACCTGTATTTCCTCCACCTGAACACTAATGCACAGTTGATATTTTGCACCCTTTAAAAGCCACTAGCTCTGGTGTTTGCTTGCTTTTTAATAAGTAAACTTGTATTTGTGCAAAGATTTGTGAGAAGCAAGGTTGGTGCTGGCGTTTGATTGTAGGGGAGGGAAAAACTACTTTAAGCTCTTAATTAAAAATTAAAAATTAAAGGACAGAGAGACATGAAAGTAAAATAACAGGTTGCCAGTTAAGGAAATAAAGGAATGAAACTGTGAAGAAAACATAGATAGAAAACAAGCACACTGAAGCTGGATGGACGAAGAATATAAAACGTAAAAGAAAAATGAAAAATGTTTATGTTGTTTGAAACAATACCATACTAAAATGGTGAAAATGCACAGATAGACACACATGTGCACTCCACACACCCTCCCCACCTCATCCCCTTTTACTCACACCCACTAGTCTCCCTACAGTATTCAGTAGACACTCCTTGGGACTTGACTCCCCCACCTCCCCTTTCCCCATCTCTCGCTCTCCCTTCGGCGGGGCCCATCAGGCAGACTGAGGACCTTATCTAGTCCCTGGCACTCGCCTCCTTTAGGCCTCTGAGAAAACCTTTTACATAGCCAAGTTAAATGGAGGAGCCCCTTGCACACCATACAGCAAGCAGCACACACTGCAATGCTTGACGGAAGAGACTGATTGGCAGAAGAGGGGAGGATGCTCTATCTTCCTCCGTTTGCCGCCGCAGTCCCTTTTTCTATCACTTTTTTTCACCCCTCACTTGCTTGCAGCTGACCTGCATTTGGATGAGGGAGTGAGAAAGAGGAGGACTGAGAGCAAGAGATAAAGAGGCTATATGGACTGAGCATTAAACAGACGGTCTATCCTGAGCCGGCGTCCATCTCCCTTCTTCTCTTCCCTCATTTTTCCATCTAGCCCTCCATTCATCCAGGCCTCCTTTCATGCATCTCTTCTTCCCCCCTGCTTATCTTTCTTTCTTTCACTCTCTCATACCTGTGGCAAATTCCGGTTGGGTCAGAATAAATGGCCACTTAAAAGTTGAATTGTGGCTGACACATAACATAAACATAAGTGCAAAACACAAATTCACACAGTAATATGTCTCACTGTTCACTTAAATAATGATCCAAGCATGTGAAGAAAGCTTTACATTGCTCCATCTGTGCCTCCCATTTGCCATTCGTCCCATATGGTGTTGGATCCTACTGTATTAGTGCATAGCAGAGATTTCAAGGTGATGAATGAAATTGTCTAAATATATATTAAATATAAATAGGCCAGAATTTCTGCTGTACCATTTTGTGCAGTAAAAAAAAATAGACTCATGTCCATGCAGTTTTGTTTCGGTGTCTTGATGATCACAAGCAGAGCTTTAAATCAAATGTAAGAGCAGCCAGATTAGAGGGAGAATCCACTGGTAATTGGTGTGTGATCTTCCTCTGAATCAACAATTTACTCTGGCTTAGCAGCAGCCCTTTCTAATAGGCTAATAATTGTGTGTGTGTAACCATGTGCGCGTTTGTGTATGTGACTGATTACCTGTATGAAAACACACACAAACACTCTCTGTGGTGGCCAGTTTGCCGAAGGGATGAATGATGATAACAGATGAGTCGTGTGTTTGTGTACAGGCTGCGGATGCTGTCCGAGTCCACTGACACAAATCAGAAAGCAGCCTGCATGTGTGTGTGCGTGGTTGTTGTGAAAGGTTTGTGCACTTCCTGTCACTTCAGAAGTAATTGTGATAGAGTGACCAGGCGCTGCCCAACTTAGCATTTCCCCTCTTCCTTACAATAGAAGACATCCCACGTGAAACAAGCCCAAACATCCCGCGACATCTTCCGTGTCTCCTCTCTTCCAGTCCTCTCCTCCTCCTCCTCCTCCTCTCTCTCCCTCTCTCTCTGGTTTATTTGTGGAAGCCCCTCTAATCTCTGCGCAGTGTACAGGTGGAGTATATCTGTCTTCATGTGGCAACATACCCTGTGACTCTGTAAACAAGTCTCAGTTTAAAATTCACCTCTTTTAATCCCCTCTTCTCCCCTTTGTTGACTGCTGCCTCTGAAAAAAAAAAAAATTAATCCGCCTTCGTCCAAGTGTAGAGCGTGAAGCAACCCCTCCCTCAAAATCCTGACATCAGCCCATCTCAATCCACGGCTCCTGGAGGGTGTTCAGACGAGTGTGTATGCAAGGATCATTTGAGCACAAGCATTCAAATACAAACACAGATTTAGTCACACACCTGCACGTATGCAAGCTTACACTCACACACACATGCAGCACACGTGCACCCACACTAATCCCCTCCATGAGCCTTTCCAGCACCCCCAAAACCTTGCTTTCCCCCATTGAGAGTTATCATCCTCCCCCTCTCTGTCTCTCCACATTGGGCTTTTGTCCCCATGGGTGCAAATGGCTGGGAAGAGCTCAGAGTATGTGTGCCAGTGATAGTGCTGCCACTTCTCTGGTGTCATGAGAGCTGAGCTGGGGCTGTTGCTCAGGGTCTGTTCTGTCAATAGACACAAAAAACATGTTGATACACACAAAAACAACACACACAAGCTTGCAGTCCCCCCCCCCCCAAAATTAACAGGATAAGCCAAACCTGCCAGTCCAAACACTACCTTCACACCTCCATTATCCTCATTGTCCCCGTATTCCCCAGTTTTATTCACAGGAGCACAGACATGATAGCAGTACTTGTGCAGGGTCCCTCCCATAACCATCAAATTACCCATGTTTTTCTCTATCCATGCATAAAATACACAGAGTGTTTGACTGTTAGTTTGCATTTGTGTATTTTCTCTGAGAGAGATAGAAGAGATGCTCCGGCCAGAATGGGAAAATGCGAATTGGTCCCTGTTTAGAAGAAGTTCCAAAAAGTGAGATTCACAATAATCTCTCCAAAGCACATTATTTACAAGTTTCTAGTTTATGTTGGACTCATGGCAGAAGGGATATGTGTGACTTGGCAACACTGGCAAAAATTTGTATTCAATATTTTAAAGCAATAGTGCTAATTTCACAGATTTGGTATTTGTTGTCAGTGCACACAGTCAAATTACATGAATCCTAACTTTTTTTTTTTTTTGGATGAGTGTTGCGGCCCTTCAGTATGTAGTACAGCATCAGTTGCCCAGGTTACTATCTAATATTAAAATCTCTTGTTAGCTTTAAAGCCAGACAGGTAGCTTTAGCAGGCAGTTTTTTTTTCCTTAGATGGCAGATTGAAATTGAAAATGGAGGTTTTGCTGATGGATGTGTTTTCACATTTCCCATTTTTCAATCATCCAGTTCCATATGTACCACATTCCCTGCTCTTGCTAACTCTCTTGGTCTTGGTAGAGTGCAAACAAGGAAAAGGGGATGAGAGGCATTTGTTAATCCTCTTCGAAAGGGAAGTAGGCCGGGTCCCTTCCAAACCTTCAAGCTAGGGCCTGCAATGGACCAACTGAGAAAAGTTCACTTTACCTTTAAACCACCTCCTTGCTGATGCCATACTCTCTGTCTGTCCTGCATAATCAGAGGCACCACTGGGTTTATACCCCTGTGGAGTCCTTAAAAAAAATAAAAATCTTGGCTCAAACATTGGATGTCCCACAAGGCAACCACAGACTTTCAACTTTCAGCTCAGCCATCCTCAGAGTGTTCCCACTGAGCCCTTGACCTGAGGCTGAAGGCTAAGTTGCTAACATGTGGCTAACTTCCTGCCACATATTCCCCTGGAGCTAGGCTAAGTATTAGCTGACTCTCCTCCAACAAGAAGTGAGACTTAATGTCTCTTTAATGTCCACAAATCCAGGATTTGGTTTCGTGCACTTTCCAACTGAAGCATGAATTGGTAATGTGTAATGCTCAGAACACTCATGAAACATCTGAGCAAACGCCATGCGCTCCTGAACACTTTTACCACAAAGTTCATGATACTGGGATGAAATATACTTGACCTCCAGTCTTTGGCGCTGCAGACGTTACCCCCTTGTCGAGGTGTGGTATTTAAGCCTAGTCCACACATTGGCATTGGGGAGACTTAGTGGCAACAGGAGTCTAATCCTGACTCCTTTCCCTAGATAATCCAATGTAACACAGCCAGAAGACATAACTGGCAGGGATAAAGCCTTACACCTAGGGATGTTTGGCATTTCCACATCCTGAATTACCGTGACAGTCAAAAGGAACACAAACTCAGATAACGAAAGGTAAACAGGAGATGGTTGCACTATTAATTTCTCCTCTGATGTATATTGTCTCTAGCTTGTTTCCACACATTTTCCAGTTTCTCTTTCAGCTGTGTGCCAGTCAGAGCTTTGTTGGCAGATTTAAGAACGAGGATGTCATCCTCCTGTGTCAAAGCCTGAAAAATCTCCCCAGAGATGGCAATAAGTGGATGAAGTAGACAATGTTGTGAACAGAAATAACAACAGACAATTAACTGCAGCAAGTCTTATCATATTGATAAGACACTGGCATTGACAGGGCAGATAATTTACTTTCTATTTTACAGTCCTTTCTTCAGATTATTACATTGTAGGGGACACCGGCAGAAAGGATTAAAGAAAAAACATGCCTATGACATTGCTTGAGTTTTCTCCAACACTACACATCCAGAACAGGAAAAGCGTGTCTGTGGATCAACATGAAATAATAAGATATGAAAATGACTAGGGGGCACTGGAGGGGTAGAGAGCTACGGATTGTGGAGGTGGTTTGTGTTTGATCCCATCTCTTTCCCTGCTCAGTCACTTCACTTTATCTTCCTCTCCTATCACCCCATTTATTGGGAATATAGGGAATAATTAAGTAAAAGCATGCACGCTGCCGTTATTGGTTTAAAATGGTGATTACTGTGAAGAGAATGTGTGTGAGAGAGTGGTGATGGAGATTTTGCCTGTTTTGCGGCTACTAAAGACAATCTGCATTTCCAATGTTTTGACACAAAGCCTGTAAGGTGATCATTCATCTCACAGAGCCGATGACTTTAAACACAGTCTTGGTGCTATGGTTTATTTATCTAGCCTGTACATCACCTATTAACCAGCTCAGGTCGTGATACAATGTGACCATCTATTGCTAAAGTTAAGGATTATATGTGTGTATGTATGAACTGTCCATTTGTAACCAGTGCTGTAAAATTCATAGGTTGCTAATATAACCATTGTGACATTTCAGGTGATTGTATTTACATTTTGGTTATCATCGCTGGTTAATTAGAGCTCAAACTGAAGCTAAAAATGTTGTAACATTATGTAGATATTATGCATGTTGTCAAGCTCTTCTTCGTGGAACTTCATTTGAGTACTCTGACAATGATGTGAGCTGAAAATTGAATAGTGCTCAAGTCTGGAAACAAGTTCACATATCATTACAAGCTGCATACATCTGAGGAGCCTACTTTATATTCAAAGTCTAAAGTGAAGTGGAACTTCTGCAGAGCTGTAAAATATCCCTGAATTGATTTACACCTTTCTGTGTCTCTTTGCCTGCAGAACTTTGACAACTACAAGGAGACGGCTGAGCAGTACAACCAGGCAGCAACCAAAGCTGAGACGCACATCCGGTAAATACTTTGAATAAGTTTTGCACCTCTATTTTCTATGGAAAGAACCACTGAACACAGTCATTATGTTGTCGTTCCTGTACTGCCTCAGTACCGTTATGTTTTTACAACATTCAAATAAAAAGTTGTATGAATACTCCCGGAAATTATCATTATTATTGGTAGATTTTGGAAATCCTCAGCACTTTGGGGACGTAGAGGAACCAGGTTTAACAAGCAGGAAGTCCAGACAACAGTAGTTAGAATACAGATGTGAACAGAGACCAGATTGCGACGTTAGCATGCTGTTAATGTGCATGCCACCCCTCCTGCATCTGCCTAACAGTAAAAAACATAGTTTTTCACACGTAGTGGTGAGGCTAGGCGAGAATTTACCATTATCACCTCATATGTCCCATAATAATAGTATTGTGACAAAATTCTCACATTAACCTGTCAGAGTTTATCGTTTTGCTCTCCAGATGAATGATCAGTATAACTGTCCCAGCATGAGAGATTAAACCTTTATTCTCACAGACAAACAAATGGTTAGTATTGAATATGACTTTGGATAAACCGGGATGTAACCTGAAAACAGTCCGAGTTAATTTTAAGACATGATGTATAGAAATTGAAGAATATAGTTTGAGCTTTTATCAAGCAAATTTATAATAACAGGCATATAGTCATAATAAATACTGATACAATAATTACTCACATAATTGTTTATTCATCTATATTGCTACCCTTAGGGGGACTGTCAAATTGTCTATTAAGTGTTGTTTATTTTGCCCCAATGTTTAAGTTTCATATCATTAATTGTGAGAGCTTTTCACTAAAATAGCCTAATAGGTCTCACTCAGTGCTTATTTTGTCGTTATTTCCTTGTTGTTTCTGTTCAGGTTCACTGCCTTTCTTCCTTCCTTTTATCTGAAAATTAGATATGGCAAAGAGAAAATGAAAATTGCAAAAAATACCAGTGTTATTGTCTCGGTGTTTACTCCTCTTTGTTCTTTCCAGTGCTTAGAGAGACAACTTGAATGGTCTAAAGCCGATTAACACTCTCTGCTGTGAATGGGTGCTAGATTTCATGTATGGATTTGTATAAAAATGGATGTATTCACGTGGCATATTGGGACTCTTCATTCTGGCCAGTGTGGATTATGATTTTGACATCAACATCCCCTCTTTTCTTTTTTTTTACAATAAGGATACACCTCTATATTATCATTTGCCTTGTAGCCTCTACCGACTTGGCCTTTTAACTTGGCCCCATTCTGCAGTTAGATAAACAGAAACAGCAGGCTTTTTGCCAGAAGCAGAGGTGCTCCTCTGGGATTACAGAGTTCAGACCTCACCTGCTGTCAAAAAGCATGTCAGTTTGATTCAACACTGAATCACCTCCACACTGGCAGTGTGTGGGCCCTGCCAATTTACGCCCCTTTTATAACACCTATTCTCACCCCTTTTTGGAAGGAGACAAAGCCAAAGAGCTCAGTGAATCCAATTTAGTCAGAAAGCCATTCATTTTCCCTTTTCCCATGTGCATGGCAATGATTGTTGCAAAACTGACTAAAGATGGCTAATTAATCCAAATCTCTCTCTCTCTCTCTCTTTTTTTCTCATATGCTCATGTGTCACCTCTTGGTTTTCATTAACATATAAATCCTTTTGCTTTTCTACCCTCTCTCGCGTGTCCTACTTTGCACCACTTCAACCAGGGCTCAAGTTTGATTTAAACATCTCCAACACAAAACCTGTTAATATCACACTATAGACACCTTCGTTCCTGCACTGCCATCATCAGTAAATTGAATTTTTGGTTACAGTCCCAATTGAACCACCCAAAAAACAACAAATTATTAAAAAACCAAAAATTGAGAAATCTCACTGCAGACTCATTATTAGTCATATTACTGTAGTTTGATTAGTACACTTTAATAACTATCTGAAAAGAATTTAATGACTTTTTATTGGAGCAAACTCTTTACATCACCACTATAGGGTCCATAAAAAGTAAGGTGGGAAATGATTCGAAATCATAACCAGCGTCTGTTTCTGCATTGCTGCATCAGTTATTTATCAGCATCATTAGGTTCAGCAGCTTGAGCTACTAGACCATGTAAAGATAACCTTCAAATCTTTATTGCAAGCTATTCTCCTCCATATAGTGGTGTACGAAGAAGGGAATTATTGTGATGTGGTCGGTCTAGTGCATTTCTCAAAACAGCAAGAGGAAAAAGTAGATACATGGTCATTTTGCCTGCTTTGCACTGATGGGTAGTGACCTCATCCTCGGCACTGCTGTCCTCACGCACCTGGTCCATTGAATTCAGCAGCATTTAATTCAAGTCCAAAATTTTGTCCAAACGGTTACATTAGCAAGGATTTGCTGTTCTCCACAGCTGCATGGAAGAGGTTAGAAGATCAATTCAGCATGAGTTTGCCAGAGGAATAGCATTTTGTCCTGCCATAATGTGTCGCTTATTATTTTTTTTTCAGTTGTGCACACAGAGACACACACACACACACATGCGTGCACACAAACTTCCGCTCCCTTTTCACGTTCTATCTCTGCCACACATACAGGCACACTTTGTATTCAGGCAGTCATGTGCTCGTCATGTTCTGTCAGCATTTGGGCAGTGTTTCATTGTGCTGTGGTCACACTGTCATTTCACACTACACTGACCACCCAGTAATTATTCTATTTACCCACTGTTAAAGGGAGGTGGTGGAGTGGGGGGGTGGGGGGGCTGCAGCACGGCCCAACACGTTATGTCACTACACTATGTCTTCTGATTTTGTGTCTTGTCTCCGGTTGTGCTCGCTTACTGTCTCATTTATCTTGTTCTCAAACAATTTTCTGTCTCTGCCCATTGTTTAACTCTGCGTTTCTTTATTTGTTGTCCTCAGCCTCTGTTCTATCTTCTGAATTTTTGCTCTCAGTGGGTACAAGAAAGAAAAATAAATTAATTGAGCTTAAAAGATCAGATGAGAAAAAGTCATTTTCTCTTCTAAGTAAAATCATGTGGCACTTGTCTTTCCTCGTCTTCTCCTTGTGGATAGTTTTGGTTGTGTTGAAATAGTCGTATTCTTGCACTGGCTGCTGGAAGCAGTATAGGAAAAACATGAGCCTGTTTGGAGAAATGGAAATAAGGCGCAGCGGTCTGGACAAGTTGTAGAGGACTTCACCTCTCCACATTCCTCTTAGTCATTTCCACCTATTTATTGACATTGACTGTACCCTCACTTTGCCTGCTATTACCTACCTGTGATTTCATGCGCAGCCCCACTTATTTTGCAAAAGTTAAAGCTAAAAAGCTGACTCTTACACCTGAGGGGGTGATTTTGTCGAGAACAACGTAACAATATGGACGCTCCCTATGACATTGTCCCTTTTTATTTTTTGTCAAGTGGAGAGATCACTCTCTCCAAAACATTATCCTCAAGTGGAGGCATAGTGAGTGGTGAAACATTATCTAGTGCCATTTGCTACTTGCCTTGCCCAACAACATGGGGGCATTTCAGAGGAGTTCATCCATTAACCTTGCCTTGGGGTGTGAGACTACCCATATTTCCCCCAAAATACCTCACCCAAGAGACCCACAACATTGCAGCTGAGCTTACCTTAAGATGTTAAAATCCATTAATCCTCTTAAAAAAAACCTTGCTACCCTCAAAGTGTTAGCAAAGACAGAAACTAAGTGAACCTCAGGTGGATGTCTGTGTGAGGATTCACTATGAAGTAAATGCTGACAGTTTGTGGTTAAAAGCTTGCTTTCATGTGGGTTTGTTATTTCTACTTTCTTCTATATGGGCGTCTATTCTTGTGTGTATGTGGGTAGCATGTCCAATTAGTGAAACAGACAGGTAGCTTACTGTGAGGATCTCTGTGCCTCCCCGCCCCACCCAAAGTAGCAGACCGCAAGTCATTACTAGAGACAGGGCCTGTCTGCACTGTGGTCCAACAAAGACTTACCATTAAGACAGAAGCCTGCAGTCACTTACACACTGATTTGAGCTCTTTGACTGTCTGTAGAAAGATCAAGAAACACACACTCTCAAACGCTCCTGCAAAAGTTCACAGTCCCTGGTAGGTCGGGTTTACTGGTCTCTGCACTTAGACAGATGAAGACATAGAGACATATTTCACAATAGGACAGCACTTGCTAATGGGTTACATGGATTTTCATTGCTGCATTTACAAGCGGCTTTTCATCAGGCCATTGTTTTTTATTTTGTTGATGTGAGTAGACTCAGATTTAGTCTATTTGCCACCACAATAAAAAGGGATGCAGCGGTGGACTGATTGGACCATTTCTCCCTCGATATTGACTCTGATACGTCAGCTCTGGGGAATCTGCCAATACTGGTTCCCAATCCAATACCAGTGCTTTTTTTTGTCTCAAATTTAAATTCTGCATACTGCACCATACATGAGGTAAAGCCAGGGGTTGCTCTTGTGGTAAATACTGACTCAGCGGCCCACCATCACCTGAATGACTCAAAATTAATAGTGGAGAAACTGAGTTTTATAATTACATTGAGAGTGTTACTGTTCCTGATTGTGGATCAGATGAGATGGTCAGTATCTGCCCTCATACTAATTCATGTATCCATGTATGAAATTCCTGAAACTGGATTAATGAATTCTTGATGGTACCTCATATCTTCCCTGATCACAGAGGACATCACAGCTATTATAGGAATATGTGTAATGTTGTGTATTGTACCAATAGACTTCAAACAGTGACGAGCAGCAGGCACATTAAATTGCAGCAGTCTACCTGGCACACTGTATATATTCAGCCGAGCAGTGCAACATGCAGCAGACCATATGTAATACAATAACCTCCAGGCGAAGTAGGAGATTAATGTGGTAACAGTGCATTTTATCGTGCAAAAATAATGTGCTAACATAATTCACTACACTTGATGTGCTTTATAAGTTTGAAAGCAACACTTTCTCAAAAGAAAAGTGAAGTTGTTGAAAGAAAAGGACCTTTCAAATTAAATCACACACAAAACTGGAATTGAAATTGTAGATGATAAAAAGGCTCGCGATGGGGAGTGATAGCAGCGAAACGCTCCAAAGAGCATGTCTCACCCCACGTCACCCGCAGCACGAGTGAGTCATCCAACCGCAGGTTCCTCTGATTGAAAAGTTATCAGCGATGAGATGTCACACACAAACACACGTGCACATGTGCACCTTATCTTGTTCCCGCATGTCACCTGTTTTAATGAAACACTCTCCTTATCCCCTCCCATCTCTCTCTATATATTCCCACAAAGTGAGTTTGGTGGGGATCAATCAGCCGGGCTAACAGAGTGCGAATTGTTCTCCTACATTCCTATCTCCCCTCAGCACTTCAGCTGTCAGCGTATGAAGATACGGACTGAGTTCTGTCTCTCTTCAGTCCATAACTTGTAGTTGTTTTTGATTGCTATTCCCATATGAGAACAGAGACTTTGGAAGCGTCACAGCGGGGTTGAGATTAAACTTGGTGAAGGTTTTTGGGTGTTGTCATATTGTGACATGTGAGTTTAGGATTTAAGAAGTGCTGCATCACTTAGCAAAGGTGGGATAAGTGATTATTATGACTACCAGAATAATCATAGCCAGCGAGTTATGATGTGAGTCCCTGACAGGCTTTATGAACTAAATCTGTAGTTCTGATTTCATATATTTCTAAAAGTAAGATTTCCGCCTGCTGAAATATAATGTTGTGGATGTTATCCTTACGGCAGTATCATAAAAGCTTTACAAAGCCTCTAACAATACGTAGATGCATGCGCTGTCATTCCTTTTGATCTCACCCCAGCCATGACATCTTTGATCCTCTCTTCTCTTCCCCTCCACTCAGCGTAATATTAAAAACCAAAAGTACAATGCCATGGCTGCTGCTTTAAAGGAACCCAAATCCTTGTCATCAAACATTAATAACCATCCACACACCACACACACACACACACCAACACAAACAACACCAACTTAGACACAGAGAATAATAAAATGCTACGCCTTTACAATCTTTCCCTTTTCTTCTTATTGCTTTATTCCCCAATGTCACGCTTTGCAGTAGTGCAGAACTTGAGCTCTCTTCATAAAAACCACACTCTGCCAAGGTGAGACAAAAAAATAATGAGAAACTTTAACGATTTCAGCCTAAATCATTCTCCCCCAACTCTGCACATATTTATGCAAAATGTCACACAGGCAGAAAGCAGTTGGAGTGTTGTTTTGCTTCTTCTCCCTGCGAAAGTTAGGCTATCAAACTAGCTGGGGCGGCTAATGTTTTTTCTAATAAGAGCTCACCTTTAATTTCAGTCAAACGAGGCAGTTGGTGCAGATTAGCAGAGGCAATTTTCTGCTTCAGATTCCATTATTAAAACACTCCTGCTATCAGAAAGTTTCTCTTGTTGAATTGAGAAAAGAATGAGTTTTTTTTTTTTTTTTTTTTTTTTTACTTGAGCTTGGATTAATACCTTGGGGCTATTGTTGCTGTTATCTTCTTCTCTAAGGGAGTAATTCAGAATGCCGACCAGCTGTCACTGCAAAGTCAAACATCAACCAGTCGCACAAGTTTAATCGTGCGATTGAAGCTCTTCCCGACAGATTTTAAACTAACACAACAACAACATTTTCATTTTCTGTGTTTTAAAGGTCTGACCTTAAATCTCAAATCTGCTCCTTTCAATCTCACATGTTTATAATGGTCTCTTACTTTGAACAAGAGACATTCAGCATCATATCCTATATCCCATATTATAACATTATGAACTGTTTTAATAATAACTCAAGCCAGCCTCTCAGATGAGTGTACCCAGCTTTCTTTAACACTGTTTAGGCTTGTCCACTCTTGCTAAGATGTGTGCTCTATATAGACCTTATCAGTCGCCAATCTGAATGACAGTTAGCAAAACATTGCACAAAGACCACATGATGTTGCAGAGGTACAATGGGTTACTGTTTGTCCGTGAGAACTGTGAGGGTTATCTGTCATTTAATATCACTACACTGTCATGTTCTCTTCTTTTCTCCGTCTCTCTCTTTCTGTCTCCCCCCTCCTTCTCTCTCTCTCTCTCTCTCTCCCCCTGGTTGCATTCACTTCCCTTTTCATGAATATTCTCTCCGTCAGTGATTTATTTAATCCTGTCGCTCTACCCTCCACTGCACACGCAGGCACACATAGGCACACAGACTGAGACGACACAATACACACAAGTGTAGAGGAAATTCTCACACAGTTTTCCATGTGTACAGTTTATCTTGTGCACACACTCTCTCACACACACACACACACACACACACAGTTGCACGTATGCTCACTCGTGCGTGTGTGTGGGGGGGGTGTGTGAGTGAATCTCAGGTGGTCAGCCTCCCAAAATAAAAAGGCATGTCCCATCATGTCAAATGAAGCCATGCGTCTCATTCCTCATCAAAATGAACACTAATTCTGTTTCCTCTCTCTGTGTCTCTGGCTCTTTCCACAGCACACTCTTGGTACACGGCCTGAAATTTCACTGCAGGATCATGACATCATGTTCATTATACATTTACATTGCATTACATTTATAGAAAGAAGACGTCATGACATGTCACCTCCTCCTACTGTCTGTGCAAAATATTTCATATCATAAAGTCACACATAGGGAGGAGACAGAGGTACAGGATCTCCTATTTATTCTGTTCTATTTGACTTTTTAATCACGTTGCCTCCAATCTGAAGTTAAACCATCATTCTTGAGATTGGAAGGAATGAGAGCAGCTTTGGGGGCTCTGAAAAAAAATCTGATTTGAACATTGTCATTACATGACAACTGGGCAAACCGTGGATGACGGTCGTATGATGTGATTGAAAGCTACATAATAGTCACTAAATGAACCTCTGTGTTTGTTTATTCCATTATATCCCACTCTATTGTATTGTATTCTATTCTATTCTATTTATCCATTTAATCTGTCATGTTATTTTCTGTTGCCAGTTGGCTACGTGTGTCTGTGAGATTTTTTTACTGGATGCTGCACTGTGAATGATAAGTTATGTCTCTCTGTCTCTCTGTGTATGTATTACCATGTGAGTGTACATATCCATATTCCAATCCTCCCAGTTACGAGTTCTGTCACAACAGCAGGTAAATTACCACAAGCAACAGAGCACTCAAGGATTACCCTCGTGTAGGATTAGCATTCACTACCTGTTCGTGTATGTCTGTGTGTGTGTGTGTGTGTGTGTGTGTGTGTATGTGTATATGTCTGTGTGTGTTTTTTTGGGGGTGTGGATGTGATTGTGTGCTTTTGTCTACACACATGTACTGTTTGTGTGAGTAAGATAAAAAGAAAAGGGAAAGTTTGACTTTGACTCCTAAGCTGCTTTGTGTATGCATAATTCATGTGTCTCCACAGGCTGCACCTTGAAGCCTTGGAAACTATCTTAGCTACTCCAACTGCAGCTAAAACAAACCTCAAACAATCTCAAGTGTTTTATTTTCTTTTGCTCATCATAAGCTTTAATGACACAAACCAGAAATTGTTGGTGCTCCTGTTGCTGTAATTTCAACTCAGTTGAACTTCACAGAGTCAGTGAGGTTTATTCACCCGTAACCTGTGTCTTGATTTAGTGGAGCCAGTTCTGGTATTTTCTTCTCTTTTTTCCGGGTACAAACCTTTTTGTTGTTGAAATTTCTGTTGGGCCAGTGAACCTGTTTGTAGTTATGGTTATTTGATGTATCGTTTCAAAGCAGCAAAGACTGACATTGTGCCGTTTTCATCAATGACAGAGAATAAAAGTGTCAGTTTATACTGTAGTAACTGCAACTGAACATGAGCTTTAAGTTATCTTTAGCAACAGCTTTACGATGCTCTTAAAGGAAGCATGGCTTAATATCGGATAATGAATGGGCAGTGTTGAATCCTAATTAGTCAGTTATTCTGTTGACATTTGTTGTCAATACTGAATCCCGGGTAATAACACCTGGTGCAAAACTACTGCTTCGATTTTCAAAAACATGAGGCTCTGTTAAAACAGGCAATCCACTGAGCTGTCACAAAGGAACAACAGGATGATTGCAGCCCAGAACAAGTGTTTTCAGCTGGTACTATGTGTTATAATCACACTGACCCCACCTCTCCTTCCTGTGTTTCTAGGCCCCGGCAGGCTATGTCTGTGTGCACTGAACTGCAGACCAAGGTGCTCCAGTGCTACAGAGAAAATCCACAGCAGACCCTGCACTGCTCCAGCCTGGCCAAACAGTACATGACCTGTGTCCAGCAAGCTAAGAAGGTAAGCAAAGGCAACTTACTCTGCACTGTGTGTGCATCAGAGAATAAAGAATAAAATGTTTTTGAGCAGAATGCGAGTGTTAGGCTGTTGTAATATGCATCAGTGATTCCCTTACATAGGCACATTCAAACATGAACTGGTAGATAAAATCATGCAGTTTCTCACTTAATTTGGAGAAATCTTCCATTGCAACACATTATTTTACTCTGAAAATTCAGTTTTGGCCACACACATAACAGATCTGCTTGAGCTGCAGTAACATGGGGAGACTAGAGGCTTCTCTGTGCACAGCTGTCCAGCTAGCGTCTACCAATAATCTGTGTGTGAGGCATTTAGGGAAGATCAGTAACTTGTAGCTACAGAAAATAACTTGGTTATACTATCCCTTGAAACTGCATCAATCTCTGCATGCACATCGGTCACACGCCACGCCACCCACCACCACAACTAAGACCTCAAGCTGTGGGAAAAACTATGTGTAAATGTTTGTGTGAGTGGTAACACCGACTTTCCTACTTTGAGTCACTTCTCCACTTCCTTTGTTTTTGTCTCTGCCATTATCACTCCTCACTCCTCCACTCATTTCCTTTGAGCCATACACTTTTATGATACATGTTTTTAATTTGCTTGCACTCTTTTTTTTAAGCTCATAGAAGGATAGCACTTAATTAGTCAGACCTGGAAGGAGCTCGACAGTGAGTGTGACAGTGGAACAAAAGGTGAAGAGATAAATAATCCCTTCAGTCCTTATACCAAATCAGTAAACTTCTGAGAAAACTATGTGCATGTTGGATACTTTGACACTTCAAATGGGAAGCCAAATCAATGAGACGTGTGTACTGAGTGGATTTATAAGTCACCAAGCATACACTGTGTTTTGGAACTTTCTGATAGGATGATTACACCGTTATTAGTGTATTAAAATCAGTTTTAGCATTCGGCGCTTTGAAATGCCTTCTGCTTTCTGCTGATGCTTTCGCAAATAGCGTTCAGACCCTACGCTTATCTACAAAGTGCTTATTTTACCCAATTTCCCCATCAAAAAACAATAATGAATGGAGCAATTTGCACATTATTATCGTGACAAAATACACTGATATGGCTCCAAACTAGATAAAAGACAAATCAACAATTGGTGAATTTGGCAGTTTAAACAGTCGATAAAAGGCAAGGCAAACGCTCACAATAAAAGCAATCGCTCTTTTTAAACTGCTTCAAAAGATCCATTTGCGAGGGGGACGGTGCCCTTTAGGGGAAAAACAGTCTATATGTGTTTGTAAAGCTGTCAGTGTTTTGTGAGCATGTGCTATACAATTTCAGATTGTGAGTGTTTATGTTTTCAAAAATAGGTTGTAATGCAGAGTAGAGGCAAGCTGTTTTTCTCTTTATAAAAAGAAAGGCACTTGTTTAATTCAGATTCAATCAGGCATATCCCTGACAGAGTGAGTGTGAATGAGAGTCAGAACAGAAATAAAGGGAGAGACACCGACTGAGTAAAAGGGCAAATAAATGAAAAAGTATAGGACATTGTATCAATCATGAATGTTGCAGGCTGAAAACTTTGAAAGACTTTGATCCTACACTATCTTCTGAATAGAAATTGTAAAGTGGAGAGAGAATAAAAAAAAAAACGCTGTCCAATTCATGGTACTGTACACTCAACTGTTAGTTGTCTTTGAACTATATTCATATGTTAAAAATAGTTTTTTTTTCTACCTGGAAGTCCCATGTTTCTAAAAGTTTTGGCTTTTCTATATCAAGACATTGAAAAAGGAAAGTCATGATCTGAAGCATTTTATCTCCAAAATCTTTTCTGTCTAACCTTTCTTTCTTGAGATAATCTAACAGAGATTAAATCTGGCTTTTCAAGAGTGACCTGCGCTACGCTTTTGAAGAGGGTGGGATTTTCAGGTTGACCTTTAAGACTTTTGAAGAGCTATGTCCCAAGCTCAGACTTAAAGAGGCACATTAATGTTCCTAGATTTAAGATATGAATGTGTGAAAATAAAAGACGTCATATTTTAGTGTTATATTAAACTACATCCATCAAATATCACCTCTTCTTTAAGTCTTTCTCTCTGACTCAACCAGGCTATCTTGTGTATTATCTGCTCAACCATGACTCTTTCATGTTGCTGTCACTGTTGATCCATCTCGTTCCTCTCCAGTTCCCATCCTCCATGCATCCATCTTCCCATATTAAACATCTACCATTGGCATTAACCATCTGCACTTCTGGCCATAGAGCACTGTGAGGTCTTAGCTACGTTTGGCAAGAAGATGCACATATTCACAGAAAAGCCCTCTCCAGTTAGTGAACTGTAATATTATGCTGTAGTTTAAGGCCATGTACACAGCCGGATGTCTGACCTTGCCACCTTGCATCCACATGAAAAGTCAGATCTAGGTCACTGAAAATGATGATGTCTAAAAACTCCTGTTTCATGCTTGTGTTGGATACAGAGGAAAACAGAGTTTTATGTTCGTGAACGTCACTGTGTGCAACTGAAAAAGCACTGACGTCAGGTGTGCAACCTTTGTTTACTGTGAGATTTTACATCCACAGTGAGATTATGGATGCTGTCAAAGCAGTGTTTGTATTAATGTTGGTCCAAACACTTTGCTCTATTGCATTGAGGAGCAAAGCAGGACGAGTGCTTGTTCCACTCCAAAGATGAATGAATACCCTCTTATCCAGGTTCATGCAGATGAGGATCTTTATGATAACGATCGGTTGTGTATGATGTTGAAAACAGAGGGGAAAAACATTCATAAATATTCATTTTTATAAATACCTTATTACATTTGTACATGGCTTTAGAGCTGAAACCTCTATCCCAGTGGTTCTGTCAGAGTTTACTTTAAAACTCTTGTTGCTGTAATAACTGGCATCCACATTAAACCACGGTCTCATGCTTCATTTAGAGTATCTTAAGAGCCAGAGGCAAGGATTGGACAGGGTCGTGTGCAGCCCATCGAGTGCAGGCAGATGGGGTCAGTGAACTAGCAGGGCATACGCATGGAGTGACATACATGTAAAACATAAAGTACAGTAGTAAAAAAAAAAAAAAAAAAGCTTCAAGACTTCTGTCTATTGGCAACAGAACTTGAGATTTTATTTGTTTTTATAGAAGTGATTACGAATACGGGGTAAAGCTGTTGATATTCAAATAACACCTTCGCATACTACCCAAATGAGCTGGGTCAGTAAGAGAGGGGGGAGACGAGTAACGGTGCCACCGGAGGCTCCCAATCAGTCAGATTTAATGAAAAGAAATGAGTGGGCAGTCCCTAGACCCCTCTGGACACACAGGCAGCTGTCCGGTCTGCCTGTCTATAAATGGATCTGACAGAGCCAGCAGCTTGGCAGAGAAGAGCACTTGGACACGAGTTTAACTAGGAAAAGTTTCAGCATTGCTGCAGGTGGTTAAGGGTCAACAGGGAGCAATATGCACTGCAGATTTAGTCATGAAAAGAGAGCAGTGGATCACATTTCATTATGAAGCATAATGTTCTGTAGACCCCGGAGGAAACATTTTGTTAAGGTTGAGACTGTTTAATAATGGAGGTTTTACCTTTCACTGAACACGCTTGCCTCTGTGCTTGTTCCAAACGTGGAACAGAAGGTTTGATCATTTATGTCAAAGAGGCAATTACATTCATCTAACATGAGCTCATCTGTGGTATGTATTGCACAGTGAATGTCACCTGTTTTGATTTATTGCTGACAGGAAATATCTGAAAAACAACTGACCAGGAAATAAAGAATTTATCAACTAAATGCTTTAAGGCAGCATCATTTTTCTTATGTTTTATATCTCATTTAGGAACAAAAGTTTTTTGAATTCCATTACTGCAGCATGGGCTGACACACGACCGCTACCCCACCACGTCTGAGGACAATAATAGTACAACAACAACAACAAAAATGTAAGATGCACTTTTCAGAGGGAAAGAGGTCAATTTTGTTTAAATTAACAACCTGAATAAGCTGGCTGTGCATGGGCAGATAAAATAGTGAGCAAGGTAGAAAAGACACACAACATTTTTCAGCTTTGTGCAACAATAACATGACTACTAAACAGAAAAAGCTTTTAGCCTGGTGAAAACCTCCCGACAGCTTAAAAGCTCTGTTCTTTTGTTATCTGTATGTGCTTGTAAGGATTTTCTAAAGCAGACGCATTCTTCTCTGTGATTAAAGGGAGAATGCTGTACCCCCCCCCCCCTAAAATTAATCTTTGTCTGAAGTTGATAGCTATATAGTTCACGCTTTTCTTGAATATAAATTTATCTGTCCTCGTTTAGTCTTTTTCTGTACATGAAGCTTGACGTCTATCAAATACCATCTATTTGCCAGAAGCTCTGAAACTCTTTAGCTCAGTTTTCGGGGTATTTTCCATATCCTCTGCTCAAATTTCACTCCACTGTTTCATCACAATAACACATATATACACAGGATATCCGTTTTAAGCTTAAGTTAAAGTTTGTGTGCATGAACGGCACAGCAGCAGCGGCAGCCCCATACTGTCTTGTCTGGGGTTTGTCACTTCCACCCGGCTGCCATTGACTTATAGATTTCCAAGAGTTTATTTATGTAAACTCTACTGTATATATTTGTTGTATTCCATCAGCTTGTCTGTGTTTGTCAATCAATCTGCCAATGAAACCACGGCGCTGCTTATCTGTCTGTTTTCAGCCAGTGTCCTGATCTGAACATCACTGGAGTATCTATCTTACTTTCTCTCTCTGCCGCTTGAAGTCCATCCAACTCACTATCTCCAGTCGCACAGCCTTCCTTATATGTCACTCAAAAGTTCTTTTATGTTTTTATGTTGATTCAGGCAGGCACACACACACACACACACACACACACACAGCGTGTAGAGACGCATATACTTTTACACATTTTCCCCAGCCATCCATTAAAGGCAGTTTCTTTTGGAGATGGCCTTGCAATGCACCCCCTCTCTGCTATCACTCCCCTGTCCCTCTCCTGTCAGTGTCTCTGGTCATGGGCTATTGTCATGCATATGGGACCTTAAGTGTGTGTGTGTGCGTGTCTGTGTGTGAGGGATGCAGGCTAAATGTCAGCTCACCAAGGCCCCTGTGTTATCATGAAGCTTTGTGGGTTTTGTCTCTCTCAGTGTGACGTTAGGCTGTATCTTATATATTACCACTATATGGTCACTGTCATTGGAGGCTTTTATTCCCTCTGTGCCTCTATCTGTGTGTTTGCCCCCTTTACCTGTCATCATCTGTCCTCTCCCTTACCCCCCCTTCTTCAGTGAGAAAAAAAACACAACCATCCTCAAAGTCACACTCAATAACAAACGTTTCTCAAGCCACCACTTGCTGTAAGCGAGCAAGCACACACGCAACCCCTTCCTCCATTATACTCCAGGCCTCCAGTGGCCACCATTTGCAGAATGCTAATGCTAGTGCTGTGCCATTTAATACCATCAGCAGGGGCCAATGGCTTTGGAGCAACACTGTATCCCACATACTTAACCCACTTTAAACCACTGGTCTCCTGACTGCAGCATTTGTCTCCCCTGATGTGAGAGTGTGTGTGAGCATGTGTTGGCCTCTGAGATGCTTGGTTAAGTGCCACTCTGTTTCTCCCTTGATTGCCCACGCTATATGGAGCATTGCTATAACAACAAAGTGTGTGGAACAGGTGCATTTGTACATGGATACATGGTGTTTTTTTTTAAAGGTAATCAGAAATCTGTCTCAATTACAGCTTTTAACGAGTGCAGCGCACATTTGAAATCAGCATCTGTATTTCCACCAGGTGACACAGGCTTGCCTTGATAGGGGGCTGATAGTATGCAAATGAGGACAGAAAAACAATGGCCCTAAAAATGAACACAGATTAAATCAACACCATGATGAAACAGTGGCTGCACCTCTGGCTGCTGTGGATATTGACCAATAGATTTTGAGAGTGCAACAAGACTTGCATGTTAATGATTATCCTATTTGGCATTAAATGGGCCAACCTGCTCTGCTGTATTGAAAAGGGATATTTCAATTCTTTACCATCCCACAGGAATCTTCTCATTTCACATCTTTTTTCGATCCAGACAATCTGAGCCAACAAGATAGACAGTGTGAAGAGACAAGAGACCCACATCTGAATAGCAGTGATCACTGTCACACATAATGATGTACACAATTGTAAACAAAGGTGTACAGGTAATGACCAGGAAGAAGCAGAAAACTTTGGGAATCTGTGGGAAGGTTAGAGAAGCACAAACCCACAAAAAAAGTTGTTGTCTGTCTCAGTCGATGGCACCGAGGATTTACAATCACAGCTGGAACAACCTATAGTGTGATGAAGTGAAAACCTGTGTTTGCACAAAGCAATTAAAAACCCTACTGTTTGTATACAGCAGCGCTTAGAAATGTCCTGTCAGGATGTAAATACAGCTGGTGGGATAATCATGTGTTCATGAGCCTGCCATCAGCAAATGAGATTAACAAAGAAAAAGAAAGATATGCTTAAACTATTTGGAGTAGTAGGTATATGCAGTGTGCTCCTGGCTAGTTTCAAGGTTGTGTTAACAACACAGTGACCCTGGAAATAGTAACTGTTGAGGAGATAATGCTGCAGAGAGGGGGACACTGGAGAGCATGTGTTTGTGTTCTCAGGCTTTTATCCAATTTGCATTTCACACTGCCAGAGTCGGGACATTTTGGCCTCTGCTCATTTTGTTTTTCATGTATTATGTATTGTATTATGATGGCCAGGGCTGGATTTAAGTGGAAAGTAAGGCTTGGTCAAGGTAAAGGTTTGTCCTGGTGCAGGGGTGATTACTCAATTAATCAATGTGATGATTGACAGAATTAATACGTTGTACTTTTTTTTCCCCTCTGAGAACATAGCAAGAATATGAAGAAGAAAAAACGCATGCACATACATTCTGTGTATCCATCTATCTAGTAATAATAATAGCTCCACACTTTTTATCTCCACGCCTCCTCCACGATTTAGTTGAGTGCAACGTCGATTTTTCTTCTTCAAAAAGAACAAAAGTATGTACACAAATCAAATACAGACACAGCAAGCTGCTTTACATTGGATACGCTGCTCCAATCCTTACAAAATCCTGACAAAAGACCTTCTCAAACACACCTCCTCTATCTTTATTATAAAATCTCAGTGTCTATAGATATGGTGTGTTTGCCATTTCTCACAAATACAGTCATCACACAGAGTCCAGCTTTCACATTCACAGCTTCCTTGCAGTCACCATTTCAAACGTAACAGAATTTTTTTATATATATTTATTGGGAAACCTTTGGTTGTATCCAATAATCACAGTGAGTGTGAGCAGATCAGGTTCCAGTGATTCTGAAAAGACTCTGGAAAACAGTGAAATGTGTTCTAATGGACCAGGAAGCAATGTGTTAAATTACCGATCACAGACTTGAATCAATTTCAATCAGGTGAAACATGAGTAATAGAGTCTATGCAACGTTTCAAACTGTTTTGGGATGTCTGGCGTTGACCGAACAATTATTTATACTCATTAAACGTTCATCCCAGACCTCATCTTTTAGTGCCACATTCAGAGAGTCCACCCACGCCTCTTTAAGTCATGCTGAGTTCTTTTATGTAAGATCTGATTTTAAAAATAAAGAAAAAAAAGGGAGAGCGTCCTGCGAGTAACAGGATCAAATTTATTTATTGCCTCCGGGGACTCACGCTCATCCAAGGTTTCAAAATTAGTCATATGCTCCCCTACATAGTCTTTAATTTGTAAATATCTGTAAAAAGAAAAAAACACAAACTTAATGCGGGGATGTTATAACAGGCTGTCGATTTGCAAAGAAGGCAAAGGTCCTAGGAATGTATAGGTCACCTGTATTACAGATACATCTGTGTTGAATTTTAATTCAAGCCACATTGATTTTCTTTCTTCTTTTATCTTCTAATGTTAAAGTTAAAGAGAAATACATTCAACGGTGAACTCAGTTTTAGTTGCAACCCCAGTAAACTTCAAGCTCAGTGCAGTCGTGGTGGTCAGCATTAGGATTCAGAGAGAGATCATGGCATTATGCATCAGTAATGGTCAACAATGTAAAGTGTGTGTCTACAGAGACTCACCTTGAGCTTCTTTAAAGGCCCTTAGAGCTTATATTACACAGTACAAAGAACCAGATTTAAAAAGAGAAAATAATGCTGGTTTTGGATAAGTGTGTGTTTGGAGTGAGGAGTCTGGAGTGTGTTGGTTCACAGATAGATCCTCCCATGTTAAAGTGCTGTGGGCTTTTTTCCTCTCTCTTAATGTCACCTCCATCAGCTGTGTGTGTATGTGCACAAACATGTCTGCCAGTATCTTAGCAGCGTGTGTATCCACATAAAGCTATTCAGCCTCTTCAAAACATTTTAGTTGACATTTTCCACACAAACCACTTTTAACCACAAAGTCACCCACGTTAGCAGGCAGCCATCCTTTTCTAAATGTAGTGCCAGGAGCGTCGTACGCACCTCTCAGACAACATTCAGTCCGGACAAAATGTTAAGACCGTCATCCATGAAAAACACCGGGTTTGTCCAGGTGAAGAAGTTGATTGATAGGGAGAGGAGGGATTCTGCCATTTCCAGCTATGAAGAGAAAAAAAACAGGGATGTAAGAAGAATAGAAGATGCCTGTCAGTGGGGGAATGGTTGGAGAGCAATGATGAAAGAGTGGAAACGGGGGAGAAAGAGGCTTAGGAGGGTCCTGTCAGCGAGGAAGGGTTAATAGAAAACTGTAAGAGAGAGATACAGGAGGAATGAGTGGATGATGGAAGGAATGTAGAGAGGATGAATGGAGAGAAGTGGAGAGGTTCTGTCAGTGGGAGGGATGAGGGGATGGAAGAAAGTACTGAAGGAAGAAGAGAGAGGAGAGGAACAGATGCTGTCAATCATTACTGTGGGAGAGAAAGAAATGACTGAGACAAAAAAATGTCAGATTTTAGGGTAGAAATAAGTGTGTGTGTGTGTGTGTGTGTGTGTGTGTGTGTGTGTGTGTGTGTGCTATCAGTAGTAGCAGGTGGTGAGCCCCACTGTGAGCCTTGGCCTGCCTGCTAACTCTAATCTGATAACAGAACCACTCTATTCAGCAGCAATCTGGCCCTTCAACAGACACACACACACACACACACACATGCACACACGGACACACACTACCATATATACACACCCAGACAGTTGTGTATATTGTAATATCCCTGTCATTAATATCGCCCTTACAGAATATGCGCCACTACTCCTACCCTGATTACAGCTTATGTGCTACTCGCTATAAAATTGTCCAAATACAAACACGATGTCCATAATTTCTCGCTGCCATTTTCATTCTATAAATCACTGTTATTAGATTTGCTTTTTGGTCTCATTTCATACCAGTAGTGCTCTTTGGTAATGTGAAAAAAAAACATGTGAGAATATTATATTAGACGCTCGTATGTTTGGCGGTGGCACACATCACATAACATCTTTTTGTCTCTTTACATCTCTCTCTTTCCCTCCTTTCATCCAAGCTCTGCTTCACATCCATCATTTCCAAGGCGACCACCTTGTGAAGGCAAAGGCCACATAAAGATTAGCTGTTCTCTCTCTTGTCCTTCTCCCCCCCCCCCCCCCCCATCCTCCGACACTGACCGAACATGTCCACCATGCTGCAGATTTGTCCGTCAGACAGGATGTGATCAGTTCTCTCCTGTCTGCTTTGAGCGGCCATGAGTCTCATTTAATTTGGCTGCAGATAAGGCGTTGGGCTAATGTGTGACAAAGGGATTTGCTAGGTGACAACTGAGGTGCTGTTTTACTCTGTGAATTAAATGGAGGTGTCATTAACATCTTAATGATCATTTTGTCAGATACGGTAGCTGCTTTAGTAGGTCTGATCTGAGCTCATCTGGTTTACAGTTTACATGTCCAGTGATGTTAAGATTTGTGTTAAAGGAACAGTTCCACCTGTCGTCACTTTTAAGGAGCATCATTATTTCTTCTGCTTATCCAGAGCAAGACTGTGTTACCTCTGCGTACACAAGTAAGTGGTTGAATTTCTTTTATTCAAACATTACCCATAGAAACAGACAGACATGTGGAGTGTATGAGGGGACGACCTGCATCAAAGGTCCTCACCTTGAGTCAGACCAGAAGGGCATGTGGGAGGCCTGGGATGGTTCATGTTTGATGTTGAACTGATGCCCAGCCTCAAAATCTGTTGAGTTTCAGATACTAGCCTGCTATTGTCTAAATAGTTTATATTTTTTCTCCTTCTCTCTGTGCAGTGTCTAGAAGTGTTTTACCTTATTCAGGTGAAGCTGAGCATGCATTTGCTGAAAACACATTGGATCTTCAAGATCATGGTGTACAGACACTGTATGTAGAGAGGTATAGAGGTGTATCTGTAGAAGGAAGGTCCAGCCTCATGCTTATGGAGATGTACTGGTGGCCCTCTGTTTACACCCTCCTGGTGACCAGTTTGGCTAATGGAGCAATGGAGAAACTCTTGACACTACTAGCTGAGCAGTGGTGTAACTTTCATTCAGGATCAGACATTCATGGCAGAGATTCAGGAGATGACCAGAGTCATCAGCATCATCCGGTGGGTGAAATGCTGCACAACATTTCTTGGTCATCCATCTAACAGCTGTCACAATGTTTCAGTCAGGTCAGAAGTGGCAGACTGACAGACGAAGGTAATGAAATCATTTGCACTGTACGTGTTTGCCGCTGAGATATTCTGCCCTTTAATTAACTTCTCACCCTTAAAGACGTGTTTTCATATGTTTCCATCAAATCACATCAGTGACTCGTGTTCAATCAATGTCTCTTCAAATGAACTGTTGGGTTGGTGTGTTACAGCCTCATACTTCTATTTAGCAACTTAACTAATCAAACAGCTCTCTGACTAAATCAATACTCCAGTCAGTCAGTACACCTCACTAACCAAACAACAGACAGACTGACTGACTGACTGACTGACCAACAAACACACTGACTGACTGAATGAACAGTTTAGACCCAGTCTGTGCACATAACCAACCCGCTAACTGTGTGATTGTGCTTCCTCAACTGGCTGACTAATTGACTGTCTGGCTGTCTCACTGACTGTGTAATCAGTGGATGGTTGTGTGTTTATAAAGCAGCCGTAGCCACGGCCACTCTGCGAGTGTCTGATTGACAGTCCTGCCTGGCAACTGTCTCCGTCCCTCCAGAGAGAGGCAGAGAAGTGAGTGCTGTTAGCGCTGAGCAGAGAAGACAGTTATTGATTTTCTACTTGTCTATTATTTTTGTTTTTCACAGAGAAAAGGCAAGTGAGCGAGTCTAGTGTGTTTGTGTGCATGTGTGTGAGTGAGCATCTTATTGTATGTGGTGCAGATGTGTGTTTACATGTTGGGCTGCTGCCTGTATGTTGCCCATTAGCTTATGACCATGGGGGTGAGCATCCTTCCCCACGAGTGTGCACTGCTGCTCTATCTGCTGTCTGCTCTTCACACTGCTCTCTAATTGGATGGAAGCTGACAGGTGGAAGAAAACATGTGTTTGTGTGTCTGTATTTGTGTGTGCGAATCGGTGTTTTTGTGTGTTTCAAATCTAATCTCCACAGACACTTTTCCATCTCAGCCAGAGTCAGTGATAATGAAGTGCAGTTGTTGGTTCAACTTTGCACTTTTTGCACCAACAGAGTGTAAAAATAAGTTCCAGGCAGCTAATGTCAGTAGATTGAGAGAGCGGAAATAATGGAGAGCAGCGAATCACACTGTGGCTATTTTTCACCTCACAATAAATTTACTTCTACGTAACGTCTGGATCTGACAAATAGTCTGAGAAGTATGATTGTAGCCCAAAATTATAACCTTCAGAAGGGTAGGATTTACTGCAGAGCACATGGATTAAATTACATTAGCTTTAACTTAGTGTACCTAATAAACTGGTAAAAGTCTTAAATTCAGTGCAGACCTAGAGCTGGAGTATTTGGCTGCCCTCCCTGCCCAAGGTGACGTGCATAAAGAGCTTTTCCTGTCTTTGAATTATCCAAGTGTGGATGGCGGCAGTCCAAATTTGGGCCTGGGGCACCAAACTGAACTGTGTGTACTGTGGGAGGGGCGCGGGGTCAGTTTGAAATTCAGGAACTCGTTCATACACTATGCATGAGGCATAATGTCCCATCACACTGCTGTGTGTGAGTGTGGCAATACCAACACACACTGTCACACATTCACACATGCAATCATATACACACACACACAGGAACGTGCATAAGCTGCCCCGCACACACAAACACAGCCACACTCACACAAATGGTCTGTTTTTTCATGCGCGTACGCAGACACACACTGTCCCCCCTTTATATCTCGGGACGTGAGTGGAACAGCAAAGCGAAATCCCCTTGTCACATTTGCCGCTCATCTCCAATTCAGTGGCACAAGCTGCGATGCCCTCGGATGCACTTGGCAAGTGAACAGCTAACCTGCCCGCCAGCATATCTGCCTGCCAGCCGAGCGCCGAGGTAGTTAGCATGCCAACTAGCCCACCCAGCAGCCACAAGCTAATGCTTCACTAACCCTGGGTTGCCCTGTGTGTCTTTCTTTAACTCTGTGTGTGTGTGTGTTGACACGCGGTATTTTGATCCACCTTATAGTAGACTGGCTCACTAAAACATAAACACGCGTAAAACATCCTTAATAATCCTATCTCATTGTTAAACCTTGCCAAGTCACTTCAGAAGTATTTTGAAACACAAGCATCAAGGCTGCTCTTCAGGAGCTGTTTTTGTCATCTATCTGAACATAAATATGATAAAATGTGGGTTTATCTTAAAAGCTTTAATTTATCTGTCCACTTTCAAAGAAGAGTGAACAGTTGGGAGGTTGTTTTTACATGAATGTGTTGTGTTTTGGAAGTACATCCTTCATCTTATAGCACAAGTTTGAGCCCAGTCATCAGAACAATCTACTGTGGTCACATGCCAGTGCATATGAATGCTTTTTTGCTTTCCGGACAGTGACAAGCAATAGTCCTCACATTAACAGTCCTGTTATTCATTAACTATGATGCAACATTTTTTCAGCTCTGTAGTTTCGCAAACATGAAAAAGATGGTCACGGTCCAAAACGTCTGATACAGAACTGATGCTTTCATCCAGCACCACATACACAATACAACAAATGCAGTAGAATATCCTCTAAAATCTTCAATAATCAATCACATACATACAATATGTGTGTAATAATGAAAGAGATGATTCTCTGGCACACACTCAACACACACCACCTCAGCCCCCTGCACTCCTCCCATACTGTGCATGGACTTATAAATGAAATAAGGCTCTCTCTGCTCTTTGCCTTCATCCTCCACAACTGCTACACCACTGATAAGCAAGTATAGGGCTCTTACAAGCTCTCGGATTTTAAGTCATTGTCGTTAAAGTGCCTTGCTCAAAGGTTGTTTTTTTTTTTTTCGGGAGATAGGTTTGTTTAAATTGTCACTTGGTCTGTTGCAGTTGTAGCTGTTTCACATCAATTTCACAAAAATTCACTCTGGTCAGTTTATGAGTGTGGTCAAAATATCTCAAGTGTAGGTCTATTGTTCCAATAAACCACTTCACACCTACCCTGCAGCTACTGTGATTCACTGGATTATATTAGAGCTTGAATGTGTGTGTGTGTGTGTGTGTGTGTGTGTGTGTATTGTGGCCTTTAGCAGTTGTTTTTTTTTTTTTTTTAGTTTTCCCTCTGTTGCCACATGCAGTTAAACACCAGTTGTATTAGCTCCAGGCCAAACACTTCCAGGGCAGAGGGCAGACTTTCTATAACAAGAAGAGCGGCACTCGACACGTCTAACAGGCTGCAGTTGTTCAGTGTGCCTCAGAGTGTTTACATCATGTTTCTGTGTCCTACACTCATGGATCAATGAAAATGTTGTCCTGTTAGTTGATTAGATGCAAGAGCAAGAGTCAGTGTGCATCAAAAACCTTGTCATTTCAAATTAAATTGGTTCCTGTTCTCAAAGGTAGTTCCTGATAGATGAGTCCTGTCTCTTAAGGAAGTGAGGATCATCTCACTAAAACCTGGGGCTGTGCTTCAGAAACTTAAATCTTCGGCTTAAAGTTTAAGGGCTAGAAGAAGTGAAGTTATCTGCTTTGCAACCCTGGTGCCCTTTGAGCACTTTTTTTTTTTTTTTTACCAAAAATAAAGCTACAGAGGTTTGCTCCTTGTCTCTCTAGGCATGTACTCAGTTACGTAATTGCAATTAAACTCAGTAATATGAAAGAAATTCACTTTAAATATCTGCTCCAAACTTTTCCTCCAGTTCTACTCTACTACTAGCAATTTAGCTAAAGACTTAGCTAGCTGTACAGTGAGTACCTAACAGCTCTTTGCTGCTGTCATGAGTCTAAATGCAGTTTCGGGAAAACAGGACAAGTGTTGAGTTTTCTGTCGATGATATGTGAGATGTTTAGAGGTGGTACCTTCTCTGTATCTTTGGTCACATGCAGTGTGACTCTTTAGCTGCTGTGTTTTTCTGTGAGAGACTGGAGCCTGACTTTTGTGACTTTCCCCTTGGGCTCTAATAATGTAAATTCATAATTTGACACTACCTCCTCTTTTCTACCCTTCCCCCCTCCCTCCTTGTGTGTCTCTCCTTCCTTTTTCAGAGCTTACAGACAAATCATGGCTGAGGATGCCAAAGAAAGTCGGAGTGGAAGAAGTGAAGAGCACGTCACATCCATTCATTTCTCGCCTCCTGTCCTTCTCCTTTCCATCCGTCCATCCATTTATTTAGCCACCACTGCTGAATAACCACCTCCTCTTTCGCACTCACGATCCTCCTTGGTTTTTTGAGTGTATTATCTTGACTTGTCACTCCAGAGTGTATGATGTGTTGATTTATTGTCAAGTTGCGCCGGCACACCCCTACCGCTGCTGAAATAAATCCCAGTGATCTGGTGGTGATGAGACTGCAGGTTGTGTGTCTTTGTGTGTGTGTGTGTGTGTGTTGCAGTGGTGGATGACTGTCTCTTGTCATGGCACGCTAATAATGCTTCCACTACTGGAAATGGGGTCGTGTGCACCCTTCTGACAATGCTGTGCAGGCCCAGGGGCTTGATTGTGTGTCGTGCTCATGGTTTCATTAAGAGAGAGAGAGAGAGAGAGGGAAGGGAAAAGAAAGTGAAGGAAATGAGGGATAAATGAAGTGGACGACAGATGAATAGTGAAGTGTGCATTTATTAATACGTGTGTGTGTGTGTGCGTGTGTGTGTGTGTGTGTGTGTGTGTGTGTGTGTGTGTGTGTGTGCGCGTGTGTTTGTCTCTCTATAGTGAACCCGTGAACCCACGTGTCGTCACGTAAAGGTGCTTGCGTGAATGTGTGCATATGAGCAACACACTGGACAGGCCACATATTGTCCCTGCTAGCGGTGTTTCCATGGTGACAGCAGGGGTTGGTGCTAGCAGCAAGGTGTGGAGGAGCCTTCCAGATAACCCTGAAGGTCAGCACACAGAGCTACAGCTCACAGCACTTCTCTGTGTACATACGCACACACACATATATACACACAGGGAGAGGGTTAAGTGTGTGTGTGTGTGTGTGTGTGTGTGTGTGAGAGAGAGAGAAAGAGAGGAACTCACAGTTAAGATGCATTTCCACTTATATATGGACATGGTTGGCCACCCCCGGAACGACGGAGGCTTGTTATCGCATAAACACACAGACACACATGCATACATACACACATATTGCACTCGTACACATAATCACACAGCGGACACAGCGAGAATATTAATGGCCTTATAATATGCCCACATACTCGCCGTCTGGATATAAATCCACATTCACACAAGTGGCAGTCAATGTGAATGTAGTAGAGTGTATTCGTTAATGATAGCTGCGAGCGGTGATCTATTGATCACGGTTTCACTCCCACTTGCCACCATGGCATCGATCCGCACGTAACATGCACAGTGCCATTGAGCAATCCATACAATATATGCTGTATTATAGAAATCCAGTAAAGTGAAAGACAGAGACCAATGAAATGATAAAGAAATTGATTTAGGAGTCTGTGAATGTATGTGTGTGTGTGTCTGCCAGCCCAGTTCTGTGTGCAAGTCAGTGAACACCACCTACTACAAACTCTCCTCCTCACCAGGGATTAGGCAGCTCCAGCCCGACAGACCTGATGCACATATTACCTATATTAAAGCCAGGCCCGTATTAGAGGTTTTAGCCAGTGACTCTCATATCCCTCCTCTCTCCGTGACATTTCTTTACAAATACCAGCCTCTATTCACTCTGTTATTGCCTTCTCCCATTCAGCAATTCTCTGATTAAACAAGCTCCTGAAAAGCCCAGGCACTGCTATCTGCCATTTGGCTTTTATTAGAAACCCACCCCCCTTTAATTAAATTGGCTGAATTACAGAAATATCAGGGATATTTCACCAATATATCGGATAAGAGAGCACAATGGGTGAAAAAACTGGAAGACTGGGTTTATGAGATGTTTTCAATGTGGTTTGGTGACAAAATGAGATAAACACAATCTTGATGGAGAAGTGATGTTGGTCGTTTTTTATTTTATTTTATTTAAGGAAGCCGTGGTTTGTCCGATTTGAATGATTGTCATCATGAGGATGCGTCACGGCTGAATGTCCTTTTTTTTTTTTTTTTTTTATAGCATCTTCTAAGAAGTTGATTTATTTCTCACTCACTCTCTCCTTCTCCTCCAGCTCCATGTCAACCCTGCACCTTCGGTGCCATGCCTTTCTTTTCCCACCTTATTACTGTGAAAGGCATGGGATTGAGGTTGCCATGGTAACTGGCCCAGCTTTGATTGGGAGAGACAGCTGCATGGAGCGAGGTTAGAAGATGGCTGCTCACGCCTTTCAATGCGCCACTATTGATTTCCAGTCCTTGACGATTACGGGGCCCAGTTGACTACAGCGCATAATGTATATGCTTGTGTGTTTGTATGTGTATATATACTGTTAGATGGGATGTTGCTGTCACTGCAGCCACAGTAATTGTGTTGTTGGTTTTTTTTTGCCACCCTTTTAAGTGTTGATGTTTGTCTGAAAAACAATTCCTTGAGCTGATGCCGGATCTTTAACCTCTCAGCTATCGTGTAGCACGAGCTGGAGACTGAGTTAGACGATCAGCCACTTAGCCTAATCTAACGTTACATGTGTAAAGCAGCTCCGCAGCGTCTCTTTTGTTCGGCTCTGGTCTGCTGCTCTTCCTCATCCAGCTGAAGAAGTGTCAGTAAATGAGAGGTGGCGTCAAGAGTTCGACAAACTGCTGCCCTTTGTGAAAACTTAATGGGGATCAATTCAAGTAAAGCTAGACACTTGTAGAATTCATATGCAGTTGGGTAAAACGCTCAGACATGCAAACACCTGCTTCCTCCTGGAGTTTCCCCCCTGCTTCCTCCTGGAGTCCCCCCCCCCCCTTCCCTCAGCCAACTTGCCAATGTATGTGTGAGAAGTCGACAGTGAGCCTAATTGGAGTGTGTGGCTCCATCATTGACAGTCTCCATTCTGTTTCTGCACACACACACACACACACACACACACACTTGCGTGGAGCTCTCCAGCTAATTGAATAGTCTTTTATTAAACTGTGTTAATTTGAACTGGAACTGGCTGCTGGTGAATTGAATTAGACCCCCCGCTACAGTCACCAAACATACACATAAACACACCCAGCCCAGTGGGATGGATGGAGCCTCGGTGTGGAGGGAGGAAGAAGAGGAGGAAGCAGGAAAGTGACAGGTGAGTGTTTTTGAAGGAACTGTGTTAAAGAGTTAAAGGTCTGAGCTGCTGAATCGCTGCTTTTTCTTATGTAGTAGCGCTACACAGCTTTTTTACTAGTCCCTTGTTTGCTTGCAATGCACATGTGAGCAACACGATTCACATTCCTACCAATGGTTTCACACCAGTCCACTGATCTACAGGTGACAAGACGCAGCAGCCAGAGCACTTCACAGCCAGCTGAGGTGAGTTCTCAGATACTAATGTCTGCACACTGGGGTTAAAGCAGTTTAAAACAGCTCACATGCTCACATAGCAGTAATAAATGTTTTTTTTGTTTTGTTTTGTTTGGTTTTTTTATGGTTGTGCATGTTTGTGTTTGTGTGTTTAGTGAACCGAGCCCTTCATCTTGTGCTCCGAGTGGCTGACACAGTTATCTTGTTGATTTCATCAGCACTGGATCACATGTGGGTCAGTTGTTTGCCTTCCAGTCAATTCTATCTGCTACCACATACACTATCTACTACCACACACACACACACGCATTGCCCCAGTTTCCCCTCTGTCAATGCAGTACTGTTTTAATTTTCCGGCCACACCCCTCACTCAGTGAAGCCACCATAGGTGTTTTGTCTTTGACGACTGAAGGTAGAAAGGAAACCTGTTGCTCCACTTGGTGCAGCTGACAAAGAGAAAGCCTGGTGCATGTAAAAGAGACTCAGCGAAACACAAAGCTCAACATGTCTTTCTCATGACGCAGTGTCTTGTGGCTCTGTCTCTTGTTGGTGCTGCTGCTCGTTCACCCTGCAGGACAGATACTAAACACCTGCACCACAAATATCTGGCTCTTTCTGCTTATCTAATAAGTGTTAACTGTAGCTGAAACACAGAATTGATCTGGTATATCTGCAGTAATTTGAAGTCTTAAAATGTTTTTGCATCGAGTTTCTTTCTTTGATTATATGAAGTGAAAACGAGTCCCTATCAGTTAATCCTTGCTGTTAGCTGCACTGGGTATTCTGTCTCCATTTGACCCCCAGGGGAGAGCCATTTTCTGTTTCATCCAGAATCCACAGACAAAGACGGACGGAGAGAGAAAGAATACAAAGGGTGGTCGGACTTAAGAGAGATAACCAGGGGCCCTGAAGCAGCGGGGGACCTGACCCAAGTGTCGTCAGTGAAACTCAGGCTGTCACAGCACGTGATCCGAGGGTGGAGCAGTTCAAGAGCCCAACACTGTCATGGCTGGCACCAGTGGAGGAGGAGGAGGAGGAGGAGGAGGAGAAGGAGAGGAGCCTTGGAAGAAAGGAAACAAAAAGAAAAGCAGAAGGCTGAACAAACCCAATACGGAGAGCAAGGGAAGGGAACAAGGGAAAGAGGTCAAGGTTATCGCGGACAGAGTGTTTCATGTGGGAGCAGGGGGCAGACACAGAGAGACCGGGATTGGTGAAGTTGGGAAGGTATAGAAAAGAGAAGGAGAAGGAGAGATAGTCCACAGAGGCAGCTTAAAGACGATAGCTCCCTCCTTTCTGCTTTATTATATTACACTGGTGGATAAAAAGAATCTGACATCCTCTAAAGTCATTACAGCCCAGTAAGACTGGCTCAGAGGGCAATGCAGCTCCTTAACCCCTCTCAGCACATGCCTGGATGTGTGTGCATCTCTCAGAGGGTGATTGAATGAGAGAAAGGCTGTGCACGTGTGAAACACTGAGCACGGCCTGTTTGTGTGTGTGTGTATGGGTGCGCACACATTCACCAAACCAAAGTGGCACATCACTTAATCCTTCCCCAGTAACTAGGATAAGCCACCAGTCTTATCTTTACTCCAACCCCCCTCTTTCCATCCCTCACTCTTTCTTTCCTCGGGAAACTATTGTCCCTTTGCCCGTTATACCCTCTCCACAGCCCCCTCCCGCTCCCATTCTTATTATTACCCTCCTCTGCCCCAGACTTTAATGCCTCATTATTCTGTATTTAGGGCCTGGAATCTTCTCTTGCGCCGGCAGTAGGGGGAAAACATGGATTCTACATTTCTTCGCCTCTTTATTGCCAGGTTGTGCACAGTATTTGAGAGCAGCTTTTTTTGCGGACGGATTTTGCTGCCATCGACAATCATGCAGCCGGCTCCTGGCACGGTGTGATATTGTGATATTATGCCAGGAAGTGTTGCTACAGCGACCCTCGGGAAATGTAGCAACAGGTCTAAGAATATGGTGGCGTAAATGATCCTAACTTTGTCATTTGTTTCAATGCAGTGGGTTGATAACCACTTAAAAATTCAACGTCTAGCTGCAAGTCTCAAATATTTATGTTGTAGCCTCTCAGCTCAACTTCACCATTTTGTTTTAACCTCAACACTTTCCACATCAGTAGAGACAGAAAAAAAACAGCTCTTTAACAAACCCACTGTGTGCTGCCTGCTCAGCACCAAATAGCAGACATAAAATTAGCAATTAGCCGGTGCACATGGTGGAGAATTTAGCTGCTGAATAGCCAGATATTTCTCTCAGGAGGTGGTGAAGAGCAAAACAGAGCCAAAGGGAGGGAATATTGAGTTTATGTTCCCCAGGTGGAAATCACAAGGCGATACAGTATGTCAATGTTGTGTTTACAGCTCATTATGATGCACCCACTGGCTTAAAAACACAGTTACTGCTGCTTTAACGGTGACTTTTGAGAACAAGAGTGTTGAAATTTTGAAATCAAACCAACCAACAGCAATGCACCAACAAAACTCAACTGATATACATTATTGAAATTCAGGGAGTTACTTTGATTGCACAAAGAGACTATTGTGTTTTTACAGTGCACGAGTTGAACATTTTTCTTTTACTCCACGGACTAACTTTCTGAAGTTATTGTTGTCCTGCAAAAATGGTAGGAAATAATCAGCGCAATCAAAGGCCTTGAATATATCTTCTTTCTGCATGTGCCGCTCTGCTATCAACATCTAATTTCTGCCTGCTGCTTAAGATTTCTCTTTCTCTCAGTTTGTACAGTTCCTCGTTCTTGAGAGCTGGAGTTTGGAGAAATGATTTGGTATGTTATTACTGGCCTCATATTAAGGCCAGTGTGGTGCCCTTTTTTTTTTTTTTTTTTTTCCTTTAATTGCTCCAGCTCCTCTAAGTGAACACTTTGGAGAGCATGTTTGCTCCATGGATGGTTTACGATGGAGTTTTTTCAGATGCAAAGCAGCTGTGAATTGCAGGTGTTGCATAAAGCGTCGTCCGACCACATCTAACATCAAAAGTGGTTGTAGCTGTACCAAACTTGCCAAGAACAGGTCGACACATAGTGAGTCATACAGATGCAGATAACGTCACAGGCTCTCAAACGGTCGACTCGAAGGTTTTCACGGCTCGAAGCGTACTGTCACCTTAAGAGCATCCTGGTCCGGCAGCAGCTACACTTAGTATTTGACACATTTATAACACACACTCACTTTCCCCTCTTCATACTTCACCCTCTTTTCCCGTCACTCATGAACTCACACACAAACGTGATGTCAATAATGGTGGGGTGCTGTTTGTTTAATGATCCTATCTTCCCAGATAGACAGGTGCTATCAGCTCTGACTGTCACACAAAGAGAAGAGAGGCTGCACGAGTACAACTGGATCACACACACACACACTGCAAGCCCCTCTATCATGGCACCCTCCCTTAGACTTCCTGTGTCAACACAAGCTTTGATTAACTGGGGACAGGCACTAGCCTTTGTATCACTCGGACAAAAGCAGGGCTACATGGTGAATTTCTATGGTAAGATGCCACGCTGCAAGTTGCAGCAGTCAAATGATTTGATACAGACCGGCACAGCGTGAAAGCTCTAAAAAGAATATTTGATTTTAATACATCAAATTGTTTTCAATTTTCCTTTCAACCCCGCTGCTTTGTTTTCCTGCTCTTTGTTTGTGATTAAAAGCTTTTTTTTTTCTTTTTCTTTAAAACTCCATACGTGCTGACTCTCATCTCGTAACTTCAGCTGGGAATCATCTCAAGAGCATAAATTAAACGCAGCCAATTTCCTTCCCCCCACTGACTGTGATTTTACCTTAAATTTCCAATTAGCCGCCTTCACTTTAGCTATCAGTCACTCTCCAGAAAGGCTTTCTCTCGCCGCCACATGATGTGCATCAGCCACACTGTGATCAATTTAACTCTGATGATAGGCATGTGGGCTGTATCCATCAAACCTAGCTAGTTATGACAGCAAAGGGAAATTAATATTTAGCTGCTTTCTTGTGCTTTCATGAGACGTGATGTCAGTGAGTGCGCCTGAGTTTGTGGATTCTGTGTGTGTGCTCACACCCTGAAGGCAAAAAGAGTGTGTGTGTTTGTGCAGTAGTGGATAAGTGACAGGGTGAGGGACCTCTGAATGACGCCCTCTACCTCTTTACCTGCTGGCAGGGAGTCTGCCAGGTGAGAAGCTGGCCAGTGCCAACAGGGCAACTGAATGCCAATCAGCGGTGGCCTGGAGGTCATGAGTGATCAACTTTTGTTAGGAGAGGCGGATGATAAACTCTAGCGTGGACTCTTTGTTTTTAATGAGCTATGTGTGTGTAACTGCACATGAGAGTCATGCAGGGCCCAGGTTGACAAGGTTGCGGTGGAGGCAAGAGACAAGATTTTGACACATGTATGAGTGTGTGTGTGTGTGTGTGTGTGTGTGATCAGTGAAGCTTTGCTCTGCCTATAGATGGCAGCATTACACTCCTGCGTCCCAGTGTCACACCCTCCTCCCAACAACCATTTCATTGCAGCACTGCAAAGACTTTCTCTGTGACACTGTTGATCCCAGAAGGAAGATATTTTTTTCCCACTTCAGTTGGAGATCCACATAGACTGTGGCGACCCAGAACTGTGAGAGTTTGTTGCTCAAGGACGCTCAGGCAGGCCACCGACCGACTGTACCTGCTGTCATGAAGCTGCTGAGGACACAAGGTCATATTTTGACTTTGAGTTTAACTTGGTTTCATTAAAAACACATGAAAAGCTACCACATAAACCATTTTTTAAGATGCGGTGTTAAATCAGTTATTTATAGAGCTCTTTGAGTGATTTCTCCTTTAGTCAGTCCAAAAACATCCCTTCTGCACCGCCACCACAACCAGAAACCACTCCCAGACCAAAGGGCAACACCACACTGACCCGCCTCCACCACCACCACCACCACATATATACCCCCCAGCCATAGCTAATAAATGCAGCAGTCAACTCTCAGCAGAGGGCAGTAGCAGAAATACCACCACTGCTACCTGGAGGCTAAGTAGTTCAGAGTTAATCAGTTTTATTATGCATATCATTCATATCCTCGATAATCGATTAAACATGTGTTAGCAGCAGATATAGATGTGAAAACAAGAGGTACTGTTCTTTGAATTCTGACAGTCACATCGTGTATGAAGACACTAAAGCAGCTGAAACATGTTGGGTTTGTCAGAATCATTTTGCAAACGACCAATACATGTTTTTGTCATTATTTGTATCATGAACTGAATAACTTGTGTGCTGGACGATTTCAAGGATACAGTCACACACCACTGTGTCTGAAAAAGAAATGCTGCCGCAGATGACCTCTTCTGTCGTCGTGACATTTTCACAGTTTGGTTTGTGCAGGTTAAACAAACCAGACATAACGTTCGCTTCAGAGGTGCCTGTGAGACATGTTGTTATCTATGGACAGCTGTTTCCCTTCGTTTCTATGTGTCTATTGCTAATCTAAGCTAACCAGCTGGCTTCCACCTATATTTTCCTTATAGACACAGGAGTGGTATTGATCACCTCATCTCCTTCTCAGCAGGAAAGTAAAATGAGTGTGTGTGCGTGCAGTATCAGACCAGAGACCTTTTGACTGACTGGTGCACACGCCACACACAGCCCTGCGAAAACTGGGTCACACAATCAGTTGTACAGATGCCTCTACATACTGTTTACTATCACGACCCATGAAATTGATTCCTTTTATCTGTATGTTTGTGAGCTTTCTCGCTGCGTGACACAGGTTGCTCTCCCTCTTTCCCTTCGTGGCCTCGCCATACAGTAACCTGGTATGTCTGTGTTGTGCACGAGATACTCATTTCATGCTTCATTTGTCGCCTCACGAGCTCCGTTAATAAACAAGGCCCTTTGTTGCTGCTTTCTCTCTAACACCTCTGTGTGTGTGGGTGTTGTGTGTGTGTGTGTGTGTGTGTGTGTGTGTGTGTGTCAGACACCTTGTCCTCAACTTGTGGGATTAGGAGAGGCATCATGCTCATCGACATCATGCTGTCGTGTCGATAGCAGTGGAAAATAACGTCAAACTCATTACCAACTTCACCATCACCCATTTAGGGATTATGACTCCCTCCATCAACAAATCAGCAAATCTGATTGTTCTCGGATTGTGTGAAAATGGATTTGAGAATTGAAAACGGTGCAGTTTATGTGAATGTGATCACGGGGAAAAGTGTCAAACTGCCTTTTTTTTTTTTTTTGTTGGACAGACATAAAAAAAAACCATTACATAAGAATTGTCCAAGGGCAGAGTACATCTCCCATCTGTCCCAGAATGCGTTTGTGATGTGAGAGCAGCGCTAACACCTGAACTGCACAAACGGAGGCTGCATTTTTGACACTCGCTCCCTCTTCTCATAGAGGTTTACATCTTTCAAGGACCTCGGTGAGGCTGGTGCTGCAGTCAATTTTCTTTAAAAACAGGAGTCTGAGACACTTTGAGCACAAAGCACGAAGAGAACAGTTGAAATAACTGCAACTATAATAATGGCCTTGGTGATTTCCAGAGTTGTGTACACTTTTCTTTTTAAGCATAGCTTTCAAATTTGTTTAATAAACTAAAGCAGTCACATTCATGATGATGAAGAGGATATCACAGTAATTCATATTATTTTCACTTTGTGCTGTGCCCTCTATTAGAAAGCAGTTTCCTTGGAGCCGAACATTGAATTTTGAGTTTATTTTTTCCACTCAGACAGCATGAAGGAGTGTTTATATGTTGTGTTATTAAAAGGGAGAGAGCTGAGACAGTGACTAATCTATTTCCTTTCACACACAGCAGCCAGTAATCACTGTTCTATGGAGCTGCTCACTCATCCATCCATAATGTTATCAAGACACATTATCTGTGTGTGTTTTTGCTGTGTGCGCTTCTGTGAGTCCGTGGCCGAGTGTGATTTTTAGGGGCTTTGAAAGCAGGTGTTGAAAATGTTCGTGTGGACATTTTGGTGCACGCAAGAGTGCACGTCTGTGTTTCTCAGGATCTAAAATGTGCACGTGTGTGTGTGTGACTCTGTGTCACAGCTCTGTCCATGCTGGAGATCCAAATGCAACACGTTTTTCCCTGCAGCCCGTGGCTCGATCTCACATTGTCAACCAGCGGAGGTCATCCACTAATGTGTGAACATCAGCCTCTGTGCTCAGACCTGAGAGGCAGATGAAGCAGCTTCTGCTCGGACGAGGCCACAAAGACACAAACTACACACTGGTTTTTGCTGGATGTTGTGTTAGGTGCCACCTAGTTCGTTTTGTGCTACATGTTGGTATGAACATTTGCAGATGCACAAGCTTGTGGTCTGAATTTAATATTTGGATGTCGTGGTCAGTGTAATATCTTATAGTTAGGTTCAGAAAAGAAAGAAATAAACACATCTAATCTGGTGAGGCGTCGGCTCCTTTGACGCACATTTCACCACCAGTGATGTCTTTGGAGACTCTATATAAATTCTATTGATGCAAATTGATAGAATGATATTGAAAACATGTTGATCGATCGGATGATAAATAGAAAGATTGCATTCTCCACCTTTGTGAGTCATTATTTCCTTTATTTTCTGATTCACTGGTCCTGCCTGGCTGACATGTTTCAAAACTACCATAGATTTTCAGTTGTTATTTGCAGAGCTGAAATAAGAAAGTGTGTGTGTGTGTGTCTGTGTGTATAAACACGTTTAACAATATGCTGAGCTATTTTAGCAACGCTGAAATGTAACTGCAACTCTCACTGCAGGAGGGCGAGTCCTCAGTCATCTGCTCTCTATTGACTGTGTGTGTGTAGAGAAAGGATGAGTAGTGGTCAGGCACTGATCACCGTGAGAGTGTTAGGACCTCGACCCCAACGTGACCCCAGCTCTGTTTAACTGCCTTCAGCCTGCAACAACCTACACCTGTCATCACCCATTAAATAGTACGACCTGCTGCACCACAGGTGGTGTTCTCGTTCACTCTTTGACCCTCTTCGCCAACATATACGTACCATATAGAAGAGAAAGGCCCTGAATTTCCTCTGTTTTTGTTTTTGATCAGTGGCTGCATCTGTCAGGCAGAACACACTGTACAGACACTGTACACACACAGTACTGTACACAGACTAAGCTTTTTTTTATATTTTCTTGTTGACAAATAACATATCACTTATAAAGACATGATTATAAATACATGAAATTTTCATTTTAGGGTCATCCAACAGTTATTTCTAATCATTTATATGATGTTTAATGATGAGAATAATGTCTAATGTTAAATGATTTGTTTTGTCTGATCAACAGTCCAAAGACGTTCAGTTCACAATGAGTTTTTTTTAAAGCTCTATGAAGCAGCCTGCTGTCTACAGTGTAACTGCGTCCTATCCATCAGGTGTCAATAAGATGCTCACCAGTTCATACGAGTGTATAACTGTAGAAACACGTTTATATTGGCACCTGATTTGTGTTATGATGTGCGTAGTTGTGACAGGAAACTGTTTGTCTGATTAACGAGTTGCATATTTGTTTTATTTTTAATTGCATTTTGTGTGTGTGTGTGTGTATGTGTGTCAGCTTCACCCAAAAATAAGGACCTTGCCAGACGAGACATATTTCAAGCAGAGTGTCGCAGCAGGACTCAGGTCTTAGGTAAGGTGGAGAAATATTTGCGTGAATTGTGAGTCATATAGGACCGTTGTGTGAGTGTTTGTGGGGTTTTTTGTTGTTTTTCGTCTGTAGATCCTCTCTTGATATTGGAAGGCAGCCGGAGCGCCTTGACTCATTCAGTTCTCCCCGGGGAGTCCTCTCTGTCAGACTGCTGGGGAAATTGACCTGTGAGTAAAGCGGGCATTTTTGGGAATGGTTATTTATTGAACTGCTAGAGAGGAGACTTGATGATTCACTGACAGGTTCACTCACACACACACCTCCAGATGCACACACACATACAAATATAAATGTTCTTCTTGCAGTCTGAGGGAACTTTTATGAAAAGAAGTTGAAGAATCAAGGAAACTTCAACTGTCAAATGTGGCAGGGATCTTTTTTTATTTTTTGCTTTGCAGTCAAAAGCGTCCTCCCCCCAGCCCCCCATCCTTGTTTTTTCTCCTCTGTTTCTCTCTCTTCCTACTCTCTGACTCACACTGGAGCTCTCTGCAGGTACAATATGATCCCATCTCGTCACTATAACCGTTCCTCAGGTCTCTGTAATAAAATTTCACCACCTTTCTTTGATTTAACTTCATTTTGTTGCTGTCAGATAAAAAACATTGCATCGCTCTTCAGGAGATGAATACATGAAATACATTATTTGAGTTTGTGTCCGCTGGGCTTTGAAAGCAAAAGGGGCGGAAAATTTCTCCAAGCTACAGAAGACCAATTATGTCGGCTTTGTACTGCAGGTCTGAATCTTCAGCCACATCTCCAAATTTTCAGTGAATAATGAAGTGATAATGAAACGACAGTTTGGTCTGATTATCAGACTAAACTCTCATCCAACATGAAACATATCATCAGACTGGTTTTTACCCATCAGCGTTCAGTGGTTGTATTTATTTGTTTATTAGAGCAGTTGCTTATACATCAGCTGTTATAGAGCAATATTACATTAGCATATTAGCATTCATACTGAGAATCTAAGTTTGGTCTTCACTGACCCCTGAGGGAAATATCTGACTCTTTACCCAGTAAGCGCTCCTCTTTGCTTATCCCCAGCTCACTAAAATTTTGGGTGTCATTTGGAGCTTTGACTAGAAATGACAGGTAGATGATGTGGACTGAAAGTTGCAGCTGTAAAACCAAAATAATGAGCTGAAAGAAGCAAAAACAAACAAGTGACTCCAACACGATGAACAAAGAAACACAGAGATGCCTCGAGAGCATTTCATGATACCGTTCTTTGAGAAACACACAAACGCTCCCCACCCAGGCCAGCGGCCCAGCTGATCTGATGCTTAGCGACATGACCTTCACATCTTGCCCAGCACCATGGAAAGCCCCCGAGGTGCTCTCTCTCTCTTTCTCTCTCTCTCTCTCTCTCTCTCTCTCTCTCTCTCTCACACACACACACACACATCCCCCCACCATGCTTCTTATTTGGGGCTCTCCCTGCTCTGGTCTGGTACCTACTGTCACTTGCTATTCGAAGACAACACGTATAGGCACAGCTACCTCGCAACGCATGATGCAGCCGAGCATGAGTAAGCCTCACACAAATTCATATATACACGCTCAAGCATGCACCTCGATGACAAATATAGACGATGCACACAGGTTCAGAGAGCGAATATCTAGGACAGGCGGATCGGAGGAGGGTGCAGTCACATGTGTTGTCAGTTAAGTGGTGTTCACAGTGCGAGCGCTGTAAAGTTACAGTGTTGTCCAGAGGTGTTGGAGAATATATTTTGTGATGCCACCTCTCCTTCAGCACATCGTCACTGATCTGATGTAATTCAAAAGGACGTAGTGAGTTGGAGGCTCTGTAGGAGCCCCACCCTGATCTCAAGGGGGTGGTCATTGTCATAGGGTGTGTGGCTGTGTGTGTGTGTGTGTGTGTGTGTGTGTGTGAGAGTGCATCAGCTAACAGGCAGGGTTGTAATCATGCACCAAGCTGTCCTGTCCTGACATGAACTGGCCACTTACCGTCCTGAAGACACACTCACTCCGACAGCTTACATTATAATTCATGAAGTGGATGCTAGTGGCCTGCACGCTGACACACACACACACACACACACACACCATATATAACATTTGGTGCTTGTCGACACAGCAGAGAGGTTTTTGCTCTCTTCTCATCTCAGAGTTCACACAGCTACAAAGACGGCCCTGCAGCCTTCCTGTGTTACTGCTGCAGATTGTTTTCTTCACCACACGAGCAACATAATCAGACAATCTGCTCTGTTAGTGATGTGAAAGGCTCAGTCTCCAGTTGTATCTGTGGAGCAGACTGTAAAAACCTCTGACCGGGTGAATTATGAAGTAGGCCTACTTGCTTCTGCAGGACAGTTCCTTAATTGCAACACACCCAATTAATACAATCACATGGAGAGCTCACTTTTTAGCCACACTGGCAACATGGCTCCTTTGTTTGATGGTTTATTGTTTAGTCTTATACTCATGGTGCCCAGATGATGTTTTTCAGCCACAATCATGTGGTTTTGAATGAAATGTTTTGACATCTACAGGCTGGATTTGTGAAAATGTGTCCCCTGCAGGTTGAAGTGTCGTGACTTTGAGGGTCTTTGTGTCATGACTGGGTCAAAATGATCATTTTGACTTTACCATGCTGCTTAGTGCTAGTGTACCAATGTTAGCATGCATTTAACATGGAGAAACTAATACCTGATAAACATTAGAATATTTGACATTGTGAGTATGTTAGCATCCTGATGCTAGCTCAGTAGCTCAAAGCAACACTACATTGCAGCTTCTCTGCGGTGGCTGTAGATTGTAAATTAACCTTAGTGACAATGTTGTGTCTGTTTCAGGTGTCCAATGAGACAAAAGCAAAAAAACATTTACTGTGCAGCAGCTGCAGGCATACAAACGTATAGCAAAAATGATCCCAGTATGCTAACGTATGCTGGAGAGTGTGTATTTTATCCACATCAAACACAAGCTAAAGCTAGCTTTACTCAAGACCTGAGAGTCTGAGGGTTTTGTTCCACCTTTGCAGCAGACCTGATCTGTTCGTGGGAAAAGTTAGACGCTGTGTTGTTGCGGGCCGATGCCATGAGAATATCAGATTTGAGCCAAAATGGGTGCAAAAATAATCAGAGTTTCTTTCAGTATAAACGGAGCCTCACATGTAGAAGCCAGCACTGGTATGTGAGGTTTTCAGCAGGACAGGAACACAAACATATAACGTGTCAGCAGTGACAGAAACAATTTTAGAGGATTTCTGTTCATTTGGCCGCTCTCTGCTTCTCTGCCTTTCCCTGCACAGTCTGTGTTTTCTTTACAGACTGTGTGAGAAACAGGAATGTTGTACTGTCTGCGGGAAGGAGCCTGTGTTACAGACTGATGTAGCTCTGTGTGTGTGTGTGTGTGTGTGTGTGTGTGTGTGTTTTGCCTCACGGGGTGTGTTAGTTTGTGAAGGAAATATGGATATAATGTACAATTCTCCCAGTGACACATCTGCGTAAGGAAAGCCCAGATCAGATTCTCACAGACTCTTCTGTTTTTAGAGAAACTCGTTTGCATCATTGTCTGCGTTCCCTCTGGGTTTAGGAATCTGAGGTTTTAAATTGCGAAATCCAGCGTCCAAAAAGTTTAATTGCTCCACAGCTGCACTGAAAATACACTTTGTTTTTCCTTCCTCCACAGTGAGAATGAGGCCAGTGTGAGCAGATGATCTGAGCTCGTCCCTTGCTGGACGAGATACTTGGAGAGCTGGATAACGTCTGTGCTATGAATAGTCATCTCCAATCTGACCTCAAGTGACCCAGCACATTATGGTGTGTTGTACACACACACACACACACACACACACACAGGAGTTGAACTGAAAACATGGTCCGGTCAGTTCATCTGGACAGAGAGTCCAGAGAAGTGCTAGACATCGCCGGCGGGCTGAAGGAAACGGCATGTGTCTGTTTGTGTTTGTGTGTATGTGTGTGTGAGAGTTCTACGTGTGTCTGTCAGCCTGCCTGTCTAAGAGTTTGTGTGTCTGTGTGTGGGTGCGTTTGAAGGAGCCAGGCGTGACATGAATATGTGCTGTGAGCGAGTTCATGTTTTTTCTTTTTCTTTTAATGTTTCTTTTAATAACTTGGAGCTTGAGTTATAACATTTTCTTCAGCATCTTCATGAACATGCTGGTCATGGCAGGCAGATGATCACACACACACACACACACACTGTGAAAAAGCAGCAGATATGAAATCATAATCTCTGTGAAAATGTGGAAATGACAGTGTGGATTCAGTTTTGACCAGCTGTAATTATATTGGTCGTATTGAGCTTTTCTATGCAGTCTGGGCATTGTGACAAGTACAATATGGTAACACTGATGTCACTGTCTGATCACTCATGTTCAATGCCAGAATGTAGGTGTTATGTTAATGACTCAGCCGGGTATTTTGTTAGCTTCACTGCTAAAACATAGTATTTACAAAAATAAACAAGTTTAGTTTGAGAGGTTCTTAACAAATGAGAGACCAAACCTGCAAATTGGCGAAGCTTTTCTCTGTGATGCTTACAAGACATCAGTGTTGGTGGAAGGATCAGTCAAAGTCCTGCATGAAAACTCCCGCCTGATATTTTAAGTGTTAAAGTGCTGGTTTGCTGCCTCAGACTGATATGTTATTATATATGGCATCATTAGATGATTAATACTGAAGCGTCAGTGTGTAAGCAGCATGTTACTGTTGACGATGCTGGAGATGGAGCTGGTCTGACAGGGACACCAGATAAATATTTTAATGATTAATGAGAGAGGAAAGAGGGAAAAACAAAGTTGGGATTGACAAATATGTTTTTGTTTTTGTTTTTGGACTTTTTCTCTTAATCTGTGATTTTTGTAGAGATACTGGAAGCACTGGTTTAATCTTCAGTCTCCATGTAGTTAATGTTGTCCATCCATTCTTCATCATATTCATTTTCTTATGCATGAAGAGGTAGAAGATGGGAGTTTTAAAGTTGCATAAGATGAAATGTACCTGAGAATACAAGTATATGGGTATCTAGTTAGCTTCTACTGCTGCTGAGATACATTTTATAAACATATCAATTGATAGCAAACTGCTATGCTCTAATGGCTGAACATCTAACCATTAACGCTCCTGTAGGTCCAGTTATCTGTGATTATCTTGGTCCTGTCACATGATTACAAAGATACTGCATCTGTAAAGTCTTTTTTTTTTAATCCAAATTTTAGCATCATATCTGGTGTTGTCTTTTGTACAAACCCTGACAGACAGTTTTGAACACATCTTCAGTTGTGTCACTTAAAACATAATTTTCCACGTCACTGTTCCTCAGCACCAAAATCATCTGAACTGAGAGTGATGCCGTGGAGCCACAAATTGCTCGGAGGTCAAATTGTAACGATGTTGGCTGTGCAGCCTCATTGTGTGATCTGAATACCCTGACATACCAGAAATTCTCGTGGTAATGTGTCTAACAAGGATGTGAGATCTGTCCTATCTGAATTTAAGACACTTTTGAAGACCTTAGATTTACGCCTCCTCTCTACATGTAAAAAGACCAGGACCTCATTTACACCTGGTGTTAACATGTGATCTGTATCTTTATCCTCGTCAGTTTATATGACAGATCACACAGATCAGACAAGAGTCTCAGCGCTGCTCTGTGGGTCTCACCTCATTGTTCAAATTTTAAAAAGTCTATAAAGTTTGTGATTTTACCTGCTATAAATCAAGTAGTGCAGGTTTATCGGGTGCTGTCTCTAAATGCCACTGGTAGCAGTGAAACCTGCACTAGATATATGCTCATGCACTTTTTTCTTTGGCTGATCAGTGCACACATCTGTTCCCATCCACCTCACCTCATGCTATATATGACCTTGGCACTCAGTCAGTATAGGCTTTCAGGTTTGTATCTTCTGCGTTATTTATCTGATCACATGGGTGTTTGCTGTCTCCCGGGGATGAGAGGATCTTTGTCGATACATAACCAACATTGAAACTCTGTCTAACCACAAACTGTGCTCATCTTCTCTACGAGCACTTCTCCACTTCTCCCTTCCTCCTTCCTGTACAAGCTGTATTAAATGTAAAGCACAATATAAGGCATATGAGCGGTAGTGAAAATCTCTGTATGTGTCGTGTGCACTCAGGAGAAAGAGAGCAGCAGCTTGCGCTTGGAGACAGGTGCACTCATCTTCAAGACACTTCCCTCTCTCTAATATCTAAATCTGCATCTCTTCTCTTTGCCTCTCCTCTCTCTCTCCTTCTCTCTCTCTGCAGTGTTCAGGTGGGATGGTGACGAATCAGTTCAAGCAGGCGTCTTATTAGCCGAGTGCTAACAGGCAGCCTGTGTTCCCGTGGGGGCTGAATGCCGCTGAGTCATCCTGTAGGAGCTGAGCTGACCAGTACAGTGAGTCCTCAGTCTTCTCCCTATACCATGGCAGCTGGATGGCAAATACACTCACCTGCTCTTACTCAGGAGCCTCTGATTTGCTGGGTTCCAGTGGGAGTTTTACTGTGTAGGCGTGTGCAGGGCTCAGCGTGTGTGTGTGTGTGTGTGCGCAGAGAGGAATGATTTCACACGTAGCTGCCTGCTGCAGTCAACCACCAGCTCTCTGTCACCTGTGCAGCTCATTGAATGAGCAGCATGAGACCCAAACCATTGACAGATCCTCTCCGCAGCCTATCAGTCAGCCTCTTTAGTCCACATTACCTGATTACACTAACACTGAGTTTGAAATGTGTCATGCAGTAATGGATCACCATGGTGAAAGACCAATCACTGCGCTGTGGTTTTCCCATCAGTTACAACCTACCTCCTCATCCTGCAGTCATTTTATGAGTAGTTTGTTTTATATGGCAGCAGCCCATGTTTTTTTCTGCAGATTAAAATACTGCATATTTGACTTCTAGTTCTGTTAAGGGAACAGCGTCACATTTTTCTCACTAAAATTAGTTTTGCAGTTGTGTTGTTTCCTCTCTGTTTTGTGTTGGTGGTTGGTTTCACTTTTAAGCTTTTAAACATGTCAGAAGAACAAGCCTTGGGCCAACAGTTAATTTTGAACATTTCCAGCTGCTGAGCAGAGTCGTGACCCCTCACTAAAGACACAGCACATTCACAATGTAATGAACAATAACACACCATAGAGACAAATTGGAAATGGGATTTGAGATATTATTGCAAATCTGCCAGAAAGAACGAAATGCAATATGACATTCAGGCATGTTTTGGTCCCATTTCTCCTGATGATCTTTGAGATGTTTCTACACCTTGATTGGAGTCCTGTGCTAATTTCACTGGACTTGATGTAAAAGGCTCAGGCCTGTACATATAAGGCTGATGGTGTGCATCAGAACAAAAACCAAAACCATGAGGTGGAAGGAGCTCCCTGCTGAGCTCAGACAGGACTGTGCTGAGGAACAGGTCTGGGGAAAGCAACAAAATGTATTCCTGCTACAACAGAGCAGCTCCACAGTTCTTTAATGGAAAAAGTTTAGAGCAACTAGGACTTTACTCAGAGAATCAAACTATGGGGAGGAAGAGCCTGATGGTCACTCTGGCTGAGCTGCAGAGATCCTGCCGAGATGGGAGAAACTTCCATCCATCCATCCATCCATCCATCCATCTTCCATTCATCTCCTTGTCTGGTGTTCTCCAAACACAACGCTTGAAAATGAGGCCAAACAGTTCAGTCTTGCCTTCATCAGACCAGAGAATCTCATTTCTCACAGTCTGAGAGTCATTTTTTTCCTGCAAACTTTCACTGAGGAGAAGCGTCCGTATGGCCACTGTGCCATCAAGCCCAGATTGGTGGAGTGGGCGGCCAGTTCTCGGAAGAGTCCTAGTTGTTCCAAACTTCCTCCATGTAAGAATCACGGGGCCATTGTCCTCAGAGGAACAAGAAAAAAATCTTTCTGTTGCCTTCTTCAGATTGTTCCTCGACTCAGTCCTGTCTCTGCAGGCGGCTCCCTCCTGCTCGTGGCCTGATATTTGTCCTGATCTACATTGTCAGGTGTGAGACCTGCAGCAGACAGGTGTGTGCCTGTCCAGATCACGTCCCATCACTGACACAGAATGACCTTTGCTTGTTTGTTTTTGGCTTTTCAGAGGCTAAAGAAACAACCAGTATCACTCTAAATGCAATGAACCCAGAGGTTAGCATACAGTCAGAGTTAGGCTTAGGCTTAGGCTTAGTTAATGTGTCTTTTTCAGGAGGTTTCAACAAGCCAGACTCCTTCGGTCTGGGCAGGTTTCTCCACTGACTTCTTCTGCTACTGTAGCCAGAATTTCAAAGGGAGTTTATGTCTGACGTTCTCCTACATTCACTCTGACAAATGCTGCCAATTTCCCCCATACACTGAGAAAAGCACTTGTTTCCTCGACTGACAGAGCAGGTACTTTACAGTGTTAGTCTTGGGTTGTGCACACTGGACGGATCCGTTAACTCATCCGACAAACATCTATCAGTATCCCCCTTCCACACTATGAATGTTTTCATCCATTTACAAAAGGAGAATGACAGGGCATGGAGGAGAGAAATCGAGAGAGGTTGTGTGGGGTCAAACGTGCCCACTTTATGTCTGCGAGAGACAGAAGCAAAGCGAGGGATTACCGGACAGAGGGAGGGAAGGAGGGAAAGAAAGAAAGAAAGAACGAAAGAGCAAGTGAGAGTAACAGTAAACAGTCAAATGATCGATGAACGCCTGACGTGACTCAGCTCTCGGTTGCCGGCCAGCATTTCCATGACTGGCGAGCCGCCTGCACGACGAAGACAAACGACCCGGCAATGAAGGAAAATGAGGATTTTATCACCCATTTCCCTCTCACACTGTTGCTGGCCCACGCTCCCCAGATTGCTTGTGTGTGTGTGTGTGTGTGTGTGTGTGTGTTTTTCTGTGCTGGGAAGTTAACCAAATGTGCGTCCCGCTTTCCTGACAGGCTGGCTTATGGTTGTACGCTGGCCCAAGGGTGCAGTTTAGAGAAATCACTCACTCAGTCGGGGACTTGTGGAGAAATGCCCAAGGTCTGGAACATCTATATGTTACCTGTGATCCTGTGTGTGTGTATGCAAGAGAGTGTGTTTAAAAGGACATTTATCTCATCCTCAGATATAATTACACTGCCCCAGGGTGGAGGAGAGCTATCCAGCTCCCCCCTCCTTTTTCTCAAGCCCCCTGCCTCCCCGTCCCATCCCTCCTTCCTTCACCCTCCTTCTTTCTCTCTTACCTTTCTATCTTATCCAAGCTAAGAAAGCCGATCCGACTCTGCCATCTTCGGAAGTCATTATGGGATTAAATTATTCCCAGAGAACGGATCTCTTCCTCAGAGTCCAGTGGGACTGGGACCTGGGAATGGGGGGGCTCCCCTTGTTTGCCTCCCCACACAGAGCTCACTCCAGCTGGGGTAATCAACCCGCAGCACTCCTCTCCCCGCAGCCTGGAGCTCCACCTCGGGGGAAATCACTTCTCGCCTCTCCTCACTACATCCAAAATATTAATCTTCCCAAAATCTACTCAAAAAAATAAAATTACACGTATAAGATTCTGTCATGATTCAGGGGAGAGCTTATTACATTAGAAGGAGGATTATGAAAAATGTAGGTGATTCTTGTTTTAATCTTCGCCATGTAAAGTAATAGCTGCGGTTGCCGGAGCCGACGAACAAACTAGCACTTTTGTAATGATAATAACAGCGTTCCCACAGACCTGACAGGAATCCGCCGCCGGGGGGGAAGAAGTGTAATATCATCACTTCCTGTTTGCGAATCCCTCGCCCCCGTGGGCTGTTGGGTAATGACACCTGCCAACATGCCAACAACTCTCACTTACTCTCAGGGCAAGATTAACAGTTGAAAGCAAAACAGTTTGTTCTGAAGGGAGAAGCAGATTGAACAGGCTTTGGAGGGTTTGTAACGCTCCCCACCTCAACTCACCTGCAGTTTATCACACAATGCACAAACACATGTAAAGGTCTTTCAGCCCTCGCACAGCTGTGTGAATGACACACACACATGGCTGCTGCTGCTGCTACATTGCTGTACAGTGATAAATGTCACTAGAGGAAGCTCTGTATGATTTAGCTTTAAATAAAGGAGGGAAAAGGCACTGAAAGTTATTAATTAGTTGTGACACACAATGTGTCTGTTAATGGAATAGCTACAGGATTTCTCAGGCCACAAGGCAGCCTTTCATGAGCGTGCAGTATAGAGAAATCACGTTCAGTGGGGCCTTTCTGCTCTCTACTGTCTTCACAACTGTGCAGCTGTCTTCATCTTTGCTCGAGGGCATAATAACCATGTGTTGGTGCCACACACACACTCACATACCCCCATGCAGTGTTATCTTCAGAGTCACAAGTTAGTGTTTTTCTAAATTGGGCCATGTGGTAGCCTTCTGTTATAAAAAAGCCACACATATTTCAGTGCAGGCTGGGCATTTATCTAGCATAATGTGATTGTGCTGACGTGCTCTCGCTCTCTCAGTGGCGGCGGGTCAGGGTGGGCCACATGGTTTGGGGTCTGCCTCTCCCCTGGGCCCTGTTTTTACTCACAGCAGTGCTGGCCTTTGTTTGTTCAAATGTCGTCTGTCAGGGGAGCCAGGCTGATCACAAGTGACGACTCCTGGTTTAAGCGCTGCTTCTCTTCCTCTCTCTTTTCCTCCCTTTGATGTTGTCTTTATGTTGTTAGCTGCAATGTAACAGAGCATCAGGAAAAAACAACAAATTAATTCATGTGTCCTGCCATCTATAAGTTGTGATGTGCTTATGTCAGACATGAAAATGGAAGAATGCTGGTGAGGGTTGGTGCTGACTATGTGCAGCAACCTGGATCAGTGTAACGACAGGGTTTAACAGCATGAATATGTGTCTGCCACAGTCTTTTCTTTCTTCAAACTACTACTGGGAACATGGAGGATGTGACACTGCCCCTCAATATATTGTTTTGTTTGAATTAAGCTGACTAAACTACAAGTTAGTGCAGAATTGTTGTTTGGCTAAATATGACTAACATGTTATACGTGTCCAGCAGATATGAAGCCATTTGGAGGTTGGACAGTGTTTCTAGTCTATTCACTGTCTTTTTTTTTTTTCTTTAGGTCTGTTGTCTTCACCAGCAAATGTGGCATTTTGCATTAGCATAGCTTTTTCTTTATTAGTTGCTGTGTCTGAAAACAACACTAACTGGGATCTTAAATCAAAAACCTAAAGGGATAATTTTGGTTATTTGATGAGGGCTGGTGTGAGGTAAAGGCATGGTGATGGAGCTCTAGGGAACTACAGATAATTTTCTGTTGGTTTGTTGTGAATGTAAGAAATATTAAGTTACGTCTTTACTACAGGCCATGTATGTTTGGTGATGCAATATCAAACCACAGTGCAACACTCCTGCAAATGTTATTTTCTTTTAAGTTAAAAGAGTTATGTCTCAACAGCAGCAACAAATTCAGCTCTCAGCTTAAACACATGATGTGACCTCATGCCTCCGACAGCCTCTATACACACACAGCAGCTATTTATTTATAACACATCCTCCAGCGGCCTCGTATATAAACCTGTGTGTGTAAAGTCCATCTTTAATTTTCCTTTTCCCCCTTGGGCTCAGTTTTTCATCACTTCTATCCACATATAGGAGTTGGTCCTCCTCCCCAACCTCTCCTTTATCATTCTCTCTCCTCACCTTCCTCCACCTGACCCTGTGATACCTTTCCCTTCCTCCATCCCACATCCACTATACCATCTTGTCCCTCGTTCTTCTCTTCACTTTCTTTCCCCACTTTCTGTTATCTCCACCCGCCCTCTCTCCTGCAGGGAGCCTCCAAGCCCATCTCCAGAGTAATGGCTCATTCTGACCAAGTGTTACGACTCTTTCAACCACAAATGTCTCTTGAGTGACAGCCGGCAAGAAGAGAAAATGCCAGTTAGATTGCTGTTTAAGATTGGCTAGGGGAGACAGAGGAGCCAATCACTGCTGGCTGAGAGTTTAAATATTCCACCTAGATTTAGCTTTGGTGACAGCGCTGCAAGATGAGAGGCTACCCTCAACTTCTATAGCAATTTTCTTCCAGGGCAGAGGAAATTTGGCGCTTCAACTCCCAGCTGGAAAGAAGAGTAGGGATGTACTGCTCCTCAGGGAGGCCTCCAACGCATGACATATGAGGTTTATCCTGCAACTGTGCATTGCTGTAATGTCAGCTGTTTACTGTATCTAGACCCACGGATACTGACTCATCAGATTAAACATCTCCCCATCTTTCCTTCCCTCTGTCACTCTTCTCTTCTTCTCCTCTTCTCTCCCTCCTTCCCATCCCCCTCCCCTGCGCTCTGCTTTCCTCTGCTCGCCGCTGCGGTGGGTTCAGTTCTTGACAAGGCCCCACATCCTGCTAGTTGCTAAATGAATAATACATGCATGTTCTCACAGCGCTAGTAGACAGAGGGGGAGAGAGAGAGAGAGAGAAAAGAGGGAGAGACAAAGAGAGTGCATAAAAGATGCTGGTGTGTGTTTGTGCATGTGGGAACCAAGGACTGTTTGGTCTTGAAGCCCCTTATGGAAAGAACCAAAGCTGTCACAGAAGTTTAGATCCAAGTCTACATAGAGCATCGACCAGAGGAGACGTCTGCATTTGACAGGCTCACATCAGATCCCACTCTTCTGTTAGTCCTGCAGCTCAGATGGGAGCTAGAGGTTGTTGGTGCAATTCCCATGGGTATGAAAGACACAGCCCTTGGGAGAATGATCAAGAACGTGATCCTAGTTGGCTTTGGAGAGCTTCGATATCCAAGACTCACTTGCGCGTGTGTGTGTATATGTTTGTGTGTTAGTAATACAGCAGTTAGGTCTCACCATTTATTAAAGCTCCCTTTAACCCAGCTGAACGAGGGTTGCCCTACATTTTATCAGTTCCTCTCGTTCAGTTTTGACAGAGATCAAAGCGGTATGCCAGCAGCCAGCCGAGCATGCATGCATTATCAATCATGTCTGTGGCTTTTTGTTGTACAGGAAAAAAAATTGCAGAACAAAGATCAAAAGGAAAAGGTCATCAAAGGCAAAATCTTTTTTCAACATGCAGAGGGTAGATTTACACATACACAAAGGCAGGGGCACAAACAAACCCACTGTATTTTAGCTGCATGCACATGCACTGCTGTGGATTGGATTGGTGCGTATGTGCATGACAAAGAGAGAGAAGTGTGAACAAAAGCATTTTCTGCAATCTGTCCTCTGACCCTGAAATTAGACATGTGAAACAGTTCGCTGTATACTTCAGAGAGCTTGTTATTTCTCCTCACTCGCTCTCTCGCTCTCTCTCTCTTCTAAAGACAAGAAATTTCTGGTATAAGCATGACACGTTATCTCAAAGGACACATGCAGAGTCAAATGATTCGCCTCTCGCTCTGAACTATTTCCACTTTTATTAGGAAAAACAGAGCAAATGAATGGGAGCAGCAAGGGTCTCTGGGCTAAGTAAAGTTAGTGGAAAGCCACTGAGCTGGGCTTGTGTTTTTTTTTCTTTCCCGACTGCATCTGTGAAGTGAGTTTTTCAGGGTTGGGGAGACGGTGTTTAACCAGGAATGAAGTGCAGTCTCAGCTGTTTCCAGTGCTCCAGGTACAATGGAGGCTCCGGCACCTCAGACGGCAGGTTGCTGATTGATGCACCGTGACTTCACGCCTCTCTCACCGACAGGCAGCTCAGGAATCTGTCTGAGCAGCTCTGCACCAGACTCACACAAACATGCACAGACACCTTGTTTCTAGGCAGAATACCTGCGAGGGGCAGCCTCGCCATTGGCAGCGCCTTTAACCTTGACTCACGCTGCACATGACCTAGATGTACGACTGCCGTTTGTCTCTCTAACCCCACCCCCCCCCCCCCCCCCCCCCCCCACACACACACACACACACACACAACCCTCATACATTCTGTACCGTAACACCTTATGCTGTTATTCCCAATAGTAGTTTCCATTGAGAGCTAAAGAGAGAGTCTGATCCTTTTCCTGCTGCATCTTGTGAATGTGGAAAATTTCTTTTCGCATCATTTATTAGCATTTACTAATTCCAGAGACACTCCAGTGCCTCATCACTCTAGGAGGGGTCACCTTGTTTACTATGCTCCTCAGGTGAGAGCGGTTTTTATCATTTTGTCTCAGCATGCAATCAGTGGATAGACTGATCCAGGTCCAGGATGTGTCTCCTTGAGAGACATGTTGTGCGCTAGCTGGCTCGCTAAATGTTAGATACTGGTTTTAAAAGCTTCAGTTTGTTTCTGTTACGTCCTTTTAAAACCATTGTCGCTGTAATGAATCTGAGCTGAGCTGCTTTCTTCACCATAGAGAGAGCGCCACATTTTTAGAATCGTCTGTCAAGGTTTCAGGGATGAGGAATTTGATACTCAAAAGAAAATAATATGAACACTCTGGGGTAATTATAACATGCTTTTACGCACCACTGAAACGATCTTGATCTTATCTTTAACCACTGTAATCCAGGGCAAATATCAGACATTAGTTTTAAACATATTGTGCTTTACTCATTGATCTTTGATCTTACAATGACTACAATCCAGTGACTAAATGAGTTTTGACACTGACACAGTTATAAACATACAGAGGACATGAATGGACGGGGATTCTCCTGCAGGAGTGATTTGAAAAGTTTCAGTGGATGTTTTGATGCTTTTCCTACAAAGCGAGGTCATCGCTGGAGATCATCGTAACTGTCATGAAGATCTCAACTTTTCAGGACCAGTATATCAGGCCATAAATTTAATAGAGAGAGAGAGAGAGAAAAATAACAGCCTCTCCAGATAAAGATCACAAAATGCTCGGATGCTTTTGTGTAGTTAGTTTAACTGGCCTCTGTCTGTAGAGCAGCAGTGAATCATTGGTGAAAATCAGCAATTTCACATGGAATATTTTATTATTGTGTCTCGCTTTGAAGTTGAACATGTCATTGAGCTGCAGGGTAAACAGTCATTCAGCCATAGCATCAGTTTTCTCAAACACTTCTTTTAGATGATCAACACTTTTCTTCTGTGATTTTACAACTTGCTATTTCCTCCACCAGTGTTGCCTCTCATGATGAGAGAGAAGAAGATGTGTGTTAAGTGCATTAACTAACATAACGAAGATGTGAGTTTCAGTAGCATGTTATGAGGCTAGCAGATTTTGTGTTTGTTTGCAGCTCTATTAAAACACTGCTGCATAAGAACATGAATATACAGCACTTACCTTGATATGATGATGATGATGATATAACACATCTCTCATGTGTTTTATCGGTTGCATGTTCTCAGTTTGATGGAGACCAGGAAACAGCAGCGGGGGCGCTGAGAGTGTGAAGAAGACTGACAAGTTTGACCACCGGGACAAGGTCACACACACACAACACACACACACAAATGTAAGGCTTTATTTGTATATGAACTGGACCAAACTTTGTTTCCATAGCAACCACACTGGCAGCTTAAAGGCACTGTGTGTGTGTGTGTGTGTGTGTTTGTGTGCATGACATGCATAGCTGCCTTGGTGATGCGCTGTGCCTCCATACAATGTAGCCACAAGAAAAAACTGACAGGATCATTTCATCAGTGCTATTTGTGCATGGAAGGAGTTAAAGAGGAACTATGCAGGATTTTTAGCTTAACATTTTTACCTCAATTAAACAGCTTCAGGAGTAATTGTGATGGTTAAATAAATGACTTGTAACTTGTTACAGGGAGAATGGAGACTCTCTACCTTCCACGCAGCGTCTCTAGGTCAAAAACCAATCTTGCAAGATCAGCACCTTCGAGCCGGTGTCCCAGATATCGACTTGGCGGCACTGCAAGACAAATACGCCCCATAACCTATGACAGGTTTGTTTATGACAGATAAGACTACACAAATATACACGTCGTAATGCGTATGAGATAAAGAAGGTTATGCACTGCTCCATGGATTGCTTTCTCGCCGGCTTCGAGCAAAGTCCAAAGTTGTTCTAAAGTCTTTCTAGAAACATTTTTGGGGTCTCCAGTTTGACGGAAACACCTTGTATAAAAGTGGGAAATGATAAAACATTGGAGTAACGAATGTATTTTCACTCTGACACGTAATTTAAAGTGGACTGGAATCAAATTATTACCAAAGAAGCAGCCCTCATTTCAAAAACACAGACGACAATCTCATCTTCTTATCATCTCACCTTTTCGTGTGTAGCTACATCTGTGTGTGCGGCTGTGACCCCCTTATAGTGGGTTTAAAAGCATCAGAGGATGCACAGGAGAGACAGAAAGAAAGAGAAACCCTCCTGATTAACCAGAGGGTAGACAAGCTTAAAGCTGAGAGCAGATGCCACGGCACAACCTCACACGCTTCAGCTGGCACAGCAGCTCAGCACAAACACAAGTAGCATGACACAGTAGCATGTGAAGGCACACTGCCGCATGACAACCTGCTGCTATTAAATATGCTTCAGCACAAAGGAGGAGCGTGGCTGTAAACTCCATTCTGCCCTCTCTGCTGCATCCTGATTGCTCTGATTGCATCTACTGTGTTGTTTGATTCTCGTTCTCACCGCTCTAACCTGCAGTCTCTAATTTACCTTCCACATCCCAAGTGCCTCTTAATCGCTAGTTCTCTCGCTTTTTTCTCTCTTCTTTTCCCTCCCTCTCACTTTCTCTCTCGTCTCCTCGTCTGTCTGAGGATCCATTGAGGATTCACAACAATAGAGTTGCAGACTGGATTAAGCAATACAATGTCTGATGGAGGAGGTGTAGTGGGGAGAAATCAATGGGCAGATGTGATTTCCTAAGCCGCTAAACATCCTCTGACATGTCGACCAATTAGCCGTGTCAAATGGGGATATCTTCACTACGTTTACAAGGTCATTAGATAAGTACGTCCGTAACGCCGGAGCTTTCTGCACATGTATCTGAATGTGTGTACAGGTGTGTGTGTGTGTGTGTGTGTGTGTGCAAAGACAAAGGGAAGTATGAGATAGAAGCATTTAACAATAGAGTCAGTGTAGCCCCTTCGTCTTGATTACCTGTCTGCATTGCTTAATAACATTTGGGATTGCACAATTTGCAGCTTGTCACACTCATTGCAGTTGAATTCAGTTTAGAGAAATGAATCGAAAAGCAATTTTGCCATCATCATCATTCTGTTTCACACGGTGAGTAAATGCAGTTAGAGAAAGCTTTATTGGCTTTGTGCGCACACCTTTCAACACACCCACTGCTTTTCATTCCTCTTCTCTCAGCTGTCACAGGACGCTTGCTGAAGAAAATGAATGACAGAATGATGTCTTTTATTTTCTGTTTCAGATGAAAAACAACCGTGCGATGGCAAACAACAGCTCTGTGAAGTGTGCTCTGTGAGCTCTGGTGTTCTTAAGGGGGAAAGGATGCTGCTGTAGTTGGGAGATGTTCCAGGTGGGCTCATTTCTACATGTGTTTGTCTTCGGGAAAATCCACACATCCTTTATGCATAAGTAATATCAGCCTCATGCATTGTTCATTTGATCAGTTTTCAACCTCATGTTTTACTCCACTTAAAGCTGAGAGAGGCAGAAATTGTTTGGGGGTCAGTGGGTAAAAATTCAGAAATCACCTTTCAGCATGCACCATGTACAAGTCAGGGGTGGGAGTATGATCGGGCCCATTAAACCCAATTTGAGTCACACTGGTTCGGGCCAGGTTCGCTTGACATGAGGATGGGGGTGGCTTCCTCAAACAGTCTTCTTCGCACTGAGTTGTATAGCTCACTTGGTTCAGTTACATTCGGCGTGTCATTCCCCCTGTCACTCTCCCCATTTCCTGTCTCTCTTCAGCTGTCCTTTCAAATTAAAGGCATACAAGCCTGATCTTTGTATGAAGTCTAGGCTTCGTGCCCAAACCAGGCCCGAACCAGTGCGTCCTGTCGGGTTACTTGGGCTGGCCCAGCCCATTGTTACAGTAACGGGCCTCTGTGGACCCCGGGTTGGGGGAGTAACCCTAAAGCCAAAGACCCATGACTATCACAGTGCTGCTTATGTTGCATACAAGTATAAAGTGCATACATACATATGCCCATGAGGGGAGGGCAGAGCTGCAGGATGGTGGCTGTAGCCCCCCCGGTTTAATCTTCCAAAATTTCACTGCTGCCGGTTTTGGATAGTTGATCAGATTATGTATCTCCAAGTAAAACTTGTCATATGAAACCTGGAGGGCCACTAGTAGGAAAGAGGGAGGTGAAGGTGGATTATGGGGGCAGTTATTGCTGGCTATCGCCTCAAGCTGAGACATGTTGGCTGCAAATATGGAGCAGGGCCCTGATAAAATGACCATGGTAACACTTGGAAAAAAATCAGAGAGCAAATGGCAAAGAATAAGATTTTTTTTTAAAATGATTCTGTACCATCTGTAAATATTTCCAATCAGTCTGTCAGTGTGAACATTCACGTCTCGTGGAAATATTTTGTTTTTTTAGTTGCTAAATGCTCCGTTACGTTTGATCACCAGATTGTTGATAACTTGTCTGCTATATGGTGCCAGGCTGGAGGTGTAATGTGGGTTCATATGAAACTTTTTTTCTCTATACTGCAGCCTGTTGCTGTAAATGACGCAGACAAGTTCTAGGAGAGTGAATCAAAACAATTGCATGCTGTAAACCAAAACCATGAGCTGAAAGATGCTAAAACACTGTGGTGAACTGCAGATCAGGGTGTTGATTCTCTATGGCTGCATTCACTTTCACATTGTGCGAAATCATGTGATTCATTTACCTGTAAAAGAAATGACCTACTTTTAGTAAAATGTAAATGTTAAATAAGAGTTATATGTATAGTGGAGTCTAAATATGTGTTAAAACATAACATTTATGGTGTTACGCAGCTGTCAGAGGAGATGAAGCTTTAAAACTCAAATGACAGAAAGTGCTCTGAGTCATCATCCATCCACAGCCACATTTTTCTCCTTTCATTAGCTGTCACATCAGCTAATGAACTTTGATTAAGCTTCCTATTTTTACTGCATGTACATCTTTTTTTCTCCTCCATATGGCACCGAGCTGTACTGTATGTCATATTTGATGAAGTTGTGCAGAGACAGCATTAATTGTGGTCTGTGTTATATTGCAGAATGGCTGTTAGATCTAATGATCATCACCATGCTTGCGCTGTTCAAGTTATAGCTCATGGAGCTCGACTGCTTCTATATTAGTTTACATCAAACATCACACACCAGTCACATTCACTGGTCTTACCAAAGTTGCAGTATTTTATTTTTACTCTAGTGTTAAGTAATATTTGTGTTTGCGTATATCTGCCTCGTCTGGTCCATTGTTTTCCATGCAGTGTTGTCCAGATATTATTGCTGACAAATTTGTATATAAATTCTGTTTGGTTACATGCATTGAATCAGTAAGATGACCCTGTGTAGTCCATCAGCCTCAGAGGATTTCCCCCACTTTTATCATTCTGGCCTCAAGCATCACATCCTGTACGACCAATTCAACCAGGAAGTCATCAGGAAGCTGTCTGATGCCTTACAGCGACAGGTCACATTGTTTAGCATTTAAATAACTCCCTGTCCCTCCACCTCCTCCAGGAGGGGAAAAAATTGCACTGCCAGGCGCGTCTTAGCATCCTAGCATATCGTGTTGTTTTCCAGGTTTGAGCTGTGCTTGGCTGACTGAGTCCAGGACAGCTGTGAGTGAGGGCCACTCGCTGCTCTGTCAGGAGGCTGGAGACTGAAGCACTGAACTGAGGCCAGCCATCCTGCACTACTCCTACATGTCACCTTTTCGCTCTGTAATAGGTTTCCTGTATGGATGACAGCTTGGACTGAAAAGGAGAAAAGAATATATATAAGAGATATGCTGAAAAATGCTCAGGTAAACATGTTACATCAGGCCCTCGAGCACAATCCTACAGAAACCTCAAGGTCTTACCATGGAAATGATTATGTAAGCTCCCTTGTGTGGATTACATAAGAAACATTGAGTGTGACACTGTGTGACCCCCCCTCAGTTGAAGGAAAACAAGATCCTCCCAACCATAAAATGTTTTCATAAAATGTGTCATTTAAAGCTTGAGTAGCTGGCTGTGAGAAAAAGCTGCGCAAATGATGAGCGACTGTTTCAGACATTTCAGTTTTTCTTCTAATGCTGTGAACACAGCACAAAAAGCCTTTTGTGTTTTATATTCATTAACTCAAAAGTCACTACTCTTGTGCTCTTGTCAGACAGAAGTTATGCTCATGCAGTCTCTCATTCAGCACGTCACCGCTTGTTTATATGTCCAGAGCATCTATGAGTGATTTAATTTCTCTCCACTCTGCAGATTCACAAGCACAACTCTCGCTTAAAGTGAGAAATAAACCATAACCCACATAGAAAGGGAGGAGGCAGGATGGAGGAGACCTGTGGGTGAACTACAACCTTCATGGTGCCATGGTAACAAAGACATGTGGAGGTGAAGCTGTGTGTTTTTTGTTTTTTTTTGTCTGTAGCTCATATTGAAACATTATTCTGTGGGCACATTTAATATGAAACTGTTCTTTGCTGGGGGAGTTCACTCACATCACTATTGTTTTTCCTTTAAGCCTTTCCCCGGGAATCCAAGCCATCTTAGGTTACCTGAGAGAAAATCCACCCATAAGCAACAGAGCACATTTCTACAGTAATTCTCTGACCTTGGACTGTTCAACGGAGAGGCTGAAAAAAAAGAAAGACTTATTTATGCATCAAGAGCCAAATGCCAGAGCTACACAGCAGTGAACAGGACATCAACTTTTCACAAACCAGCACACGGACGTCTCTTATGTCTAATTTAGATCCTGAAACAAGCCTCCTGTGAAAAGACAATCAGTGTATGCTGTCTCACGAGCAGCTGTGGTCGGTTACTGTGCATTTCTTTAAAGGCATTACATGCATATGCACTGTGGTCTTTTGCTGCAGACCTTGCACATGCACAGCCTGTGTTTTAACAGACGTGCAGTCAGGATTTCCTGTGTAATGACTCCAGTTTTAAAGGAGGTCTGGCTGCCGTGCTGACATTTGTATTATCAGTCCTATGCTCATCTTCTTTCACTGTGGCTGATATTTATTGTGTTACAGCTGTTGTTGAGCTGTTTTCAAGGGGCCCACTATTTCTCTTGGCACCACAGATTAGAAATCACTTTTGCCTCTGTAGTTGTAAGTTGCCAAAAGGGGTGTAAAGCACATCCTGCATAAGCTGGCACTCTGTCCTGGAAGTCTTGCATACATACAAAGAGGCTTGTGTGCATAATTGAAATCTCCTGCCCATGTTTCCAAGGTTTTATGTTTTTCTTTCTTTCCCTCAGCCAGATGTGGAGTGATTTAAAATGTGACATGAAAGAAACATGTTTTTTTTTTTTTTTTTTTTTTTTTTTAGAAAATACTGTCAGATAAAAAACTGAACTGTTTAAACACTGATGAATATCTCTTCAGGTGACCTACAGTGTGTCGGCTGCTGCTGGAACTGCAAGTCTCAACAGGATCATCTCTTGGTGGCCTGTTTCTTAGTTTTTACCCCGAGGCCAGAGGGAAGTGAACAACGCTGTCTCTCTCTACATGGGATCTTTTGTCCCCTCCACCTTCTCAATAATTCAATGGAAAGAGGAGACATCAGCTCTGGTATAATTACTGTGTGAGGGTGACAAGCTCCTCTGTCAGGGGCAAGAAGGGGCCGAGCTTTGCTGTGCTGGAGGCAAGCTAGAAGACCCAGAAACACATACACAGTGTACGGTGACACTGTCAATGACAAAAGCTTCAGCTGCTGGGAGATGATGAAACTGCAGGTAATTTAGAGGAAAATCATTGTGACATCAGGCTCTGTTTTTGTTTTTTCACTTAGAACTAAACTCGGTGCTTAATCATTGCAAAGCAGCTCCAAAATGGCGATGGCATCTGAAAAATGACTCGTTAGACACAGGTGCAACATTTCAGTGATGAACAGGAATGTGTGTCTTGGGTTTTGGCATTGTTCTGCAACTTCTCAGTGGTCAAGGGGCAACATGATCCATCACTGTTAGGCAGAGAGTTGTGTGAGATCTGATTTCAGCTCTGGGCCCAGCTGAGATGACAGATCCTGTTAATATAACACCAGCCAAAACCCCAAACTTCCTGCTAAGTAAAACCCTCGGCATAAGCATACCTGCCAAGATATGACTAAAACTGTTACTGTCACCGAGACCTAAAACCTGGCATGGGCTCTGGCTTGGCGTAAGGCCTCAGTTTAAAATGAGCTAGACAAAGTAGGCAGTCAGAAGTAGATGTTTTGACACGCCGTCTCCCACAGGTACCCAGGAAAAAAGTCAGGACCAAAATGTATCAGGTCTGCTGCAGATTTTGGAAATCAGTGAGACGGCATCGTATCTGTCTCGGTCCTCATGATGTGAGAGGCTGAGCTCATCTAAGCTCAGCACTGATGATGAAATTGTTCATATGTGTCTGGAGGCACAATGAAAAGGGTCAAAGGATTCAAGGGCAAATTATATCCTGCTGTAAATTTGTCAAATTAAAGTAAAAAATAATTCTCACATTTAGCGTCTGCCTTGTGAAAACAGTAAACATGTGAAAGGAACACTCAGTTGTTCTCAAGATCAGTGACACAGTGCTTTTTGCTAACATGTGCATGCTAACACGCTCACAGAGACTGTGCTCTCACTGGTGCTACACATCATGTTTATCATGTTGTCCATTTTGATCCATGGATGTTAGGAGTGTCGGGGTTGTAGCTCCTGCTTTTTTTTTGTTTGTTTGTTTTTCTCTTTCCCCTTCTCATAAATGATTTGCACTGGTTTTCACTGAGGTGTGGTGAAGTGGTGTTGATGATGTTGAGATAACGTCACTGTGAGAGGCGGGTGCATCCCCTCTGGAGTCAATGAAGTGAAGAGACTTACCAGTGTGTGTGTGTCTGTGTGTGTGTCTGTGTGTGCTGGAGCTGGGTGGTAGCTGGAGTGAGTGCTACACTGAGGGCGCCAACTGAAGAGGAAAACAGCCGCACCTTACCCTCCTGAGAACCAGCCTCTTTTTACGACCGTCCATCCACCATCAACCTAATTGTTACTCCGGAGGCCGACCCACCTCCACACTACTTCTCCTTCACTTACACTCCAGGTTAGGACGTACACTTAAACCTCCCCTAGACCTGACTTGTCTGTAACAGTGCTAACATAACATTTGTTTATTGGTACTGAGCACAAAGTGTAGCTGAAGCTGAGGCTTTACTAAAACCTAAAATGTCTTCCTAGAAGTGGTGTTTAACAAAAGGTCATGGAATCACGAAAGTCAGTCAAGTTTCAGCCAGAGAAAAACTGTCCAACAGTTGTTGAACTGTCTCATAAAATATCCTCTAAAAACTGTCTTCAGTTCTGCAGCTGTGTTACAATTCTGGAGGAGCTGGACCCAAATGCAGACACAGACGTGGAGGCATGGTGGAATAAAGAAATGATTTACTAACTTAGAGGCAACACTGAGCACTAATGAAGGACAATGGGAGAACACTGATGGGGGAGAAACGAGACACAGGTTAGACACATGATGTAAGCACTTCAAAATGAAACAGGACATAAACATAACAATCTGACATCATGCACTATGAACAGAAATGTTTTACAGTATAACTGCATTTGTGACGTGTGGAGGTTTGCTCTCTGATCATGTTTTCAACCATATGCTGTAATATTGTGTCGAGCTCACACACTGTGCAGAATGGCAGCATTTCAGTTTAAACAGAGCTCAACTCTTAAAGGACATCTACAAAAACCCCAATGAGTTGTACAGCTAGAATCATCAAAGCTCTTCCCCCTTCTCTTTCCCCGTCCCTCCTGGTCGTCCTCCAGATCTCACGTTCGTGAAGCACAATTTTTTTTTTTTTTTTGCCCGTATCAAAAGAAAGTCACGACACAAGTTCCTGTAATTTTTGATCACAATGAAATGTGTCACGTTCACTCAAAAGGCTGGTGCTTGCCAGTCTCCCCACCATGCACAGCCCCAAGGCACACACATCAGAGCCAGCAAAGAAAGGCCACATTAAGTGTTTGATGGCGGCGGAGAGACGACACAAAGAAGCTGTTTGTAACTAATTAGGTTCTGTTCGCCTCACCTAGATTTTAATTATGATAGGAGGCTTCAAAAATTTCCACAAATACCTTGCTGGGTTATTTCAAGCTCCTTAAAAAAAAAGTTGGACAAGGGGAGGGAAATTATAGCTGCTAACTAGCTTAGCACAAAAGTAGCTTCCTGTTAGCCTGACTCAACACACTGCACCTAGAAAATTAATAGTGTTGTCTTTGAAGTGCAACGCCTTGCAAGGTGTGCTTCCTGGCTGCACAACATGCTTTTAATCACATTGTGCTCTTTGTACAATATCAAAGTCATACTAGCAATTATATACAGCGCAGAACATATGTCGCTAATTGACGCAGAAAAGCTGCATGGATCGGTGAACTTCTGTTCTCCACAGCAATTATACAGGAAAGTTTTTTGGCTGCAAAGATCTGAGGCGTTTTAAAATTTTACTCCAGACCTCAATCGTATGTGTCTGGAGGATAGATAGATATAGATAGAACTGAAAACAGTTTTCACTATTTTAGGGTGATCAAAAGCCTTTAAACCTGAGACTTGTGAGCACCTTGAGGAGTTTTGTAAGCAATTTGCAAATTGTCATCTCACCGGTCGTTTTCCTCCCAGTGTGACAGATCACAGCCCAGAGGAAAACATTCAGCGGCTGAGGAGCTCCAGTGCAGACAGGTGATTCACTTCTAATGGATGTTAATGTGGCGGACATGACTGGGAATATTCCCAGTGGTGTACACTTACAGTTAATTGATAATTGAGGTCTATGAAAAGATGCACATTAAATCATAGCCAACGAGCCTGCCTATAAGGTTGCAGCAATTTAAAGAACAAGTCTCCAGAGTGTCTTAAGGTTTCCCCACAACTGAAATACACTCTGAATGAATAATTAAGGTGGAAATATTCTGAACTCATATTGCCTTCCTTAAGACATTACACTTTCAAACATGTAACATATGCATAACTTTCAAGTGCATAAACGTTTTTAACCTCCGCCAACTCCCGGTTGCTCGATTCTCTAATGACTTGAGTTCTCCTTATGTTACTGTTTGATCGGTGCCTTTCCTAATGAGCCCATGTGTTGAGATGGGATACCATTCTGTGATTCACTTAAATGTGATGTTTTTACATAGTTAACACTAATTCTCTGCAACATGTTGCACATAAATAGATGTCTGATTCAATTCTCTGAGCCACCAGCCTGCGCCATACATATTTAACCTACAGTACAGGCTGCTCATGGAAGTGTTTGAATTTTTTACGTATTCATGGGAAGTTGTTTGTTCATATCGAAAGACATAAAAATACCACAACAGAGCATTCAGTACGTGCAATGTGAAGTGGGTGGTAGAAATCATCATGTTAATGCAAATATGTGTCATAATGCAGATGTACAGAAGATAGATACATATAATCATCATTAGAACAGACTGTTGTTGCATGGCACTGCATGATCATTGCAAAAATGAGTATTTTAACCAGTTGGAAGAGTGTAGAAGTGCCTCTCTCTATCAAGAGTCTATAAGTATTGTCAGATGAGCTGTGCATAGACTGTATACATTGCTTATATTTCTCTTTCTATTTGATGTCTGCATAATGTCACATCATGATGATTATCATGAGACTTGACATCGACAAAAAGGTTGTGTTGGCCTAAGACAAGAAAAACACCAGCAGACCTTTATCGGAAACACATTAATCATGACATTAGGTTTGATAATCAATGCTCCAAATTGTATAATGTCCAAAATAAGTAATGGAGCAAAGAATCAAGGGACAGTTTTGATTATTACACAACAATGGGATTCATGTTTCATCCATGCAGAGCCTGCTGTGTGCACATCCACATCCAGCCACATTTAGATCACAATCACAAAATTAGCTTGTATTTATTTCAGCACTTCAAATATCTTATCATAGTTTCCGCTTTAAAAAGCGAGAGTATTTTGACTGGGCTCTAGTTTCAAACAGGTATTTGAAGAAGTTTGTGTCTGTTCTTTATCTGGTGATGGTGGTGGTGGCGTGCACAGATGGCATGGTTTCATAATGACCATAGATCCTGAGAGCTGAGATGAGATCGGTGCGACTGTACAAACAGATCAGACAGGTTTAGCCAGATGATATCCTGTGACCGTGCTACCTAACAGTCAGCCATCTTGTTGTTAGCCAATTAATGGCTCATTACCTGTTTAGACAGAGCTGTGCCACCTCAGGTTACAAGGCCACCGAGCCTGCACTTCACTCGCTGACTCAAAATCTGATTAGTTTCACCTAATTGGCACGGATCAGATGTGTTTTTTTTTTCCCCTTTTGCTTTTAAGTTTGAAGGATACAGTTTCATGGGCAGTGACAGAGATACTATTTACTACTGGTGAGGAAGAAACACTGATCATCTTTCAAGCTTGGAGGGTTGTTGGTTTGTTTTGAGAGCTCATTAGTATTAGTTGGTATGTTATTGTTTTATTTTGTCTGGATTCACACATTAGTGATGTTTGTGATCATTTATACTGATCTCTGTGAGTACAGTCATCCAGACAGTGTGGATAGAAGAGCTGCAGAATCTGTGAGTGGGTCTGTTTGCCTTGCACACACATCCTTGCCGAGTTGTTTGGGTGTGTTTGCACAGAACTGTATGTACAGTATGTGTGTGTCTGCATGAATGCAGGTTCGTGTATTTTTTCTGTGTGTGTTTTCAAGGGCAACTGGGACTCTTTTCTCTCCATGATCAGTCAGTTCTCGTATCTCTCTGCTCACTTAAAATGTTTGTTCTTCTTGCCAAACACAGGTCCATTAATAGTGCATGAATTAAAAAAAGAGAGAGAAAGAAAGAAAAAAAAGCAAATAGAGAGCAAAACAGCAGCAAACCACCAAACTGCCGTGCGTAAATTTATTTAATATTCTCTGTGCTTTCAGCCCAAGCTGCTCGGCCCTGTGCACTGTCTAGTCACATCATGACAGCAAAGATTAATCTGGATCATTAAAAAAAAACATCACTGAGCATTGTATGCAAAACAACAGTTCACTGCACACTGCAGGTAGGAGTAAAGAAAGGGACAAGTGTTTTATTTAAGCATCTATACGGTGCAGTATCCTTATTATGATTCAACACTGTGCATGTATGTGGTGTGCTGGTTGTGGTTTGCTGTTTTTGGTCTGATGTGCTTCATATGACATGGAAATGTTCCCATGAGAACTTACAGTAAAAGGTCTGAAATGAAACTGGTTGGACACCAGCTCAGAGCTAATCAATGTGCCAGTGTTTAAGTACGAGATAGAGAATGGCTTTGTCCAGAGGCCTTTCACATGGTAAGTGAGGCTAATCTCTTAGTATTACTATGGCCAAACCAACCATTTCTAATGGCAGACAGTGGGCTTTTACAAACCATTGAAAGCCGGGTGGTGTGATAGACTCGGGGGAAATTTTCCGGCGAACGCTGAAATTCAGCTGCTCTTTTATTCATAGAACACACACACACACAATGTCTTTATCTTTCTCAATCAAAAACACACACTATAACTCCCTACATTTATGAAAAACACACACACACGCACTCACTCTCACACACAAAGTGCATGGGGCCAGGTGGTGTGGTTAGTGCCAGATCTTGCTCTCTGCTCTCCTGAGTGCAATTGGTAACCTGAGCTGCCTGTTTGAATAACTCAGTTATCCCAAAAGCTTCCTTGCTGCAGAGACATCATGGAACAGTGCCCAAAACTCACTTTGCACAAGCCTTTGATATTCACTGACTGTTGCCGATGAATATTGAAATCCGGCTTTCAAAGTCACTTTTGTTGTCCTGAGGTTGCATATAATAAGAAACGAGTATGAATTAAAATTGGCTGGAAAGCCTGGCGGGCGCAGCTTGTATCCAAAATCTGTCATCGGAGTGTCAGTCAGTGTAAGTTAGTCGGTGTGAATGTGTCAGCTGATGGGATGCGACAGGCAGGCCAGGGGCCTCCTCATTTAATTAGGAGCCCGCCTATGTTTGTTGAACTCACAACCAAACCCGTCTCTCATGGTATTTTCTATTTTAAACACAATTCACTGTCAATTTAGCCTGGCCTTTTTTCTGCTATAGATGTAGCCTGCAAGTGTTCAGTGTGCTGCACCACATCCTGGCTATAGGCCGTCCACTTACTATTAATGCCACTCAGTTGTCCTGACAATATTTGCTGTTGCCCTTTGACCTTTCCCACCACCGCTTCCTTGTTGTCTTCACACAATACTGCCTGTGTTTTTTCTTTTGCTGTTGTCCACCTCTTACATAACCGTGTCTGCCGTCCAGAGTCTGACTCAGAAAAACAAAACACGCTTTGAGATGTAATTTAATAACGATAACAAAATCACTTTTGTGATCACTTGTAGCTGTAAGCGTAGTAACACACTTTAACAAGACCTCTAACTTTGTCTTGTGTACACTTTTGACTTTTCGCCCTGAGGCAGGATGGAGACATCAAAGAATACGCTATTAGAAGAAATGTTCTGTTTACTGAACTGTAGTCGTGCACTTGCACTCTGTTATGCTGCTCTAATGTTTGTTGACACTCTGGCGACAGATTTTCCCAGTAAAATTAAATGATCACTTCTGGGAGTTTTTTTGTTTTTTTACAGTGAATGCGAGACTCCCGGGAGGCCTTTTAAACAGCATCAGGTGTTCTGTGTCAAAATGTGGCACTGCAGAAACATTGTTTGTGTATATGCAATGACCAAAATGACTTTTCCTGACCTTGTTTTTTGCCTCTTTCTCTCTTGCCTGTCAAGTAGTATTATAAAATATGACATGGCTAATGAGAGTTATCAGACTACAATACTGAGCTCTGGTATATTTGTTCCTAGTTTGACTAAGATGTATTTTTCTCCTCTTGTAAAATGATATCTATATATACTGTTGTTGTCTAACTGAATTATTGCCATTGTTTTATTTAATGTCTTTCTGTATGTGTAAAACCAATCAAAATAAAACACCCATTGCTCATTTACATTGTAAATGAGGGCTCTGCCTCAGTTAAATTGAAGATTGAATGAATGAAAGAGTGTGGCCAATGTGATTACTTGAAATGTGATTGTAATGTAAAGGCCCAATCAGTGCAAACAGCTGTAGATGTCTTTCGATTTATTCTGGACAATAATCATTTGTAGCTTTGTATTTTCAGTTGGAAAATGTTATGGTTGGTTTCAGCCATAACATTTTCCAACCTCATCATATTTCCTGCAAAGCTTTACATTCCTCTGTAAACACAACGTCACTTTCATGTGTTCGAGTCCATTATTGAATCAATATCAACTCTAAAAAACAGGAAAACTATTCAAGCTATGACATGACAAGTCATTTTCTCTGTATTTATCTCTGTCCCTGCACATGTTTCCTTTGTTTGTGCATTCATGTGGTTATTTTTCTGTTTTCTCTCATGGTGACTATCAGTATATTCTTGATGTTAATCTTTACTTATATATCGAGCTGCTGTAGTGATTCCTCTTGTTGCTTATGTGCAACATAAATGTAATGTAATGTAAAAAAGGACAGGCTCCCTCTCGTGTCGCTGTGACACCATGAATCAGCCCGCGGGCGCCCTCTATGGGCTCGATGTGGTCCAGCAGCACCAGCGCAGCAGCAGCAGCAGCAGCAGCACAGCGCCTCCTCCTCCCTCGCTCCCTCTCTCCCTCCTCCCTCCTCCTAGACCCGGAGCTGCATTCCTCCTCTCTCCATTCACACGCAGGGAGCTGCCGGAGAGAGAGCACCTCCACTCCGTGACCAGAGTGGAAATGTCCCCAAGTTTTGGAATTTAAAACCATGGCGAGGATATCGAGCCTCAGGATCACTTGAATCTGTAAGTACCGAGAAAAGTCCGCTTTCTTTACACTCTCCCGTGGCAGGAGCGAGGTTGTTGGCGTGTCTTTCCCCCCTTCTTCTTCTTCTCCTTCTTTTTGGTGGAGCCGGCTGAGAAATATTTTTGGTTACATTGTTTTTCCTTTCCGTTGCTCCGTGTGGTGAGTTTCTCGATGTGTATTTATCCCTTCCTGTGTCTCCTTCCCTCGCGCTTCTCCCCCCCGCGTGCCTCCTCCACTTTTCGGCGTCTTTTGCTTCCCACACGAGTTTGAGGAGCTTTCAGGCTCTAACCAAACCCGGTGGCGAGGGTAAAGCGGAGGCATGGAGGAGGTGAAGCGAAGCAGTCAGTTAGGTGTGTGTGTGTGTGTGTATGTGTGTGTGTGTGTGTGGCGTAGGCTTGTGTTGAATGCGTGCCCCGGTGTGACCAACCAGCCGGATTCACCCACACCAAACTCAAACTGCGGACACATTTGGGGCTTTTTTTTTTTTTAAAGCGTCCTAACTATAAAAACATGGAGGTTTCTTTTTGTTTGTCTTAATCACTCCCAGTTGGGCACCTGGTGTTTATTGTGTTTTTTGCAACTAAGCTGGGATTTGGTGCAGTGTGAGGTGAGTTTGTTGCTGAGCTGCAGTGAGAACAGACTTTTTTTTTTCCTACCGGGGGGAAGAGCGTCGTTTTGCGGTGATATGTGGAGTCTTGGTCGGGAAGAAGCTCCCGGCATGCGTGCTCGTCTGGCTCCGGGTGGCTGTTGCATTGCCTCGGAGGAGGAATGTCACCACCACCACCAGCAGCACCAGCAGCAGCACCACCATACATGCATACATAATTACAGGTATTCACGGAGCTGACACTCGCTGTCGCCTGGATAAATAGTCCGGGGAGGCTGCACGGCTCCAGATTAAAAACATGTGCTTCCATGCTTGTTAATTCCCCCTCATATTTGAACGGACCCTGCCCCTGGCTTTCTTTCTTAAATGGACCTCAGGGAGGAGTTGTGTTGGATTTCTCCTGGGGTGGTGGTGGTGGTGGTGGAGATAGGAGGGAGGGAGGGAGGCTGGGTGGTGCTGGTGGTGCTTGCTGCTTATTTTAAAAGAAATCGATTCCCTTATTAGCTTTGAAATAATTAGAAATTGTGTTGGTGTTGGTGTGAAAAGAGCGTTAATCTGCTAACGAATGAGAGGCAATTTGTAAGCTTTGTTATTCGACAGCAATTGAATTCCCCCATCTGAGCATTGGATGGAGTGGTGGTGATGGTGTGAGGGCTGCCTTCTTCTCCTCCCGTCTGTCTGTGGGTGTGTGTTGTGGTGGAGTGTGCATTGGTTGTCAAGCTATTGAAAATGCTCTCATTGCTCTATCGGATTCTCCTCACTTCTGTGTGTGAATTCATTTGGAGCCAATTTTAAACATGTATTCATGAATCATAGCAGATGAGCAGGAGCTTAGACATAATTTTAACCTTTTATGGAGGGAGGGGAGGGGGCAGTGGGGAGTGGGGCCAGACTATAGAGTGGAGCCTATGGTGTAAAATATAAAAAAGAAGCATTTATTATTCAAGTAGGAGTCCTCCACTGTATCTGCAGTGCTGTTTAGTCAGGTAATACAAACCTGCTCTTCTTTTTTTTTAAATGCTCATTTTCATCCACTTCAACGCCCCCTATAAGACACAGGCGTTATGTGACTAACGTGGTAACTCTTCATTATAAGTGACATGACCCAATTTTTTTTTTTTTTTTGCCTCAGTTCAGTCAAGCAGCAGCAGCTTCTTACTGACAGTTCAATGCAAAAACCTGGTATTCACATGTAAATGATGTGGGATTTGAACCATGACATGAGTGTTTGTTTAAGAGGTGGTGGTGCCCAGTCCTGGCTTCAAATCATTCAACCACAAGGCAGCCTGACATGTCACTGACCACACAACAGAAAAATAAGCTTTATGTTACATGAGTGTGTGTGTGACGGACAGTGAGTAGAGGTGTAGTAATGTAACCACATATAAGGACCATGTTCATTATAATGTTGTTTAGTCGGCACATTCCTGACATGACGAAATATTAGAGGAGGCTCCTGTGGGTGGGTGGGGGGTTGGGGGGGAATCTTAGAGCGATTGATAAGAATATTTAACAGATGTCCAAAAAATCATCTTATCTCACTGTCTTCTTATCTCACATGAGTCACAATGGAGCTTGTAATAGGGGAAAAATGTGCGAGAACCCATTTCGCCCTCATCATTATTATTATTTCATGGTGCCAGAAAGTTCCCAGTTTTTTTTTTCTTTTTTGCAAACATGTGACCTTGCATGGCTTTTTTTACATGAAAGCTGACAACCCAGCCAGAAAATTACAAGCAATTTGCCTCAATCTTTGCTCTAATTATGATACAGATCTGGCCCACAATAGACCAGCAGTGTCATGAATTTTGAAAGTCTCGCCCCTCCTGCCTGGTCTGTCTGCTGCTGCTGCCGCGAAGGGTGAATGTGTGATGTCCAAACTTTGGAATTTGAGCTGACATGTGCACTTTGCACCCCTCTGGTCCTGTCTTTGTGTGGCTCGGGCCCCCCGTCGCATTCCTCTGGACCTTTCGGTGAGCGGCATATTTAAGGTCTAATTAGATTGTAGATGGATGACAAAGCAGCAGGAGGAGGAGGAGCTGTGCTCAAGTGAGCGAGTGTCAGCGGCGCTGGAAGACTGGTCCTAGATGTTTAGTTTTTAGTGCATATGAAGGGTTCGAGGGAAACGAATTAAAGGTGGTGGTGGGGGGGGGTTTGAATGAAATCCCTTGAAGCACACATGGGATTTTCTCAGTCGGAGTGAAAAACTACTTCACTGGGTGACTGAAATTGTTTATATATGTGAACAGGCTTTCAGTGCATAACACAATTCTTCAGGGTATACTGTACTGTGATTCATTGCTTTCATGCAGTGAGCCGATATATGGACTGTGTTCACACTCGCTGTGTGCAGTGTGTGTGTGTGTGTGTGTGTGTGTGTGTGTGTGGCTTGACTGCAAAATCCAGCTCTTTTCCAGTTTCCCTGTCTGTTCGACATTTTAAAGCAGTGTGACAACCTCATCTTTCTGCGTTTCCTCTTCTCGCCTCTCTCTCTCTTCGCCGCCGTTCCTCCTGCCTCTAGACTGCCACTCAGCCCCCCCCCCCAATCCTCCACCCAATGCTGTCTGCGTCTACCTCACACCACCTTTCTCCACGTTTTTTTCCTCGCATCGTTTGCTCATCTGTCTCCGTCTTCCTCCCCTCTTCTCTGGGTCTCTTCCTCTTTCTAGAGAAGACCCCATGCACTTGTAGACCCCCTCCTCTCCTGTCGGTCTGTCTCCTTTCTTCAACCTGTCTTTCACCTGCTTCTACTACTAGTCGCCTTTTGCTGGGCAGTGTCTGTATGTTGCTGCTGCTCAGTGCAGGAGGAAGAATTTACTACTAGTGAAAGCGGATCCTCCCCTCCTAAACCGATGCAGGGGTTATGTCAGAGGGAGCTGGGTGTACCACGGCCTGAACTCCTTCCCCCAGACGTGATTGAGGGCTTCCTTGGCACGGCGGCGCTGTAATGCAATATATTCTTTCATATCATAGCTGGTGGAGATGGCGTGTTTTTATTACATAAGTTTTCATTTGTGTCAGTCTTGCTAAAGAGGTTAGCTGTGCTGCCGCTGCTCGGCTCCGAGTACTTTTCATTCAATCTGTGCTTCTGTCTCTTGCTGTTTTGTAACACCTCTGTTTATGCTTCCTCTGTGTTGAGTTTTTTTCCTTTTCCCTCTGTCGCATCCTCTTCTGTTTCCTCGTGTTGTCACCTCTTCGTCTCTTCCTGAACCCTGCCCCATCATCTCTCCCTGTTTTTGAGTGTTTTCACTTGGTCTCTCTGGGGTTTGTGAGGCGCCCTGAGGCGAGGAGCAACACAGCGGCAGCAGCAGCTATATTAAAACGCACTAAAGAGGGACCAGCAGCAGGGCTCTACCCGAAGGCCCTGCTGTTGTACACACACACACACACACACCCACAGCTCTCACGGTGCTAACACCTCTCCAGCCGACAAGCTTAATATGAAATAAACTCACTCGCCAATACCTGGCGGGCCTGTCTTGACTGACTGCTCAAATAGGAATGACCTCCATTTGGCCCGAATAAGAAGCTGGGATTGAGAGTCAGTGGGCGGTGTTGAACCGCAAAGTGCTGGTGCATTACGAATCATATCAAGAGGTGAGTTTGCAGGTGAGCCAGCAGCATAGACCCTCATCAGTGCCAATCAGAAGCGAATTTAAAGGCAGGCTGAGCTATCTGCAAGCTTCATCACACTCTTAAGAAGGAGGGTGCACTCAAGGCTGGCAGCTTTATTTTGGTCCCCCCAAAAAAACGCCCGGGTTGGGGAGGATGCATGAAGCGAGAGGCAGTGTGGAGAATGTGAAATGAAAGCGCGGCCTGTATTATCTGATGTCTTGACCTTCTTAAAAATAGATTCCTTGTTGCAACCCTGACTTCAGATGTCACCAAATAAATATGACCACTGTGGCGACAGAGCAGAAATTTCCCCGAGCCAGAAAATGGCCTTTTTCTTTTTCCCCTCCTTTGCACCAAGCAGCCTTAGTTTCTCAGTCTCCGTCGTGCTCATCCAAGTGAACTGTCTGCTATGTATAATTAATTTTCTCCTCTCTCCCAGTTTATTTTTATCGCCCACTTTTAACCATTCCTTCAAAGGACCCCTCCCCCGCTTCCGTCCTCCACAGTGCCTGCTGAAAGTGACAGCTGCTCGGGTACGGGGGATGCTTTTTGAAGCAGGCACTAAAAAGGCCACTCACTCAAGACGACTCGGAGCAGAAGAATCTCTGCCATTCTGACAGTATCAAAAACATGCCTGCTAATCTGGCTGCAAATTGAAAATAAGCTCCGCCGTAGCGCGCGTGTGTGCTGCCTGTTGGGGAACAGAATTTAACATGGTTTCCTTTTGTTCAAAGCGCTGTTGATTAGTTTGGTTGAAATGTAAAGCAGAGTGACGAGATTGACTCAAGTAGGGCGCCAAGAAATTCCTCCAGTTCACCATTTTGCAGGCACTTAATTTTATTGACGCCAGCGCTGCTCTGGATCTATTTTCTTTTAAAATCAAATTGACAATCTCATAATTGGTGGAATGGGCTCTTATCCAAACCAAAGAAACATTGTCACTGCTTGTGTTTGACCCCCCCCCCCCCCCACACACACACACACACACACACACACTCACACACTCAGCACTGAGATTGAGTTACAGACAAAGTGAAGATTCAGCCTGAAAGTCAGAAGATGCAGCATTGACCTCCGGTTCCACTTGTGACCTGGTGGCCTTGTGAAGAAATCCCACTGTCACATCCACATCCATGTGAGCACAGTCGCAGCATATGAGGTTTCCTCCCTGGCATGCTAACGCTCCTGTCAGCATTCTGTCCATCTCTCCTCAGACACTGACTCAGACCGGCTGCCCGGGTCCCTGATTTGCATGGACATTAAAAAAAGAAAAAAAAAAGTCTCTTGTTGCATTTCCTCCTGTGAGGAAGAGCAGGGGTCTGCTATCAACCAGGAAGTCACAGTTCCTTCCTGTGACATCAGACGACACCTTCACTTGTCACCTGTGTTATTGTCTAATTTTGTTGTTCTGATAGGATTGGTTGCACTGTTATACTTAGATTTACTGCAAAATATAGTCTCAGATCGTGACCAAATTAAATTTACCTTGAGGCCACAGGCAGCTGTTTAATGGCACACTGCAGTTCAGGCTCATTAGTGTCCTTTCATAAAGAAATAAAGAGTTTACTTGAACAAAAGGTGGTACAACTTCTCTTTTTTAATACAAACACCAGCTGGTTGTGGTTTATCCACATCCTGTTAATGACTGTGAGGAGTTTCTGAGCTCTGTTCATCTTTAGAGGCCTTTGTTTACTGTAAATTTGGGGGATTCGTGAGATGAATTCTGGTAGGAATGTTGGTTTAGTACTGATCACCCTGAAAATGTTGATGCCGTCACCCACACCCAGCTCCCGTCTTCCCATGTTTCCCAACTTCCACTGGTTCAGTGGGAAGCAGCAGATCTTTGGGTGGATCGTGTGTGTGTGTGTCTAGCCCGGCCTGTCAGTATCATCGGCGGGAAGTGTGTGTGTTGCTGATGCTGAGATAGTCTCAGTTTAGATGAGGCAGCCTACTGGTTGTTTACTGTGCTCGCTGGAGTCTGTCTGCCTCTTCAGGCATGTTTGGCTTGTTAATGAGAACCACTGTGCGGGAGAGGAGGCAGCGCACTGTGGGTGTGTGCCTGCGCATGTATTTGCATCGAGATAAGCAGCGCCATCGTCGGTGTGCATTTTGTTGATGTGCACACTGTATACGGGAGGATGGTATACAGGATGCTATCTGGGTGTGTGTGTGTGTGTGTGTGTGTGAGCATGGTGACTCCTCATGGTTAATGTAAGGTAACACTCTCCACTGTGGAGGAGACGAAACTGGGGAGAATTTACACAGGCTCATAGCCATTTATTGTTGTGATTAATGTTAATGGTGCAACAACTCATAATTGCTCACTTCTTTTTTTTCTCCCCTCTCTGCCACTTTATTCCTGTCTTCCATCCTTCATCCTCCCGTCTTCCACACACACACACCCTCCTGCTTTCTGTTGTATTTTCCAAGGGGAATCTTAAATAATTCAGGCGGTCTGTACTCCCCAGCCCTGTAAATAAGACTAATAGATGGCGGGCTTTTGAAGAGAGCCACTTGCCCAGGGAAAGCAGGGCCGTAGGCTACCCCATAAATCAGCTAGCTGCCTGTCTGGCCTCTTTACTGTGGCTGTGTTGAGGGCTCGCCAGCACCCCCCCCCCCCCCCCCCCCCCCCTTCCCATGTTAGCGGAAGGAAGGGCGACTCATTCAGGAGAGGTCAGCAGGATGGAGGTGTCGCCCCCCCAGGCGGTGGTGGACATTGAGAAGGTGTGAGAGTATGCGTGTAGGACACAGGTAGGATCACTACTCTCCCTCTCTTTACCCTCGAGTTGCGTTCTGGCTTGTTGTGTGTGCACACTCAGACGTGGACACGCGCATCATGGCTCATAAACCACAGGCTCTGATGTCAGCACCTGCCTGTGTGTTTACCAGATGGAGATAAGTGCTCTTTTATTCATTTTGTTTACCACTCATTTTTTCCCCTGAGTGCCTGGCTCGCTTTAGATGTGGGCTGGTGCTTCTGGCTAGTTTGGTATGTGTGTGTGTGCGCGTGTGTGCGTGTGTGGTGAGATCTCATATAGGCAGTCCTTACTTCACTGATAATCAGTCAATAAAGAGAAAAAAAAACCATTTTAGTTTTACAGAGGAACAGAAAGGGCAGTTAGCCTCCGTAAATCCACCAAGCGATCCCACTTCAGCTGCAAAGAGACGGGTAGATTTTTGAGTAGCTTTAGCCCTAAATCACTTTGGAGCACTTCCCAGCCTCTCACCTCCCCACGTTTAACTCTCAGTAGCCACTTTTCTTCAGTGGGGCCAAGTGGGACCTGTCAGGCTTTTTGGTCCAGCGTGAAACTTTTCTGGCAGTATTAGTTTATTCTAACCTGCAGCCCACATGACAAACGATCACTCTTTGTACCCAAAGAACCACAGAAATATTATTTTGACAAAGTCTGCAGCATAAATAACAGTGAAGTAGGAATATGGCGACTTACTCCCCCAACCATATTTATGTCCTCGTAACAAATTTTGAAGTTTGGGACTGGTATGCATTTTCTCTGGTCTTAACGGTGAAGCCAAATTCAAGTTGTCAAGTAACAAATGTAGTCTGAACCTCCCCTTAAGCGGCGTAGAATATCCTACACCTCCTCCCTCTCTTGCCTCCTTTTCTTTCCACGGTCTCTTTTGTCAGCTCCTTCCTTTTGTGCTCGTCTCAAAGGGTTAAAGAGGGAGAAGTGATGAGTAGCCCGCCGAGTCTGGCCTCCATTGTGTGTTGGCATTGTGCCACTGCATAGCATGTCGACCATAGACACATGTACAAGGGACTTTTCTCTATTCACCGGTGCTACAGTTACCCAGTAATTCTACCCTAACCTCTTGCAAATCAATGCAAATACTTTCCAAAGGTTTGTGAGGTTAACAGGCTAATGATAACACTGACATTTCATAGGCAGCCAAGTGCAAAAGTGCCCCCCTCCACCTCCTTGAAGGAGCTTTAAAGGCCTTGCTTTTGCATATCATTGCTTCACATTTGCTCCACAACCTCCTCACAGACGTGACTGAGCAGCTCGGGTGACCTTGTTCTAACATTGAACAACTTAACGACGAAAAAGTTTTGGGATGCTTCACAAAGATAAGTTGTTTTTCTTCAACTCCCTCAGTGGAAACATGTGCTCCAGGACCATAAAACTCGTTTCCCTCCCTTTCCTCCCTCACATAGCTTGTTAAGGGGAAAACCACTCGACGGCATGTGGTGAATAACATTGGTGGCTTCTCGGGCTAATTCTTCTAGCAGACCACGGTTACCTCCACGCTGTAACAACGTGAGTCTCGGGGGTGCTGTTTTAAGTCACCTCTCCCTCCTCGACCCCCTGCAGAGAGGAGGCAAGCAGAGCAGAGGCACTCTGGGAATAAGTACTCCAGGCCAGACAATAGTGGACCGCCGCGAAGGGGGTGGGGTGTTGATTGTAACCAGAAACAGAAGAGAGGCAGGAGGAGGGGGAGGGGGAGTAGGAGGACAGCTCCAGAATGGAAGGAGGGGTTGAATGGGGGAGGTCAAAGGTTAGACTGATCCCTACTTTAAAGGTGGAGTGGGGCCATGGAGGTTTTATTGCCAGGGCCCTCCTGTTGCTTTTTGCCCAGCTAGGGGTGAACCTCTGAGCTGCTACTGCATCATGACGATGGGGGCATTTAGGTGGGTGTGAGTACGGACCGCACATTGCTGTCCCATGACGGCTCTGGGTTGTGCTCAGTGACCTCTGACCTTGGCCTCCTCTCCCCTTACCAGGAGCTGTCACACAGGTCAGCGGTGTGCCAGCTCCCATGTGAAGAGAGACTGAGAGAGAGGGAAGGAAAGGAAGAAAGTCTTCAGGTGTTGCCGACCGCTTGTTTTTGACTGTTTCTGAGTTTGCCCCGGTGAGTCTGTTCTCTCAGCTCGTAGATTTTCTGGGGCAGATAAGGAGGCTGAGCATGTGATGAAGCAGCCAGCAAACATGGAGGAATGTGTCAGCGATACCATTCAGCTCTTGTCGGGCCACTGCATTCCAAACGAAATGGGGTGTGTAACTTGTGACTGGAGTGATGTGCTGATGCGTAACAGCGGGGAGGAGTTGCTTCCTTTCTCTCGCGGGCTGTCTCCTTTCTGCCTCACCAAGGTCCACCATTCCCTCAGATTCCATTGCATGTGCAGGAATGTGGCTGTCGAGTTGATTGGCCTGCCTCTCTCATTGTCACCACAGTGTGACCTCATTTGGCTCTTGAGATCAGTGTGACATGGCCCCTGGTGCTCCAGCAGGCCGTCTCTGCCTGCCCTCTGACACATGGTGCAAAGCGTCCGTCCAACTGCTGCTTGAATGTCGAGTGCAGCCTGAAAACAAAGGAATAAAACCAATGACTGATCGATGAAACATCTGAAAAGGTCACAATGCATATTTTAGAATCAGTTCTTAAGACTTTTTTGATGAGTCCTAAAGCATTTACTGTTTGTAAAACCTGGCACAAGCAGGGATAGGAATTGATAAGATTATACTGATACCAATATCATGATCAATTCAGTGACTCAGATGTGCGAAAGCGTAACCAGATATTTGCCCTGTGGTATCAGACGTACTTCTTGGTTTGGAATTAGCATGGCATGGCAGAAAGGCATTTCAGCCTTCCAGGTGTTTCCGCTCTTACCCGTACTGTCGTCATCTTTCTCTGTCAAACGAGGCCGAGCTTCGCATCATCTCTTCTTCTCTGCCTGGAACTCCCCTCGTTCCAATTTCAGGCAGCGCATCATCATTTCGCAATGGGGTAACTGTCAGAAAACGGTGCATCGATGTAAGGAATTGATAAGCTCGGAGGCACAACGCTGCAATGCTTTGGACAATTTAGAATAGGTTTCTCGGCCCCCCCACACCCCCTGTCGTCCCCAGGCACAAGCTGTTTTTAGCTCATTCAAGAGGCACACCTCATCCTGCCCTCGGCAATCAGTGCTGCAGTCAAACTTGGCCGCAGCACAGACACATTTTCAAAAAGTAGCCCGTCTCCCAGTCTGCTTGTAGCTGCATCAACATAAAAGCCTTGAGCATTTAGATTTTTTTTTTTTTTTGTTTTGAAAGGGTGGGATAGGAGGAATCTGAACAAAACGATGCTAGAGTTTGCACCTCGGCCAGAAACAGCTGAGGGAAAAAGATGGAGACAACAAGAGAAGTGAGGGAGGGAACTTGGCAGCGCCTGCTAACTCCGAACAGCAAAAAGGCAAGCTCGCTCCAAAGAATAACAATGTTGTTGTAGAGCGTGGCTCTTGTGTGCAAGGCAGGGCGGAGAAGAAAAAGAAGAAGAGAGAATATGGGGAAAGTAGGATGACAAAAAAACTCCGAGAAGCTGAGTCAAACTTTAATTAAGGACTGAATACAGCCCGGGAACAGCTGCTGGAGCTTGCGCCACCCCGCCATATACCGGCTTTACGGCTTTTTATTTGGAAGCCAAACAGATGTTACGAGGGGGTGGTGATTTTATTGGACGACAAAGTTTGGTTTCAGGGAAGAGGAGGAAATTAAACTCTCCCGCTCTTTAGACTATAGTGATTTCATGGAATTAGTGTTAAGGTCCGCTGATCACAGTCGTGATGACATTGTGACCCTGTGACTTTGTGTCAGCTAACCCCACAGTACAGCGTCATACAAGCAGCTCGGTCTCTGGTGAAGTTGCTCTCGAGCAGTTTCCTGACCCACCTGCACGGGAACATAAAATAGCGAGATAGATTGTTCTTCATGGTCTCTGCTCACTCACTCAGGTTAATAACACTGTCTCTAAATCCTAAACTCTCATTTATATTCATTGCTCTGAATAATGCCGCTTGCTGTTGGGCCAGACTATAAACCAGATCCACTGAATATTATTGCATTCTTCGTACTGACCAAATTTTTACCACATTTTCTGTATTCAGTGTAATTAAACTGACACAATAACAATCAGTAACATCTAACCCAACGTGTAACCAACCAACCAATGAGATCACAGTCTTGGCCAGAAGCAGAGAACTGTGTCAAACTATAATTATTGATGGCAAACACTGAAAGATCTGAGGTATGGAGGTGTTTATGGTGATTTTTACCTGCACTTGTTGGTTCAACACAAATGAAGTTCCCCTCAGATGAAGTTATTTTGAGTTTGAGTTGATTTTAGGCTTTTAGGTCACATCGTCTCGCCGTAGTCTGATTTTGGGCTTTGTGCTATTCTTGTCCTCGGTGGTCAGTGTTGAAGTATGCCAACTATGTCCACTTGAGCTCCCAGTGTGTGTGTGTGTGTACTTTCAGGTGCTATTTGCACAACAGTTTGCACTTTGTGAACATTTCACCCTCTTCCCACCTCTGGTCCAAACATCTGTCATGATCAGTGTGGAGAGAGATCCCGTTTGGTCGGCTGGATGTACTCGCTCACCTCTCTTATCAGTTTGCCCGTCTCTCTTGTTCTCTCCCTCTTTTCTCATTCTGTCACTCTCCTATGGAGGACATGATGAAAATGGCTGTTTAATCATGCAGAGAGGTCAACCAATCAAAGGGCCCGGGCCGGGTGATTTAAGGGCCCATTCAGAGCACAGCTGGAGGGAGAGGGGAAGGGGGGAGGGCGACAGTAGGAGAGAGACTGGTTGGGGTTTGATTGCTGTATGGAGCAGGTCACCTCTCATCCACTTACCACTGGTGTCGTTCTACTAATAATTGCCCCTGATAGATTGATGTATAGGCAAAGAGATGAATGAACAGCGAGTGAGCAGAGGGCGGGAAAGGCAGAGACGCACACATTAGCCGAACCGACCCGTCTGTGATGAGATTCATACACACACTTCAAACTCACATAACCTCATCAACAACAATATGTAACCCCATCCTCATGGGCCGCCTCCACTGCTCCACTCCTCCCTCACACACACACACATGTTGACTGCAGACAGGGCAGCTCTTACCTGAATATCAATGGGAGAAAATGACAGATGGTTTGTAGGAGCACAGGACGTAAAGACACACACAACACACAACACACAAAACAAAGGTCCTCTCCTCCTGTAGCTTTGTTACTGCTAAAGCTAAAGCTTATATAATATTGTGCACCTAATGATAATATTGTATTTCATTGTCATCACACCAGTTCTTCATGTGGTCACTGTATGAAAATCACTCCAACGGCTCTCCAAACCTCTCTTGAAGTATAAATAGAAATTGGATTTATAGCTGAGAGGGAACAAAATTGGTGTCATTTTCTAACACAGCAGGGACGTAGAAATGATCTATATATCTATACATAGGTATGATGACGTAGTTGTACGGTCGCTATAGTTGCTCTCTGTTCACCACTGAAAACCAAAGATGACTCTCTTCATCCTGAGCAGGTGATGAGGTATATGTCATGAAGCCACAGAGGATGTCACATCTTCTGCCATTAAAAGAACTTGGTGTGGGCAACTTGATGAGTCGTCCCTGTGTTGCTTTGCTCACTCACTCATTCACTCAGTCACTCAGTCACTCACTCATTCACTCACTCACTCACTCACTCACACTTGTATAAAATAACCCTTTGGAAATGTAAGTTTTATATCGCAAAGAAAGACGGAAGTGAGTCTGAACGGCTCCTGACAGTGGTATTGCCTGATCAACTTTATTGAGTCAACGGCATCGACTTCAGCTCCTGTTCACACGCCGCCCTGACATGGCAATTTTCCGCAAGGTTTTCTGGATGAGGCTAAGTGTTTGAAAGGAGTGTGTCACCCATGCCCTGTATTTTCTGCCTGACTGTCTCTCTTCAGTGTTTTCATCCTGTTTCCTTTACCTCTCTGTGTTCAACTCCCAGCAAGGCAGAGTGTGGGTTTTTTGCTGGGAAGCAGCCTCACAGCAGCTTTACTCTGTGAGTAATCACACAGACTTTTATTTATTTGACTGGTGCCAGTGCACTTAAATTAACAACCCACTAAGTGAATTTTTTTTCTTTTCTTTTTTGTGCATTGGATTCATTAGGTGTGCCCTGGCTGCTCCTGCTGATGGAGTTTTCAAACAGTTTTCATTTAATGGAGAACTAAAGTGACCACAAGGCCAGACAGTGTCATCACCGTTGACATAAGGTTGTGTGGCGGCTAAAGGTGCTTGAAATGTAGAAAAACTGACTTTTTTCCTCTGAATTTTTTGATCGTTGTGTTCGGTCTGAAACAGAAAAACTTGAGTTTACCCGAACAGAGAGGAACATATTTGGTATTTTTGACACATTCATTTTTCTTGAATAAGTGATAAGTGATTTTATAACATTTCATGAGTTGACAAAATTTTGTTCCACTTTTCTGTCAATCAGCCTGATTCACATTCCTCTTTTCCTAAGGATCCACGTCTGTATCAGAGCTGCAGAGCTCAGCCAGAGAGAGTGTGTTACTTTGTGCTGGCCGTGGCCCTGCTTGTGTTTCTGATACAGCAAGTGAGTTAGTATTTGTAGAGCACCACTCCAGCAGATAGCTGGCCTCTTGCTCTCTCTCTCTCTTATCCTCTCTCTCTCTCTCTCTCTCTCTCTCTCTCCCTCCCTCCCTCCACATCTCCCTGACCTTGCGTCGGCGTGTGCTGATGAGCACTGAGTGGATACACTCATAAGTGGTGTGTGTGCGCGCGTGTGAAACCGTGGGAGCTCCATTTGTTGTGTAAATGCAAGCCGCTAATTGACTGCCGGGCAGGCAGCCTCTCCTTCAGCGGCTGAACCCTGCCCTCCGCCGGGTCCCGGGGATCCTGCCAGGGGAATGTTTGCCCCCTCACACACACACTCACACACATACACATCCATGCACCCTCCACAGCACCCTCCCCTTTTCTCTCTGTTCCTCTGTTGGAGCAGGCCTGGCGCTGGGCCAAAGTGAGGATGGGCACGGCACAGGCCTCTCTGTTCTCTCTCTCTCTCTCTCTCCCTCACTGTCTGTCTCTGTGTCGAGCTCCTCCAGCTGAAAAGCTACATGGCATTTACTCATGATAACATGCTGTGCTTCTTGACACTCTTGATTCAATTTCTCATCTCATGAAACACATTTTTCTTGCACTAATGTCATGATTTTGAGATGGATTTCATTGCTATTGAAAAAAAACAACGAACAAACAGACCATGGGAAATGAATATTAAAAGTTATTGGCAATAATTACACATAAATAAAGTTACGGTCAGATGAAGTTACTGCCATGATGCCAACGACCAGGTTTTTCAGGCTGTAGCTCAGATAGGGCCCAGTTCAGTAGCCACAATAGCCATATCAGTGTTAGCCTCAGTGGTAAGCCCACATGAGGCAGTTAGCCCAACTGTTGTCTGGCTGCAAGCCCAGATCTCACACACTCTCTCAAACACACACACACAATGGTTTCTATGTAAGGCAAGCGCTACACCATGTGAGTGTTTCTGTCAGGAACAGAAACATGTTGATCCTCCACACAGGAAAAAAAAAAGAAAAAAGTTGATTGGCAGATACCACAACTCTGGACAATCAGCTAATATTTGGTACTTTCAGAGGAAATCTACGCCCAAGAAAATTTTGGAGAAACAATTGTTACAATCATCCAACAAGTGAGTCAGAGACATTTGTTCTTTTTCTTTTTTAAATCGGCTGGATCATCTTATGAAGTCTTTCTGAATATTCAAAATAAATTCCAGATGACATCTTGGCTTAAAATAGGAGGGGTGTGTGTCTCCTGGCGGTCTGCAGATGTCCTGAAAAACCTGCACTGAAACGCAGACGCCAGACCGGAGCGTTCACCAGAGGCACAGTGGTGGTTAGGAACTGTTTTTATTTTGTTTTTGTTATTTTAATGTGGAGAGTATTACAAAGGAATCACAGAAATGCAATCAAAATTTCAATGCATAGTTGGGAAAATACATGCGCGCACACACACACACACACACGGAGGTCCAGACCTCCCGTGCTCAAGTTTTCCCAGGGCAGTCCATTGTTCTGCAGAGGTAAACATCAGGGAGCACAGAGAGAGGAACAGACAAACAGTAAACTGACACACTCTCCCGTAACACTCTGTTTAGACTGCAAACACAAAGCAGCAAGTGTGTGTCTATGTGTGTGTGTATGTGTTTGTGTGTATGTAGCCAGCACCACAGTAAACTGTTGTCCTGAGAAACAGAAAGAAAAAGCGATATGGCAGCTTGCCGTTTTCTCCTCCGTTCACCTTCCCACGGTACGACACACCGTGTCGCTTCACATTCCTGGTCGTTCAGAAACGGCGGGAATGCAGCAGATTGGCAGCAATAACTGAGTGAAGCTGGTTCATGTAGGAAGCCATGGTGATATACCATCATGTTGAGCTTGTTGGACGTGACATTCACGTCAAGCTTCACACTGTTGGTTGGTGGTCGGCGTGAGGATGGTGCTTGACTTTGAAAACTGGTCCACTCTTAAATGTGAAGGACTTTCTTTTTAAATTTTATTTTAGGTGTTCGATGGCAGCGAATGAGACACAAAGAGACAAAAGCAAGGATTTAACATCAAGCTCACCACTTGCTCAGGAGAGACAACAACAATAGGATTAGCCGGCACGCTAAATAACTAAGGCCTGGGCCAAGCCTCTTATATTGTCACAAGGCCATTTTAATGCATCTTAATATGGACGCTCCTTATTCTAACAGTAAATGGTCTTAAAACTGAAATATGAAACAGAAACATATGTATGTCTCATTAGAGAAATTATGATTTTTTTTTTTTTTTTTTTTGCTGGAGGTGATTATGATTAAAGATAAATCCGTACTTATTTCCATTCATGCAGTTAAGAAGTGTCAGCGAGCCTGCAGCAAGTATCTCCAGAGTAACGCACCGAGTCGGTTGAGCTGCTAATTCCCAAAGTTGTCCAACGAGTCTGTTTCACTGCAGTTGGAGCAGAAGAACGGGAACATCCAGTATCCACAAGTGGGAACAAACAACAGAGTTAAGAAAGGGGGGGGGGGGGGGGGGGGGATTGATTCAGAGTTTCGCTGTCAAGGAAGTGTTTATCAGGCGCTCACCATTAAAAGCAAATGTATTTCCTGTTTTGATCCCTGCTGTAATCCCCACCTCTGCTCCACAATGCATTCACTGCCAATAAAGCTTATTGAATCATATTGACTGTGTGCGGAAGCAGGGAGGGAAGAGAGAGGGAGAGAAAATGACAGGGTGGCTGGAAAGTGGAACAAGGGAATGAAGTGCAGAAAAGAGGAAGTGAAACTGAAAGAAGCAGAAAAATGCAGAGTAAAACACAGAGTGAGGAGGAGGAGAAAGTAACAAGAGGCAAGGAAAGAGCAATTTGCCCCCCCCGCTCGCTGCACCAGCACTATTGCAGGCACACACTGGTGAATCTGAGTCAGCAATACTTGAACGGGGGCCCTCGCCTGTAGCCCCAGGGCCACTAGTAACACACATCCACAGACACGGTGTCAGGCCTGTCGCCCTATTCTCCTCAGCCCTGCAGCTCCAGCCCTAACTATAGCTGCTCAGCCAACCACTCTTAATTAGTAGCTGCTGCTGCTGCCGCCTGCCCTGCCCCGGCGCCACTGTGGTAAAGCCCCAGCCCCATGTCTGTGTGTGTGTGTGTGTTTGTGTTTACTCTGTGCATCGGCTGTAGTGTCGCTCCTGCAACATTTTTTGCAGTGTGTGTGTGTGCATCCCTTCTTTTGCCAACGCTGCAGGTGAAATGGGGGAAAAAACCTCCAGTAACGACTTCATCGTGCTGCGTTTGCTCAGCAGACAATGTGTTTCTGTGCATCGTATTGTGGCACCACATGATTAGCCTCTTATGTCTCTTTTTTAAACTCTCCGTCTTTCTTTCTCCCGTTGACGCCTGAGAGAGCCGCCGCTTTTAAGAGCTGCCATCACAGAGGAAAACTAAAAACGCTTTGGTAGTGCCACTTCCTGCAGATTGCTTTGAGTTAGCACATCGGAGGAGAATCGCCTCTGAAAGGATACGGAGACTCGCACAGACAGTCAGGGAAATCTATATTTCCACACTATTTCCAATGTTGTGGGAGCCGTTTGACGCGACGGTTACAGGAGATGAGTCCAGGATCCTGTTTCACTGTTGTTCTTGTGGAGGTTAATGTCTGTCGAGAGCCGGTTGTGTGCAAGTTAGTGTGCATATTTGTGTCTTTATTGCTTAAATGCTTGGCCATACTTCAGCGACCACAGGGATACACAGAGATAACACTGCAGACTCTACTCTCCCTCTCTCTCTCCCCAGCTCCTTTTTCATGTTCAAACTTCATACCCCCCCCCCCCGCTTCTCATCGCACCTTGTCATGTTCACGGTACGAGGCTGCAGTGAGGGTCTCGTCCAAGCCGTGGATCGGGCTGACACATTTCTCCCTGAGGACCCCCTCCCCCCTCCCCTCCCTTCCCCAGTACAAACACATAGCTGGAATAACTCTGTCAGCCAGCCACCACAGCCACTGGCCTGTTAATCAAGACCATACTCCAGAGAGAGAGAGAGAGACAGAGAGGACTAGCTTAGCTCAGCACAGGAAACACACACAGCTGGAAAACAGACAGTAGATGAAGTTTAACTAGCCCCACGTGCACGCTCTCCGTGCACTCACTTTCGGATCTGTTCCTGGAGGAGCACAGGGCCACGACCTCGGCAACACAGTGACCCAGATCGGAGGGCGATCGGAGGCTGGATCTAGGCCACACAGTCACGCTTGCTGGGTGGAACACCTCCAGCGTCGCCTGTCGCCATCCATTCACACACAACCACAACAGTCCATACATTGATGGATGACTCAGAAATCCATTGTGAAGTGAGAGATTTGGTCGCATGCTCAGCCGGGAGCTTGTAAAATAAATGTTCGCAGCGCCGCGCAGCAGTTGAGGCTTTCCAGGATTTCTCTCTTATTTGACATGATAACAGCTTTAAGAGGTTTTTGGTGGTGGTCAGAGCGGTTGTGGTCACCCTACATAATCTGTCGATCTCTTTTACTCCAATTCTCCACTTTTTTTTCCACCCCCCTCCTCCTTCTCCTCCTCCACCCCTTGTGAATCAGCTTACAGTGAAGCTTCATGTTCCAGTGTGCTTGTTAAGCCCCATATGTAGCTGCACGATATCCCGTCTTTAGTGACAGACTGACGCGTGTCAGTACCCAAAAATGAGATCAAAATAAAGACTCATGCTCTGAGCTTAAAACCGTCTGCATCTGCTTTTGCAAACGCAGCAGTTCACTGACCAGTGATTGTCTTCGAAAACCATGACGCTACCTCTGTTTCCCCTCCCTCTCTTCTGTCTTATCAGAAATTAATGACCTCCTTCATGAAGGCATTTAATTTTGGCCTGCATTTGTTCTGCGTACCGCTCAGGTCTGCAGGTTAGGGAGGAGGAATAATGTTCTTTTCACTTTTTGTTCTGCCAAGAGGGAGTTGTCTGCATTGGGAGTAGGAGTTTTATTTGCATTTAAGATGCAAATGTAGCCTTTTGGGTGAGCAGGAATGTGCCGGCGCTTTGTTTTGTCTCGGTTATTTATTAGGCTTTAGTATAATTGCCGCTCCGTGCTTCATGCAGACGCCACGAGGAGGAATAGATTCACTTGATTCTCTCCCTACGAAAGGTCAGGGACATATAGCAAGATGCATCCACCAATACACAGATTCACGATTCATGTGTCACTTCTCTTGGAAAATGTGCTTCCTCTTGGACGATTGAGCTGAAAACCTGCTGTGTTTGTGTGTGTGTCGGGGAGTCTCGCTGCTGAAATTCAAATGAAGCGTGCAGGTCGAGACTGTAGTGTTCCTCAAGAGGGAGAGAGGGAGAGAAGGAAGGAGGAGAGAGAGAGAGACGGTAATCTTCTGAGGACGTCTCTCTCTCTCTCTCCCCCCTTCCCTCTCTCTGCATGGGCATTGTAGGTAGAGGCCTGCGAGCACTACTCTGGTGACAGGTTCTTGTCATTGTGCGAGTCTTAACCTTTCCCCCCTTGTGAAATCACATGAGTTTTAACAAGCCAGAACAGATCATACGGGGCCATCCTTCAGCACATCAAGGGAAGGGTCAGCCGACCTGCAGAGGAAAAGTGGATTGCAGCGCCGGCGATGGAGACCGGCTTAGTGCTGAATCCCATTATCAAACAGCGTTTGTCAAATAATAGGTCAAGGCCCACTTGTACCAAAGACATATTAGGTTGTGGTTTAATTCCACAGCTTTGTCGAACTGATTTGCTCTGTGAAAGTGTGGAGAACAAAAGGTTGCTCATATTAAGTTCGACTGAAGGCCAAGCTCGATCTCTGGGAAAAAAACAAAACACTGATAACAAGCCTGACACAAACAAATATTGCTTTTACTCTGCTTTATGTTGGGACACAGTTGTTAACATCGGTATTGATTATATTTCTGCACTTTCGTAGTGACATTAACATGCTGACTTAGTCTCAACCATCGCAGGCACTTAAAAAAAATCAAACACTTCAATATTGCTACTGTGTCCGTCATTTACCACGATAAATTGCAGAAACTAAAAGCTCCCGTCATATATCCCAGCATTTCTTGCATCATTACAGATGCCATCGAACTCACTTTGAAGCCAAGAGATCTAGCTTGCATGAACACCCAAACAATGCACAATAATGGGCCTTGAACGCCTCGGCCATATTTTCAATCTGCTGCCGAAAGTGGCATTGAGTGGCTGAAATAAGCGAGGGGTTGGGGAGTTATGAGTGTCAGTCGGTCCCTGGGGAACCATACAACATGGCAGGTCATTTGCCTGGCCGGTATTGGTGTGATGTATTTGTACACTATGGCGAGGAGGAGGAGGAATGAGGCCGGCTGAGAGCGAACAGGGAGGGGTTTGGGAGCGAGGTGCTTGTTCAGCAGGATGGAGTACAATAGAAACAGAGGGGCGACTTAATCAGACTGGGGCAAATAACATTTAAACACATTTGAAGCCACGGGGAGTGGAGAATTTCTTATCTGCCAATGATAACGCCCCCCCCCCCCCCCGGCGAGGTTCTGTCTGTCATCCACAGCAATGTTCTGACCTGAGACTAAAATTGCTGGTTTTATTCATCTTCTCTGCAGGGTGCTCGCCATGTGGGGGCTTTGCACAGGGAAGTTTGTCTTCTTTGTGAATTCAGTTGTCAGAAAGTTGGCAAGCGTACAACAAGAAGTGCATGTGTGCAGCTCCGGGCCTGTAAGGATCCGGTGCAGCAGCAGCAGCAGCCGCCATCGTCCTCTATAAGCCGCCGCAGTTATGCGTGAGACTTGTTCGTATCTGGCTCGGTGTTGTGTTGTTGAGCAAGACGCTGATATATTTAGTCCCTCTTCTCTCCCGTCTTCTTCCCTCTCCTCCCCTCTTTGTCTCTGGCATTCCTCTCACTCACCACTCTTCCTCTCATCTTCCCCCGCTCCCACCAGTCTCTCCTTATCTCTCTTCCTCTGTGCTCACATTTCTGTCTTTCCAACACGTCTCCCTCTGTGTTTTTCTTTCGCTCCATGTCTGTTCTTATCCTCCCCCACGCTCTCATCCTCCTCCTCCTCCTCCCGAAAGCTCTACCTCAATCCAGGGTTCTGTTGCTGTAACGATACCGATGAGCTCTTTGGACACAGTCTTGGCTGTTTCCCATCTGCCTGTTTCTCCTGCGTTTTTTTTTCCCCTCATTCACTCAGTCCTCTCCCTCCCTCCATCGCTCGCTACATTTAGACACAGGAACGTCTAAGGTAAATTTAGACAAACACAAAGACTGTCGGACACCCACAGACTACGCACTGTGTACAGGAGTGCCAGCTTTATTAATTGTGCTGTCTGCCAAGTTGAAAGACACTCCTGGTAATATGACCTAATGAACGTGTGCTCCGGGTTGCTGTGTGTTTTGTCTCCTGTTGAGCCGCCCTGCTCCCTCCTCCTCCTCCTCCTCCTCCTCCTCCTCGTCTGCCCTGTGACTGACTCACAATGCCTGATGTTACTCGTCCTTCTGGACCGACCAGTATAGGCCCAACCCTTCCTTTTTGGGGAGGGCTCCAAGAATAGCCAGGCGCCTCTTGAACGGCTCCAGCTTTTCTGATCATGAAATGGACGCGTTGGACTGAAACGCTGGAATTTTACTTGGACTTCAGTCTGAAATGTTTCTGGCTTGAGGAGAACAAAGTTCTTCCAGTTCCAGCTTGTTAATCCAGAAAATCTGCTTTACAGATAGAGAGAACACTTAAATAGATGGAGATACACAGGGAAAACTCAGTGACAGTTGAGAGCACCAAACAGGTTGAAGTCCTTTACAGAATGATCCCCTGCTCCTCTTATTACAAGTCCATGTGGTGATAAATGCTCGACCATCGAAGCACTTTATTAAAACCCTTAAAAAATGTGGAATATTCCTTCTATGGCGGCGCTATAAAGAGTATTGTTTTGAAGCACATTGTCTAAGTTGAAGTGGGGTTGGCTGCAGTTATGTGACAGGCACTCAGTTGCCCACTAGCTGAGGGAAATAGGTTCCCTTTTAGCTAAACATGCACAGACTGCTCTCCTCTTATCTCGCTCCATTCCTCCTCGTTCCACCTCGCTGGCTATCTGAAAAAGTATCGTCAACTCCTCTCATCTCACCTTTCTATCTCTCCCTCTTTTCCCTCCATTTCCATCACCTCGCCTTTTCACCTGCACCATTTTCTCTCTGGTGTCTCCTCATCTCCACCCTGATTATTGCATCCTCTCTCTCACTTCATCTCCCTCTCTTTCACTCGGTTAAATTTTTCATTCTCTTCTCCAACCCATTGTCTCATTCTGATTTTTTTGGGGGAGACAATTTCACTTCGCAGACGTAGATAAATGTATATTTAAGTAGCCTTGTCGCTAGTTAAAGAGATAAAGTTGACAAAGTGAAACCTTAGAAGTGTCACTGCAGTGCCTGTTGTAGTTATGACTGTGAATAAGGTATTAATCACACACACCAGCCTTTGTCTCCAGCTCCGTCTGTGTTGCCGGCTCTATAGTGAGGCAGTGATGCATGGAGCACCGTGTGTTTTGCTTCACCAGGAATACAGTATGTGCTGACTATCAGGGACAAGACAGGAAATCGTCTGAGCTCAAGAGTCCCCATTCTCTTCCCCTGAATACCATGCATGTGCGCACACACACACACAGACACACACATGCACGCACACACTGGTGTCTGCTGGCTTGAATATTCACCGGCTTAAAACCGAGCTCCTGTGCTAAAAGCGGCCGGTATAGATGAGCTTCCTTTTGTTTCAGCTGCACAACGGCGCGACTGAAGATAATTGGCATTGGCCTCACATGACTCAGATGTAACAGCGCCATTTAAACCAAATGAATGCTCGTGTCCCACTGAGTTCCTGGATGTGACGATGTCTTTGTTTCGCGTTCATGCTGCCGCAAGATCTTCCCGGCGCATTGTGGCGAGTTTGACCATGTGGGTCAGTGTGTTTTTTGGGGGGAGCTCAATCGTCGGGTCAGTGCCACTTGATTTCCAAGCTCAGTCTACTTCTTTTCTTTGAGCTGAAATAATGCACAGCATGGTGAACCAGAGTAACCTACACATCAACAATGGGCCTGCTTGAAATGTAGCAGACCTACTGTCTGTCTCCGATCTAATATCTACCACATCTCACATGGATTATCGCATTGCTTTTCAACGGTTCCCATGTTGAGGAATTGAACCCACATTCCCAGCCAAGCGCAGACATCTGCATTAACCCTGATGTCTTGTGACCTATCTGTGGGAATAAATCAGCTAAACCCCATGTGACACAAGCCACACGCCTGTCTTAAAACATTTAGAGCATAGAATAAAACCATGCGGTCATAGCCAATGATATGGTTACTAATACGCATCCGGAAACAGTATGGGGCCTTAATGGACAGAGATGGATAAGGATGCTGTCCAGGTCAGTAGCTAACCAGCCCAGATACACAGTGTGTAGTCATTTAACGCGAGTGTGTCATTGTGCATTTTGCTCTTGTGTATAGCCATTACAACAAAGCAGGGCCGTCTATTTGTGTAAAAAATGGATGATGTAATGATTCAGTCCAGGGCGGAGGAGCAGATGGTCCGGTGTCTTGTCTGTTTCAATAAAAATATTAACTCAAGATCATATTGAATGTGATGCGGCACCAGAAGAGTTTGCAGCTGAGAAGATAGGAGTGAGATTAAGGCCTTGGACCCGTGTCAAGCCTTTGAAGTGGTCAGGTCTCATGTTGGTCCTGTTTTATGATGTAATCTCAACGGGGAAATCAAGGAAGCGTTTTGTGTTTCTCCAGAGATGAGATTCACATTCTTCCTGTCATCACAGTGAACCAGTGATCCCACAGATACGTCACCAGGCTGCACTTTGGACTTTCTCTTTGTGTTTCAGATTATCAGTTTGAGATGATAACAGCAGTTTTTAAAATGTTTTCTCATGAGCCGCACCTCGTGTAGCTGATGTGTTGTAACAGACGTCATGTTAAAAAGTCTCTGTGCAGGAAAAGCTGACCGCTGGTCTGGTGTTGGCAGTGCCCGCGCTCCACATGAGCTTCCTCTTGAAACATTAAGCCTGAAAAGGCGAGGCTACATTTATGGAGCCATTAAAATAAAAGGAGACAGTGATTCTTTTTAATGCCTTTCTCCTTGAAGCGACTCCTCTCCCACCCACCACCACTACTACCAACACCAGCAGCACCAGCAGCAGCAGCACTGTCCTCAAATCCTTCCAGAGGATTTATAATGGTGTGCCTGTTTTTACAACAATCAACACTGTCTGGGAAGTTTGCGTAGCACTAGCCCACTCCAACACTCTGGGTGTCAAGGGTCAATCAAGCTCATAAATGGAGGGTGTGAGGAAGAGAGCGGTGAAGGAGGGAGTTAAAACTGCGGACGCCAGCGTTGGGTAATAAGCTGTTTCGGGCAGAGCACACTGCATTCCTCTAAAGTGAACTCAGCAGGGAGAATATAAGCAACTGCTGTGGAGGAATGCACCAGCTTTGTTTTAACAGAGAGAACACAGAACACAGTCTGTGTATTCATGGATGATTACAGTAAATGAAAATACCTCATGTAACCTACATTTAATGACAGTTTGGAAGCTGTATCATCAGCACACGGCATAAAACAGAGAAATATTTAATCTGTCAGTTGATATTCTTTAATCATTCCTTCAGTTCATGTGTTTGAGTTCCACCTTAATCTGTCCACTGACTGAACATGTCTTCACCTGTGGTTTCGTTACATCAGCACCTGTACAACCAGCCTGGAAAGCTCCAACCACAGCCTGATTGGTGGTGTGAGTGACTGCTGGGGAAAACCACAACGCTGTCTGTGGTTGACCTTCATTGTGACTGGCATTGCTTGGTGTTGATGATTCAAGTCACGGGCGGGTGGCATGGTAAGATGCTGCTTTTGTGATTAGCAATAACACCATTAACACCATCCACAGGGCAGTGTCCTCAGATGCCTGCAGGTGTGGCTCTTGTTTTGTCTGTTTTGTTTTTCATGTTTTCATTGTTGGTTCTGTTGAATAGAAAGTTGCAGCTCGCAGCCTTCACACTGTAAGTAGTAGAGTGGTGACATGTTGAAGGGGCTGTGTTGTTTTTCTGTGGGCAGCTCATGGTGAAATTACACAGACCGTCAGTCATTAGGAATGTTCCTGAGGATCTGGCTCTGTCCTGACTGGGTGAGGTTTCCTCAAACATCCTCACTTGAAATATAAACTTAATCAATCCACAACAGGAATGTGAATTGTGAGTGATGTTCTCAATGTGGAGGTGTGTTCAGGTGCTTTACGACTTCACAACTTTGACCCTCTATGGTTGCTAAGTAGCAGGTTTGTCAACATAAAACAGCTGTCTAAACAAATGTGGATCCTTTTTTTAAAAAGAGATCGTCTTAATTTGGTAGCATCAAGCTTTATTTTGAAAGTAATTGCTGAGCAGTTTGACAATGATTAATGCTAAAATTTAGCGTAGCTGCACCACGACGACAGAAGTATCATTAAGCCGGTGAATGAATGCGCTTATGGCCATTATTCAACCACATTTATCTGACGCTTGCTAACATTAGCCATAAGCTGTGGGTCATACAAGTGAAGCTTCACTGAGCATTTTAAGAGTGAGCTCTGATGGCTGTCAGATAGATTGTGTCTTCTTTTTTTTGTATTGTCTCCAAAAGAAGACGAAACATGTCCTAGACATGTCCAGGTGTCGTTGTTAAATACACACATTTTGTTATAAATGTCTAAATAAAATACTTGAGTTTTGTTGGTTAATTTCAACTAAAAATACGAACTAATCCTGCCCCCTAGCAAAGTGGGGAACCACCTGCTGTTGAATGTCATCACCTCTTCTGATCCTGCAGCTTAACCGTTGTTCTCTTAAAACCATCTCAAACAGATACGGCATTAGCTTAATGCTACACACAATAGTACAAGCTCAGTCTGTTTCTGCCCCGGTGAGTCAGTGGTGAACGAGCTGCACCATAACTGTGTTAGGTTGTGACTCTTATCAGCCACACTCTGGCCTTGACCTACATATTGCCTATATGCCACCGTCACATACTCACACACACACATATATACACAGAGAGACAGACACAGGATTTGTCATGGAAAGAAAGACCCAGCCGCACAAACACAGTCGAGAGATTAAGAGTAAACCACTAATCTGACGGTGCCTGCATCAGTGTGTTTGTGTGTGTGTGTGTATTCCTTTCTGAAATGTGGGCAGGTTTTATGTGTTGCCTGGTTCAACAGTGTTTCAGTGTGTCCGTCTTAGCAGCTGGAATTAAGGCCTTTTTGTTTTTTTCTAGGAATTTTACCCCTGAGAGAGGAAGCAGGGAGGAGGAAACACGTTCCCATGCTCAATGTTTAGTTTGCCGTGATCAACATAAACATGGCGCTTGAGCAATTTGTATTTTATTTGGGTTCATGCACCGCTCTCAGCATTGGAGGAGGAGCACACGGCGGAGGAGATGCACAGACAGACAGACATGAGAGACGTTTGGCAAAACTGAGAGAGAGAAACAGAGCGAGAGAGAGAGGATTGGGGGGGTTGGGGGGTGGAGATAGGAAGATGGAGATGGAGAATACAGTCTGTCTGCTCTTCTGCTGTTATTGTAATGACAGGGGCTGCATGCCTGGGAGACACCCCGGGGTGCTCAGCCCTGTTTTCACCAGTCAAATGTGACACAGTGTTCATAAACTGTTGAGAGCGGCGAGGTGGCGTTCGTAATCCAGCCAGTGTTCAGAGCGCTCAGACACGATTACTGCCTGATGCAGACTTCTAGCACAATGCAAGTTTTACAGGGAGAAATGAGGTCTGAAGGATAAAACAGGATGCAAACACACATACACACACACATACACCTGTCATGTAGAATACCTTACACACACAAATATGCAGTGGTATGTATTTGTTTGATGAGGTGATGAATTCCTGCTGTAGGTTTGTCCGCTGCACATTCCCCCTGCATTCCAGCTCGCTGCAAACTTAGTGTAAGATCATCAGCGGTCAGGTTCAGAGAGGGGGTATTAATGTTACACACACATGCACGCACACACACATGCACACAGTAGTTGACATCCTCCTCCTTCCTCTGCCTCACATTTGACAAATGCAGGCAGAGCAGGGACAACTGTGCACAGTAGCCTCTGAGCACATATGCACATATTTATATGACCAACCACTACTACACACACACACACACACACACACACACACACACACACACACACAACCCATGCACATACTCACACTCTCTCCTTACCACAGAAACTTGCGCACCACTGTGTCTTAAGCAGCGTCTGTTGGCGTATAATCCCATTTACCTCTGAAAACACAAGAGTGTGAGTGTCTTTATTGTCATATGAATTTGTGTGATGTAGTGCCCACAGTCTGTCTGCTGTCTCACAGTGGCAGCTGTCACACACACACACACACACACACACACACACACACACACACACACACACTGTTCCCTTCACAACACACTGAGTGTCAGAGCAGCATTGTCCTTGCTCTTACTGCCACTCCAGCACTTGAATGTGTGAGTAGATCGTCTGGTCGTTTTCCTCCTCGTCCTTGAGCCGGCGACAGATTCAAGCCTGGGAAACAACAGTTTTGGAGGACATCAAAATAGGCGTCATCAGAGTGAGACAGATTAGTGATCCGACCAACAAAAAAAGCCTGTGGTGTTAAGTCTTTAAGTCTGTTTTTCACGGCTTTAATAATTGTTTATGATTATGTGTCGTCCGACCCCGCAGCTCATGATGCTCTCTCAAGAACATTTTAACAATCTAGATGTTCCATTATTGCATGAAGCAGAGCTGAGCAGCTTGTAAAGCCACCACTGTAAAGTATTTATTCTTGGCTAACGTACTTGGACAAAATTAATATAGAAGGACCTCAGGACAACGTTTGAGGCCCGTGTCTTTTACTCTGTGGCTTTGCCTCGTCGTCTTCCTGTCAAGGGTAACCACCAGACGGGCCCGGATCAGGTTTTTATCGCTCCAGCTGGGCCGATAGTTTGAGTGTCAGTCCAGCAAGGTGCTTTAAAGACAGGGGGGCTCAATTTGTTCCAGTGCCTGACTCCCCAACGCACGCACACATACACACACATACACACACACACACACACACTACTTTTGTAGTCGGGAACAAGGCATTTGTTTTGGCAGGCCACCTGCCACAGAGCGCGAGAGAGAGAGGGCACCGGCGCTTGTCCTCCACTAAACTGATTTACGTTGGCACTAAAACAGAACTCATAAGGGCTTTTTATGCGCCCCAAGTCCTGCCAGTCAGCTCGTTCTCACAGCCAAGGCAGGAAGGAAATGATACAAGATACCACAATATACAATACTGCTCTATTGTCCGACCTCCTGAAAACCGGTCTTATACCTCCTCTGAGTTGTCTTGGCTTGCTTATGACGCCTTAAACACCATATAAGCAATGTTGTTTTTGGCACCTTGGAAGTGTTCGCTCCAATTCTGGATAATCTCCCTTCATCACTACCTTTTTTTTTTGTTATTATTATTGCTGATAAATTAGTGATAACAAGTAATGACACATTTCAGATCTTAGAGTGGCTGTGGTTGTATCGCCCCCAAGGACACTTCAGAAACACTCTCCATACTCAGTTATTAACACAGTTTCTACTGTCGTTCAGCTGAAAATGACCCGTGAACAAACTTTAATGGATAATGACAGATGGTTCGGAGTGTGTGTGTGTGTGTGTGTGTGTGTGTGTCTGTGTCTGTGTGTGTGTGTCGCTGGATAATATTCCAGTGACTTATTGTAATAATGTTGACATTGTCTGATAATCCTCAGCAGACAGGGTGATTTGCTTTGTTGCAGTGTTGAGATTTGATTTTTGTGGTGTGTTAAGAGGAGTGCAGTTTAGTTGGGTGACCTGACCCCCAACCCCCCACCCCCCTTACATCCCCTCCTGTTCCTCTCATCCTCCAGAGACAGCCTCTGCCTGGGACATAAGTCTGACCGGTGGGCTAAGCAGGCTGCAAATGACTAGTCCACAGTGCACCGTGCTTACTACCTGGAGTGTGTGTGTGCAGTGTGTGTTTATTTAAAGCACTAAAAGAGTTTAGAGAGCAGCCCACATCCTGTAATCTAATAACTTCAGTTACACTTCCTGTGTGTTTACCTCTGTCTGGGCATCGCCACCCATCCCTCCGTCACTCCACCCGTCCGTCAGAGCGTCGGGGGATGGTAATCCATTCTTCCCATATGCAGAGAGCGGCGGTGAGATTAGGCAGACCCTGGGAGAGGATTACGTCCCCCCCCCCCACCTCTATCTTACCTCCTCTCTAACCACCCACCCCCCCTCCCCTCCTCCCCTTCATCTCCATCTCTACCACCACCACCGCCACCCTACCACATGCTTCCTACAGCCTCCTCGAGCTGTTCAATCCCTCACCCAACTCCCTTTCCTCCCCTGGGCAAATCTCCAATCTCTGGAGTGTGTTGGCTGCCGAGTGAAGAGGTGGAGGACAGATTAAGATAGAGACCCATTTAGTTTTTGTCGGTGTGTTTTCATTTGCATTGCGCATAATGGATTGGATAGGTCTTTGTGTTTTGTGCATGTTTTCATGTGTTCTTATAGACACATATAGATCCTATTTGAGAGTGTGGTGGGTGTGTGTGGGGGTGGAAATGTGCCCGGCGTGTCTCTTTTTTTTTTAAATCATATTGCTCATAGTCACCTCTGTGATTATAATGTGGTTCAGTTACAATAATTGACTCTGTGCGTATGTGAGCGAGCGCCGTGTCTTGAGAATTTGCATTAATTTCCAGAGCCTCACTCAAACACATCTCCGTCAGTATGTTTTCCTTCATCTGCAGCTCCACCCTTTTCTCCTCTTCCTCCTCTTGTCCCAGATGTGACCCACATGTTGTGATGCAGTGCAGAGGGCAGAGAATTTGTCTGAATGCCTGCTCTTCTTCCTTCCTCATCATCATCCCTCGCTCGTCACCTTCTCCTCCTCTTTCTCTCCTCCAGTGGCGAGTGCTGTAATTGATATGCCACCGGCAATAAATCAGCACGGCTCCGGGGCTCTGAGCGGCGACCATTATCTGGAGGGACAGCTTTAGCTTTGGAGGAAAAGAGTGTGAGAGAGGGAGAGTTGATCCAGCTCGGCTCACAAGAGTCACCATCAGCTCACCACTTCACTATGAAAACACAGCACGTCACCTCTTCTCAGGAACCCCCCCCCGTTAAACCAAATAAACAAAAAGTAGTGACGCTATGATCGGGCGCCTCCTTTCTAAGCTTTTCCCTCTCTGTTATGTCTCCCACCTCCACCTCCCTTCAGCTGCTCATTCCTTTTCCCTAAAGCTCATAGGGATGCAGTACAGTCCTGTCAATTGATAGGGCATCCTGATATCAAATCCAATCAGCTTCGGCCCCCTCCCTGCCCGTCCTCTCTAATGCTTTTCTCTCTCATGTGATAACAGCTCCGGCTCCCTATGCGATACGGTGGCTGCCCATTCCCAAAGCCACAGACGCGCTCCAGCCCAAAATGATTGACATGTTTTTCCTTGATGGTGCCAGATATGGCTCGTAACCTTGTTCCAGCGCTCTTCCCACCATTTCACTTGAGCTCAGGGAGGAAATTGAAATTGAAGAGGGTTTTTTGGAGGGATGAGGTGGGATGGGCGGGGGAGGTGAGAGAAAATGAAGAAAATTTGAAAGAAAAGAAAGAGCAACGTGTGTAAGAAGCTGAGTAATTGACTATATCCTCAACAGGCGTCCATGTTTGCCATGATGGGATGGAAATGGAGGGATGGAGGAAAAGAAGGACAGTTGATTGTGATTCTTTTTTTTATCTGTCGTGCTTTTTCTCCTACACACCACATTTACACTACGCGGTACCAGCTCGACTCAGCTTTGGTACCAGGTAATATTCTGGAGGTCATTTTCCATTACAGGATAATGCCGCCTTTAGAGTAGCTGGTCGTCATAGCAATGCCCCAACAGAGTCATCTGGACCTCCTCGATCGACCACAGCATGGATTTTTTGGCCATTTTCTGGAATGAAGTGAACTGACTGAGAAATTGTGACCGCTGTGATGATGATTATCTCTGACCAATCAGTGGTCCGCCACCTTTTTTAGTAGCCTACCTCTTTACCTGTTTTGGAAGCTGGACCAAGGTGGTACCAGAAAAGTAGTACCAGGTACCAGGTTACAGGTGCTTTTACCGTTTATAGGAGTGCAAAGAGTTGAGACGAGCTGGAACCACGGCATTATAGAGATGGAGAATGCTGTCTAGTGATGTTATAGTCTGATTAGCAGGATAGATAACAATCAGCTGGACACCCCCAGATTCAGTGTGTTGCATGAAACCGTGGTTATTTTATCTTCGCCTTCTCTCTCTGCCTCTCGTTCTTTATGAGGATCTCTCATTTGCTCGCTCACTCACTCTGCCTCATTGTATCCTTCCCTCACTCGAAATGACAAAGGGAAAATGAGGCAGCCGGCCTCCCTACGCGCCACCACGCTTTAAATTGACATCTGCTCTCGTCGCGCGGCGCAACTGTACCATTGAGCAAGAAATTAGTTTTTTTTTTTTTTTTTTTATAGGCTCGCTCGTCACTTTATTGCAGCTGCTTATGTCGAAGAAGCCACCATCCGCGTCAAGCCGTTTTAATCTCGGGAGTGGAGAGTGGCGGTGTATCTGATAACTGCAGCTCAGGCCTCTCCGCGGGGCCTCTCTGGCTCGACTCGAGCGGAGGTAGAGCCCTGATTAAAATGCAACACAGATTCTACCTTTTGTTTGACTCCCAGTGCTCCTTCTCTCCTTCTTCTCCTTGTTTTTTTTCCTCTCATACACCTCTCCTCTCCCAGCCTTTCATATGTGGAGACCAGATAACACCACCTCCCCCTGAACCTGCACTAGCTTTGTCACCACTGAGCTATGGTTTGCTATTCCATGAACATTGCTGCTGCTATTTCTCTTGTCACCTGTTTTGCAGCAGCGGCGACTAAAATTGATGAACAATTCAATGACTCCTCTTACTGGGATGTTTAATTCTTTCACTTATTTCACAAGTGCATTTTTCCCCTCCAGTCTTTACCCACACGTGCACGTCTCATCCAAGGAGAGCTGTATAAAACAAGAAGCAGGAACAGGTGTTAACACACACGCACAGCCATCTCTTAGTGCTTGATAAACTGACCACAGCCCCTGACCTGTGGAGTTTGGTGATTGATAGATGGATATACTTGATCTTGAGTGACTCCTCTCCTCCCCTCTCTCTCTCCTGTTTTTGCCCCCATCACTCCCCTCGCCTCCGCCTCCTCATCCTTCCCTCCGTAGTGTCTCTCATCTTCTCTGATTCGGTGTGGTCATAAAACATCCTTTGCGCAGACACTTTGATAGTCAAGGTGAAATTGAAGCGCAGGGTCCCTGGGAGAGTTGCCTCCTGTTTTGCATAATCAGCATTTACAGGAGAACTAATGTCCCAGAATTGCAAAACATGATTGGTCTGTCAAGTAGCAGCATGTGCCCAGCAAACCCCTGTTCCTGCTCCTCATCATTGCATTACCATTGGATGACGCCCAAAGGAGCAAATACACTTCCTCCTCCTGTGACTCCTCTTCTCCTCCTCGTCCTCCTCCCTGTCCTTCACCTGAGAAACCTCCATAAATTATCTGTCTCTTTCCCTTTAATAGACCACACTCTGTTGTTTGCATGGGGGACGCTAGCTGTGGGGTATAGCTTGTGCTCTGAGAAATATATTTATGAATTTGTGGAAAGCTCATAAATGAAAGCAGGCTGAAGTAAACATATATTTCCGAAGCCCCCCCCCCCTCAACCCAACCCTCCCCTTACCACTCTTCATTTCTCAGAATTGGCTGGTATGAGAGGACAATGACGGTAGTGGAGATGGAAATGGGGCCATACGCACTGAAATGTGGACAATTACGCTGTGTTCAGAGTGAAAATAGCACCGTGGAAAGGAAAAAAAAACTTCCTGCACTGGTGTGGGCATATTGCTGCAGGCGTCAGTGACAAGAATAATTCCAGTCTGGGAAAAGTTTGAAGATTTATCAGATACCAGAATGGTCCATGGCGGTTTATAAAAGCCGCAAGGAGAGGTTCTTGTGACGTGTTATCACAAGAACTGTCACTTTATCACGTTGTCTTGATGATTTCAGGGGATTCATTTTATGCCACTATTATAGTATAAGCCTGAACATAGTTTAATTATAACACACATACATTTTATGAAGAAGAAGAGCCATTTATTGGCTTTCAACATTGGTACATATAAATAAAAACTGCGTTTCTGTTTGACTTTAGGTGTTGCAACTAAATCCATGATGCTAATGTCACTCGATAAACAGTTTGTGGCGCTCCACTCATGCAATTAAACCATAACAGAAGAAGAAGGGGGCGCAACGTGATGATGTCATTAAAAGAGCACCAGTCAAGTCTCAAACAGTGGAAAACGACGAGGACATAGTGATGGAAATATGACATTTCTGTTAGTTTCATCCAGCTGTTTTTATACAGATGAATGGAAACCATTTGAACGATCATGCAAAATGACTGCGGCCAGGCGATTATGTAATAATTGTGACAGGCCTACCTGTGACAGTTAAGAGGTGCCGGCAATATAGGAATCACACTGACATTTTTGGAGTTGTATGTGCATGCATGGTGTCAGATTTAACTTTGTCCTCAGTTTTTCTTTGTGACAAGGATTTTAATGTCTCTGCTGTATTTCTCCTGACATATACAGTGTATATATGTGGTAAATGTAGCTCCCTGAGCCCGGATGCCAGAACTGTGGATGTGATTACAATAATGGGTCGTGTGTTAAAACCATTGCAGGGAAGCCTTCATGCAGACCTGGCTATAAATTGCCTGCTGTCAGTATAACGGGGCCCACTGGCACTTTTTCAAACACATGCCTCGGCTAAAGCCACCATGGTAACATAGAAGTTATGAAATATTAAAGAGTTCAGTGTTGTGAGTCTATAACTCATTCCAGCAAGACTCACATTATGTGTACAGAGCCTTTAATAATCGGCCCATGCCTCCCCTGCTATCTTCACTCATAATTAAATGCCGACACACATTTGCCTTCCAGACTTGATTTGATATCATTTATTTATAACTGGGGCAAATGTCAGCTTGATTTTTTTTCTAATTTTGGCTCTGCCCTTTGTGAGCCTTAGGCCTCTCTGCCTGCATAATCAATAGGAAATATTCCTTGGACGCTCACCATGTTTTTTTTTTTCTTCTTTCTTTCTCTCTTTGCCTTCCAGGGCTCCCACCTCGCACCTCTGTGGATGATGTTCCCGACAACGGCCTGCAACTCTGAGAACAGGACAGCATATCAATAGGAGCTGCGGTTCCCCTCCCCTCATCCTTCTCTCTCTCCCTCTGGAACTGTCCTCCCTTATTCCTTGACAGTAGAACAGAGGAAGAACGAAAATCCTGATTGGGGTTTGGTACCAACGCGTGCACTCCTCCTCCTCCTTCTCCTCCTCCTCCTCCTCTTCCTCTTCCTCTTCCTCTTCCTCTCTTTCTCCTTCCCCATCCCCTGAAGCCTCACTTTCAGACAGCCTGGATATGTGTCCCTCAGCCCGGTCAGCAGCTTCCCCTGGCCTGGGGAACTTGTTTCTCCTCTTGGGGCTTTTACTTATCATGAACTCATCCCTCTCTGGAGGCCAGCCTCCGCCCTTCAAACGATTTGCCCCTGTCGAGGGGGGGCTCACGCATCTGGCCATACACAACAAAACGGGAGAAGTCTATGTGGGAGCTGTGAACTGGATTTTCAAGTTGTCTAGCAACCTGACCAAGCTACGCAGCCACATGACCGGTCCGGTGGTGGACAATGAGAAGTGCTACCCTCCGCCCAGTGTCCAGTCCTGCCCCCACGACTTGGCCCAGACCCGCAATGTGAATAAACTTCTCCTCATAGACTACGCACAGAACCGCCTCATCGCCTGTGGCAGCACCTCACAGGGAATCTGCCAGTTCCTACGACTGGATGACCTCTTCAAGCTCGGCGAGCCCCACCACCGTAAGGAGCACTACCTCTCCAGCGTGGCCGAGTCAGGTACCATGTCAGGGGTGATCATAAGCTCCCCCAACAGTCCCACCAGCAAGCTATTTATTGGAACCCCCATCGATGGCAAGTCCGAATACTTTCCGACCCTGTCCAGCCGCAAGCTGATGGAGAACGAAGAAAACGCAGACATGTTCAGCTTCGTCTATCAGGACGAGTTTGTCTCCTCTCAGCTGAAGATCCCCTCAGACACGCTGTCCAAGTTCCCGGCTTTTGACATCTATTATGTGTACAGTTTCAGCAGTGAGCAGTTTGTCTATTATCTCACAATGCAGCTGGACACCCAGCTGACTTCCCCCGACGCCAGCGGAGAGCAGTTCTTCACCTCCAAAATAGTTCGACTCTGCGTGGACGACCCCAAGTTTTACTCCTACGTTGAGTTCCCCATCGGCTGCACTAAAGACGGGGTCGAGTACCGCCTGGTGCAGGATGCCTTCTTGGCTCGGCCCGGCCGGCAGCTGGCCAACTCTCTGGGGATCTCGGAGAATGAAGACATCCTCTTCACCGTCTTCTCTCAGGGTCAGAAGAATCGGGCCAAACCACCCAAAGAGTCGGCGTTGTGCCTGTTCACCCTGAGGAAGATAAAGGAGAAGATCAAAGAGAGGATTCAGTCCTGCTACAAGGGAGACGGGAAACTCTCCTTACCCTGGCTGCTCAACAAGGAGCTTGCCTGCATCAACTCGGTAAGCACAGACCTTTCCATCTGTTCCCTCTGTTCACTTTGATGCACACTAAATTAGCATTAGCATTAGTTGGCCCTTTAGGGACCATTACAATGGGAAAGTGCTACTTGTGAATATGCATCGCTTACTTGCTGGCATATATTGAGTATACACACATGCATTAGTTGGATACTTAACACTACTCTTAATGTCAGCAAGTTTGAAAGTGTCTGCTGCCCCTTGTTTCCTCCACTCAGCCCTTTTTTTTTCTTTACATGCCTGCTAATTGAACACCAGCCCAACCAAAGCTATGTTCATTCTCAAGCACCCCGCTACAGCCCCGCAGTGATTAACAATATAAAAAGTGAACAGTTCTTATGTCTTTCTCCCGCTGTCTGCTTTTCATTTTTTTTTGTCCTGCACATTTTCTGTGTCCCCACAGCCGTGCGCCGCTTTGATTGAGTCAGACAGGGGACATCATTAGCCCAGTCCCCTGGATTTGTGGAGTGTCACTCAGGACTAACACTTGCATGCACACACATACACACAGACAGCGTGAGTCTGGTGCATGGCAGTGTGATATCCTGGGGGACAGAGATGAGCTAGGCTTGGTTTTCACTAACTGATCCACAGTGCATGGCCCCGCATGCGTTGCAGAGGACACACATACATGCGCTCACGCTGGAGACCTGTAGGCACTCGATAGTGCACAGTGGTGAACATATCTAACTGCTCACTCTCTTTATCCCTCTCTGACCTTCATTCTTCACCCCCCCCATACACCCACTCTTCAGGCTGCACATGCCTGACTCCTGTCTGAATGGATTTCTCCTCCATTAGTGTTTAGCGTGCCTCACTCTCAGCTGACCACCTGTCTCAGAGATCCCATCTTAAAATCACCCATCCATTCCCTCCATCTTGCTCTCTCTTAAGAAAGCTTAATTAAAAAGGCCAGTTTTAAAGCTTTTTCTTTAAATGTCAGTGCACACCATTTTTACTGGCAGGTGTCTTCTTTGCGCGCGCACACACACACACACACACACACACACACACACACACACAGAAACCATTCACCCTGTGTTGTGTCTAATGGGAGGGGGATACTTTTTTTAAAACAGCACTTTGTCTCTGTGTAAGTCTTCATTAGCTTGAGTGCACAGGTGTGTTTTGTGTAGTAGTGTAAGTGATGTGAATAACCCAGCTAGGCCCTCCCTCCCTCAACTCCCTCTCTCCTCCCCCTTTTGTCACCCTGTGTCGATGTAGTCTCGTTCCTGTTTTCCGGGTGTTTTTTTTTTCCTTGTCTTTTGTGCAGCTGTACTTTCTTGGGGCCCATCACACTGACAATAGCTCTGAGGCAGAAAAAGAAGAAAAAACACAGACTGTCTCATTTATTTCAATTAGACCTTTGCCCTGGTGCAGCAGGAGCTTTTAGTGCAGAGTGCTGTGGTGTAAAATCACAGGTTAGTGTAGAGAAGAATTAGACTCTGCTATTTCTTTTTTTGTGCAACATTATTTGGAGGTTTTCTCTGCAGGCCAAACAAACTCTGTATGTGTAAGTGCATGTACCAGGTAGATAGCTTAGTTGCATTGTGCTGATTGGCTGCTGGCTCATCAGAGAGAATCAAGAGGAAAAATTTATTATCGCCATAAGTTTCCATAGATGGACTCAGTACAGTCGATGGCAGGGTAAACCAGGCTCACATATGGATTATGTACATAGATGTTTTATCACCACTGATGATGTAATAGCAGCAGTTAAGTGAACGACACTCAAAGCAGAAGCGAGTCAAGAATTGGCAGAGGGAAATGAAATGTACTTATTTTGCACGACTCCTTTTACATGAGCTCAGCAGGTGATTTTATGGTCTTTAGGTTCAAAATGTGAACATGATCAGAGATTCAGTTTAAAAAAAAAAAAAGTAAAAATGACTAAAACTTTCTCCATCGTTCTGGCTTTAAACCAGCCACCGGGGGCCCGTTCTCCACATCCAACAGTTGGACTCTGAGTTTGGACAAACTTATAAAACTCACAGTCATTTCCCTGCCTCCATTCCTCCAGCTGATCCAGGTATATGAACTGGCAATCTCCTGCTCCACAGCTCTCTAACCTTTAAGCTCCCTGTGTGTGGCTCCAAGCCCCACCCAGAGTTTCCCAGTCACTGCAGGAATTCAGATGCACCACTCTCACCTCTAGGCTACAAACTCATAAATGCCGATGACCTCGTACATTTGACTGAGCAGTGTGGGAGGGAGGGTGAAGACGTGTAGGCTGACCCTGCCATACAGCGGTGGAGAGTGCATGACACAGGGTGTGGGTGGAGGGGGTGGTGGCCCAGACAGCTGTTAGCCACACAGTGATGATGGATGACCAGGCACTCCGTCAGCTCTCTGAGGGGAGTTCATATTTGTGTCGGATCATAATTTCTAGCCTCTGGACATCATTAGGATATTTATGGTCTCAGTGAGACAGTGGCTGTTTTTCTGTAAACACAAATGTTTGGGCCTCTTACACACAGCAAGAAAAAAACCTGTAGATGAAGCAGACACACACCATTCATCACTTCACACACTCCTGTTACCTGGCTATTTTTGTCTGTTGTGTGTGTGTGTGTGTGTGTGTCTGTGTGTGGCCATGATGTGTCTGTTTGTGTGTCTCTGTTTTGTCCCTGAGCTTTATTAGTGAACCCCTGACCTTCTCCCCTGTTTGAGAGTGGATCAATACAAACCATTTCCACTCAGGGAGGGAGAGAGAGAGAGATGGAGAGAGGGAGTTGCTAAGTTAGGGTGGAGTGAGAGGTAGGATGAATGCAAAAAAAAGAATAAAAAGAATAACTGTAGCTAGAGAGGGGGGGAAACAAGAGAGGCATGTAGGTGAGCACAAGAAAGGATGAACAAGTTGCAGGAAGTAAATAATAGCAGCCAGATCCAGATCCAGGGAGAGAGAGGTGGAGGATGTGGGCGGGTGTAAAAATGAGAGAACAAGAGGGTGTCCAAGAGGGAGAGAGACAGAGAGAGTTAGATGGCAAAGCAACATACAGAAGAGAGAGTAAGGGAATTTGAAGGATGGTGTTGAGGAGATGAGAGAGACAAAGTGAGTGTGAAAATAACAGAGCGAGCCAAGGGAGAAGGGAGGAGGGGATTGAGAAAGAGAGAGAGTGGAAAAAAAGAAAGAAAGAAAGAAAATCAGCAGCTTCATAGACCTGGTCCAGAATGTGAGCAAGTTTTTCAAACCTGATCTTTGGTACCACGGGCGATAAGGAAAACCACGTGTGTTCAGGCTTCTTTAACGTGCCTGCACTGGTCGTTGTGGAAATGCCTGCACTGTTAGGCATGTGTACGTTCCCTCATTGACGCTCCTCCCTCCATCCCTCGATGAAGGGAGGAGATATGTCCTTTTACTCTTATCACCATGAAAATGCCCAACAATGTCAATCAAGAGGAGTTTGACGTGGAGCCATGTTTGTGCACGGGTGGCTGACTGTGATTTGTACGAGACAGTGATGTTGTGTTGTGTTGGTGTTGTTGGTGATGATAGTGTGGGTTTAGATGACAGGAAATGGTATGTAGAGAGAGAGAGGAGGAAAAACAGCCTCAGAGAGAGAGAGAGAGCAGCGAGTGTTTTTACAACCAGGGTGTGTTCGGAGGAGAGGCAGTGATTCACCGACAGGAGAGAAGGGGAGGGCGAGAGGAAGAGTGATAGCCCCAGAAATCTTTTCACCGCCACTGCCAAGAACAGCAGGAGAAAAGGGCGGATGACAGAAAGAGGGGAGAGAGATAGAGGGAGGAGAGGAGAGCGTGATTGAACGCTGGCTGCTGCACAAATAATATCGGCGTCCGTCACCTGGTCACCACAGTGTCCTCCACAGCGGCAAGACTCTCTGTCATGTCAACACAGTGTGTGTGTGTGTGTGTGTGTGTGTGTGTGTGTGTACCCAGTAGTAGGTGCCATCATAATGAGGACATGGGAGCACAACAAAACTGCTTTTGAGTGTCTTCATGAAATATTGCTGAATTTAAACAGGGTTGGGGCCTCTTTTTGGTCAGGGGTCACTTTAGTGATTTTCAGCTTTTATCTCCACAACAAACAAAACATGAAGCATGTTAGCAAGCCTTAGTCATAGAAAGTCATTCAAGTGAAAAGTCTGGCTTTTCTGCTGATCAAAGCACTTTCCAGTTGATCAGTATCACCAAGATATGGAGTTTTTAAATCGACAAAGAAAGAAAACACCTTGAATACGCCGAAGGAATATGTGACGTAATTCAAAGATATGAACTTCACACCAACAATTGTACGTGTGTTAGATGTTAGTTGAGAACCTGAGATCAGCTCACACGAAGCTTTAAAAGTTTTAAACTGGGGCTGAAATAATGGGAAAGAAAAGGAAGAAAAGACTTAATGGGCACATTCCTCGTCCTTGTTGGGAATGAGATATCTGACCCAGGCACCATTCAAAATGTCAAGTTGTTTTCTCTCTGGCACCAGATGGATGGGGGGAGGTTTTGAACTTTGTCACAAACCAATTCATCAATCAATCGGAGAATCAATCATAGCAGAAAAGAGCCATCTCATCTTTTGATGCTGCGTACAGCAGCTGTTGTGTGGCCCACAAGTGTCAAAGGTGGGGTTTGGTGTTAAACCTGAAATCAATATTGAAATGATCACTTGTTTTTTGGGTGATGCTGTGAAGTTTTCTTTTTTTAATGGGGGATGAGATTTAAGATTCGTAAAGATAGTGTTTTGTCTGTGATTAGACATGGAGGCTGTTGGTGAGTGTACAAAACAGTTTAGTTCTGTTTAGTCTAAACAAATACATGCTACTGTTGCTGGAGCTGTAGGTTATTAGCCAGCTGTTTTGTGTGTGTGTGTTTTGGTCTAGTCAGAGTAGCTGCAGAGAGGCATGGCTATCAGACTGAGGAGCACCCTGCGGTGAGCTGCACTCTGGAGACCGGTCACAGCAGCTATAGCAGATGCAAATGTTATAACCCGACACATATGGCGGATAAGAAAACACTCTGTCATACTGTGTCACTGCAGAGGCTGAACTCACCTCTGCAAGTAATTTATGGCTCTGTTTGAGGGTCTGTAAATCTTAATAATATTTATTTGATGAGACCAAAATGTTCAAACCCAGACTTCGTCACAGCCCATATTAGGTGAACGGAGCAGATTTTCATTAGGTTGTTACACAAAAGACAAAGTAGAATTGACTCCTAACCTTATTAAATCCATCATTATGAATATGGTCTAATGAACGTAACTCACTTGTGGTCTTTGTTAAACACAGCCCCTATTTCTGCGGACCTAATCTAGAAGGATGTGCTGGCAAATGTGTTTAAGTAATTAGACCTGATTAATTGAGCCAGAGTTGATGAGCGGAGTTAATTGACAGTCTAAATGAGTCGAGCTCGGAGACACTGATTGGGCAGCTTGTCTTAAACGTTATTGGTACTAATGGGTCATGTTTCGGTTGATACTTGATTTGATTGGAAATTAGGAGTTTGATCATTTTTATACAGGATGGAGTTTTGATTTGCGTCACATTATGGTGTGTGTGTGTATGTTTGTGTGTGTGTGTGTGTGTGTGTGTGTGAAAGAGAGTGAACGCGAGCTTGTGTGTGAGCTCTAACAATATCACACCCGCACTGAGCTCAAGTGTCGCTCTCATCCCATTATTAAGGGACAATGGAAAACCTTTTGGAAAAGACCCCATGCAGACTGTGTGTTTTGAGTGAGCTGCTTAATTCTCTCTCTCTTTTTTTTCCTGACCTTTCTCTCTCTCTCTCTCTCTCTTTCTCTCTCTGAGGAGTGTTTAGCTCAACAAATCCCCATCTCTAGCACCACTCTAATGATACTAATTGTCAGTGTAATTATGTATTGATCCGTACTGTGTGTGGGTGTTGTGTAGCATGCATCATTATCAGGAGTAATCAGAAAATGTGGGGCAGGGGTTGTGCTTTGTGTTGCTCATGCTAATAGTCTCTGTGTGTTTGTTTGCTCAGAGTTTTCTTGATAACGCTCACGTTAGCTCTGGTCCACTTCTTATACTCATCTACTGATCTTACATGTGTGGCATAAAACACAACTCCCTCCCTCTCATGTAGACGTACGTTTGGATAACCATCGTTCGAGCTGTGTTCCCACATAAATGTGCCATTAGGAGCTACTATGGGCGTGCCAAACCTATAGGCAGCAGTGTAATGAAAAAGCATAAAGCCATGCTAGCCAGAAAAGTCAGAATCCTGGAAAAAACACAACAATGAATGACATGAGTTACTTCCTTTTCTTTCCGAGATGGTACAAGGCATCCATCATGATCACAGTAGCCAAGCAAACTGTAAGCACATGTGACGCTGATGCATTTTCTGTCACATACTGTGACGCTCGGAAGCCTAAAACTGTGTTTTCCCCTCTCTCAGCTTTTCCAAATCTCCACTTTGGCCAGAGTTTTCAGATATAATAATTTTTGACTTGACTTGACTTGAAGCTCCATTTCCGTGTAAACAAAAGGCCAAAACACATCACTGTGTTTGCTATGTGTAAACGAGGCCCACACGAGTTACAGTGTTTTCTTCTTCTTCACACTCGTATTACATTTAATCAAATACAAAGCTAAGAGAAAAACTCAGAATAATTAATAACGAGCTGCAGACACTTTCCCAGAGTCCTGCCTTTTCTCCCAAAAAACAAGTTTTGCACTGCAGATATTTTAAAAGGAATTTTGATTTACTTACTTTTATTTTTTTATATCGACTACACAAAGATGAATTCATGAATATTTGCTTGAAAATGAATCAAAACTGTAAAATGTTCCCTGTCACTGCTGTGATATCTCTGCTTTTATATGCAGGTGGGAAAAAAAAGAAACAAAAAAAAAAGAAAAGACAAATGGTTTGGTGTCTTCCGTTACTTGAGCTCACATTTGGTCCCATTCATCACACTCTTTATGCACTGGTAGGTGATACATGTTGGGTTTTAGTTACAGGTAAAGAAACATTTCTTATAATATCCAGTGCTGTTTGAAACTGTTAAATCTGCTGACCCCACTTTCCCACTTGTGGTCACTGAGCTGCTCCAAGAGAGCAGGTGGAGGTTAAGTACTTTGCTCAAGGGCACCATCGTAGTGGTTGATGATGGAGGTGTGTGCAGTTCACAGCTGGGGAACTGGTGAGTTTCTGATCACAACCATTCCTCAGAGCTTATAATGGCATAGATTCATTTACAAGTCACTGTATGCATCTTATCCTGAATGTTCATGCTTGCGTTTCCTCCTGTGTGTTCTCCTCCCTACGTTGTGTATTATTTCTCCTCTTGTCTCCCCCATTCGGTTGGATAGCGGTCTAAACATGTGGTGATAGCTTTTGGAAGCGGCTCCCTGAAAAGGTGCCAGCTCCTTGAGGTTTCACTGTCTGCCTGGAGTGCACTCTACATAGAAATTACTACCCTGCAGCCCATGAATATGGAATTGTCGCAGTCATCTCTTTTTATAAATTATTGATCAGCGAGGATCCAGTGACATATTCTAGAAAACAATTTGGACAAAAATAAATCCCTTTTTGCAACATTTATTCGTCTCATACACTTCTGCTCCTGAGTTTTAAATCGTCGGCCTGTCTAAACATTTTTGGTCGGATAACGTAACAGCTTTTCCCACGGGGTGCTTTTAATGCACCGTGCTCTTTGTCACCTTTGAGATGCAACCAATCAAACGCACACTCTTGCCTCCATGGAGCCAGAGACGTCACAGCTGACGTCAGTGATGAACCTCAGGAGAGTGTTTACGTCTTGTTGAGCTAAACACAGAGAGGTGTGTAACAGGTCATGCACAGTGTGTAATCTCAATGTGAGTCAACCTGAAGGATTAAGGGTGTTTATTGATTGAGAGAGTGGAGCATTTTATTTATAGTTAAATGAAAGTTAAACGTCAGTAACTTTGATTGGAAAACTCACTGTCACGCCCCCCTGTAGATCTCACATGGTAGTTCACTCTGAAATACTCGGTGACTGAAATACCATCATGACGTGAATAATTCCTTTGAAACATGAGTTGCTTTTTGACTGTGTGTGTTGAATGGATGTGATAAGATCCATAAAATAGTCCCCACATTAACAGGTTTAAGGAACAAAGGGGAAAAAAACTACCACAATAACCAGAGGGACTTGATCCAGTGTGTGTTTGGTTATGGGAATGACCAGTTTAAATAGCCTAGTTGTAACATCATCCCATGGCTGTGGATTTAATAAAAGATAAATATTAAGATGCATATCACTATAGTGTGATTGTGGCTGCCATGTATTATTTCTTTCCCTTTTGTTTTTCATTAAATACCAGTGTATATATGAGAAGGACTCATATACTGCCTCACTTTGATCATGCTGACTCATGAGGATGTAACTATGGAAACAATCAGATGCTCGGCTGCTCCTCTGTGTTGTGTATCAGCACAAGGGCGCACGCACAAACTCCTGAGAGCACACACATACACCCACCCACACACACACACACACACACACACACACATAGACTCTTGCTTGTGTTTATTCTTCTTGAAGAGACTCCAGCAGCGTCTCCATGAGTTCAAGGCCCACACTGAGATTTCTGGGTAATTTATGAGCTGCCCTCTCCCAGTATCTCTAACTGTGCTTTGAGCCAGGTACACACACACACACACACAGGCAAATACACACACGTCATGTAAAAAAAGGCACCTGCATCTGCCAACATAATCTTAGCACTGTTTGTATGCGTGTGTGTCTCTGTGTGAGTGTGTGTGTGTGTGTACACTGTGCAAACTTTATCATCTGATATGAAAATAAGCTGAAAGGCCACAGAGGAACCGCTCCTGTGGTTGATGTCAGTTCTTGGTTCCCATTCCCATTGTCCGCCTCTTTCACTTCTCTCCTTTAAATGCACAGAAAACACACACACTCACACCCCCACGGAAAGATGCCATTTTGTGCACATACATGTATACACAAACTGTCTCATGTCACATGAAGTGTGTGAGTGAGAGTGCATGAAATGCATGTTTATGGTAATATAAACTTTTTTCTTTTTGTTTTTCTGAGAAGTGTCACACACACACACACACACACACAAACACACACACACACACGCCCGCACAAACACACAGAGGGCCTGTGGTCTTGTCTGAAAACCACCATCAGTATTACTACCAGCCACCTCTGTCCCCATCTCTTCTGCCCTCTCTGCTTCCTGTTCCATCCTTTCATAATAAAAATATTTTACATAGTTTTTCTGTACAAACATGTTTTTATTCACACACACAGCCCCCCCCCGGTTAGTGCAGCATGTTGGCCAATCCATTCACATGTTGCTAAATGAATGAGTGTTTTGTGTGTGTGTGTGTGTGTGTGTGTGTGTGCCCCGTACATGTTTTCCTTGCACCGTAATGGCTGTAATTCAGAGCAGTGTATTCAATCAACAACACCGTGTGTGTTTCCACACATAAGCACCATATTGTATTCTCCTTTTTTTCCACATGTTTCTCTGAATGGAGGTGACTATTGACAAACTCCACTTGAGGTCGGCCTAATGTGTGCCCGCACATATTTTCCTGACGTAATGCGTTTAAAGAAACGGCGATCATAGGGGAATGATTATTTCAGCGTTTCCTTAAGCGCAGCCCGGTCAGCGCGCACATCTGTTATCAGTCAGTGTTATTGTGGGTTGTGCTGTGTGCTCACACACGTGTTTAGTGCCATATGAATGACTATATTTCATCATTTCGCAGCGTGAAGTGGGTGAAGCAGCTCCACCCACGGGAAAACCACCACAGTTGTGGCTGTTTTCACACGTGGCCTGTAGCTGTTTCATGGGACCACTCTGTCTGTGTGTGTGTGTGTGTGTGTGTGTGTGTGTGTGTAAAACCCTCATATATTGTATCAGCAGTATCTAGGTCACATATTTCTCTGTGACCTTGAATATCAGCTGACAGCTTGCATGTGCTGTACTCACCATAAGTATAATGGTTCTCTCCCAGTCTGTGTGTTAACCCATTCAAAACTCCCATTAGAGATCACAATGGTTTTCAATAAAGCTTCAGTGATAAGTGATCAGTTGATTACTTGTTTAAAGGTTTGGTGTTGGACTGTTTTTGTGATTAAACAGAAAATAATAATCAGAAGATGGATTAATAATAAAAATAATTACTAGTTGCAGCTTCCATATGCAATAGACACATTTCTAATCATGTTTGTTGTGCCAAATGTCGCTCAAGATAATAACAAATCACAACTCTGTAAGAACAGAAAAGAACATAATTGGCTTGTGTTATCAGTTTTTGCATTTATTTATACACACACACACACTCTTTTTTTTCTTTTGGATGGGGGTCTCGAGTGGAAAAGTCCACGCGGCTGTGAACCACAAATCCTTAAATCGCGTTGCATCCTGTGAAAATCAAAAACAAGAAAGCTCTGCTCGTCTTCTGCATTTGTGAGACCCGGCTGCCAAAGTCAGCGGAAGGTTGTTGGCTTAACCCTTTCATCCCCGGAGGAGCTCTGCATCTTTGAAAACACTGCAGAACGTTAAATACCGTCTCCAGCCAGTAACCCTGAGGAGACCACAGAGGGGAATATTCTTTCCATACTGAATATCGGCTCTAATTCACATGGGAATCTTTCAGTGCCTTTAAATTGCAGAGCCCACATCAGAACGTAGCCTCCATTAAAATGCTTTCCAACCTCAAGGGAAACGCCTTTTATTCCATGCTGATCTATGCTGTTTAAATCCTCCAGACCTGCAGGAATGCTATAGCACCTTTACCCTCCCGTGCCCCAGAGAGACCTATATAGGCTACTGTGTGTGTGTGTGTGTGTGTGTGTGTGTGTGTGTGTTGTGTGTTAACCCTCATGGACTCTAGGGGCTACTGTATACAGCAGTTTCGACAGTTAGTCTCCTCCGTAGAAGATGGATTAACCCTTTTAACTTGTTTCCCTCAGGCTCTGACGTCATGGGATTGCTTGTGTGTGTGTGTGTGTGTGTGTGTGTGTGTATGTGTGTGTGTGTGTGTGTGTGTGTAGCCGACTCTAATCCAGATTGATGGATTTCTTTCCCATGACTATATGGTTTAAAATTGTTGCCCCTAGTTGTATGTCATATGAAGACGCTGGGAATTGTTTTGTTGCTTGTAGCGAAATCTGTGTGTACACACAGAAATTAAATAGGAAGCTTTGTCTTTGTGTATATGTCTGTGTGTGTGTCTGAGTCGGAGTGTGTGTGTGTGTGTGTGTGTGTGTGTGTGTGTGCACACACAGGTTCACAAGTCTATACATGTACCGCTGTCAAAGTGTGTTGTCTGTCAGTCGCCTTTGTTCCTGGGGAAGAAATTGCCCCCCAGCCATTAGTGGTTACAAAAGAAAGTTGTTTCAGGTAATGGCTGTGTGTGTTCCTGTCTCCCACTTTCCTTAACACACACACCACACACCACACACACCAATACATACATGAGCTCCCATTAAGATCTCCCCTTTTTACTTTCTTTTATCATGCAACATCACCACACAGAATCAGTGAGCGGGTGCAAACTCCTGTTGGCACCAGTTAAGGGGCCTGTCACCCTACACACACACTTCTGCACTCTACACTGTGTGTGTGTGTGTGTGTGTGAGGGATGGCGGGAGAGAGTCGTGACTGTGAGTGAGAGATGGTGGCAGAGGGAGAGTTGCTAAGGAAGAACGGATGAAGAGGGCGATGCAGAGTGATTAGGTGAGGAGGGATGGATAGACAGAGGTAGAGAGAGACGGGGAGGGGGATATTGATGTTTGCTCAGTTACTGTAGTAGCTGGAGGGAGATGTAGAAAAAGAGTGAGAAAGTAGAAGAAGGTGGAATAACGGGTTATTGACGTGCGCTGAGCTGCAGGCAATTTAGGCAGATCGGGCGGGAGAGAGAGAGAGAGAGCGAGAGAGAGAGAGCGAGAGAGGGGATGTTATCTTTTCTCCTGTGTGGATCAATCAGATGATGTAGTGATAAGTCTGTGGATTACACCGCCATTTACACGCTCCCCAAGTCCGTGTGTGTGTGTGTGTGTGTCTCCACTAACTCACACATGTGTCTTTTGACTCTGGTTAACACACACTGATGCCCATTCAGTTCCACACTTTAGCAGTCAGTCAGCAACCTCGAGCCTCACACACACACACACACACACACCCTCAGACATTTGGTCTCTGTCAATGTCAGCAGCAGCATTGCCATATATTTTGATCAACACAGAGACATTATAGACATTATCCAACCCTGCGCCAGTGATCGTAACTTTCATTAACTTTTTGCTTTTGGATAAATTGATAAGTCGTTAACTCCAAAAATATCCAAAAAGATCCAATTTAAATTGCTCAAACAGATCGTTTTGCGTGATTTACCAGTGAAAAGATCAAATACTTCAAATTTACCACGGTTTAAAAATGTTCACAGTCCACACACGGCGTCCTGTTGATCACCGAATTGATTAATCAGCTAATTATTTCTGTGACCATCAAACACAGTGAGACTGGATTTACCCTGGAACTGTGTCCAAAAGTACAAAATGTGTTAGTTAAACAAACCATTCATTGTCTGTGGCACTTTAACCCTACTTCACAAGCAACTGATTATACTCTGTGTGTGTGTGTGTGTGTGTGTGCGGTGACTGGTTAAGGCATCATATGGGTCAGTGGATTGCCCCGGGTGATAAGCCCCTCGTGACACTGGAATGCTCCAGATATTGTCACATGGTCACCAGTGTTACGGCCGTGTCCCCACCGTGACTGAACACTTTACAATATGCTGAAGGTTTTCGCTTGGTGGGACTCTGTTTGGGAGAAAGAAGTGTGTGTTTGTGAATGGCTCATGTTTGAAAAGCATTTTTAACATGTGGGGATAATCAAATTAAAGTCACCTCCAGTCCTGGATACACTCCTGCTGTGATATGGAAAGGAGTACTGAGTGGAGTTTTAGACAGGTCTGCTGGTGTGTTTTGATGGATGGACTCTTACTACTTTATACTGTTAAATAAAAAGCCTGCAACATGCGTAAAACCCCTGCAGTTTTGACTTATGTAAGAAAGACTACAGATTGTCACCTTAGAATTAAGTCCTTCATACTCTCTTTAAAACCCTCTCCATCTTCTAATCCATAGGAAACACCTGTCAAAACATACATTTCTTACTAACATATAGAATTAAAATAAACAAAAAAAACTTGAATAACAATAGTTTTATGCTTTGTATCTGATCGCTGTTGTCTCTGTCTTCCTCCAGCCGCTGCAGATCGATGATAACTTCTGCGGCCAGGACTTCAACCAGCCCCTGGGAGGAACCAGCACCATTGAGGGCACCCCCCTGTTCATCGACAAAGACGATGGGATGACCTCAGTGGCAGCGTACGACTACCGTGGCAACACCGTCGCATTTGTGGGCACACGCAACGGCAAACTGAAGAAGGTAGGAATCATTTTTTTGAATTGTTGGTTGTGTTTTGTTTGGGTTGATTCAGAGCATGGTAGTGGTGGAGGGAATATTTAATGAAGAGCAGGACAAATGGACACCGTCATTTAGTCTTATTGAGTGAGTGAGTTTCAGTCTCTGTTTTGGTTGGTTGGAAGCCTTTTAGCCGGTGGTAGCTGTCAGTGCCATCCATTACTTTGTGAAATTTGGATGTCTGCACCTTTATAATCGCACATTTGCACCGAGCACTTTACAGACACCTTTTCCACTGAGATTAAAAGCAGTCCTGACAGTCTTTCCTCGCGAGTGGCCGTCTCCAGCAGGACATTCAAGTGGCTCTTTAAAACCTGCTCGTTTTAACAAGCAGTTTAAAGCTCCGTGTCTGTAGCTACGCCCTCGTCCATTGCCATGTAAGTCACGTCGGACATTAAAACGTTACTGCAGTGTCCCAACACCACGCGCAGCCTCGCCTCTAATTTTAAGAGCTCGCCTTCAATCAATCTAACAGCTATGACTGGTGCTGAATGGCTTTTCTGTTCTGGTCAGCTGTGCAGCACAGAGTAATTCAGGTGGAGAGACAGAGGCGAGGACAGAGGGATAAAGTGATGATGGATGGAGAGTGTCAGACTTTTAAGTTGAACTCCAATGCATAAAAGTTATTTTTTTCTTTGAGAGCAATTTAGTCAGGTAGTTTTATTTTGAAAGGCTTTTTTTTTTTTTTTTTTTTTTTACTACAGCAAATCAGCAGTTTTGGGTTCAGTATTAACATCAGATAACAAGGTTTCACCAATGAGGTTAAGGTAGAATAAATTACTGGAAGAAACCATCTTGGCTGACCAACAGTCCTCTGTGCTTGATGCAGCTGGTGCGTATGTAACATTTGTCACAGTGGTTGTATGTCAGACATGGACTCTGCACAACATCACAGTTACAATGCCACCTATGTAAAATGCTTGTGTTCGTTACCGTGTGTCACATCAGTGTGTGTGTGTGTGGAGTCTATGGAGGACAGAGCTCTCGGGGTAAACGGCAGCTCATTAGAATTCACCCTGTTTCCTCTCCGCACTGCTCAAGACCTGTCATCCATTCAATATTATGAATGTATAATCAGCCTGTGTGTTTGCGTGCTTTTAATGTGTGTTTGTGTATGCACGCAGTGTTTGTGTGTTTGTCACTCACAGTACGCATAATAATGTGTGCACTTGTGATGGCATGGATTTGTGTGCGCTTGCACGCGTGTGTGTATGTGTGTTTATGAGGAAGCACGAGAAAACAGACAATAGAGTGTGGACTAAGATTCAGCGTTGTGCATTTGTCAAAGTGACACCCATTCACTTAGGCTGGCAACAGTTCCTTTATTTATTTAGCTACTCTCACATGTCTTTTCTACTGCACTCTGGTTGAGGTATGTGTGTGTGTGTGTGTGTGTGTAGAGCATCACCTGGGAAAGTAATGCTACACTAGGTTGTTGAGGTGTGTTGTGTTTGTGTGTGTGTGTGTGTGTGTGTGTGTGTGTGTGTGTGTGTGTGAGCCAAAGAGCCTGCAGTTCTTTTGGCTGCCTAGTGTTTCAGACAGAAAAACCCAACAAGTAATCCGGTTTGGAAAATATTCAATTTGCATAGAAGGAACAATATCTAAAAACTGGCATCCATGCACACACACACACACACACACACACACATTTCCACCAAGTGTGTCCTACCATTAAGAAAAACAAAATGAAAATTTTGACACTAGGGGAGAAAGAGGAAAAAAAGACAGATGAAGAAAACCAGAAAAAGAGCAACTGGAATTGGAAACTGATATCAGATTCTTCTTCTGTGATGCTGCAAGTCACTAATCCTCATCTGCTCTGTGCGTTTCAGTGGATCAGTGTATTTATAGTGATTTTACTTGATGATTGAGTCTTCCTCATGAGCATGTTTTTAGTTTTTGACAGCTCGGTGCGAGAGTTTACAGACCATGATGTAATGACGCTGCGTGTTGCACTTTCCTCTCGAGAGCACTAGTGTTGAATGTTGTTTGTATAGCTGCGCCAGAGGCCGTGGAACAGAGAGAGAGAGAGGGGTAGAAACTGGGAGAATATTGGTAGGATGGATAAATGTGCTTCAAGGGGGTAGTTTAGTAGTGTATGTTTCCAGTTACACTTGAAGAGGAAAGAGAAGGATTGACAGATCTTTTTCTCAACAGGACGCTTAAAGATGTTTCTGCTTTGAGGAAACATGATTTTTACCTGAAACATCTTTTCATCTGACACTTGATGTGCTTTGATATTTCGTGTGTTATCTACACTCGGAGTGTATTTTTAACCAACTATAATGTTCAAGGTTGTCCACAGCAACAAGATGGTTGCATCAACAACATGGTTAATGCACTAATGAAGTCCCTCTCTGCTTAGTTTGACACACAAACATGTATTCACACACACGCACACATGGGAAGCTTTTACTAATGAGCCCTGGTTTGATGGGACGTAGATAGAGCGATGTACAGGGGGAGGAAGGGAGATAGATGGAAAGATGAAGCAGATAGAGAGGGAAAAAAGCAAGAAGAGGCAGAGCAGAGAAAGAACTGATGAAGAGAGGTGACATCCACAGGTCATCTGGATACTGCTGCGGTCAAGGACAGAGCTGCGGTCCGGCATGAGGCTCCAAATAATATTTAGGATTAAAAGCCTCTGTTCCCCTTTTTACTGTTTTCATCATCTCGACTGCTTGGTCATGGCAGGTTTCTGTATCATCCCTCACTCCCTCCTTCCCCCAGTTTGTTTCCTCCCATCTGAAGAAACCCCAGTAACTGAGCCACCTCTGTGTGTGAAGTGAAGCAGTCAGCAGATGGACATTCAAGTGAAACTGTGGTGATTTGGACGAATCTCCTGGCCACTTCTGCACTTCAAGGCACTGTTGAGCATTGACAATGAAAGGGCATTCACCATGACACACACACTCACACACGCTTGCACACACATTCACATTCTCAATAGGTGGTCTGAGGACACCAGACAAAAGAGACGGTCCCTGTCGATAATTCAATACCTATTGTAAGTGCTTGTTTTTGACACTGCACACGCATTTACACACAAGCACCAGGATATCTCAGCTGCACCCTCCACCGGGGGCCAGTTTGGGCCATCTGCTGTGTATATGCGGCCAGTGTGCCAGGTGGTAGGAGCCCCCAGTGCCTGCTGTGTGCCCATTGTGGCTTTGCCAGGCTCAGGTGGGAGTGCCGAGGTGCTGCCCAGTGCCCATTCACCTGATCAGGGCATCAATGAAGCGAACTCCAGGCTTCTGATGACAGCATGGGCAGAGAGATGTAAGACCAAACCAGGCCTGTGCAGAACATACAGGAATAGTATCACCAGCACCCTAATATATTTATAAGTTCATGTTTGCGGCTTTAATGTCCTTGAAAATGGCATTCGTCATGTCAAGGCCAAAAGAGTTCCTGATGGTTAGTGTGAACATCTCATTTATCTTGGTGTCCTTGATCGAGATCGAAAAATACAATCACTTCTCTTGTCGTAAACGATGAGAGGATGATGACATCGGTTAAGGAGCTACAAACTAAACATCAAGTCCCAGATGGGATTTGACACGCGGTAACTGGTCTACACACAAACAGGCCCCATGAAGACACAGTGGGTTTTTATGAATGAGTGCTTTGATATGTGACTTTGGTCTGACCAAAATCTGAAGGCGACCCTTATTTAAGGTCACGACCATAAGAGTCCAACATGGTCAAACACTGGCCTGGGGATTGGCATGTGAGACGGTCATCACACAGGAAAGGTGGGGCTGTTTTGAAACTGAGATGAATACGCACACAGCCATTCGGCTTCTTTATAAAAAGTTGGACCATAAGGAAATGGTGGCTGCAGCTGCCGGACCATTAAACCTGTGACTACATGTCTTTTCTGTGAAACACACAGGAAGTGGTGAGTTTCCATTATTCACACCTGCTACTGTTGTACACACACACGTCCTCTGAGAAAACATTTTGACAGTCCCAAAGAAAAATACATTATGATCCGAGAAGTGAGATGTTATACATAAATGCTAACATCTACGCTGTTAATTTAATATTCTAAGAGTTGCATGAAAATGTTTTTAATTAATATCAACATGACAGAATAGTCACAGAGTACACGCCGATCAGCCAACGCATTAAAACAGGTGACTGGTTTTAATGTTGTGGCTGATTTGTGTTTGTTTTTGACCGAGCCGTGGACAGTAATTGAAAGTACAAATTAGGTGTCAGATCAAATTGGTAATGATTCAGAATGAACTTTGAAAACAGGCCACAGATACACGACATTAAAACCAGTCACCTGTTTCAGTGTTATGGTGTTTTTTCTGCTGTGAAAGAGTCATAGAGATGAGGAATGTTTGTTGTGTCTGCACTGGCTCCATGAGTTTCCTGGGGTTAATAACGAGTGACAGTTTGTTGTGTGGACGTGTATATTGTTGTGTGAAGTCACTGATGTTTTCCTCAGGGACTGTCGGTATCACCATCAGGAGACCGTGTCACGGCCTAATTGACTCGTGATTGTTATTCTACTGGTGCATAATGCTGCCCTGCTGTCAAACTCCTGTGTGTGTGTGGTTTGCATTTAAATATGTGTGTGTGTCCACCTCCCAGCCCTTACAGACAGGACACACACTGTTGAAACACAAAGGTAACATTTGACCAGTTGCTGAGAAATGATGAGGAAATATTGTGTTGACTTGTTCTCAGTCTTTGTTTTGGTGTCGTGCTTGAAAAGGTACAAATCTGAAAATCAGAAAATACCGTGTTTCCTGTGGGGGCGTGTGTCCTGTGTGTGTGTGTGTGTGTGTGTGTGCAGTTTGTGTCATCATTTGGCTCAGCCAGCCGAGCCACGAGTTGTTTGGCCCGGGCAGCAGCACAGAGGCTGGCTTTGTGCAGGCGTTTGGTAGCCCTCGGTCATTAGTTCACACAACTGCATGCGGTCTCACACACACACACACACACACACACATGAGAGAGAGAGAGAGATGGGGGAAATGGAGATGTAGAGAATGATGAAAGGGATCAGATATGGTAGAGGGAATAGAAGTTAAGACCGAGTGCTCTAGACAAAACAGATCATTTACACTTTGCATTTAACTTTAACTTTTTCCACTTAATTTAGATCTTTCCCGGAGCGCCATCACTCATCCAATCTTATCAGGATGTTTCCAAATTAACAGCAGTGTAACACCACTTTTTTTTTTCTCAGTGGTTTTCCTTTCCGCCCTGACAGCGCAGCCTTCTCTGATTACACACAGCCCAGTTAATCCATAACATGAGTGTGACAAGCCAAGTATATACAGTATATCTTTCTCATCCAACTCTCTTAGCATGCAGCCTAGCATGAAATCGACTCTATCAAATGAGGTACCCGGCCGACCGACCTCCATATAGACCACATCGCTCCGGCCAGGGTTTTCCCAGCTCAAAGCGACTGCAGAGCTCGGGGCCTCCACAGCTGCATTTTTTTTTTATGGAAACTGCATATTTGACAGGTTTGGAGGATGAGAGTGTCTCGGTATGCGTGTGTGTGTGTGTGTGTGTGTGTGTGTGTGTGTGTGTGTGTATGCATGCATCCCACTGAACCATGTGGATATCAATTATCTCTCGTCCTTGCCAGCCCGAGTCTTCCTCCCATCTGTTGGCATGTCCTCTCGTGCAGCTACACTCAACCTAACAAAGCACACAGCATGTCCCTGTGGACACGGACTCTCTCTCACACACACACACACACACACACACACACACACACACACACTCACTGTCACACCAAGAGACACTCATTCCTTGGTGTCATTCACACAGCGAGTATATGATGCATGTGAGACCTCAGTTCCTGGGATGCTGCCACCTTATTAATGTGTGAGAAGCAGCTATAGATTGTTAGATATTATAAGGTTAAACAATGTCTATCAGGCATCCATAACTCTCATTCTAACTAAAATAGCCACTGTAAAACCACAGTTATGAATTAGTAACAAGAATCATCCATAGCTTCTTCATGTCGCCTCTCTGCTTTTGTTCTCCCTCTCATTTTCTGTTTCATCTGCTGCTCACATATTCTCTTTCCGCTCTGTCTTTCTGTCTCCATCTGTGATCAAAGATTCTTCTCCCTGATAATGGTTGAGCATTGTGTGTGTGTGTGTGTGTGGAGAAGAGATGAGATGTAGTGATCCCTATTTTTCTCTAATCATTTTCTCTCATTAAAGAGAAGGGCAGAGTGTGTGCACACACACACACACGTGCTGATTGTAGACATATAAATGTACATGTGTGATGTTTGCATGTAAAAGTATGTGGATAACCTTATACATACACACACACGCTTTCACATCTTTGAAAAATGGGTTGGAGCACTTAGGTTGTGAGGGTAGACAGTAATGAGGGGTCGTCTTCTTTTTTTTTTTTTTTTTAAAGGTTTAATGGCACCCCATCTCCCACACACACACACGCTTACGAATCCACCCCCGCAGGCTGATTAAACCAGTGTCTAACTCCACACCTTTATCCTGCAAGAGCCTCATCTACCATAATGATCCATATTTCCTGCCTTACTAACAAGCATTCGTGACATTATGGGACGCAGTGAATTACTTCAAGTTGATTGTCCTCTTCACAAAATCTTAACAAATAGCTCTCCTTAATCTCGGTGCCGACTATTACCCAGTAATTTTTTTTTTTTTTGCCAGTGCTGCGATAAATCAAATCAAAGCAAATCTTGGCTCAGGTGCAGGATAACTTGCAGCAGGCTCCTGCTTTAAGCTAATGCCATTGATGAGAACAGTTCGGTCCTCGATAATCTCTGTGCTAATGCACTTTAGCCTGCTCCAACAGTGTGTGACTGCGCCGCACGACACTCATTCACTACCTCTGTGTTCCCATCATAATTCACCACTACCAGGGGTTAATGAGGCAAAGTGAGGAATAGATGAGAGAGAGCGAGAGAGAGAGAGAGAGAGAGAGAGAGAGAGGGAGAGGGAAACGAAAAAAGCCGGGAGAAAAGGAGACAGAAGGAAAAGAAAGAGCGCGGGAGATGAATAATAAATGTTCCATGCTAGAATCCATTTTTAAGGGAAGATTAGAAGAGTCTGGATGCAGGCTGGGATGCTCATATGATCCAAGTGAGGACTAGGCCAGCCTGTTTCTAGGTCATCTCCATAAGACATCTTGGGATAGCACATCAAAGACTCTCTGCTCTTCATAACATATACATAAGTAAAGTTAGATACTTTTTCACCTTTCTGGTATTTCTCTAAGTTATGTTGTAATTTGTCAAGCCACAAATGACACAACTGCGGTGTCGACATCACAGAATTTATGTTGGTTTCCAAATTAAACTCTTTGTGCAGGTCCTTGATGTTGACATGAAGCAATATTTATTCCCGTAGAGAGGGGAGTGGTGGGTAGAGAAGAGAGATTTAGTGTCCAGGCGTAGCTCTGTTCATGCCAACTGATACAGCTAACAGCACACCTGGTGGGTGGCACGGTGCCAGGGCTCCACGGACGCATTCACTTCTGGCAAAATACACAAACACACACACACACCCTGACACCAGAAGGGCTGCCATATCTCAAGCTAACAGGGCCAAAAATGAGCACACTCATGCAGGTATATATACAACATTGCACACACACTGAGGCTCGTTGGCCGGAGGCACAGTGTCCAGAGGGCCGGGCATGAGTGGCTCAGCGGGCATAGATTACCTTTGGCCCACAGTGGCTGTATCTCTTATGCTGACACACACATGTTCACAAATATCGCACACACACACACACACACACACACATACACACATACACTTCCTTGCAATTAAGCCCAGAAGCTCTACAGTGCATGCCTTGGCTTAGAGGGGACCATCTTGAAAGTGATTGGCTGTGCAGCTCTCCACAAGCCCTTAACCAACCGCACATGGAAGCTGCATAACCTCTTATGCATTAAGTGGCAGGAATGATCAACGTTTTCGAAAGGCAATGCACTCGCACAGAAGTAGGACACATAATGGAGCAAGACCCAGCATCTCAACGCCTCTCAAATCCCTGTAAATAACAGGATGTGAGGAACTTTTTCATCTCCATTACATCAAATGTCGAGTGTAAATGAGTGTAAATACTGTATGTGAGTTACTATCAAATTAGTTAATCTACTGTGAAGAAAGCAGACTGCACTACACACACACAACACATGCACATGCACATGCACATGCACACACATACACACACACACACACTCCTATGGGAAGTGACTGTAGCGGGTTTATCAGATTACCCATTGCCAGGCTAATAGATTCTTAATAGATTGTTTTTGATTAGTTCCTCTGGTTTAGTGACGTTAAGATGATTAACGTTTGTGTGTGTATAGAAACAAATACACATTTGTGTTCACTCACGCTCCCATCCGTGTGCATACAATTATTTGTATGTGTGTGTAATTTTTCTTTGGTATGAGTGTGTGTCTGTGTGTCGTCACATGGCTCTCATTGTGCTGTCGGAGCATCTCAGGGCAAAGAGGTTGCTCTGCTGCTCTCTTTCTTTCTCTCTCTCTCTCTCTCTGACACACACATGTACACAAACAACTCAACAAATGCAACAGCTCCCTGTGTTTATCCTTCTCACACAGCATGGCAGCATCTCCCGCCATCTAACTAATTACCCCACCCCCCCTCCCCTCCCACCCCAGAGGGAATAGCTTTAGCCTGGAGCTGCGTCATGATGGTTTGTGACTCGCCTGCAGCCTGCCTGCTCTGAGCCTGCTCGCCTCCTGACCACTGCTAGCTCTATATTGCTCCGACCCTGTGGCTAATCCTGTTAGCATATGAGTTGTTGATAGCCAAGCGGAAAGCCAGTGCAGCCCCATGCTGGTTTAATGTCTACTGGCTTATCTTTTCTCCGTAACAGTTGGCTGAAGTGAACTTAGTTGAGTTTCTTTGGCTCGTTTTTTATTAGCTCTCGTGTGAAGGGCTGCAAAGTCGACTCTAATTATTGAGCTGAGATTTCATTTAGTGCTAATTAAGAGGGGTAACGGTTATTCCAGCATGTGGCTTAGCCTCTTGTTTTTAGCATCAGTGGAGCTAGCAAAGAAGAAGCTAATGGCTCTATTATTGGTGCAGCTGACCTTGTGGCTTTACCATTTCCATCTGCTAAGCCCTTAAAAATGAAGAATTAGGCATTTAAGAGGAGGCTCACTGGGCACAGAGTGTTATTTCCGTTTCTCCTAGACCGTTCCTTCTTTTTTTTTTTATTCGCCGCCTCCCTCTTTCTATTTCTCTGCATTCCTCCTTCTCCTTCTCTCCCCATCCAGACTCTCTTAATGCTGAGAGACAGAGAGAGAGAGAGAGAGCGAGCTCATCGTCTCCTCTTCATGGTAAAATATTTATCCATCCTTTCCTCTGGTTCAAATGTTTCAAACTGATGGAGTCTTTAATTAGTCATGTCTGCATCTATCTCTCTTCTCCTCCGTCTGTCTCTCGTTCCCCATTCAGTTCCACTGTCTTTCACCCAGCCCCTCTGTTTTTCTCTCTTTGATTCACTCACACCATCGCTACTCTCTTTCTGCTCCTCTCTGTTCTCCATGGAATTAGTCATTAGCTGACTGACTGAGCTGATTGCATCTATTCCCAAGGCTGGCATTTGTTTGTGCATCTTCTTTTCTTTCCCTCCCTCCCTCCCTCCTCCAGTCCTCTCTTTCTCTCCCACCCTCACTCCATCCCCTCCCACTCTCTCCCAACACAGTCTTTCTCTATCTCCTCCCATCTTGTTCCTGCTCCATCAAACTTCTTTACACCCCGCTGTCCTTTTCCTCTCACCATCTTTTTCCATTTTTGATCAAAGGGTCTTGACCTCAAATACAGGTTTTTGTTGCTAAATTAGCCTACCGAGGTTCGCGGACTCTCCCAACGCTCTCCTCCATGTCTTCTCCATAACATTAATTGCATAGTGTCATTCTAAATTGGCTAACACCAATTAAGCCCTCACTATTATATTTAATTGGTCATTTAGCTTGGCTACTGTTTGAATGCAGCGTCTCCCTGGAAAAGGTTTAGTTGGCCTACAACTGCACATGTGGCCATTTCGGAGACAGTTTCCTCTTCCCTGTGGGTTTAACAATGGTCTGGCCAACTACTGACACTGCCAAGAGCCAAGATGGAGGGGTGTGTGTGTGCGTGTGTGTGTGTGTGTGTTTTGGAGGGGAAGTAACAAATGGCAGAAGAGATATTCTCCTCTGTCTACCCTTCTCTCTCTCTGCCATCTCTCTTTCTCTCTCCCTCTCCAACCACCCGCACACACCCCTCTCCGTCTCTGTTCCTCCACCCATGTGTTGCTGGTGGATTAAGCTAATTAAAGCACCGCAAACAGGGTCCCCAGAGAGGCTGCACATGCACACACATTATTACACACATACACTCATTAACGGAGGCGAAGTACACAGGCGCACACAATAGGAAAAACAGGCAGGAAACATGAGAACAAGTGCACGGACATACAAAGACGTACTCTACACTCTGCGTGAGCTGCAGGAGCTGATAGTGTAACTCAGCGCACCATACATTACACCACTGGTCATTATATGGTCCTGTCAGGGCATCATGTCAGTACTTCATGGACCACTTTCTTGCACTGTAAACAAGCTAAGCTAATCTCCATCAGTGGATTTCTATGGATGTCTGTACAGACTGAATCATCTAAGAACAGATCTGAAATCTGTAGGACCCCACAGATTAGTACCCGTGTGTTTAAAGCTAACGAGCTGCATCTCCAGTACCAGTGTTTGCTCCAGGACTCATCCCAAGGACTCTGGACTGGTTGTGTGTTATCATCCATAAGAGCCTTGTGCTGTCTATTTATGGGTCACCGGCAGAGAACTAGTAGCCCAGAAATAACACTTGATCCTCTCAGTTCAACCCTGGTGTGTGTCTGTGTGCACTGGCGCAAGGGTGCATGATCTCAATGAACATGGAAGATGGTCTCTCAGTAATGTGGCAGTGAGGGTCTTTGAGGACATGATTGCCGTGGAGAATCGCAGCATTCATGCTGTTGTAGGCTACTTAGCTACACATGAATCAGTACTTGTAAGTCTGTGGCCTTAAATGCACCTAAATAACAAAAAAAAAACCAAAGATTCATCTTCTTTTTGACAAGAAAAAGGAGTGAGATGGTCAGAGTAGATGAAAGAAATAGCACAGCATGGGCGGAAACCCTTGATCCTGTCATAGAGAAAGACAGGAAGAGAGGGAACACTGCGTTACTCACTAGGAATTCCTTCCGGATGTTTCTGCTTTCAGGATATTGGCTGTCTCTCTGGAAAACCGGCTGCTCACAGGGAAACCTATTGGATTACTGATAACCTTGGAATGGGTTGGTCCGGCACAGAGGGTGTGTGTGTGTGTGTGTGTGTGTGTGTGTGTGTGTGTATGAGAGGGGAGGTGGAGGGAGAAAGTGATCGGTGAATGTGCTTCTCCCTCAGTTCGCTCCCTCGTCTTCTCTCTATTCTTTCTCTCACTCAATTTCCCTTTATTGTGTATTCTTGTGAAGTTCAATCAATGACAGCTCTGATGTAAAAACACGTGTGTGTGCTTGGCTTTCAGTGTCTCCCCTCTAAACTGCATTTGTCCTCCCCTCACCACAGTGAGGGTGTTTGGCTTTTCGACAGAAGCGAAGCCCCCGTGAGAGACTTGTTTTATTATTGTGCCGGAGACATCACAGTGTTTTTTTTTTTTTAAAAGCTCACAACAATAAACACTGTCATACCCGAGCACACACAATCACACACACCCAATAATAAGGCTCCAATAACATAGGGGTCTTTACTCCAAGTTCTCTCCAAATCCCCCAGTGGCGGGCCTGCTCCTCGGTTGCCATGGCAACAGTAGTCAGGGCAGCCACGGCTGGCGATAGTGAGGAAGAGGAAGGATGAGAGAGAGAGAGAGAGAGTCACAGAGAGCATTGATGTTTGTGGTGCAGACAGGGGATTTGAACACAGTCACAACATTGAAAGTGGGTTGCTGCAACATTGCTGAATGTTAGAGCAGCACAGCACAGTGCTGGGAATGCATTTTCAACTGGGGTTGGAAATAAGTGGGCTTGTAGGTCATGTTTACCCCTGTGTCTGTGTGTGTGTGTGTCTGTGTGTATGTGGAGAGAGAGGCAGAAATGTGAGGGGTAGAGAGAGAGAGAGAGAGAGAGAGAGAGATGAAACTGCAGAGGCAGCACACTCGCTCATTAACTCCCTCGACATGCTCATTCTGTTTTCATGTTTGCGCGTCTGCAGATGAGTTCTGTTTGTGAGGACATGCTCATCCATGCATGACGCCGTAGCTGTGAGCAGGATTCACTCCACACTCTCTGCTGCGTTTAATATTACATCTGCTTACAAGCACACTATAGGAATGTGGCTGAAACAAAAAGTCATGATGCAATTGCTCCCAGTTTGTTACAAGTTAATAAAAGTGAGTATTACATGTAGTAACACTAAGGATGTTCATCAAAAGACAGTAGTTTAGCTCTTGGCTAATGTGATCCCGATTCCAGAAAGATGTAAAAAACAAACAAACAACAAATTACAGAAATGTTGTTGCAGGACTAATCCTTTCTCCCCTCTCCTTCCCTGTCCACATATAAGCTCCAGAATAGTGCGGCAGAGACTGGAAGCACAGCAAACAGGCAGTTAGTGTCAGGACACCGATGGAAAATCCATAGTTTCATTACAGGCCCAGTGGTGTGAATGTGGCCGAGAGGCGACCAGAGCTCTATCATGGGCCCTGCGGGAGCCAAAATGGCTGCATTTAGTGATGCAGTGGAGTGAAGAGGAGGCGAGAGGGTCAAGGCTGCCGCTGGGAGTGAAGTGTGTGTTAGAGAGACAGGCAGAAGCAGCCAGATAAAGTTCCTGCATGGTAACTGACAAAACTGTGATTGTGCTGGACCTCACCTTCAGAGACCTCTGCCACGCTGTCTCTGCGCGTGGACGAGTGTCAAGGACCTCACAATATGATTTGACACCAGAGCTGGAGGTCACACATTTATATAACACAACACAGCGCTCTCCATAATGGGCTGTTTAAATGGCAATAGTGCAGATTTATGTTTAGTCCTTGGAAATAATTTGTAATCAAATTGAATTGTACTGAACACGCAGGCGCCCGTAGCCACGCCATTAATAATAATCCGTTTGACTCATACATGGTATCGTACAGAGACTCCAGTGTTTAACACTAATCACAAATGTTTTCCTCCCGTCTCTCTCTTGTGCTTCCATCGCTGAAAAATCAAGGAGCAGATTAAAGGCACGAAGCCACTTAGAGTTATTGGAAAGGGCCTGAGGTGAGTTAATCTGGGAGAAGGTAGGACTCAGGAGCTCCTGGCTATTGTTTGTCCCTCTAGGTGATTAGAGTTAAGAGGCAGGCTTTAAGGGAAATTAGCTTTCGATTGGGCCTCTGATAAAGAGGTGGGGTTGTAATTGTTAGTGACCTCCAAGGCCACAAAGTAAAGATCCACTGAGATGTATTGTTCATAGTGATGTGGACTGATTCTGAGGGTGGTGAAGGTTCTTTGTCCCCAGCGTTACAAGATCTGTTTATTCCTGCTTTAATGGAACCTACAAAGTAGATTATAGCCATTTTATCATCAAAATCATTCTACATACACTCTGTATGTGTGATACGTCAGACATGTTTTTACAGGGATGATCACATGGCTCACGGATCGCTGTGTTTTTGACACTCTCCTACATGTTTACCTGAGCAGATGATATAATGTCAAACCTGGGGAGAAAACAACCCAATTCCTTTGAGGAACAGAAATGAGGGATTGGTGAGGAGAGGGCACACACACATATATACACACCCGCACACACACTTAATCAGACTGATTGCTTGTGGCTCTGACTCCACTCATTGCATCATCTCTCTAATGTATTGGTCCTGCATCACTGTATCCCACTGTGTTTGTGTGGCATTTTAAAAAATAGAAGTTCCTCTATAGACTGGTGTAAAACCGCGAGGGGGCTGTCCTGATGCTCCGAGACCAAAATATCTCTTTGTGTGTGTCTGATTCCCATCCAGTCTGTTCAGGCATGAAGTGTTGATACTTGTGTAACATTTATCACAGAGATGGGCTGAAGATTTATACAGAGTCAGAGTTTCATTAGCAGTCAAACCTGACTTGGATCCTCCAGTAAAAGAGTCAGCCAAAAAAAAAAGTACTGAATGACTGGGCGCCTGACAGATGGATGACATCGCAGATCCAGTGAGTCTTCGGTGTTTAAAATGCACAAAGCAGCTTCTTCTTTTTGTGCTCGAGCATTAAAAGATGCAGATTTCTCACCGTTGACTTAACTGACGTTCATGTTTTCTCTCCTTAGTTATGACACCCTTTGGAGACACATGCAGTCACTTACATGCTCACATACACACACACACACACACACACACATACACACATACATATATATACAGTGACTTGTTCTTCTATTCCATCTCCTCTCCTCGGAGAGAGCGATGGAGCCAGGAGCAATGCAAATTGGGTAAAATGTTCCGGAAAGTGGCTTTTCCCACTGGGACTTCTCAACTCCAGCTCTGAGTTAGCACTCGTGTGTGTGTGTGTGTGTGTGTGTGTGTGTGTGTGTGTGTGTGTGTGTGTGTGTGTGTGTGTGTGTGTGTGTGTGTGTTGCTGCTGTGTTTGTGTGTGTGTGTGAACACAATTGTTCTGCTGTTCTTGTGTGCATGAAAGTGTGTACTCCTGATGTGTGTTGTGTGTGTGTGTGTGTGTGTGTGTGTGTGTGTGTGTGTGTGCGCCGTGGGCTACAGCTCATCCTCCATGAGACTTTAGGGAGGATGGAGAGAGAGAGAGAGAGAGAGGAAGAGAGCGAGGGTGTAAAACACGAGGTGATGGTGGGAATTGAGGGCACCTCCTTCTCAGACCTCAGCAATTATCTGCCAGAAAGACTTGGCTGGCTGTTAATTTGATCATTGATTAAGATGGAGACAAAACGACAGTTGGAAGAGGAAGTGAGGAAGAACTGGAGAAAAAAAAGAAGTGTTTCAGCTAAAAGGAGAGACACAGAACATCCTCTGGCGTTTGTCATTGCACTGCAGATCCACAAGCTTGTTATCTTTTTTCTCTCTCATTTCATTTGCTCCTGTCCTCACAGAGTTGTTGATTGTCCGTGGAAGTAAAGCCTTCAGTCTCTTGTAGTCTCTGTGCAGCATTAGTTCACATGCTGATGTACAATGACAGGAAAAAGTCTCTGATTACTTCTTAGATACAAAGAAACCAGGCCACATTTCCCAGGCTGGGTGTTTTCTTTGTATCACTGATTGAAAGCCAGCGTTGTCCTCCATGAGCTGCAGACACTGAGTTCTGACGGTGCATTTAACTTCACAAAAAAAAAAAAAAAAAAAAAAAAAAACATAAATAGAAGTAAAACAATCAGAAAATCCTGCCACTGTTGAAATCAGACTTTTTCGACTTCCTGCAACAGTTGATCTTCTAATGGAGCCTGACAGTTTGAGAGGGAACAAAAGTCTTTCATATGTTGCCAAGTTTCTTGGTTGTCGGGGGAACTGCATCTCTCGCCCTCCTGTGAGCGTGACTCAAGTTTACCTCCAGATGAACTCGGGGACTTGGTATGTTTTTCTGGCGTCGGGCGTCACTCCCACCGTGTCCATTGCGGGGGTTGTATTGTACCGGTTTGAATTTATTGCCCTGTGTGTGTGTGTGTGTTTATTCGAGTGTGTGCCTAGTTAGGGCGGACAGTGAAGAACTGGCCTTCCTCAAATAGGCTGTGGAAAACCCACAGGTTGTACCATCTGCCTTTTTGCATGTGTGTGTTTCTGTGTGTGTGTCTTGTGTGTTTTCTCTGAATGGGACAGTATTGTCTATTCAAAGTTTGTGACCTGGCCAGCAGCAATTTACCCAAGTACACACACAAACAGTAGATTTATGCAGCGGCTGACTCAACAGACTTGGCATTGGAAGACATGGAGGATGCAGGAGAGGAAGACAATGGGACTGTGATACATAGTTTTACTGGAAACGACGCAAAGAGAAAGGGAGAGAAAGAGAGAAAAAGGAAAGCAGCGACATTTGGAGGAAAGAGCTAGAGAATGGGCAGCCTTTGTGCCGGCAGGACTGTAAATAGTTAAAGGCCTGACGGAGGAAATGACGGAGGAAGGGACCAAAACAGACCTGTGAGACACAGACGCTTTCTCTCCACAGCCACAATCACACATGTGATTTCAAGCCATAGATATGAATTTCCTTTTTTGAAAAACCGGTGATATCATTTTACTATCAGCAACATTGCGTTTTAAGGATGTGGGATACATTTTCACCAGCCACTTATCTCAACAGCCTGGCAAACACAGAAGCACCATTAGACATATTTACATCAAATCCCTCCCTCCCTCCCTCCCTCTCTCTTTGCTTCTCCCCCTGTGTTGTTTCCCAGGAGGAAACCGGCAAAGTGTGTGTTTTTAGACGCAAAGAGCGAGCCACGCCATCTGTAACACGCTCACTTCTGGAAATAAGAATATAAGTCTAATTGAGCTTTTTAATTGTCCTCTAAATCCTGCTGAGCGCCCATGCTGCTGGTTAATGATGTGTGTGTGTGTGTGTTTTGCATGTTTATGCATGTGTCCAGTCTGCTGGGACTGGAAGTCTGTGAGTGCTGCGTTTTTTCTTAGCGAGCGAGCGTTCGTGCTCCTTCTGTGTATAATGAGCTAATAGCTACGTGTGGTTTCTCTTTGAGGAATCTATTAGTGCGCCTTGTGTTTATGTATGTTTTCATGAGGTGTGTGTTTGTGTGTTTACATTAGCCAGGGAGCAGAAGAAAGAAAGGAAGACTGAGTAAGCGCCATCTATGTTGGGACTGGTGCATCGTCATCTTTTGTGTGTGTGTGTGTGTGTGTGTGTATGTGTGTGTGTAAACAGCAGTTCAGTTGCATTTGTGGTGGTTCAATTCCAGTTTAATGCTCTTTGATTTTTACATAATCTGATCACATGAGACACACACACAGTATGACATCAACATAAACTGTGTGTGAGAGCGGGTATTCAATTTCTCCACGGCTTCAAGCAGCTGAAATGGGGTTATCAATATGTTTGTGTCTCAGTGTGTAATTAACATCACACCACCTCCGAACACACTGTATCTCTGTGGAGGTTAATCTTTTTGTGTGTGTGGGTGTGAGAAAGTAATTTAAGATGAAATAGTTCCTTCCGCTTTCCTTGTGGATAACTTCCCCTGCCTGTGCACGCTTCCTGTCCCTGCGGTGTGGGGCAGTTGCAGTGAGACGAGGGGAAGCGAAAGGGCAAGATAAGGTGGCAGATGTTTAGAGTGCGAGTCTGAGAGTGTGTGTGTGTGTGTGTGTGTTGGGGTGGGAAAGATGGAAAGAAGTTGAAAGAGAAAGACACAACAAAGAGCACTTCTATAAAAAGTAATCTTGTGACAGTCCAGTGCACTCAGCTGACTGCCTTGAAACTTTGCCACGCTTTCTTCTTCTTCTTCTTCTTCTCCTCCTCCTCCTCCTCTTCTTCCCCTGTTTGGGTCATGGACAAGCCTTCCCACCAGTCAGCATTCTGTCCCCTGACCGTGAATGTTTAGAGATGACACATATTAACTTTAACACAATTATCGCTAACTTCCACTCCCTCTTCCTCTTAAGCTTTATTTTAAGCACAGTTCCCTGAAGGAAGGAAGGAAAGAAGGAGGGAGAACAGGAGCTGGTTAGAATGCAGATGGAGGAGGAAGAGGACGAGGAGATTAGATGTAATGCTCAGTGACATGTGTCAGAGGCTGCTTTGTCAGGGACGTGCACAAAAAAAAAAAAAAAAAAAAACACGCACTGATACTGGAGGCATTTCTGCAGATGCTGATGCTGGTGCACATGCCTTTGCCATTTCTTATCGAGTGTGTTGGGCTCAAGCTCCCGCGCTACAGCTTCTTTTTGTTATATAAACAGTCGACTAAATGAGCTTACTGGACAATGACGACCGCTGTGCTTCTTGGAATGAATCACTCAACCGCCACTTCTGCTGAGAACAGTTGCAACGTCAGCAGCATTTAAATAAAACACAAATAAACATGGAGGAAAAAATCCCCTCTCTGCCTGGGATAAAAAAAAAAAAAACTTAATGTGGGCTCTGTGTCAATATTCGTGGAGGTCTGTTCTGATCATGGTCATAAGGTGCAGCTGTGAACACGTGTGTATATGCAAACATCCAATGTCATTTAAACAACTCAGTGTGTGTGTTCAAGTCTGTGCGTGTTCATAGTAGAGAGTACAAGACACCTGAAGGGTCGCAGGTGCTTAGGTTTGACTGTATGTCCTTCATCACTTTCTGGTTTTTGCTTTTGTTTCCTTCTCAGTCCAAGTTTACCGTCCCTCACGAAGACACTGATGAGACGGACAGATTTGCAGTGTGGAGGGAAAAAGAAAAACAGAACAGACTGCAGATTTATCTTTATGTCACTCTTCCTTCCTTCCTCTCAGCTCCTGGCCGCAGCTCAGACTGTGTCCCGGCTCTCTTCCCCATTGAAAGTGACTAATAGTCAGCATTTCCATCTCCCTTATTCATCATCTGCTGTCGTTGCCTTTCTATCATTCTTTCCTACAGGCTTTTCTTGACACCCCCACCCACCCTCTCTCTCTCTCTCTCTCTCTCTCTCTGTCCGTAGGTTTGTCTTATCCTCCCTCACTCAGAGCTGACCCAGCTGGCCACCACTTCAGGCAAACTCTCTCTTTCTCCCTGTGTTTACCTTCATCTCTCTCCCTCACTCAAACAGACAAAACCACATGCACACATTATCTGTTAGTAACTGGCAGCCGGCAGCCTCTGATTTCAAAAGGTCTCACACTCATCACTCGGCTCTCTTTGTCTTTTCCTCCTCTATCATTCCTCCTTTTGTCCTTCCTTGGTCTCCTCGTTTCTTTCTGTTTTTTCAGGGCTGCCCCTCTCTCTGTTTGTTCTCGGAGCCAGTGGGACTGCTCTAAGTTCAGCCCTTTCAACACATTACAGCATAATGTTTTAGTTACAGTTTCATGTACTGTAAATCATGTAAACACAGTTTCTCCATGTGGGAAACCAACTCCATTGAAAACAAAAGACTCATGAAAACCTACAAAGTTTGCAAACAAACACATCCTGGTTTTCTTTGTAATGTCCAAGTTGATTTGAAGGTTGCCAGATTTGCTCATGCTATTTGCATGACCGCCGTCCGGCCCCAGGACGGGGACCAGGCTCCCACAGAAACATAAAACAAGTCGATTACAGCTTCTAATTGTCACAATTTGTCAGAGATGCGGTTGGACGTGGGTGGGCCGTATCATCTGGAGAGCTTTGGGTGTCAACCAAACCAGTCCCCAGCTTCCCCCCCAGGGAGACTGTTGCTGCCATTGTGTTTCTATGGCTACAGGCCAAACCAGAGGGCAGGGCATCTGTCCTCCACCTGGTCATACCGGCTGCTCGAGCATTGCTGTTATGGCATGTCTGGTGCTTGTGTGTGTGCACACATGCCAGAGAGTGGCTCATTGAGCGTACTTCTCACTTTCTCAGTCGTAGCCTATCTCTCTGCCCATGCTCTCTGTGACCCTGCGGTTACATAAGGCCGTATAAAGTGGCACTAGTTGAGCAGTGGAGGTATTAATAAACGTTATTTGAGTGCAGCATGCCAAGCTCGCAGGCCACATATAGAAGCGTACGATGTGTCTACTCAGCTGGGCCCACAGGCAAGAGAGCTTCGGCCACTTCCTGGTTCATTGTGCTCGCCGTGGCTTTTCACAGACTACAATGTGGTGTGTGTGTGTTTGAAGCTCTTTCAGCTGCAGGGAGATGAGGCATAATTTTATACCATGACTTACTTCTCGTAAGCAGGTACTACAGGAAGTAACACCTCTTGTGCAGAAGACTCAGATTCTTCTGTTCATGGTTTTGGCCTAAACTGTGTGAAAATGACAAACTGACCAGGTGTTGACAGGTGTGTGTTTGTGTTTGTGTGTGTTTATGCGTGTGAATGGGCAGGGCATACTACACTCCTCCCCCGGCCACTGAGACAGGTGGAGTTTGATCAAATTCTAGATCAAGGTCAGGTCAGTGGTTTAAACAACAGCAGCACAACTGGTTTTCAACACACACCAGGATATCTGTGTGTGTCATCGCTTTTCTCTCACCTCATGCACGAAGATTACAGACGAATCTCTTTACAAACTCCTCTTTGATGTTATGACCTCACCGTCGTGTTGTTTTTCAGTGGAACTTTACACTGAAAATGACCCAAAACACAGGAAACATTCAGACATTGTGTAATTACAGTATTTTGCACATTTCGAAACCTTTAAATAGCAGTAACCAGGGTGAGAAAAATGTGTCTTCCCTCTTTTTCCTTTCCATTGGCGTCATTTAATGAGTAATATCACGACTGTAAGGGACTATGTGACGCTTGGGACTAGGTCATGTCTTGGCGTTAGCGCTTGCACAAGTGGCTACACACGAGTAGCACATCTGCTAAATGCCGGCATGTATTCTCCACAGCTGTCCCCTCCCTCTGTCACACACAGACACACACAGGGTGTAGAGTGTGTTTTAATGGGGTCCAGTAAGAGCTATGTGTGGTCTCTTATTCCCTGTCCTCAACATGGAAGACATTAGCAGCTCAGTTTCTCTCTCTCATCCTTCAGTTGTTTAATTGTTTTGTTTCAGCTTGTACTAGACCTCACTTGTTTCCCCTTTGCTGCCGTCCCTCTCTCTCTTTCACCCCCTAACGCAAACACACACACACACACACACACACACACACACACACACAGATGGAGAACAACATTTTCTCCCTCTCTGTCCAGTTCACTCTTTTGGCTCTTGAATCAGTCATGCTCGTTTTGTATTTGGTGGGCAGCAGCCAAGACTGCCCCAGCGGACCATTACAGCACACTAGGAGAGTGGAATGAGCCGACGGAGAGGGAGGGAGGGAAAAATGGGAACTGAGCTGCGAGATGGAGTGAGATATAAAAATGTAAAGAGGGGGAATGAACGTTGAATTAACAGAGATGAAGTGGTGGAAGAATAAGCGTTGAAGGAGTGAAGCGGAGGCGCGACAGCCAGCTCTGACTCTCACTTGTGTTCCTGTCAGTGGCAGCCTTCCCACTTCTTCTTTTCCTCTTCTCCTCCTCCTCCTCCTCCACTTTTAGAGATGGCACCCGGCCCGAACCAAAGCCCAGGACATTCCTTTGGATTCGCCCCAGTAAAAAGTTAGCAATCTGTGGGGTGGGGCTCACCTGGTGATAGAGAGATGGGGATGAGGAGAAGAGAGCGGATAGACTTTCTCCTGTTGTAATGCTTGGTTAGGCTTTTGCTTTCATACGGGACCTGATGTTGTCTTTGTTTGGGTGGAGATGCAGAACGGGAACCGTCACTGGAGGAAGTGAGAAACAGCTTTGTACATTACATGAGTTATTGAGTACACATGTGCCAAACTTTACAAAAAAAAAAAACATTAATCAACACAATCTGCTAACCACCTCCCCCTCCTCACTCCGTGCGGATTTCTGATTTCTTTTGAAGAGGTGTGTGTAGTTTGCTCAAGTTCACGTAGAGTTGATGCTTTTTAAGTTTTGAAACATTTGCACAACTTCATAACCTCATCCATCAGGACGTATCTCTCTCTGCAGCTCTCAGCAGAAGGCATTGCATGTAGCCCTGTGCCAAGAAAAACAAGAGTTCTGCCTGATGGACAAACACAAATAGAGTCCAGCCGTGCTAAGCTAACGGCAGAAACCCCACCAGACCTATACAGATCACACACCGCATCGCCATCACACTCAGACTCAACAACACAGAGTTTGGTGTTTTTGACTCAAACCCAAGGTCATTTTTCTCTGTGCACTTCTTCTCCCTCCCTGACACTACACTGTCTTGTAACTCTACACACACACTCACACACTTTCCTCTCTACCCCACTACACTGAATGTTATGAGGTTGCCATGCCGATATCTTTCCAGTCCCCCCCCCCCAACATGGCACATGGAGTGTGTTGGTGGACGAGATTAGACTGTTGTGTGTGCACTTCCACAGAGGTGCTTTCACACACACAGAGGCATTAACATACTTACAGGCATACATGAACACACACAGACACACAAAGCTTTTGATGAGGCAGTAGAAGAGTGTATTAAAGGGCAGGATTAGGGCAGTCATGTCAGGAATGTGGCTCCTCAACTGAAGAAACTGGGAGTGACACACACGCACGCAGACACACACACAGTTATACCTTTGACTTGAAGCTGCACTTGTGACCACCCTCTGTGGTGTGTAATAGATACTGAAAAACAGGTTGGTGATGTGGGCAAAATTAGTCACAACACGATCTCTGTTAACAACTCTTTGTTTTGAAGAAGTCCCAAAACGAGCATTTGATGAATCTCTTTAGATGTTACAGGCCCAAGTTTAGCCGGCCAAGTATTAAACAATGGGCTGTGAGTCTCGTGTTGGACAGGAAAATGTTTGACAAGCTCTGGGAATCATTGATTTCTTTTGAGAAATGTATGAACTCGATAGACGGCGGGGAAGAGGAATGAATTCTCCTCGGGGTAAATCCTGCACTGTGTTTTTGTGTAAACAGACAGTAACTATGTAAAAATGATTAATGGAATATTATGTTATAATTTATTTTCAATTGATGTATATATATGAAAGAATGCATTGTAGCTGAGGAGCACCTTAGTTTATTGTTTTATTTTTTGCACCTAATATCTGCTTAGCTCTGTTTTTGTCTCCATAAGGCAATGAGTCATGAATATACTGTCCAAAAGAGAACAAAAAAAGGAACTTCAACTGTGCTGACCTTTGACATACAAGATTGCACCTCTGACATTCAGTTGGCCATTGTGACCTTTGAGGGAATAAAAACTCTAGAGTCCATAATAGAAGAATCTATTGCAGCTTAGTAGCTTTGTTGGTGGTGCTGCTTTTATCCATCTCTCCTTTTGTCAGAGTGTAAACTGCCACACAAAAGGAAAAAGGTTTGCACAGTTCAATGAGGAGTCAGTGGCATAAATATGTCCTGAGAATGAACAGCGAGCTTATTGTTCCTTTGGTTTGGAAACCAACAACTTTGCTAACTTATGGTTTATACTGTTTAATGGACATGTAGCATGTAGCTAGCTGCTTTTTTCCCCCAATATTTGGTTTCATGACTTTTGAGGTCTGGTAAATGGCGATGGGCATCATCTGATATTTTATTGACTAAACAAAAAGAAAAGTGAGAAACGAGAAAAGTGAAGACAAGGAGGAAATAAGGGTTTTGTTGTGTGTGTGTGTGTGTGTGTGTGAGAGAGAGAGAGAGCAGCATGCTCTGAACACTGTACCATGCTAGCAGACTGCCACTCACTGACTCAACACACACACACAAGGCCAACCACTGCTGTAAATCGTTCTAAACCGCACTATAAAAGCTCATTTTAAACACCATCTGCATTCCTCGTTCTTCACAACTGCCAAACGTTATGTGTGTGTGTGTTTTGTCATCCCCTACCCCCCCACAGAAAAATCCTCCTCATTTAAGCGACCGAGCTTTCGATTGTCACCGGCAACTTTTTTCACAATTTAAAACATGTTGTGTGGCTGGTTTCTGCCGTTCTGTGCCTCATGCGCTCATCTCGACTTTGTTTACATCAACTTCTCTCTTTCTGTTCTCTCTCAAGTTTGTTTTTCATGGGACTTTGTGGTGTGTGTGTGTAAGAGCTGAGTAAGGCTTTTGCCTTGTTTATTGTAGAAGAGGAAGATACTGGTGAGGGACGGGGGCGGGTGCTCGAGGAAAAGGAGGAGGACTAAAGGGAGAAGGAAAGTGTCAAAACAAAAATAAAAAAAAAAAGAAGGAGGGGAAAGAAGTTGAAAGGGAAGAAAACCCAGAAATACTTCCAGGGAGAGAGGGTGAAATAAAATGAACAGAGGGAAAGACAGAGAAATGAAAGAAGAGGAGGAGGAGGAGGAGGAGGAGGAGAGGCAGGCATTTGTGGCCAGGAATGGTTTGGCACACATCGCAGTGAGGTGTGGTTTTGGCCTGGCTCCCATTAGCCTCTTGTGTTACATCCATTACAGACATCTGCACACACACATGGCACAAACAAGCGCACACTCTGACTCTGACGGCACAGTCAAAACAGACCCACATCTTAACCACCGTAGAATTCCTCCGCCATAATTCTGGTCCTTCCCAAGAAAGATGGAAATCACTCATCCCCCCCCCCCCCCCCCCCCCAAAACACACACACACCTCTCTCTCTTCCTCCATATCCCCCTCTCGTTCGATTCACCTAAAGACAAAGACACACACATGCACACATACGCACGCACACACACCTAACTTGGTAATTACAGTTGAAGATGAGGTCCTATTCGCTGTAATCCCAGTGAATGGCTGATCTAGTCAGTAAATGGTGGGTCAAGCGACACAGCATAGTGTCACATCAAGAGCGTGTGTGTGTGTGTGTGTGTGTGTGTGTGTGTGTGTGTATTTTCATTTCCTGAAGCAATTAATTGATGCCTTTTTAATGTGACTAATGTTGATGCACACGATTGCACACTTGCTTGTATTCGCTGCACGCAAGCATTCTGCCTCACATGCAAATTGATAGACTGTCTCACACAATTTGTATGCACACACACTTTTTTTCGTACAAACAGGGCCTTCCCCCACTCCCACACACACACACACACACACACAGACTCAGTACAAACACTCTGCTCCCCAGCCGATCTTTTCCTGTGTTTGTGTGTGCTCCACTTCTCTCTTCAAAGCCACATACACACTCATTATATGATAGCATCTGTCCCCCCTCATTGCATCTTGCACTCGTCCCAATCTTTGTTTAGTTTCCCACCTTCCTGAGTCTGATAAGGCTAGCAGCTTGTTAGCTTAGCTCTCACAGGAATCATGCACCAGCTTGCTCTTCTTAAATGCATGCACCCATAACTCTATAAATATTAAATCTAGTCTTTAAGTGTGCGCACGTTACATCTTTAACATAAATATCCTCTTAACAGTCTTCGATGTAAATATGTAATATTGTTTCGGTTGAGATATCCCATAAGGGATTTGTGTTGCATCTCAGTGTAAGAGGAGGTCTTTTCTCATTTGAATGGTGACGCTAAAAAGGCATTCAATTGGAAAGCTCTATCTTCAAGTCTCATCTTATTGTATATGATAATGTTGTGGTGCAATTTCTTCCCCCGTTTGCAAGACAGCTGATAAAATCAGTCATAGTAAAGCACCTCTGTGGATGCAGTGCTGTTCGCACTCAGCCTCTGTGTGTGTGTGTGTGTGTAACTCCATGCAGATGATTCAGTTAGTGTGATTTAGTGATGGTCGGAAGATGAAATGCCGCTGCCGTGCTGCGTCTAGCGACTCGCTACACACACTTATCTGACGACTGCTAGCTAAAGGCATTTAATTTGGAGGGAGAGTGGAGAGAGGTGGGGGGGTAGAGAGGAGTGGAAGAGGAGGTGAACTCATGAGACAACAGCAGGGAAACAGATCGAGGAGAAAGGCTCGATGTAAGACAAGGTGGTGGAGATAGAGGAATAGAGCGATGACGAGGTCTTTTTAATTTCAGCCAGCATGAGGATTAAAGGCCTTCACAGTGATGAATAGGTTTAATTTGCTGTTGAAGCAGCTCACTTTCTTCCAGCATGTTTACACTATATTGTATGCAAGCATGTGTGCTGAGAGAATTACACCACATGTGGCTTGGGCTTTGTTCCTTTTCTCTCCCCTTTTTTTTTTTTTTTTTTTTTTGTTTTGTTTTGTTTTTTCTTCTTGCCTCCTGTTCCTCCTCAGTCTGTTGTATGTGTGTGTGTGTGTGTGTGTGTGTGTGTGTGTGTGTGTGTAAGAGAGAGAGGCTCTAGCTGTGTGTGTGCATGTGTGTGAGTCTGTGACCTTTTGTAAGCTCTGCTGGTGAAAGGCCACAGCCTCACACATGAATAACCATGGTGTAGACATGCGGATGAATACCAAAGCCAGTCAATACGAGTTGGCATAGCAAGTAACCTGATATGACAGAGCACACTGGATTACACAGCCGCATATCTGAACTCATTGACAAGTTGGTAATGTAAACTTCAAGATCTGTGATGAAACCTGCCAGGTGCAGCTTTAAAAGAGAAGGAGGGGATCTAAAGTCCACAGTTTAAATATACTGTTCCTCTTGTGTTGTGAGAATCATAATTGACCTCATTACAGCTATTTTGGAAAATGAACAGTCGTCGTAGATAAAGACTAAAAGATAAAAATAAATGACTTTCATTAAACCTTTTAATGCAGCGGTGATTATGAGAGACAATCACACCTTTTTGTGCTTTTAAGTACAGAACAGGACATGTGCATTAGTGTTGTGTGTGTGTTTTCAGAGCCACTGTGAGTTATGAAACTTACCTGAAAAAGAGGATTTCTGCCATATTGCGTCTTCGCTTCCTCAACTATTTTCTCCATCTGGGCCAATCACTATATCCAGTAAATAAACAAGTGACACACTTTTACAAATACAGTTAAAAACTAACTAAAATAAGTTCATGTTTGTATCTGCTCTCTCTCCCAAACCTTAAAATAACCCACTTCAGACACACACTGTTTTGATAGCAGCTGCACTGACATTCCACTGTGTGTGTATGTATGTGTATGTGTTAGAGCGCACGCCTCCTCCATCATTGTCACCATAGCTCTTTGTCTGTCTTGGTGCTGCTGAAGGAAAAGCTGCTGCTCGGTCTCTGACTGTCTGACCCACATATGGTATAGGTTTACTCTGAGCTTGTCTGTGTCGACTGTATGTGCCGTGTGTGTGTCTCTATATATGTGAGTATCGTTTGCCCCATAGATGTATCAGGGCGATCACTCACTCATGTGTGATGCTCCATCTGCTCCCAGCTTCTAACCATTCTGCCAAACACGCAAATACCTACAGTACACACACAGACACACACACACACCACCTTGGAGCTACAATATGGGAGAAAAAGAGCATTTCTTCCTTTGCAAGATAAAGTAACTTATTCCATCAAAACACGTCTTCATATATCTCTTCTCACAAATAATGCGTGGCAGCCGTACACATCCGCTCACCAAGCTGTGAGTGTGTCTGTGTAATTTTTTTAGTTTAAGTTCCTAATGTTTCCTCAGTGGCCCCGTACTCCTACTTAAAATAGCAAACACACACACACACACACTCAGCAAGAAGAAAGAGGCGTTTAGCTTTTTTTTTTGGTAATATTTTTAATGGCAACTGTTGCTGTTGGAGAACAATTGATGGATTTGTTTTGCATCTTGCTGCGTTCAGGTTCTGCCAAGCTCCTGGTGAGATAGGAAGTGAGTGATTTCAGCCTTTTTATCTCAACGCCGCTGCTGCAGATAGAAAACACAGTCTAAAGAGGGACAGAGAGGATATGGGAGACGTTTACATGGATCTGTCATTAGGGCAGCCTCAGCCTGGTGCAGGATACTGTGTCTGTGTGTGTGTGTGTGTGTGTGTGTGTGACTGTTGTATGAATGTATGTGGCTGGGTTAGGGTGAAGTTTCTCCTCAAACAATAATAATAATAATAGTGACTAACAGCATGTCGTCTGATTGTTTCAAGGACTCCTCCTCCCTCTTGGCTTTAAAAACTGCAGCTCTGAGTTTATTCTTGACCTTGGAAACCACAGTTGTAAAAATATAAGCTTACCACTACGTCCATTTAGTGGATGTTCTGGAGCTTTTGATCATGTCACATGATCTTTAAAGGCAGAAAAAGGTAAGAAAGGGGAGAAGAGACTGCTCCATACCAAGGCTGGAGGGAGCCTCCTGGGAAAAAGAGTAAATAACAGAGGAATTAAACATGAATGATGAATGATGGGGTGTATTATCAACAGGAAGGCCAAGTGGTTGTGTTACGATACACAACATCACTGAGGTATTTCAGTCCTGGAACACACACACTTGTCATCTGTTGTGACCTCCTTTCTCACTCCTTCCCACAGCCTGTTGACTATGAGGCTGCTTTTATCTCCCCCGTTCATCTCCCTCTTGCTGCTTTCCCTCATTTCCTTTTGTTCTGGAGAGGGCCACACTGAATACCCCACTCCACCAGAACCCCCTCACACACACACACACACACACACACACACACACACTCATATACAGACACTTGTGGGCCCCTTCCACATCAAAGTCAGGAATGCGGGGTCTGCTGCCATTATACATGGGTAGGTCAAGTTAAGTCAAGGTTACCCCCTCAAAAAAGGTGGTATATGTGCGTGTGTGTGTGGGTGTCTCTACATGCTATTAGTGAGCCAGGTATGCTTTATGTTCCCACATACACGCACATTTCTAAATCTGCTTTGAAATGTCAAAGCCATTACTTGAGCCATGTGCTCATGCTGGTGTGTTATGGCTCCCAGACACCTGGGCTGTTCTGTTCCAGTCCACATGAAGCCAATCCATTGTCTTGGAGCGTTCGTTACCGTTTTTAGAAATAAATTTCCTGCGTAGAACAATGTTTTGATACAGCACATGTTCCTGTGAATAAAGTTTTTTCCTTTTCCTCCATCGCTCTCTGTCGCTCCCTTCACCTCTTTCCCTTCCTCTTGTTTCCTTCCCCTCATCCCACTTTGCTACAGAAGACCATTTCTCGCTCTTTCTCTTTGTCTCACTCTTTCCCTCTCTCTCTCAGCCTCACCGTCATGTGCACAAGCTCCATCAGTTGTCACTCGCGGCTATGACAGGCATCATTCTCATTGACGTGCCACTGTCTTATCGGCCAACTCTCTCACCTTCACACCGGCAGCCCTCCCTATCACCGGCTGTAGCTATCCTGTGTGTCTATCAGAGCTAACCAGGCCTGCCTGGCACAGATAAAACCAAGCATTAGGGGCTTTTGGGTGGATCGGTGGGTTGAGGGAGGTGTTAATGCTCAGAGAAGAGATAAAAAAAAAAAAAAAATGGATGTTGCATGTTGTGGAAAGAGGAGGGGTGGTAGTTGGGAGTTCTTGGTGGGTTGGTGTACTTGGATGCAATCTTTGTTCGCATACTGGGATTATGCAAGGTTTCTGAAAATCAAGAAGCGTGTTCTAGACAGGGATAAACAGGGATGGTAATAAAATCCCTGGGTATGTTGTGAATGTTGATGAGTTTTTTTTAGAAATGGCACACTTTTATTGAGTCGCAGCTACGACCTATTAGTGCATTAGATTTCAGATTTCAGTTGTTTTCTACAGCGTAGGGCCACTTCTCTCCAGGGGGAAACAACTGTAGTGGAAAACACCCATTACCTTCTTTTTATTCCCAGGTTTGCTGAGCTGAAAAACAGCATTAACATTCCAGGAAGAAATAACAATTGTAGGTCATGGAAATGCTCTACGTAGTAGTTATGAAAAGTCAGCTGTAGAGTTTTGCATCTGCGGCTTCGAGATGTCCCTGTGCTCCTCGTTATTCCCCAGTCTTTCACTTTCACTGCTTGGTCACCCCCCTCGCTCTGTCCTTACTTAAGACAGTGGCTCTAATGTGTTTAGGATCTATTAATGTTACATTACACATGTTGACAAGAGAGGAGAGATGGGGCTTTTCCTGCAAACAAGCACAGCGCCGCTCTGCGAGTCCATCCATCAAGCACTTAGCAGAAAGCTGAGCAATACAAAGGAGACAATGAGACAGTAGCAGCATGTCCCATCATCACTGACTGTTGAATCGATCTCCTCACTTGGCTAACACACACACACACACACACAAGTACACACACAAATCCAAACATTCACACAGAGCTGTGCATCTACATGAATGCAAACAGGAACCTGTGAATTCATACACGTGTGAAGAAACAGATTTGCGCACGTTCAAACGCTACAGGTGGTTGATGAAAAATGTGAAAATACACACACATATGTGCAGACGTGTAAGCCCCCCCCCCCGCCCAGTTAACCTGGTTAAGACACTGTAACCTGGATTCCAGCTCTCAGATCGATTGAATTAGACAAACGCTCCTCATGTATCTCATATCTCAGTCATCCATCCATCCGTCCATCCATCTATCTGTTCAGCCGACAGATTCCATAGCTCTTTGTTCTCTTTCTGGTTTCCATATTCTCCGACCGGCTGCCATGGCTGCAGCGCCGGTGGAATAAATCGATTTGAGATGATTTATTACCTGTTGTTTTCGCATGTCACCTACTCTTTCTCACCTGCTCTTCTTTTTCTTCTCTTTTCTCACCTTTCTCGCGCTCACCCACACATTTTCTTTTAAATGTTAGCACTGTATATGATCTGCATACATACACACACACATACGTGGGGGGGGGGGACAAAGACATAAAAGGAAAGACAAGACAGGCGAGAAAAAGGTGTTGTTAGGTGGTGGCTTTGCTCCTGAGGTGATACAGGAGTCAGTAATGGACAAAGTGAGATGAAGAGACAAGTCTGTTTGCAGATCAGATGGATTCAAACAGAAGATAGGGACACTGACGGGAAGACAGACTTTTATTCTCTGTGCTATTGTCTGCGCAAAACCAGACGAGGCTGGGACTGGTCATTAGCCAGTGAACTGGAGTTGGGCGTCTGGTCCAGAGATAGATGTGACTGCCAACTGTAATGCCTGTTTTTTTTCCCGTTCGAGTGAGAAAATGATGCTGGGAACACCGCAGAAGAAAAACTAGGCTTTCACTCCTGTGTGTGTGTGTGTGTGTGTGTGTGTTTGAGTGTATATGTGTGTGTGTATCAGCCAGCATTTTTCCTTATTCCAGCTGTCTGTACTTAAAAACTGTGTTGCCATGTGTGTTGGTATGTGTGTGTGTGTGTGTGTGTGTGTCTGTGTACGTATGTGGTTGTGTAGATGTGAACCGTCTGTGAATGAAATGTATCCTTTGTTTACGGGCCCATTATCTAGATAATAACATCCATATTTCCTCTCATCTTCAGTGCTTTATCACAGCCTCATGAGCACGCTCTCTCTCTCTCTGTCTCTCTGTCTCTCTGTCTCTCTCTCTCTCTCTCTCTCTCTCTCTCTCTCTCTCTCTCTCACGCACACACACACAAGCACACATACACACTTTCTCTCTCCCACACTCACTGGCAGTGAGAGATAATGGAATTGTTGCCCCTGGTTTCTTTTGGTGAGATTGTAAATAAATTCTTTCATCGCAAAGAGTGTGTGCTGTGATTCACCACCCCTGTGATTCTGTGTGTGTGTGTGTGTGTGTGTGTGTGTGTGTGTGTGCACATGGACTATCAAAGCACATATTAGTGTATGCATATTTATCTGTGTGTGTGCATGTGTGTATATATGTGTGTGTGTTTTCATCTTATCATTTCTCATCTATCTGTGTATGAACCTATTTGTCTGTGCGTATCTTTTTTTTGTGTGTGTGTGTGTGTGTGTGTGTGTGTGTGTGTGTGTGTGTGTGTGCTCAGTATCATTTCCCAGCTAGTCATTGCCTGCTGTCCCCTCCTTGTCACTACGGGCTGATAGCAGCGCGAGTCGACAAAGACCAGTAATGGAGAGCTGATACTTGCCCCCCCACCCCCACCCCCCGTCGCTCTGCGCTTTTCATTTGCTGCTGAGATGACTTTGGCTCACAGCCATCCCAGACAGCCAATCTCCTATCTCCTATCTGAACCATTACTTTCCATATCTGAGCAAATTATTCGCCAAAGCTTACAAAGAAAATTTGAGCGTCAGTGCTGCACGTGTGAGTGTGTGTGTGTGTGTGTGTGTGTGTGTGTGCATGCACCGACTTGCTTGCACTGTGAGATAAACAGTTATGTTTGTCTTCAGGTGTATGGGGTGATTAAGTTTTCATTGAAACAGAAAGATAGTGACTCACTCGTATTCTCTCCGGGCTTTATATAAACCTGAAATCTTTTCATACACTGAGTTTCACTTGTACAGGTGTTTTCATTAGTTCCTCCCAGGTGCTGGATGGAGCAGTGGTTTCCACAGTTGTAATAACACCATTATCCAGTCAATAATGTTCCTTTGCATGCCTGTACCACTGTAATTATGTCTCTGTTCACAATAATGATACTATATTCAATACTGCTATTAACACAGGCTCTCAATTAAGCTGTTTACAAGGCTCTGTAAAGCAGGCGCTTTCAACCTTTTACCAAAATTTTCATAATTTCACGCTGCCTACCACTGTAATAATAACCACCTGTTGGAGCTGAAGTAAATGCAGCCTATTCCTCCAGCTGAGGGGAAAAATAATACAGAGACCACACTGTGTTTAAACTTTGGTTTGAGGGAAAATGTGCAGTGTGTGATACATTTTGTGTGTGAGATAACACACGAGTTGTGTCGGAGTATTATGCTGAAATATAGAAGAAATAGTGTGTGTATAATAAGAGTAACCACTTATTTTCAGCTTTGCCACTGCAATAACTGTCTTCCAGTTTCATGCTTATCTTTTTTTAAAGGCTTTTACTGTGAAAGCTTTTACTATAAGGCAGCTGCTTGTAGGTTTTTATCGTATTAACAGTGCAAGTGCATGGCTGCATATCACTGTTCTACACTGCAGCTTTACAGAAAGAGTCATAACAGTCATTTGTGAGGGATCATGTACATATTTAGCATTTGAAACTACAGTTACTATGATGCTGTATGTGTGTGTGTGCATTTCAATGTGTTTCTCAGTATCTCTCCTCCTGTGTGTTTCCCTGTAGATCCTGGTGAATTCAGTGAGTCCCAACCGTCCAGCAGTGCTGTATGAGAAGGTGACTGTGAGCGAGGCAGGAAGTTCCTTACTGAGAGACATGCTGTTCAGCCCGGACCTGCAGCACATCTACACGCTGACTGATAAACAGGTGAGTTCACGGTTGGAGATGAAGTCAAAAACATGCACTAATTGGGGAACACATGCACTCACAAACTCTGTTACACATGACACGTCTGTCTGTGCAGCTGTGATGAGGAAACCAAATGGCAACATAAGTCACATGGAATCAAATTAATGAAATTCTGACATACACACTTACACATTGTGTGCGCTGTAATGATGTGCTATATGTGTATCCATCATTACCCACCACATATCCATCATTAGCATGCCTTAATACGGCAGCTACCACAGGTGACTGCATGGGCAATGCCTTGTTAATACGCATGACTCCTATTACATATTTTATTTGGGAGCACCCATAAGCCTCTACACACACACAGTCTGCTGTATTGCATGATGCAAGAGTCATTCCCCCCACAGTGGTCTAGGTCCACCTGTCCAGAGCAGCACACCTCACCCCATTAGATTAGTCGCTGTATATCTTAATCCACCTACCCACGACACAATCACAACACAACTCATCCCCTCTGGGTGTAATTACGCAGCCACACACACACACACACGCACACACATACATACCCCACCTACACACATTTCCACCATGATGGTTCTCTAATAATCAAGACATTACACACTCAGACATACAGGGAGTGTTGTAGGTCACGTGTGTGTGTGTGTGTGTGTGTGTGTGTGTGTGTGTGTGTGTGTGCGCGCGCGTGTGTGCCTGTGGTCATTACCAGTACCACCGCTGGCGTGGGCTGTGTCTACTTTGATGGTGAGACAGGGAGGAGGAAGAAGAGGGGGAGGGGGAAGAGAGAGCATGTCGCATCTCTGTTGCTCCCCAGGCCCAGCTGCTCCTCTCGTTTTTCTGTCTCATTAGTGTGGTGAGTGAAGGAAGCAGAGATGGAGGGAGGAGAGAGAAAAGAAAGTGGGGTTGTACATGATGTGAATGAATGTCTGAATTTAATAGATCTAAAACGGGCTTTGGGAAAAAGACCCTGTGATTAAACAGGGCGAGCGACTGTACGTCTGTTCAGGAGGTGTTTGAGGCGAGTTAAGTCGAGTCTGACGCTTGTTAATCCAAAGCCTGGACAGAAACTGCTCTTTTGCCAAAGGCCCAGTGGTTCACGACCGAAGCTGCAGTCATTACAATGGTAATCTGTGATGCACACTTTGTCCTCCAAATAAACGACTGTTGTGGTTACAGCAGGGTAATGTCTGAAGTATTTTGGCATGGGTGCAGGTTTGATACCTGAGTTCCTGCATCAACCGGGAAAAACAAGCCAGAGCTCTCAGTTCATTCCTCTTAATGTTGCATAACAAGGCAAAAAGGATTCAGGGCCAGTTTTTGATCATTCTGTGTATCTGTTGTTGTTGCTGAAATATCTACAACATCTGGGCTGCCTGGAAAAAGGGTGTGTAGCTCTGTGTAACTCAGATACTTGGACACATTAATAGATATCCAGTCTACATAACCAAGAGAAACAACACACATTTATGATTTCTTCAGCTCTGACTTAAGGCTGGAAATACTTTAGCTCTGTTAATGAGTCAGTGTGTCTCTGAGTGTTTTATATTAAGTAACGCTGCATTGACACTCATTACCTCAGGCTGTGTCAGTGCACATGTCGCCCTGTTGAATCAGGTGTAAAGTTTAAGGTGCAACTGGCAAATTTTATCATACAGTTGTTTGTTGTTCAGACAACAGATGCCTCCTTTTGTGTGGGAATGATGTGAACAGGTACCAGGTACATGATAATATATCTCTTATATGATGACATCATACCAGGTACGAGGTAAAGAAGGAGGGAAATGGAGAGAAAGATGAATCAGTGTAGTTGTGAGAAGTGATGAACATTTACTGCTGATGATCAGTGTTTGAAACGGTTTCAGCAGCTCCATGTGGCGACACAGTTGTTGTTGGTGTTTGTGTGAGTGTGTCTTTGTGACTTGGTGACCTGCTCCACTTTATCTTGGCAGCTAGAACAGCTAAGGGCATGAGGGACACACACACACACACACACACACACACACACACTTTTAGTTATACACACTAATACGAGACAAAAAACAAACGTTCACGCTCTCACACTACACACACACTCGCCCATTTACACTCGCTCCATCCCCCTCTCATCATGCCCAGTTCTTCAGAACTTCGCACATACTCTGATCACACTTACACACATACACACACCTTCATCTGGCTGTGTTTGATCCCCGTTAATGGTTAGCAGGCTTGGGTTAAGCAGAACGGGGGGCTGCGGTTGCCAGACCTCCCAGCTAAACCCCCTTTCCAGTGTTAATGACTAGAGGGGGCAATTCCCTTCTTTCGTTCCCCGTCCTACCCTCATCTTTATCCTTTGCCCTCCATCTATACCGCTGTGCCTCCACCATCCCTGCTTTTATAAATCCGTGCATCGGCTGCGGCGCACACACAGACACACACACACACACTCTCATACATGCGCCCATGTTTTCATCTAAGTCCAAATTGAGTCCTCCCCTCTCAACTGCCTTCTACTGATCCCATTCCCATGTTTTTAATGATCTCTCACTATTGCTGCTGCACCCCCCCCCCACTCTCTCTGTCCTCTCATTCACTCATGCTCTCTCTCACACACACACACACACACACACACACACTGTTGGCCTCTCAAAGGAGAAAGAGGTGAAACATTGTGGAATCGAGAGAAAGATGGATTGATGGAGGGAAGGACGAGGAATATGAGGGATGATTGTAGGTGCCTGGTTTTGAGCTAAAGAAGGATGATGCAGTACCACACACACACACACAATTATGTACACAGAGACACACACACACACACACTGCCATACACTCTTATAGTCACACCAGTAACCTTGCATGAAGAATGCAACTATGCTCCTTTTTTAGCTATTTTCTCAAGACACACACGGCCCTGCTCTCATCCTGCATTGTGAGTGTATAACTGTGTGTGAGTGTGTGTGAGTGTGTGTGTGTGTGTGTGTGTGTAGCTAGTTGCCTGCAGGGGTTCCTCAGACAAGCCAAGCACATTAAGGTGTCACTGGACATATCCACTGATGCGTAGCCCATGACAAGTCCTCCCCCTTCCCCCCATGTACACACACATGCACACACACACACACACACACACACACACACACACACAAATGAAGGCTCAGGCTGTGAGTCTGAGTTAGGGGCGAGGCCCAGTGATTTATGACTCGCTGTGTTCCAGCTATATTCATCACTGTCATTATTATCAATGGAGGATATGACAGCAGGAGAGGGCAGCCTGCTGTGTGTGTGTGTGTGTGTGTGTGTGTGTGTGTGTGTGTGTGTTTAACTTTGTGTGTGTGTGATGAGACAGTCTGTTATTACAGGAAACTTAAATAAGTTTATTTTAGCCCACAGTTGATGCTGAGTACTGTTTGTTGCTCTTGATTTGACTTCCTGTCTGTGAGCAAACAGGTGAAGGTCTGCACCAGCTGACATTTTGGAAATCTTGACATTATTGATAAGGATCACTCACTATCAAGCTGTACACACACACGCACACAGACACACGCTGCTCTATTCTCAACTACGTTATTGTTGAAGGAAATGGAAAAATATTTGCATACAGATTAGAAACTTTGTTAACTGCTGCTGGGTAATTGATGTGTTTTCTTTTCACAAACATGTGAAAAGATGCACAAAGACCAGTGTCACTCTTTGACTCCAACACAAACTTTGTAATCATTTCTCTTTTGTGCAAAAACTGCCGTTCTGGGAAATCCTCACACAGCTCAGTCGAGATACTTCACATCATCAAAATCATTTCCTCTTCTGTTTTACAGCCAAAAAAGACAGAAAGCTCAGAGTGAATCTGATGCTGCAGCTGCCATCCGTCCTCACCGCCTTTGTACGCTCGCTCCGTCTCAGTGTCACACACACACACACACACACACACGGACATGCACATGCTTATGTCTTTGATGGCAGCCATGCATATGATATCGGTGTGGTGTGCAGTGCTGGCTAATTGCTGAGAACATGAATATTCATCTGTACCAGGGTGAGAAGAGGGACTGTGTTTGGAGCGAGTGTGATCGTCCTGGAAACAGGCGAGAAGGCCTTGGATGGCTCAGTACAGTGGAGGGAAATGGTGTATTATGAGTATGCATGAGGCAACCTTTGTTCAAGCGTCAAGGATATTTCACTGACTGTTACTGTGTGTGTGTGTGTGTGTGTGAGTGAAACTATGTATGGCTCAATTGCGCTTGTGCCAGTAATGGTAAATGTGTTTACATGTTGATTCAACTACATCTGCATGTCTTTGTAGGAATCTGCATTTGTGAACACATTCAGCACATAAAGTGTGTGTGCGTGCATACATGCTCGTATGTGTGTGTGTGTGTGTGTGGGCTAACACCATTGTTTGGCTTCCCATTCAGCATCTGAAAGAGATTTCCCCCTCCACGACTCACATCCCTCCCAGGAATCAGTATCCATGCATGTGGATGTGCTGAAGTTCTTGTGCCATTCACAAGATGTTGGTCTGAGTCTCCACAATAGAAAACAATGGTCTTTATTGTGTTGTTGGCTCACTCAACAAGGCCTCATCAAGTAATATCTTACCCATAGGGTTTTGTCTGACATCAATCCTGTGTGTGTGTGTGTTTGTGTGTGTGTGTTTGTTGATCTGTTTACATTCACATATTACTGGTTCGCTGCCAATCTCATTAGCAAACACATTAGCACAGACTGACATCAACACACATAATAAGCAGCTGGTTGTATCAATCAAGACTGACATTTTAGTGAACTAGATACAGCTAATCAGTCACTTCTAAGTATCTGCAAGATTAATTTTCCGCGATTTATCAAACTCTGGCCACTAAGAAATTCAAAGTTAACAAGCGCATAATGCAGCGTTTAAAAATCAGCATCAGTGTAGAGCTCGAATGAATTCTGCTTATATGTCCTCTGCTGCACACACACATGCACACACAGACACGTACACATACACGCACGCACACACACATACCACTCAGACTTTCAGTGAGGACACAGGGGTGATCATTGTTATGTAAATGTTAATAGACCTGGTGCAGAGAGGCGGATCAGAAGGGATGGGTGCTGGTGCAGGTGGGGGTGTAGTCATGTAGGTATATAACACTCAATTACTGGAGTTCAAGCCATTATAGCACCTTTCTCTGCACAGGACAGTACATTGAATGCATACTCAACACTGTGAATCATACAAACACTCACATGTATGTAGGTGTCCACATTTATCTTAGCTGTTGTTATAACAGCAAAGGGACTAAGATGCCTTCATTCTACCTTATTGTGGATGTAAAAATGTCTGAGGAGATGGTGTTTGAAATGATCACAGTCCATAAATCAGGTCTGCACTGTAGACTTGGAGCATTTGTCACAATTATCCGACATTTTTGCAGACAGAGCTGACAAACAACAGCCCCTGCTTCTTCATGGACAAGAAGAGAGATGGTATGATTTCTCTGAACAGCAGCAGACGTGAGGAAATTTGCTTAGATACTCAGAGAGAGACGCTCAGAGAGAGACGCTTTCCATGTCTGTTAATATCTCCAACCACACGTCTCACTTACTCTTTCTCTCTTAATTGTTTCCTGCCTCTCCTCTCACACCCCTGTTTCTACTCCTATCATTCCCTCTTGTGGGCTTTCCCTCTTTTTTTTTTAAAAGCGTGTGCTTGATTGAGTGTGTGTGTGCCCCATCAGAAAAGTGTGTTCAGACACTTGTCTTAGGCGTGATCCTATCGGCCCTAATGGAAGTCTAGCTGTCACTAGATAGCTTTGTATTTCTCTCATCTCTCTCTGTTTTACTCCATCGTCTTTTCCCAGAGGATGGCGTGATAGAGCAGACTGATAGGGTTAGAAAAGAGGGCGAGATGGATAGGGGGAGTTAATGGTTTCTCTTTCCCTCCATCTCCCCCTCCTTCCCCCTTTCTTGTCAATCACTATCAATCGGACGCACGATCGGTCCTCCTGTTGCTTGACAGTGATTGGGGCAGAAGGATGTGGCTCTGACTGATTGTCATGGAGTGAGGCCAATCAAAAGCTGGCATGGCCTACCGAGTCGCTCTGAGTGGCATATCACCGTTTTCAGTCCTGTGCCTTCACCGCAAGCCACTTTGGCTAGAACAATGAAGTGTCGCTCATGCATGACAGCGCAGGGAATTGTTTTGAATTTGACTCAAATTTCTTTTCAAATTCATGCACAGCAGGCCTCGTCAGACCCAGTTATGAAGCATCAAATGGGAGGAAAAGCTCAGTGGAAAAGCAGAATAGGAAACTTTCCTCCTGTGTTCCTCCTGTCAGAAATTACAAAAACAGAGAACGTGATATTGATAAATAGTCAGAAACTGCAGGGCTGCAGCTAATGGTTGCTTTCATTACCGATCAATTTGTTAATGTTATGTTTAATTAATTTTTTTGTCGATAACATGGGGGGAGAAAAAGTGGAAAAATGTGTATCAGAAATTTCCAATGACTTCTTGAAATGAACAATTTAAAACCCGAGATGTTCAGTTTGAAATCTAAAAAGCAATTTACATGTTCCCATTCAACAAGCTGAAACAAGCTGAGTCATTTACTCTCTATGAGGACGTCTTCCAAGATGAATCATGTCTTCTTTGGCTCTTCATGTCTGGACTTTGTAAAATATGAGACAATAAGTTTGACCAAAACTAAAGACTAAAACCTTAAATCTCCTTCTCTGCTCCATCAGTTTTGACCATTGTGCAGTATTGATCTCCTGGAACATACCTTTAACTTTCAGACTGATCAGTTAATTACCTATAGATGACTTTCTGAAGCCTGGTTATATGCACTGTAGCACAGTGTATATGGAAACATTGTAGCATTGCATTGCAACACATCAAATATTGTCAAGGTCTCTAAAGACTGCTTCTACATGTGTTGTTGTGAGGTCAATTTATTAAGATGCAAATTAGTTTCAACCAATCAAAAGCTCCAGTGAAACTTGTTGTCAGTCATTTTGAAAAACAACACAGACGCTCCCTCAAAGTCAGACAGATCTAGTTCATTGTGGTCAGTCCATTTCCAGCTCCCCACAATCACATCCATCCACACACACACACACACACACACACACACACACACACACACACACACACACACACATCTCCTCTTCCGACAACAAATAAAGAAAAGCAGCATTTGTCCTCCTTTTTCCCTCCTCCTCTCTTCTTCTCCTCTGCTTCCCTCTGTCTGTGTATATGGTGGTGGCTTGGCAGTGCTAATGGAAATGCCAGCTGTGTGGGTCCTCACTCCTCACCAAGTCCATTTACTAAAGTGACAGAGTCATTTACTAGGCAGCCGGCCTCTCCCATCCTCACTTAATTAGAAGACCCCTAGGCCCGTCTACCTTAGCCGGTCACATTTACCTCTCTCTCTCTCTGTCTCTCTCTGTCTGTCTCTCTCTCTCTCTCTCTCTCTCTCTCTCTCTCTCTCTCTCAGTGTCTTTGTTCCAATTCTTTGTTTTCTGTGGTCTTTCAATCTCTGTCTCTGTCTTAGTTTTCCTCCTCTTTCACTCTCTCTTCTCTCCCTCTGCTCTCACATGAAGGACAGGGTATTATGGACAAATGGCTACAGAAGGGATGAGAGTGTATTGACCTACCGGTTAAGATTAGGTCCTTTTTGGAAGAGTTAATGGGAAAGTCCATGTGATGCGGATGGTGATGAAGAGTGATGAGTTTCCACATCTTTATTTTTCAAAGTTTCACCCATTCTGTGTTTTCTCAATAATTTGTTTGTGTGGCCAGTCTTCACTGTTGATTCTGCCCCCTTCAGAATAAAAGTTCCTTTTTTATTTTTAGATGGAAATAATTAATTGTTGTTAGAAATTTAAAACATGACTGATTGGTCGATGGCACTTAAATGGTCATCGTTATGAAGAGCTAAAAAAAAAACCCCATCTGTTTTGTTGTTTGACTTTTGGAGCCATTTTCATGCATTATTCATATTTGTTGAACACTTTTGAAAAGTTTTAATTTGAAGGTGCCTTCATATTAATTTTAATGCACACACACACACACACACACACACACACACACACACACACACACACACACTGACTCTAAGAAAGCACATACTCCTCCAGCTCCAGTATAATCCTATCGTGGGGATCCTGCTTTTTTGAGCACTGCGTTTTCGTTCTCTCAGAGCTGTTTCTTGCAAGAAGGGAGTTTGAGTTGTCATCTTTATTGGCCCTGAATTCACAATATGTGCACACACAAATGACAAATAAATAAGTTGTGTGATCTGCCTCTTGTTTTCACTGGCATGGAATATAGAAGAAGAGATGAAAACAGTCTTTCAGAAGAGCGAAAAACAAAGGAGCGGATGAATAATTGAGCCCGGTGCAGGAGAAAAAGATAAATTAAAGAAGCGATAAAGAAGCAGCACTGATCGGGAGGGAGAAACAGCCGACAAAACACAATATGAGAGAGATAAATATAGCGAAGGAGGCAGGAAGGGCAGCGGGCACGAGAAATACTGCAGGGAGTGAGTTTTGAGAGAGAAAACAAGAGATTACGGTTATCGCAGTGGGCACTATTTTCTTCCACTGTGGCACACAAAGACCTAATTCACTAAAACAGGTCTACAGCAAACAATTTGAGTTGACCACAACGGCCACATCTGTCCATAACATCTCTGCAGTGTAACAGCAATTTGGCATTTGGACATCGTTCAGCAAATTGGATGTGACAGCAGTTGATTTTTCAATAGAACACAATGATGCGATTGCTGTTTTTCGCTTTTCATTTCTCTCACGACACAACCTTTACCCATCCTCCCTCCCTGTCTTCGCCCGTCCTCCCTCTCTTTACCCACCCTTCAGCACCTCTTCTTCTTTTTTCATTGCCGAACTCTGCTAGTCTTGTTTGCTCTCCTTCTTATCTCCAGTCAGTCAACACTTTGAGCTCCTAGCCCGCCATTGATCTCATAAGCCCCTTACAATCCAGTCAATGCGCACATGCTAACTTAGCCTTTGATACAACCACCAGCCCCCCCCCCCCCCGCAGCAGGTATTCCACTACTGGAAAGAACATGCTCACTTACAAGGACAACCTGTTGAGAGCCATGTTGCACTTTGCCTATGGGTTGGCTGGAATAGCTTCTGGGGTGGGTAGAGCTCCCATTAATGATCTGTTGTAGGCGTGACGTGTCAATGATAAAGCAGAAAGTAGCAACATGAACCAAACAGCCACTCGACAGTGATGACTAGCACAACATATTTTGCAGCTCAAGCATCCAGTTGTATCTCTATACATCTTATCATCCAGGGATATTTGGAGGTTATGGCAGTAGATAATGATTCTTTTTTCCAATTTCACATTGAAAATTGAAATTTACTGTAGATTATTAAAAGCATTAAGGTAGTTAGTGGTAGTCTGATGAAGGAAGGCGATGATCTCTCCTCATCCTCCACATCCTCCCTGTTTAAACAAGCAATGTGTTGAGGGAAATGTTTTGCCTATTTTGCATTTATATCTTAGTTCAGGTTTGGATAAAAGAAGTGAAGAGCTTCAAGAGTAAAAGAGCTTCAAGTTTTTGAGACTTTTTCTTGCAACACAACAATTTTCTTAAATATATCTGCGGAAAGCTTCTTGTCTCTATAGACTCTTCTCCTTTGACTTCTCCTTTTGCATCAAGCCAAGAGTCACATGAGGTTAAGTGTTAAGCGAAAAAGGTTCAGTGGTCTTTGCTCTGGGAGGAACTGGTGCTGCTATTTTATGAGTCTTAAGCAGGTTTCTCCAATCAACTGAAAATAAACAGTGGTTTTATTCTTCTTAGTGCTCAGCACGGAGGCTTTTTCCTGGTAGGCATCTCTACGCACTACTACGCATTCTCCTTTTCACTATAGACTCTCCCTGTGTTTGAATTTTTTTTTTTTAAAAAGAAAGCCGCCTGCAACAAGCCCGATCCTTTTATGTCTTTTAGATTTAACAACCAATGAAAAGCTGCCGCTGAAAGCTTTACAGGTCCTCTGGGTTTTGGGGGTGACCGTCGCAAAGCCGGTTAACCGGACGTTTAAAGGCAGGTGATGGCGCTCTGTAAAAACAGATTGGAGAGGAAAGGTGGAAAGTTTATAGCAGAAAGGAGATGTCATGGCATTGTGCTATGGTCAGCGTGGAGGGGTTGACAACAGAGGAGGAGAGAGAGCGAGGAAGGAGAATTGAGTTACAGCAGTGGAGGCTATTGTAAATAAGGAGATGGCAAGAGAGAGGAGATGGCGGGCTTGGTTTATAAGGTCATTTAAAGGAGTAATGTGGCGCGCTGTCGGGAATTGGCTTTCATTAAAAGAGCCATTGAGAGAGAAAAGAGGGGGGACAGCAAGGGTGTGTGTGAGTGTGTGTGTGGATCCAAAAAATGTATGTGTGTGTTTGTCAGGATCACTGCCTGCCTCTCTACCACACACACACACACACACACACTTTTTTTTGGTTATGCATGTTCCCGCCTCCTGTAAAGTACTTTATATCTCGACCATCATAACCGCCCCCCCCCAACCACCACCACCACCACATCAACAGCTCTGTGCCACTCCCACTCAATCCAGCCCATCGCGTCTTCACGACTAGTAGTGCAGGGACAATTGTGCACAATAGTCTATATCTATCATTACACAGGGCAGTGATAAGGTTATGCTAGCTCACCAAGGACCCACAGTGTTGCTATGATTTATGTGGACCATTGTCCTTAATCACAGTCATAATGATTTATGGAGAAGAGACGGGGGAATTGGTCGGCGTCCTCTCTAATATGAGGAACAGACCATTCTCAATCCTTCTCTCCATTTTCTCCTTTTTTTTTCGAGAATCATAAACTATATGGAAGACATCCTGCGATGATTTTTTTTTCCCTACTAAGGTGTCCAATCACATATCCACAACTACAGCTCCTTTTCCCCTCATCCATCCATCCATTATATGCGCATTCATTCTCACTCTTCTTCTCTTTTCATCCCCTGTCATCCTGTTATTATCTAAGACATACCAGTCCCTTGTTCCATCCTTCTTTCAGCTCTCCTTTCAGATGAAAACTAGACTTGCACTCATTCTGACAATGACACATAGCAGCCGTCTGCCACCATATCCCATCTACTCAGCACAATGTCCTCGCCAATTCGCCGTGTGTGTGTCTTCCATTACACTTCTCTTTTCCTCTATTCATCCATCCATCGTGCCGGTTCTACTTCCAGTAGATGACCAGCTTCCCCACCTCCCTCCATCTCCCCCTCCGGTCCTTACCATTGCTCGTTTGCATCATTTCATCTGTCTTTCCTTCTCTCTGGGCAGAGAGCCAGCCAGAGTACAGTGCTACAGTACTGTGGTCTGTATTGCCTTGTTATTGGAGGAGGAAGAGCATGTTTCAGTCTCTGGAATGAATGAATGAGATTCTCAGGGAGAGATGAATCTCCAAAACAAGATTTTGGAGCGGGAGAAACGCAGATCATCAGACCTAATGGAAATAAGTAAATGTATAGTGAGGAAAAGAAGGGAGCGGATGAAAGAAAAAAGAAAAGAAGGGATTAGTGGCACACGGCGTCAAGTGCTTTTGTCTGCCTGCCCTCTGCTTTGCGCTATGTTGTTCTGTCAAAGAGCCCCAAAGCCAGTCTGATACAAGACACTCGATGCATAAATGACCTCCATCGTGTCATATCTATCTCATATCTGTGTTGTACTTAAAGCTCACAGAGGAATCCCAGCCCAGCTTTAATATTTCAGTGTTGCGTTCCTTTGTCCGCCTGGTTTGCATCCTCCAGCTAACCAGCTTCATCTCCGACCCCGGGCCTCTGCTCCTTTTTCTGCCATATGTTTTTCTTTTCTCTTATCCCGCCATACATATCTCCATCCCCCCCTCTCTCATCCCTCGCTCATAAAAAAGTCGTCTCCCACTGCGCCCGACACCACATATGACTTGGACGGGGCACTCATGGTTAAATCTGCGTGTGTGTCTGTTACAATAGTGTTACCCCAGGGAAGGGTTGTTAAATGCTGGTACTTACTGATCAGCCAGCTCACTCTGTATCACATGATTTAAGACAAGCCTGCAGTAAGAACTTGATACACACACACACACATGCACGCACACACACAACGTGAAGCAGGGATCAAGCCACTCAACAACTTGGGGCCTGTTGGTGAAGAAAGGATGAATGTGGCGCTGACACTTCCAGCACATGTGCACGCCCAGACGTGCAAACACGCAGTTACTCTGTGGCACACTCGCATTCTGCACATATGTTAGTAATCTGTCTGTCACACACTTTAACACACTTGTGAATATCTTGAAATAAACACAAACTTTTAGACCCATCGAGGTCATGTTGTGATCCATCTGTCATCACCTTTAGCCAGGGAGGAGGGTTAACTTGAACACTTGATCTGGTTTCTTAGGCAGCATCTGTAGCCTATCACCACGCTCGTACTTCCAGTGTGGCAGAGTGGCTGACACACACACACACAAACACTTACACACACCCCGCATAAGTCGGTCTTTCTGTAGTTAAGAGGACACTTGCTGACATTATTCATTTCGTCGCCCTACACACTGACCTTGACTAAACACCTAACCCCAGAAACAAGTCATACATACACAAAAACCACTCTTTAAAGTTGTGATCAGTCAATTCACAATGTCAAAAACTCCTAACAACAATGGCTTCAAACAAAGGTATGTCCACACCCCTAGAAAACTATACACACACACACACATACACACACGCCCCATAGGACCTGTCCTTTCGTTCACCTGCCTCCCATTGGTGTTTGAGGTAACCTGTCAATCACGGCACTGTTGCCGCAGCCACCTGTCAGGTCTCCCGGCATGCATTGCAAGGCCTCTTCTGTACACGCTTGACTGGATGCTGTCACACACCAGTGGACCAGAATCACTCACCAGAACACACACATGCACAAAGACAAACGTGCACTCCTCACAGACAAGCTGGTTATCTGTGAGACGCACACACAGGCACACACATGCACACACACTGCGACTCTTTGCCGAACAGAAGTTTCAAATTGAATCAGTCTGATCCGCTGTCACATGCTCATCATCTCCATCCGTCTGAATATAGAGCTCATTTTCCAAGTTTGATTACACCGACGGTACTAATTATTTCTTCATCACCTCCTGCTCTCCCTCTCTCTTTCTCTCTCTGTCTCTGTCTCTCTGCCTTTAGGTGGTGAGGGTTCCAGTGGAGAGCTGCGAGCAGTACACCACTTGTGGGGAGTGTTTGGGCTCCAGAGACCCCCACTGTGGCTGGTGTGTCCTCCACAATGTGTAAGTGCCACACATAGATGCGCACACACACACACACACACACACACACACACACACACACACACACACACACACCACCCTTCACATGCACACTTCTTCATCCCACAGTATATGACAGTGAACCAAGTGTATCACCCCAGAAACAAAGGAAAATCCGACCTAAAGTAGACTTTAATTTTGCCCCTCCAACATTAATTTAAAAGTTCTTATCTTCTAAAAAAAATCAGAAGTAGAAGAAAATCATCAATTATATATTAAAAAAAAGTCTCTATTCAACAGTGTGATTTCCACTTAAAGCTCTGGAGGGAATTAAGACAGTAGATACAGTTGTGGACGTGGGTGTTTTTTTAGTTGCAAAATTAGTTGTACATTCAATCATGTCATGTTTTCACGTCTGTGTCAAAGCTGATTGTTGGATGAGCTGTACTGTCCAAACTGCTACACCTTTCACACAGCAGGCTCCGAACACTGCAGCAGCCAGTTGCTGTTTTGAACGCACCCTTTGCTGACCTCAAACTATTTTTAGCACCCTGTAATAACTCTGGTAAAATGCCTCTAACAACAATTTACTCACAGTATTATGATTCATTGATGGAATTTAACTTAAACAATGTAAAATCTCCTTGACGGTAAAGTGAGACATTTATCATGTGGAAGTCTGTCAGCCAGTTAAACCTGTTCATAACACACAAATAGCAACACAGCCTGGTCTGTATCACTGACATTCCCATTTATCTGTGAAGTATTAGCTTATTAATGTGTGTGTGTGTCTGTGTGTGTGTACATTTTGGTACTTAGAACAGCAACTCCGTGGCTACAGATTAAACATTGGTTTATGTTTGCTCTCAGATTACTGTTTAAGGCGAGATATGTAACAGTGAGAGAAAAGAGTTGTAGATACGTTTAGAAAATAAATCTTATCACCCACTGGTGCAGTGATATCACACTGTGCCTTTATGTAATCTCTGTTTTCTCCTTTTACCTTGAGGGCATGTGTGTTTGTGTATATACAGGAGTGTGTGAGAATGGTTACATGTTATTGAAAGGTGACAGGGTGTTAAACCACATTTGGAACACCTGAAGCATTTGGCATAATGCCATCTCCTGCTGCAATAATTAAACCTACGAAACATATCGCCAACCTGTCTTTGCTCAAGGCACACGCACACAAGCTAGGTATCCCCATTACGCAGATGCACACACACATGGACTTGAACCAGTTAAATAAAAAATAAAAAAAACCATTTGTGCACATGTTGACCTTGTGTCTTGAACGCAGCTCACTCATTTCCTACCTGATAGTGTTGTTGCCAAATCTGGTTGTGGTCCTTTGCGGACAGAATGGGTTGAGGATTAACAGGCGAATTATTTATAAGGCTCATTTCAGCCCTCTGGTGCCTTTAGCCACATCTTATTAAGAGCCATGGTAGTTTCAATCAACACTGGAACAGGAGGACTACACACACTCTCACACACACACACACACACACACACACACACACATATATATATATACACAGGTGTTTCTAGGAAAGTGAGCATACTTCATTTCTACAAATTCACACAATTGCACACCGGAGAAGAAATAAGAGAGGAGGGGTCCATAATGTGAAAACGTGTACATACCTTTATGTATCTCTTTGCACACGTGTTTATTAGAGACTCTCTGGGGAGCGCTTGACGACAGCTTTTTCTTGCTGAGTTTGAGTGAGAGCTAACTAAACAAGGGGATCGGTGGGGGGGGGCTACCGCTGCTGCACGGTGGAGGCAGTTAGCACTTTTTCCTGCCTCCCTCGTATTGTTTAGGGATCGCAGTGTGCCACATCAGCACATTTCCTCCTCACCACCGGGACCAGTTGTTGTTAGCGCAAAGGTGACGTGATAGCTAATGCATTATAAATAGCTAATAGTAAAACATCTACGATACCGAGCTGTATGCTGATTTTTTAGCACGATCAGTCGGCTCGTAATAACAGAGGGTGAGTGGGTAGGTGGGTGGGGTGGGGGGGATTGCTGACTTTGTTGATATGCGCCTGGTAGGAATTGTATCATTTTTACGGTTCAGGAACGCTTTAATGATCGCCTGTATATCTCCTGAGAAGTTTGAATTGGGTGGTGGAGCTTTAAACTGATAAGATGAGGAGGGGTAGGAGGGGATGGATGTTCATATAGCTTAGTGGTTCTAGCACAAATGTCAGGGCCAATAAGGTAATGATGTAAAGGCCTACAGTAATGGCTGGGGGAAGCTATTAGCCTATTTGTCTTGTATTATTGCTCCCATTTTCTGTGTGACGGTGATGGCTGCGCATGTTTGTCATCTTAATATCATTGTCATATTAGCTTAACAGTTGCCCATATCCTCTCTTCTCTCTCCTCCTCTCACCACTTGTCTCATCTGTTCTTTCTTTCTCCTCACTTCTCTTGCTATTGTTCCCACAATCCTCCTCTCCTTATCTTTCTTTCCCTCTATCTCTTTTGCTCTCCCCCGACAGTTGTTCACGTAAGGACCGCTGTGAACGAGCAGGAGAGCCCCAGAGGTTTGCTTCCGACCAGAGACAGTGTGTGGAGCTCACAGTTCAGCCCAGAAACATCTCAGTCACCATGTCAGAAGTTCAGGTATGTCTTCTTGAATGTTGTGGAAATTACACTAAACATGGACAACAACATGAACTCTTCAGAAAGAGTTTAAACCGACGTAAAAGCCTCATGATTTAAGGACATTACGGGTTTAGACCTGTTCTATGAAGCCTGTCTGAAACACCATGCAGCCCATTATGTTAGTGTTGCCTTTATAAGTTTCCACCTGCTCCAAGTATTGAGCTTGATGCACAGCTCTGCTGAACCTGCATCTACACATATCTTTGCAGGATCTACAAACAGAAATGTATCTCCTCACTTTTCTCTACAACGCACGAAACAGCAGAAATACGACTACTGTTATTGTTTAATGTCTTTACCTCCGTTGTGTGATGTTCACGATGTCATGTGAACTTTACAGAATATTAATTGGGTCCAAAAAAATCCTCCCATTCACTTTACTTCTCTTGACCCAGTGCTCATGCAGGTCTGAGAAGGAATTTACTTTTCCCAGTCTTGAAGTTCATATTATGCAAATCTCTAAGCACGTGTGAGCACGAGAGCTCTCATTCTGTCAGCAGCTCTTTGCTGTAACCACATAGTTTTGAGTGATTGCAGTTTGCCTGACTTTCTTTCTGCACATTAACACGCACACATTAACCTTGCTGTAATAGCTGCGGCAGTGACTGAGACAGACACACACATACATGCATACAGTACATACATACACACATATGCACACCCTTCTTTATTCCTGCTGCCGTCACACACACCACCCCCAACACCCATTAACCCTCATGTCATATCTTATAACAATCCATGTTCACCATGTCCTTCCATTGATCTTGCTCTGATTCTCTCTCTCTCTCTCCCTCCCTAGCTGGTCCTCCAGGCTCGTAACGTGCCCGATCTGTCAGCTGGGGTCAACTGCTCCTTCGAGGACTATGTGGAGACGGAGGGACGGATCCAGGGTGGACACATCTTCTGCCTCTCGCCCTCCGTCCGGGACATCATCCCAATCACAAGGAACAAAGGTCGGGACAGGAAGGGCGAAGGCTGATGAAGTCATCGGGGTAGTGAGGTCACTGGGTGGTGGTGGTGGTGGTGGTGGTAGTAGAAGTAGGGGCAGGCGGGGTGGGGATACGGGGAGCGTTGGCGAGGATATGTGAAGAACTTACAAATGAACACTTTTTATTCCTACACGCCTTCTTCGATTCGACATTTTGCTTCTTCATTCTCACATGTCCAAGTCTTTTTGTGTGTTTGAATAAGAAAAATGCCGAGCTGTGCATTGACCAGAAGAGAATTTTAATGTGACCAGATGATTTGCTTAGTGCATCTATATTCAGAATACTGTGTCACCACCAATAACGCTTGCACATTCCTCTTCAAAGCCACAAATCCAAGTCTACATCTATCCACTGAAAATAGAACTGTTTTTGAATTCCCATTATCATGCATTATGCACCGTTGTCAGTTTAATTTTATTTATTTTTTTCTAAATCTAAACGACACTGGTTATTCTTCTAACTTCTTTTCAAAGCTGCTCAACTTTCACTGTGGTTTATAGTTAGATTTAAAAATATCCACATCTTTTTTTTTTTTTTTTTGCACGGATTATGCACCTGTTTCATGTCCAATTCTGTCACAGCACAAAGACGATAAAAACTTTGCTCGCTATCGACATTCAAAGCGGTGAATACATGTCAGATAGTGCACACCAAGTTTCCTCAAAGCGACATCTCAGTACTTCTTCAGCTGAGGCCATTACGCCCCATTATGAGTTCTCATCAGCTCTGGCATCTAAACACTGATTGGTGTTGCTATTTTTAATGCCACCCTACTGTGGGTGTGACATGAGTGGTGTGTTGCTAAGCTACAGTGTTCCTTTGTGTGTGCGTGTGTTATCTGTTGAGGTCACACAAGTGGAATTCAAATTAGGATGCGCTGATGTATCGATGAATAAACTGTTTCAAGATACTTTTAATTTGTCACTGTTGTAGAGCTGGTAGGTGTGAATTTGGAGGCGTTTCAGTAATTGTTATATTTTCTGTAAAACATGATTAAAACAAGATGTAGAGAATGTAACTACTCTGTGTTTTCATGTATCTGTTCGACACAGGTGACAAGAGGGTGGTGAAGCTTTATCTCAAATCCAAGGAGACCGGCAAGAAGTTCGCAAGTGTCGACTTTGTCTTCTACAATTGCAGCGTTCACCAGTCGTAAGTTGGAATAATCATATGTTTTGGATGCTCATGATTTCATTCATTTATTTATTTTTCTCTTGTTTGTTTGTTTTTCTTCCCAAATCTTTTTCCGTCTTTTCCCTCCTGATCTTATAAGAGATGGTCTCTGTCCAATCTCCCCATGAGCTGTCTCATGTTACCATTCATGACAGATACAGTTAGACACACACACACAAACATCTCAACCCCTCCGACCTCCACAGGAGGCTTCAGTTACTGCTGGAGTGAAAAATCGAATGCACTGTATATGAGAAACGATCGGGATATGAGATGGTAATTCTAGTCTTATTATCATAACCCAAGACGCGCACTAATGATACTTTGATGATTAATTCATTACGCAATGGTCTGCAGTAATGCCTCCCAATCACAGATTCTAACCTCACTTGTGCCTCTTCCCCACTTGGTAAAACAAATAGTTTCATCTTTGTGAGGCACTCAAATGCTCAGTCTGGAGCTTATTTACACAAGAACGACAAAGACAAATACTCTAATTCTGTGATATGGTGAATTGAGTAAATGATTCAGTCTCCTTCACACTCCAGACGCCCTCAGCTCTCTGCCCAACAGCGGCTCTCCGCCGCTCCTAATCCACCTTCTGCTGAAAATCTCCACCACCCATCCAGCCACACCCCTAGGTCAGTCCTTCCATGAGCCGCATGATGCACCCTGCTGGGGTAAAAAAAAATCCTCCCAACTCCTCCGCCCTGCCCCACACACAATACCCTCCCTCCTGTCCGTCCGTGGCTGATCCAGGGGAGTTTGAAACGTCTGCTGGGGTATTAGCCTTGGGGCAGCAGATGGCTTGGAGGCCCCTGGGGTACTGCAGGGCTCCATCATGGCTTCCCTCTGGATGTTAGATGAGCCTCCGTAGAGGATTGTCCGCAAACACACATACACATAGACATGCACAGCCACACCTTCTCTCTGCTCTGTCACTTACAGCTCATTGAAGCCTTGAATGTCTTGGACACCTAATCCGTTACTGTGACCTTTAACCCAAGTCCCCCCCTCCGTCTCCCTGCCCTAGTACACAAATCCCCTGCCACAACAACGATGATTAGCTCAGCTGGTTAAGGGTGTGGTGGTTTACAATGTCAACTCACGGTTAATTCATCTCCCATAAGGACCTCGTGGTGTTTGCTCTAACTCCCAGTTCCTGTTACTGTCTGGGGTATATCTTGCATCAGATGAAAATCCCAAGTACAAATTGCTTCATGTTAAAATAGCAAACACCTAATTAAATAAGAATTGTAACATCGTCTCCTAATAAATGTATTAAATGATGATGTCACATTAAAGACGATAACATGGCAGGGATCTCACAAATACAGAGTAACAAATATATGAGACCTGACGCAGACAAGAGAGTTGCCCATTTGAAGATGTATTACCCCAATGAACACTGATCAAATCCGCTGCCTGAGCTGATCTAATACAGCCTTGGAGTGATGTAATGGACACGTTTAATGAAGTTACAGATATGGCACTTTGCATCTTCGGCAGCGACTGATGGCGAAGAGAGATGCTGAGATAAGAATCCCATTTGGAGCGAGCACTACGGCCTGCACACTGGCTGTGCCCCCGCCCCCCCAGGCATCAGTGTGTGGCGTCTGATGAGATCAGACTGGTAATGGCGTAATGACTCCAGGCCTGCACGACCACATGCAAGGCCCTGTTTTCAGAACGCTTGGTCATTCTTTGCAGAGCTGGAGTTTTCCTCTAATGGGCTTCAACTCAAAAATACTGCCGGCTCTTACGTTGGGAGGGAAGCAGGGACGTTCTGGGAACATGCAGGAACACATTTCTGAGCAGAGACAATATTCACTGGCTGTGAATGTATTTCTGCAGCATCTATTTTTGCAGTATCCTACCAAACTCCAGCTTTGAATATGTGCACTAATCATAACTCTGCCTTTTGGAACGAGACAGAAATAGGAATTACTCCATCATGTTTCTAAATAGTTTACTCTCACACACCAAACCCAACCCCCTCCCAAAAAAACCACACCCCTCCTGCTTATTTACTCAACTGATTATGTCGTGGCCCTTGCCTTTTCAAAAATGCCATAAATTTGCATAGTGGTATTAATCTAATTAGAATTCCCCACTGTTTCAGTTTAAGGGTTGCAGAGATTGACATAGAAAACACCCACAGCCATGATTGCTCCTTAATTAAATATTTCCATACGATTTTTCTCATTCCAGCAGCCCCCCATTTATTAAAGATATGGAGGGTAGTCTGCCAGTGAATTGGGGTTTAAATGTCTGTGTAAGGCCGGCGTATGAAGCACCTTTTTTCCTGCTGTGGTTAATGTGTCTCTGTGTGGAGAGAGGGGGTCATTTGTTGTGTGATTCAGGATGCTCTTAGTGTAATTGGGAGAAAAGAGCGTATTGAATGTCATAGAAAGGGAAAGTTGTTGTGTTTTTAAGAGAACAAAAGTGTAGCAAGAATGAATTTCAAGCATTATTCTAATGTTATTCTCAGTTATGGCCCCGTGGTAGACACTTTGTGATTGCATTATTTTCTTATAAACTACACCCTCAGAAATACATAAATAAAATTATGTGCATGATCACTAGCCCCCAGGTGTTTTTATAAACCCCCCTCAAATTTTAAAGGGATGCAGTAATGATAGGATAGACTGCTCCAGAGGACCATTAAATTATTCACCTCCACTCCTTTTGAAATGAATAGTAGCCAATAAATAACTCATTTTGCCAAGTGCAGGAGTGTCAAATGCACCTCGCTGGGAGAGCGGATTGTATTTAACAACCCAAACTGACCAAAGAGAGGAGAGAAGAGGAAATCACAGCCCATTGTGTGGGTCGCTATAAAAAAAAACACTACAGCTCCAAAAGCTAGCGTAGCCCGATTAGCATCTGAATATGAGCGGATTAAATTAGCATTATGAGCGTGGCCATACGGGGAGCGTGTCTGCAGCCGCTCAGAGCGTCTCAGTGGTTATGGGGGCAGGAAGTGACAGGAAGGAGCAATAAGGAGACACTGGGGGGTCTGCAGAAAGGAGCCCACCCCCTGGACAAGAGGAGAAGACGTCAACATCGTACGTCCAGAAATGGCCTTGGGTGGGCTTTTTCCTGGCAAAGGCTATGCACCAAGGCTAAGAGAGAGGTGCTGAGATCCTACGGCAGTTCGTGACAGGGGGTCCTGGTAACTTCAAGGAACCAAAGAGCGAGCAGCAGGGGGTTGTCAGACAGGGGCTACTGTTGGCCTTGGGTGGCACGTATAATGGCGCTCTCTTTCATTTCAAAGGGCGTTATCATAAAAGTGACAGAAAGTTGGCAGCGGTTACCTGCTGATATTTTGCTCGTTATTTCAAAGTCACCGGAACGCTAACGAGGTTGATTTGACATTAATAAAAGATAAAAGTCGCATAAAAATGTTATTATCGGGGTCCCAGTGACAGATGTGTTGATGGGTGTTTGGTTGTGAACTATAAACTATACAATGTACTGTGCACTGCTTGGCCCTGGTTACCTACTGTGTTAAGTTGGTGGTGTACTGTATTTTGATGAGCTCCAATCCATTGGTGGGCCCGAGTATGAAAAAGAAAAAGTCTTTGACATTCAAAGTAGTGATTGCTAACAAACACCAGAAGCAGCACAATGGGCCCAGCTAACTTGCCTCGTGTCCATTTGTCTTGCATCACTAATGTCATCTGCTCCTTTGTCCCGGATTGACACGCGTTTTTTTGTGTTTCTCTCCAAATCACTTGGGAGAAAACACTGGGCTTAAACCCCCCCCAGTGCTGCTCTCCCAGTCTGAGCACAGTATGCTAACCTATCCTAGCGTAGCCTAATCGCTTTGCCTCCATTTGTTGGCAGCACTGACAAATCTCCTATTTGCTCTTGTGTGGTATTAGGAGGCCTGTCATTTCCTTAGCAGCACATCCCTCATTCTAAATGGACAGCTTCTCTCAGCACAATGCTAAATTGGTCAATTAAAGCAGCAGTGGGATTGAATTAAGCTCCAGCCTCTGATCTCGCTCAAAAAAGGAGGGGTCTGGGCTGGAAACAATCGCTTAAAGTGCGCACCTACCAAACGAGCAGCCCTAATTGATCCAAATGAATCCACGTCAGGGTTTGATGGATTCGTGGATGTGCTCCGTGTCTGAGCTCAAGCGTTAAAGCCTTCATTTTTCATGCGGATGAGGGGAAGGGTAGCCGGCATTTTACACGGGGTTAAAACACACTCGAGAGCTTGTTGGGAGTGTAGCTCCGACAGATGTGCAAATTCATACCTGGCAGATGTGGTTTAATACAAATCAGTGAGGAGATTCTCTCTCTTTCTCTGGCCACTCTTTTATTGTAATGGATCTACACTTGCTTACCTTGGCTATGTTAAAAGGAGTATTTTATTATATTATATTATACCTCCTGTAAACCATATGCTCACAGAGCCCCTGACAGCTTAAATGAGTCACAGTGAAGAATATCTGAAACTGAACCAAATACAAAAAGGCAAAAGGCCTTAGTAAGCCCTGTAATAAAATGAAACAGTTTTATTTGTAAGCTCATTATGGCAACATTAGATAATGTTGTACATAGAAGTGAGCTACTAAGTGGTGCAGCATCTCTTGAGGGCTGAGAGAGCACCAATAACACAAGGCTGTGTTGATAAACTGTGCACTTGAGCCTGTCTGGCTTTCTCCACAGGTCCTGTTATACACACAAACACACACACACAGTTCCCAACTTCCAACCTAATGTTTCCTCCATCTCCCATGAGACTCCCATACGGAGCCCCGCGGCCTACACCCTCCCCCTTCTCCCCATTTTCTCCCTTCCCTCTCTCCCACGATACCTGGCGTCTCCACCTCTCTCAGGGAAATCCACCTGCTTTTGATCTGGCTCCCTCTCTTTCCCCTCTCTCCTTTCTCCCATCCTCTTTCAGTCTGTCTATCTGCACCTCGTCTCAGCTAAAGAAGGTGAATTTAAAATGGTGGAGCACTCTTAGCCCCACGGATGAAAGAGAGCTTTAGACAAAGAACGCGGGGGGGGGGGGGGCAAAATGAGATGGCAAGCGAATGAAAGGGATGGATAGAGCAGGAGAGGAAGAGATGGAGGGACAGGAAGAAAGAGGCTCAGAGCTGAATGGATGGAGAGAATGTTACAGCAGAGATATAGAAAGAGGGGAAAGGGGGGAAATGTATGCAGAGTGGCCCGAGTGTAAGAGATCATTGACAATCACAGCAATAGTCCTCAGTTCAGTGCATTTGCATAGGGAAAATTAAAATGCAGTCCTCATCTGATCAGTCAGTCAATTTAACTCACAAAGTATGAGATTATTTTAGAATTTCATAAACTGAAAACACCTCAATCTGTCCAGTTAGCATAGTTGCAGTGGGAAAAAAATCATTTGAACTTGTCTCCTCTCTTCTTCTCTCTGTTTTTTAGTTGCCTTTCCTGTGTGAATGGCTCCTTCCCATGTCACTGGTGCAAGTACCGGCACATGTGCACCCAGAACGCCAACGACTGCTCTTTCCAGGAGGGACGTGTTAACATCTCTGAGGTAAGATTTGGCGCATTGCTGTCATTTCATTGCATGTTTAGTATGTTTGGTTTTTTTTTCTTTAGAGCTCTGATGCAACTTCACTTGTCTCCTCCCAGACAGAAATGTGGGTTAAGTCCAAACTGCAGCTTAAGGGATTTGAATTTTTTTTTTTTTTGTTTGTATAGTCTCACTGAATGTAATGTTTTGTTATCCATACATTTGAGCAAATCTACAACATTTCCTTATGATTTCACATGCAATATGCTGTGGTTTGCACAATGAAAGCTTCCTATTTATTCCCACAAGCAAACTCAGATTACAGGAACAAAAGGCGTTCAGATGCACACATCTTTACCTTTGTACCACGTGGGGCTTCCGCCTCAGGTTTCCCTCACATCACCTTGCTGTGTGTGTCTGCTATGTGTATGTATGTGTAATAGTGGCTCTTGGCACCGTGACAGCAGCTTGTGTACTGTGCAGCAATAATTCTGTCGTGGCCCATAAGGCCATAAGCAGGCCGGGATGAATACTGCCTTGTTCTTACATAGCCAAATGCTGCATTAGCATAAAAACTAATATCAATCGTGCCGAGTGGCGGCTACAGCGGGTAACATGCGAGGCATAACAAGTGTTTGTCAACTGCTGGAGTGTATACAAAGATATTAGTGATGGACACATAGCAATGTTATGTTTCTACTGTTTCTTTTTCTTCTCATTCTGTCTCTCTCATGCACAGCAAACATGGTCTTGCATATATTAGCAGGCACAGAAAAAGACAATCACATACACATCTTCTCAATGGACTTATGGATGTAAATCCACTGCACTCCCAAGTGACTGACAGTCATGCCTGAGCTTTATCTGATTGACACCGCACACACATAAATGCCCAAATGCACGCACATACACACAATTTCACCTTATCTCCTTGTGTTTGTGGTCTGACTCTCCCTGTTATCTCAATGCAGATTAACCCCCCCTTCCCGTCCCTCCCTTGTTGGTCGGCCTGAATCACCAGCCTTTATTAATTGGTCAACCTTTATCCAATTACTTTCCTCTTTATCTCCTCTCTCAACTGGAGCTGTGCAGAATCCCAAACACCGCCGCCACGATAAACCACAGCCTCCGTGCTTGTCCAAAACGACACACGGGCCCAGCCTTCACGCCTCACAGAGCTAACGTTAGCGGATTAGTGCGCCCATCTGCAAGACATGGGGAGAGCGCTGGCTAGCACACTCTGAGCTGAGAGAGGCCAGAGGGGCAACGGATGGATAAACAGGAAAGGCCTGCAGCGATGAAAGGAAAAATAGAGGAGAGCTCGATGCAGAGGGCAAGTAAACATATAAGCTGAGAAGTAATATTGGTGAACAGTGGGAGACAAAGACTCTCAGGGACAGGACGAGGTGTACACTTACTGTCTAGCCACATGCTGACTAATTACCGTCTGTGAGGCAGGAGATGATGTGACAATATCATCAATGCAGCACATGTTTATAGGCTTTTGTAGAATATATATTTCGTGCAGTATGTTTCAAGGTAGAAGACTGGTTGGAAGCAGGATGGACCAGAACAGAGGAGAGACAGCGTGACAAAGGGAAGGAGACAAATGGCTGTGGGGGGAGATGGTGAAATTGAGAGAGTGGAAGAAGCAGCGGGAGGAAAGAGGAGAAAGACAGACTGGACTGACGGTGGCATGTGGACACAGAGCTCTCTCCTGTCACCTCGTCTGCCCAAGAAACCACCAACCACATGCTCCACTAGAGAATCCATCATCTGCACTGTCTCTCACACACACACACACACACACACACACACACACACACACACTAGGGATGCACAACTACTACACTTTGTGTCTTTCATGCACAAAAGTGTAAACATTTTGACAGTGACATGCATGTGCACACACATACGGAGTCATTCATCATCCTTCTCCGAGCTGCCATATCCATTAGTTGCGCTCTCAGTGCCCCAACGAGTACAACTCTTCCTGTAGGCTAGACTTATCCTTCTCCTCTCCAGGGCCCATCTCTCTCTCCCTCTCTCTTTCTCCTTCATCCCTCACCACTTTGATGCTTATTCACCCCATCTTTTTCTCATTCCTCTCTTTCTTCACCTTCTACCATCTGTGCGTAGATTATATATGGTTAAGGAAAAGAGAAAGAGGATTAGCTATGGTTCAAGAAAGAGGAAATATACCTTCGTTAGCACCTCATGGTTTTGCCTCTATCTGTGAGAATGGTTTGCGATCCCATCAAGGTGTTCACATGTGCTCTCCCCTTTAATTTAAGACCTGAGATAAGACCTTTTTTTGTGCCATGATGTAGCTTGACCCTGAATACAAACAGCAGTGTTTAACATAAAAGAGAAACTCTCCTCTCCTGATAGCAGACATTTCACTCAGACCTTTGCCGCTCTCCTCCCTGCAGATAAACACTGACAGCACTGGATAAGACTCATTTTCAGACGAAAAGGCCAGATAAAAGTTTTCACAGAGAGCTGAGAGGTGGCTGCTTCTCGTTATTCACGTGTTTCTCTGCCAGTTTTACATAAAAGCTTAGAAGTGAAGCTGCGACTCAATAAAAACCAATAAACATCAATGTCATCATTAACATAATACACATCTGATATTTGAACATCAAACATTTCTTCCTCTTTGCCCTTAAATTATTTCCTGTTTTTTTTTCTCCCCCTCTTCAAGTGTATCGCTCTCCTCTGACAGTATCTGAATCTTGTGTTGCCATGGCAACCCAGTGAACCGGTGTGTTGCCGATGAGGATGCTCTTTCTCCTCCTTTATTTTATGTTCTCCCTCTAACACGAGCAGCGCTATCTCATCCATCTGCAGTTTGTTCGACCAAATTACACTGTATGGAATATGTTTAGTTTACATATTTTTTTGAATGTCAGCGCCCCCCCTTGAAAAAAAAGAAAAGAAAGAAGAAGACAAGTCAAAAAAAAGAAAATTCAACAAAGAATGTATTAAACAAGCCAGCCAAGGAGTAAAAGTGTTGTTTGTTTTTGTGAACAGACTGTGCCAAGAGAGAGAAGAAAGAGAGGGAAGGAAATGGATAGACAGGGTAAGCAGAGAGGAAATAAATATAATGAGTGACATTTCCAAATCAAATATGCATGAATCAACAATGCCTCCAATGGCACAACAAACAAATTCTCGAATTAAGGAGCGCCCGGGCGGAAAATTGCAGGAGAGGAGTAAGAGTTACTTTATTATAAAACAAAAAACAGAGAAGGTTAGACTGAAAGAAGGAAGCAAAGTCCCCTCACTGTATTATCCCTTTACTCATAGAGTAAAACTTTCCTCTTTCTTCCTTGTGTACCTGTTCATTTTTGTCTTGTTTTCTAAGGAACATGAATACCAATTCTCCCTCCACTTTTCTATCTTCTTCCTCCTCCTTCTTCTTCCTCCTCTTCTCCTCCTTGCTCCTTCCATACCCCTGGAGAGAAGGCTATATTCTGAGCCAAAGCCTTGATGAGTGCCAGGCAAGGTTCAGGGCGGTTGGGCTCAGCTAGGTTAAGACATGCTTACGTGTTTGTTTTGCTGCAAAGCGAGGCTCAGTCTCACTTGAGCAATCAAGACGGTGGTTTAACTTGATTGAGATTTGTGGGTACAGTGCTGCCTTCTAAACCTCCTCGCTGCAGCCCCCACCCCCCTATCTTTCTTTTCCATCTCTCTTAGTCTTTTCCTTTGAGCCTTATTTTTCAGACAATCATGATATTGTTTGTTTTTGGTAGAGATCCAGATTGAGGAAAATCTAAGACTGATGGGCATCACATACAGCATATTAAGATCCCATGAGTTTCTTCCAAACGTGGTTTATGTTTATGTCCAAGCTCCACTTTCTGTCAGGATGTAGCCATTATACTCATCATCCTGTCTTACACTTTATTGGCCTCCATGGCAGAGGTTCTCCATCCATCCCTTTCTCATGAACATGATATCTCAGTAACACCTCAAAGCAGCTTCTTCATATTTAGAATAAACATTCACTTGAATTCAAGAAAAACTTGATTTTGGTGGTCAAATATCAAGGTCAAGGTTTTTTATATGATTATGGGTAAAAATGGATGTGTCCTGAAATGAGTCTGGATAATAGAGGCACGCTAAAGTGATGAGGTCATTCCTAGTGGGACTGTTACTGGTTGGCTGAGCTGTGGCCTTTAATTTAACACCAATTCATCACAACACACATCCCAGCTGTTTTTAGTTGATAGAATAGTCAGACAATAGATGAACATTGGAGATGATGTAGTAGACCGGTGTTAGCAAGAAAGGAATAAGATACTTTCTAGTATAAATTGCACGACAGTGTTCATATACCATCATCCCTCTCCATCACTACTTTCTGTGAGTCTGCATGTGGAGGAATGTTTGGCTGCTGTGATGAATCTTTCACTCTTTAATAAATTCAAAACCTTCCACTCCTTGTCCTCCTTCTGTCCCCTCCCTGCATGGATGCACAATGGGCTCAAATGATGTCGCCCTCCTCCTCCTTCTCATCATCATCATCGCCTTCACTCTCTTCCACCTACTTGGTCCCCGTCCTCCTTGTGTGGATGTAGCCTACGCATGAAATATGCTTATGTGCACTGACTTGGATGAGGTTATCATATATGTCCACAGTGAAGATGTAGCTGGAGCCAGTGATTGGTTAACTTAGCTTAGACTGAAAGTGGCTAATCTGGTTCTATCAAAAGAAATGCAAATCATATCTCATTATTTTTTCACAAAAAACGATAAAAGAAAAAAAAAGACAGTACACTGTTCAGAGGCTTATGTACCGGACTGTGTCTTAGCTTGGAGTTGTTGCTAGGCAACCAGTAGGGATTCCAGGAAGGTACTGGTCTTGGCCAAGAAACAGTCTGATTATGAAAGTGAGATCAGTCTTCCCATCTAACTCTGTCAGAGAATGTGAAAAAGTGTTTTTCCAAAGATTTTGAACTATTAAAAAAAAACAAAAGGAACTAAAGTAAAACACAGCACAGATAAGGATATGTGTGTTTGTGAGTGTGTGTATCAAAGCAGCACTGTAGTTGTTATGGTATGAGACACACTCGTACGGTAACACACTCCCTAGCTCTCCTGCCTGTTGCCAATTACTCAAATGAAATCTTAGTGTGTGACACACTGTCCCTAGACACTACATTAACTAGACAGGCTCCATATAGACTGCACAGTGAACAAAGCACAACTATACACATGAATATATTTTCTCAAGCTCTCTCTCTCTCCCTCCCTCTCTCTCTCGCACAAACTTAACCAAGCAGATACACTCAACATAAAGCCTACACACACACATTCTTAAACAGTCACAGAAACACATGGCTTATGCTTTCTTTCTGTCTCTCTCTCCCACACACACACACACACACACACACACACACACACACACACACTCGCTCTCTATGGCTGACAGGGTTATTTGTGATGGAGGTGTGAAGGCCCCGGACCATGACATTCTGGCACTCTGTGTTTACCCTGGCTGGTACTCAGACACTGAGCAGAACACACACACACACACACAAACACATTTGCACACACACCCCAGAGAAGGACATCCCACAGATTGTAGGCCAAGGCCGCTTGAGGGGCCTCGCTGTGTGCATGGATATACGTGTGTGTTTGTCTATTCTGTTTTAGCTTGTGTGTGTAAGACTGTCACTGGTTCTTATCAGGACAAAGCACAACCAGCAGCACAGGGCTGCAGGGGGCATGTGGGTGAGGGGGAGGGCGGAGTGGGCGAGTGGTTGAATAATATCCACCCCTTTCCTTTTTTCTTGTTCCCTCTCTCCCTCTCCTGGTGTCTTTTATCTGTTGGTGATATCTGTCTTCACCCTTCATCATCATCATCATCCTTTGCTTTTTTATCAATCTTTCTCCACCCACTCAGGCCCTTCAACCAAATCGTGTGTCGGCAGTGTCACTTGCCTTTTTCTGCCCACTGTCTCTGTGCCCATGCCTCATTTCTAACCAAACACGACCTCCCTTCTCCTTGTTTGCTCTTCTCTTTATTTATTCCCTCTCTCCACTCAAGCACATCGATGTAACTCACAGCTGGACTCCGATTAACATGATGCACATGTGTGGTTTTATTCTGATATCAAGATGAAGCATGGTCAGGTTATACTTAGTAAAATATGAATAATGTCTGGAAAATGGAACAAATAAACGAGAGTGGGTGAAAACAGGATGTAATATCCCCCATGCAGATGTGCAAAAGAACGCAGTGTTGCATGTATTTCACCGGAGACAAACCAAAGACGGACAGAGGTGCCGTAATTGAGACCAGATGTGAACGGAGAGAGAGAAAGAGAGAGAAGAGAAGAAAAAAAAGAAAAGAAAGAAACAAAGACAAGGGCAGGGAGGCAAGTACAACTGGCAGTAACAAGCTGCAGATTACATTCAGACTGATGCAATTTATTTTCCAAATGCGCTCCATGGTTGGAGTTAACGGAGAGAGAGAGAGAGGGAACATGGAGAGGAAGTGGAGGCGACAGGGTGAAGTAACCACATGTCTCGTTTGCCAGATGGATCTTTGTTGGACCGTGACCGGGCCAGCGTTTAACCCTTGGTTTGGTTTGGTAGTGGTGCACCTCCTTTTAGCTTTTCAAACCGCTCCTGACAGCCCTCCAACCCTCCAACCCCCTCCAACACACACACACACACACACACTTTTTTCTTTTTTCTCTCTGAACTTTCACAGGAAACTTCTCAGACACTCGTCCAAGAGTCAATAATCGCATTTCCACCTCTGGGAAATCAGTGTGGGATTGTATCAGGTGTTTTGGCAAACTCTCGTACATCCCTCTAATTTGTTAATGGAGAACAATGCGGTGAGTTGAGGAGGTGTAAGCATTCTTTTAGCAATGGTAATGCAATTCAGCCCCTCAGTCACATTGTAGCGCCGTGTGTGTGTGTACGTGTGAACTGCCCACACAGTCATATTGTATGTATCAGTAAGAGTAAAGGCAAGGGAGATTTGGATCTCGCCCCTGGATGTTGTAGTGGTTGTTGTGTACACAGATGTGTTCACAGGCAAACACACACACACACACGGTCTGTCACATATACATGCAGATGTTTCATCTCTCCTCTCTGTGGCTATTTTTAGGCTCAGCATCCCACAGCTTAGCTTTTTTCTTCTCTCCTCTCCTCCAGCTCTTCCTTGTGTTCTTCTTTTTGCAGAAGCTCTTCCTGAAATGTTCTCTCACTTACTCTTGAAACATCCTCACATCGTGCATCAATCTCACTGCAACAGAAGGCAGGGAGGGTGGGGTCATGCTGCCTGGGAGACACTGTGGAGAGAGCAGCCTGTTAAACCCTAAGAAGTATGCTTAGTAGACAAATACACAAGGAAGGTAAGAGGGTGGAGTTTAGCCAAGGCAGCTTGCTATACAAACGGTGTGTATATGTAGATTTGAAGGAAACTTATTTGGTCTAATTGACTGAGAAATGTGAAGCCCCATATGACAGTGGGAAAATGTAAAGCAGTCATTTGAGCTCCTCCCTGGCAAGCGCAGGTGTTATATGCAACATGGCCGCTAGCTCCTTGTCTCCTTGGTGTAAACCCACTGATGCAGCGAGTATCACCTCAGCTATGCCAGCATCCTGGCTGCAGCGATGAATACGTGATCAGCGGAAGCTTAATGAAGAGAAACTGTGTAGTAAAGGTTCACACAAACATGGGCACACGCACACAAAGACACACAGGACTATGATGACATGATAGATGCACTGTGGTTTGTAGGCCATACATGAGTGTGTTTCAGTGTTTGTGCCTGTGCATGTGTGTGTGTCTATGTGTCAGTCACAGGTCCCGGTGGTTTAATTATTCAGGCTGTATTAAATCTTCATTTCCGCAGCCCTCACAGTCAGCCCGCCTAATGGTGAACACAGATGAATATTGCATTTTCACCGTCAACCCTTAGTGTGTGTGTGTCAGAGGGAGGAAGAGATAAATGCCGAGTCACTCAGAGAAAGAAATGACGGCAGTTGGAGACAGATGAATAACAGTAGCGAAGCAAGCCGAAGGAAAAACAAACTCAAAGTTGTAGAGAGAGAACAGAGACTGAGAAACACCGACCACCTGCTGGTTTGGAGAAGAGAGGTGCAAAAGAAAAAAATCCTGTAGCGTGCTGCGTCATCCAGTCTCACAAGACCAGCTAAATGTTACGCTTTTTTTTTTACCATGCTGTTTGACTAAAGTGACTGATTTTCTTTTTCTTTTTTGCTCCAACATCCATTTTACTCCCACAGCTGCGCTGCCATCTAAAAGCGCTGGTGGTCAGAAATCCACCACATGCAGGCCTCAGAGACGTGGAGACATGGAGATGGGCTCCAGTGGCAGTCGAGTGCTGAGTATCTCTGACTTAAGACCATAAAATTGGTTTATTTTCCCACCATGTAAGAGCTTAGCATTATTTTAAAATGCAAAGCACCTCAGATTTCCAGAAAGAGAAGTGACTTAGTAATTTTCTTGTCTGTAGACGATTTGCCGGCGAGTGGCTGTCGAGGTAATGACCTGAGGAAAAGACCAGTACAGTATGATAGGAAAATCCCATAGAGTAGAGTAGCTATTGATATTGCATCTTCTTACATGTTGGCACTTTTTGTACGTATAGTTTTGGTTCTGCACATCAGGCAACATTTTAAATAGAAAAAATGTATTTTGAGTTGCTGTGTGTTGTGAATGGAGCCGCACTCCCAGCACAGTGGGATAGATTTCAGAGCAGATCACTGTTTGCCAAGTGGAGGAGAAAGTGAAACTTCTGTAAGCTTTTCTGTTGTTTGTTTTCTGTGTGGCAGAAATCAGTCTGTCGCTCGGCCCATTCATCTGGTTTCTGCTCTTTTTCAGAGACACAGTAGCCGTAGCTACATGGCAAGTGGCCGTGCTGTTTGTTCAAACGACCAGTCAACACTCCAAATAACCAGTCTTTCATAAAATGGTAAATGGTGTCACTTACAGATGTGGTCCAGTTGCTCTCGTGTTTACGTCTCAGTGTTTTTGGTAAAGAAATGTACATTTGTACTACGTCTTGGTGGTGCAGCTGGCGCAGAGAGGAGCTACAGGCAGGAGACAGGAGAGTGTATCTACCTCTGAAATCAAGGTTTGTCTTTGAAAAGCTGAAAAGCTCCAGGTTTGATCGCTGCTGACATATCTGGGTTAGGATGATAACGGGGTGCCAGGCTTCCCCTCCTCCCCTCCACTCTATGAAAATCCATAAGGAGGAAAAAAAAAACTCCTCTCTCAGAAAATATTCATACGCTCCTGCTTCTCATTGTTTTATAACACACTGTGCCTGTGTCTGCGTCGAGGGGATAAAGTGTGTAGGTTTGGCAGTTTGCTTGTAAGTCAAGGAGAAGGGATTAGGAGATGAAATCAGCATGTATATGTGCCTGGGTGGTAAATCAAAGCACAGACTGGCTCTGCATGTACAGTATGTATGTAGAAGAGGAACATATATGGAAGCAGATTCAGTTAAGCTCGTGCTCAGTGAGACTTTGATAAACCACAGGAAATAACATTCATGTCACACAGTCATCTCGTTTTAATTCAGACTCTTCTTTATGTGCTCCTGTGTTCCTCTGCGCTCCCTCACTTCTCCCATTTACCCCACATCTCTCTCTCTCTCTCCATCTCTCCTCTCTCCCTCCCTGCATCTCTACTCTGCTTGGAAACGAAGGGTGTGGGCGGACAATCTCACAGTCCCTTTCAAGGTTCAAAGTCCCTTTTCTTCCTCTGCTTCCCGCGCTCCTGCACTGTTCTACATGTTGCTGCCTTATTAAGTTGTTCCACTCTCTCCCTCAACCTCTCTCGTCGTTCTCTGTCTCCCCTCCATCCCTCCCCCACAGTAAGCGTCTGGTTGGTCACAGAACATGTTTCTGGTTTCTGCCTCCTAATGAGGCTGCCTCAACTTTGCACACGCACACTTTCTCTCACATACACATTCATGGCTCCATGTATGAACCACTCCCTGGCTGCAGCTCACTGTTGCACACATTTGTTAGATATCACAAGTCTACATCTATACAATAGTTTATAGATTTGAATCTATATGTTACATAGACATACACCTGCATACACTTCCATTAATCCCTATTACCAGTGATATAGTGGGTAGGATTTGTTTGCCTCAATCCTCGTCCTAGTGGCTGGTACACACACGCACACGCATGCACACACAAACACACTCAACAAACACATGGCTGCTTGCCAGCTGCTACGTAGCAGATGAGTGAATTAGGGCCTAGGCTGTCCTACCTTTGACAAAATGATGTACGACATGTCATGACATGGTCTTACATGGCTTATACTAATTAAGGAATGATTTGTGATTTGGAGAAAGGCCTCCATTAACAATATGGCCAAGGACGTCAATATAACTTTGCATCCCAACTCAGAACATTTATCACATACAATGACCAGCTGTTTGGCTCGTTGAAATTATTAGGTAAATTATTGAAGATAATGAAAATACAGAGCGGATACAGCATGCAGCACAACTAGCTATTTGTGATCTTGAACTGTAAAACCATTTACCAGAAAAGCATCTGCACAGAGAGGACCAAGTCAAACAAAACCACTGTGTCATCTTGCTTCCTGAACAGTTTTATCATATTAAATTGACTTTGAATATTTTCACATTATTTCAGCAGATGAATTGAATTGGCCCTCATCTCTCCATCACACTGAAGCTTTACTTTTCCTTCCTACTCGGCTCTTTCAGCTCTCTTCATGTCCATAAGGACAAACAAACGGCTTGTGGAAGGAGATTAAGTTTTTTGTCGTTGTTTTTTTTAGTTTCCATGTTTGCATGTGTTTTGTTGAGTGGCTACCACCTGCCAAACACAGAGCTGAATTGATTATGTTCTACATTATTGTTTTATCACTCAGCATTATTCATTAGTTCTTTGGAAGAGGCTGACAGCCGTTCCTCTGGAGTCTCACAGCCAGACCAGAACTTGTGACACAACATGTCTGACTGTGTGTGGCTTTGGATAAAAGGGTCCTGTCAGTGCCATGAACCATGTTATGATATTAATGTATAGAGGATCACAATGAGGCGTAGATGTGCCCCTTTGGTTCAAGGTTGCAGACGCGTCTGAGGTTTTCTATTTGAGACTACTGTCACAAACCCTGGGGGGCATGTAGACACGCGGAGGGGGAGCATTCAACACTCTCCATATACCTCCCTTGTCAGGGCCCTGTGACACACTCACATACAGATGCATACATACACTGTCCCTCTCATGTGTACCAGTGTGCCCCACTTGCTCCTCTGTGGCCACCCATGCCATCTCATCTCTCCCTGAGGCTCTCCGTATCGCTTTACTTCATTATTTAGCATGTTATTTTTTCTCCTCCCTGATCTATAGTCCCCACATCACACAGGCACCTAATTAATTATGGATGGACTTAGAGGAGGGTGGGGTGTGGGGGGTAGTAGAGGGAGATGAGGTGGGGGGGCCTTTTTAAAAAAAAAAAAAAAAAATGACCAGACACCCGCCTCATTACATATGCGCAGTGTTTTTGGAGCTTTATTAATTTATAACTTGTCAGGCTACGCCGAAGCCTTCAGAACTCTTTTGGCTTTTTAAAACATTTATTTATTTATATAGCATCCCGCTCTCGCTTTCGTCTCCATCCTCCCACCCCACCCCCCCCATTCTCCCTCCCTCCACCCCACCTCATCTATGTCTTGATTTTAATCTCTCACCTTCCACATATCTGCATGAACACACACACACACACACACACACTCACACTTGCCTGCCGACAGTCTCATTATCTGCTCTTGGCGGATGTTAAAAGGTGTTTTGCTCACCTACAAGTAGAGATTATCTCATCCACCTGCCAAACACTTGTTTTATTATTTATTTATTTATTTATTTATATATGTATACATATATATATTTGCATTTGGTGTGGAAAGAGGTGGCGTGGAAAACATCAGAGCGCATGGAAAATGAAGGCAGGAATATTCCAGCTCAGGCTTGACCTAGAACGACAGCTGCTCTGCTTTGAGAAAGCTCACAGCGACGCTCAATCAGAACTCTCATCTGGGCGTTGGAAGTGAGATATCAAAAAATTTAGGTCAAGCATTGTACAACTGTAAGAATGCTACTGTGAATAAATGATGGTTTGGGCTTATTTTTGTGTGTCGAGAAAGTGGAGAGGTGTTTTTTTTTTTTAATTAAATAAATTAATTCCTAAAATATGTATCACCTTCAAGTGATCGTATTCTTACATATCCTGTGAAATAATGCATGCACAATCATTTAGTTATTTATATAATGGTATGTGCATGTACAGGAACTGTGGCACTAGCCTCAGGCAGCAAAGCTAACATTGGCCTTTGAGGGAAAACAAATGCAGAGAAGTAAGGCAGGCCCCTCTGGCTACTTGGCTTTGAACACAAGTTGGAGACTTGGATGTTCGCCATCATAAACACACACTTTGTAACGTTTACACAAATATGCATTCCTCTGCAAAACCCAGGTACGAATATACACACTCAGAAAGCCCAGTCCAGTCATGGTGGTTGTGTGAGAGCTTATACTTCACAGCTTGATGGTTGATGTTTGTTTGTTTGTTTGTTTACCCAGATTGTCATCGACTGTGAGCTTCGGTGGGGTGGGTGGGTGGGGGGTTTAATTTGGCAAAGCAGGTTTCTGCTACAGTATCCACATCTGTCGGTGTTAAAAACTTATGAAGATGTCAGAATGCAAAGACAATGATCAAAATATCAAAACTGAGCAGATGTTTTTGTGCCGTGTTCTGGTGTGGAGAAACCATCTGCAGCATGCATTCCTTCACGCATCCTTTCCACTTCACACACACACACACACAGAAAATTTACTATAAATGGCTCCGACTGGTTACAGAGCAGCAAGATAAAGTGGACCTTTATCATGAAGTGGTGGGCTGCTGCTCTTGTGCAAAAAGAGGTTCTGGTCGGGCGCATCTGCCTGTGTGTGTGTGTGTGTGTGGAGATTCAGTCTGGTGAGTCAGATATTTACCTGAGTTAGCTCACTGAATACCTGCAACACTCCCCAAGGCATTTCCAGCACACACACCCTGTTCTGCAGATGTAGTACATACACAGACACAGCAGAAACAACACATTTCTAAACTACACACAAGCATATGCCTTTCTCTTCCTCCCCTGTTGGTCTCCTTGAAATGAACCGGATGGAGTGTCACATCTGGCCACGAAAACCACAGCATCCGTCTTCACAGATGAAATGAAAGCCGAGAAGTCAGGAAAAAGGGAAAAAGAGGAAAAAAAGGATCTTTTTCCAGCTTCAAAAGAATCCCCCTGGTGAAATATTGTTTCAGTGTACTCTGCACTTGAGAGCCCTAATGCCAGCTTTGAACTGTTTTGGCACCTGTCACAAATACTGATGAAATAGTTTCTTGCTCTAGAGGATTTTTTTCCCCTTTTGTTCCTCCACCTTTTCCTCTCTTTCCTCTCTCCCACCTCCGTCTATTTCCCAACAAAACCTTCATGCCGTTCTGTCTGGGACACGTGTATTTGAGGAACCGGAGGCCTTGTGCTGTATGATTTCAGAATTCAAGCAACATGTAAGCCATGAACTCGCCCAGTGGTGGGTCACTTGCTGTGGGCTTTCATTACTATTTTATACTTAATGTCCTCCATGCAAAATGCTGAAGTTCAATTAATTTTTATTCCACAATATTCAAACTTCTCTTAAAGATCACCATTATACTTGTGCATTGCACATGAGACAACTATATTGAATTGTATTGTTTCAGCTCAATCCTCAGATGACAACACAGAGCACTGAATGAAGGAAAGGGGGAGACTTAAAGGAAATTTGACTGGCAGAGAAAACGACCAGCAGACAGCCAAGCTGACACAAAGTCGATAGGTGGATGAATAAAACATTGGTTAGCTGCAGCTTGCGCTATGGGCTATGCTAGCTGTTGGCACACTGGCCTCGACACGGTGTAGCAGCGTGAGCAGCAGGAGGCTGAAACGTTTCTGATTTTGACTCATGTGGCTCTTCAGACGATGCCGAGCCCACAGCTTTTGACACGTGCATCTTGAAGACGAGACTTCAAAAGCCACAAGTGTAAATCAATCTCTACCTTCTTCTATGCCCCCCCCACCACCACCACCACCACCAACACCCACCCTTCTCTGTCTGTCTTTCTCCCTCCCTCTCTCTCTCCATCTCTGCTCCCATCAATTTTCAAGTCTTGTCTGAGGCTCCAGGCAGTTAATTAAATAGGATGTTGTCGGGGGGCTTTGGTACGTGGTGTAGATGAAGCTGGATGGATGGATGGATGGATGGATGGATGGAAGGATGATGCAGGGGGTGGATAAAGAGACAGCAAAGGTGGTGGTGGATCCAGGCCTTCCTCTCTGCCGCCTCACATTTCCAGCCTAAAACATCTTTTCAGTCTTCTGTTTCTCTGTCTCATGCCTTTTCTTCTGGACTCGTCTTCCTCCTTTCATCACACCAACAGCCATCAGCCATGTTCCCAATTAGACCTGCTTCTCTCCACTCTCTCCCAACCATCCTTCATTCCCCCGTTTTTACTCCTCCTCTTCTTCCACTTTTCCCTCCCTCAGTCCCTCCTTCTATGCTCTCCACTTTGCCAGCACCCCTCCTCCATTTCTCCCCCCTCACCCACCTTCCTCCTACTTGATTATACACCAGGTCTTCTGAATCCCGGCCCTTCCTCCTATAGTATTCCCCACTCTCATTATGTGTTGTGCATGTGTTTGTATGTGATCAGACACACAAGGCCAGGGCTAAGCAGGCTAATGAACAAACTCCAGCATTGTGTTCAGGCCCCGGGGACACACTGTAGCTTCTAATGTACAACGGCTCCGAGTAAAGGAGGGGAAAGAAAAATTCACCGACAGGGAGCCGGCGATCTGCTTAAAAGAGAAGCTACAACTAGAAGTGACGCACCGGTCTGCGCTGCCTCGTGTGCGGTGCATATTTTACAGGGACCTGGTCGATGTTTTTCTTCACTAAGCGCTTTTGGTTTGTCAGGGTGAGTGTGTGTGTCTGACAGGGTGGGACAACACTGTCAACTTCAGGTTCTCCTATATAGAGTGGAGAGGACAAGAGGAAGAGTGATGGTGTTTACTGTGATTTTTGGAAATGGCTTTTTTTTAACTGAAGTTTTCAAGGCCACATTTCTCAGAAAAGGCCAATTTGTGTTTCTGTTCTCTGCCTCACACATGTCTCTTATTATGTGAGTGACCTAACAGCGTCTCTAGGTTGCAAAACTGTGTTATTTGTCTGCAGTGACCTGGTTTGTTATCCTTTTGGCTCAAACAGCACAGCACAGGGTGGTGTTAGTTCCACCCGAGCTTTAACTCATGTTGTATAAGATGTGTAACCCACCCTCCCTCCCTCGCCCCTTCCCTCGCCCCTGCTTTCTTTTCCTCATTCTCATTGTTGACGAGATCTGCACTGCTGCCAAATCATGGCATGAACACTGTAATGACTTCATTCCTTCCAGAGCATGCACACATGCATATCGAGGAAGCGCTGCACACTCAGTGGACTGTCCTGTCTTATTCTAGTCCAATAATGTAAACACATGCACACATTAATCCAACTGCACATTAGGAAACCTATTTGTCTGACACATCTATGCATGGACACACACACACACACACACACACACACACACCCTCTAGGGTTTTGTACTCCAGTGGTGTGAGACAGTAGATGGGCTTTTTCCAGATGATCTAAACTCTCTCTGTCAGCTCTGGCCAATATCAATGACTGATGTGCGTGCACAGACACACACACAGACACACACACACAGCAAACACAAAGTTCATGAGCTCATTACATACATAACATAATACGCCAGGGTCCATCTTCCTGCCATAACAATGCAGAATTGTAGTGTGAATACTTTATTGCGTAGATGATATTTTGTGAACTAAGTATGTGAAGCTTTTCTTGCTCTAGTGTTGTCGTGCAGCATCTACATCTGGTCCAAGGCCAGTGGGAGTGTTGCACAAGCCCGTAACATGTGATCAGTGCATCACGGCACAGCTAGTCAGGCCGAGTGTGTCTGAGCAAATCTAAGAAAAACATGTAACCCACGGCTTGCAAGTGCTTTTTTTACTCTCATCAACAAACAAGTTGTTTATTTCATCAGCCCCTCTCTTATCTTACTGCTGTTTCTGCCTGTATTGAACCAGATCATCCTCTTTATTCCATAACTGTGGGGGAAAACATGTTGAGTATCTCTTTTAAGTGATTTCTTTTTTTCTCTTTTTGACTCTGCAGGACTGCCCCCAGATCATCCCCTCAACTGAGATCTACATCCCCGTCGGTGTGACCAAGCCCATCACCTTAGCTGCCAAGAACCTGCCCCAGCCTCAGTCAGGGCAGAGGAACTATGAGTGTGTCTTCCACATCCAGGGAGAAACTCACAGCGTCCCCGCCCTCCGCTTCAACAGCACCTCCATCCAGTGCCAGAAGACTATGGTGAGTAAGACTGGAAACGGTGTTCTGGTGGCATTACAGGAGGAGAAAAAAAAGAGAAACCCAAAGGGAACGGGTGCCACAAAATAAACTTTAGTTTTAGCAGTACTTCAGTTAGGCTTAAAGTGCAGTCATTTAACACTGTTACTCTTGAAGCAATAAAAGCTGCCAGGTAACTAAATCATGATCCCAGTACGGACACTGACTCGGTCAGGGTTAAATAATGGCCTCCTACAACTAATGACCACTTTAGACACTAACATGCTCATTGTGTTGATAGATCACCATGCACTGTTTGAACACTAGTTTGGCCACCATCTAGATAAATGACCCAATGCTGATCTCTCACATTGCACTGATAGTTAGCAAATAGATATTGACGGCAAGAGTTCGCATTTGAATTGAGACGCCAACATATATTAAAGTTACACCGCATGGAGAATTTTCCCCAGTCTATATTCGGCCCTAAATCATTATGGATTTTTCACGGTGTGTGCGATACATCATTTAAGTCATTGCTCAAATACGAAGCTGCGATGGTCAGCCATGGTTTTGTTCCGTGGCTCTTTTATTTTATTATGATGTATTTGTGGCTTTTGGCCTGTTGGGATGAGGTTTATGCACCAGATTAAAATGTTCACCAGGATGTTTTCTAATGTGATTTTGTGTGTGTGTGTGCTGGGGGGGGGGGAATACGAAAAGTATTCGAAGATACACAGAGGTGTTTGTGCATGTGGGTCCATCTGCGTGTTGAAATATGGTTTTCTGTGTGTGTGTGTGTGTGTGTGTGTGTGTGTGTGTGTGTGTGTGTGTGTGTGTGTGTGTGTGTGTGTGTGTGTGTGAGGCTTCAAACTAGCGTGACAGATAAGAGGTAGCTAGCGTCGTGCTTCACTGAGGCTGAAAATGTGAAGAGGAAGTCTGTCTCTGAACCTAGTTGAGAGCGGATTGATCATGTTTACACCTTGACTCTATACCTTTCCCTCTCTCTTCCTCTCTCTGCCTGCACAGCTCATCTTTCTCTCTGCCCCCTCTGTCTGTCATACTTTCTTCTTCCGCTACCCCCCCCTCTTTCCTCGCTGCCTCTCCCTCGTCTGTCATACACTCACTTTTTGCTTCTTGCCTCTGTCCCTGTCCCTTCTGTCTTGAGATATAATGCAGTACACCAGCACTGAGACGAGGTGAGAGCTGGTGCTGTGCATTATGTTATAGATGAGGGTGAGGCTGCTGTCACTGCAGTGTGTCGCGCATGGAAGAAAATATTTGACAGATAAGTAGACACATCTTGAAGTTGTCATACATACAGTAGCTAATGAGCTTTAACACCTTCAAAAACTTTACCATAAGTTGTTAAACATTGTCATATCTGCACTGTGCAGTCAGATATTAACACACACACACACACACAGCAGCAGTAGTTGCTGCGTAGCTGCATCACATGCTGGGTGGCCACTGTGACAGCTAGCACACTATTTGATCCCGTCTGTATCGATGGGCAGTCTTCAGGTCCTTGCACACGCTAGCCAGTTGTTTGTGAAGGCAGCGCTAATTAGCTAGCGATAGGGTTGTCTCTACGCCGAGATGTCGGTTTATTGACTGTTTATTGTTGCTGCAAGGCCAGTGCTAATCAGCAGTGAAGCCTTAGCCCCAGTCCAAAGCAGAATTTCTCCATTTGATGTCCACAAAATAGACATGCTAGCAGCAATTAGCCTTGGGCTGTCAGCACTTAGCCCTTGTTAGCAATTAGCTGTGCCAACTTGACTGCGCAGTCAGATATCGACGCAGCGCAAGCTTCAAGCCTGCACAAGGCCACAGTGAGATTCAGGGGATGAAAAAGGTGCCATCTGCATGAACTTGCCATTAAGGCATAATTCATCCAGGCCTGAGCTTATGAGTATAATTATGTGCCATGAATTATTAGGATGAGTGTCTTATTATAGCTCTGAAGCAGTATTTCAAAAGAATGAGGGTCTTAAATATTAGTTTATCCTTTTATAGACCTTCACATCTCCACTTTTCATGTGCACCCCTCCATGTTTGTTCCCACTTTGACAGTGTTCAGCACCAACTCAATGAATCATGTATGGCTCTGCAGTAGAAATAGACTTCATCTGTAATGCTGCGTACACACTGCTGCCTCGGTTTGTAGGCATGCACACAGCTATGGGGATAGGGGTTAATCAGTGTCTGTGTGCGTGTGTGTGTGTGCGCACATGTGCATCCTTCAATACGCCTAAGGCCATGGATCCCAGGATAGCTGTGTTTGCGTGTGTTTGTATGTTTGGCTGTGAAATTTTCATTATACCACTGCAGGAAGACTGTTGGTGGTGGTGGTGGTGGTGTGTGTGTGTGTGAGTGTGTGTGTGTGGAGGGGTCTTGCTAATCAATGGGATAAACACAGGGGTGCTAATTTAAAGTTTAGCCATGTGTTTGAGATACACACTATTGTTTACCACAGTGTCAAATAGAGACACACACTCACTTGTTGGAGAGGCAAGGACGAAGGCAGAGACAAAAGAACTGACTATAAAGTGATGAGGGAGAGGACGGTGAGAGAGAGAGAGGAAGGACAACATCAAGTTGGAGAAGACAAAGCAGAGGATAAACACAGGAGGTGAGGAAAGAGGGACAAGAAAAAGGGAACATTGAGGTGGTAATATCAGACGGCAGCGGAAACTGGCACAAAATGGAGATTAGAGCAGACAAGGCAGGTGAGGGAAATAGTTGCACAGTCGACAATTTCAGGTGAGATGAACGGAAGAAAGTGAGAGGGAGAGTGATATTGAAGCGAGCGGCTCTCAAGTCTCTCCTGCGGCCAATATTCGTTCCCCTTTCTTTCACACAATGTCATCACACCATCCAAAAGGAAAAGAGCGATCCGCAGGATATTCAGGATATCCACAGTCGGATCATGTTTAAACTCCAGCTTCCCATACTTAACTCCGTTTACAGTGACCGTGAAAACTCAATACTCTTATATAGTATCCCCTAACAGGAGGCTGTCAATAACACACTGTATATGTGATATACGATAGTGTAACAGCAGCTCTACACTAACCTTGTTTGGTATTGACTATCCATATCTGCTTAAGGAAGAAAAAGATCGGCGCGATGGTATTTCTGTATAAGGTTTCTGAACATACCAACTGATCCCAAAGGGGAAAGAGCAAGTGTATCGTACGGCATGAGAAAGAATGTGGTATTTGAGAAAGGTTTGCTTTTGTAAGCACAGACATGATGGCCACCGCAGACTTTGAAGAATCATAGTTTTAGGGGGAAAAAAGGTTTTGAAAACTTGCTCAAAGCTCCAAATGTTGCTGTATTGCAAAAGGTTTGTATTGTAAAAAGGAAATGGTTCATCACACACTTTTCTCCCTTTTCTCACTTTTGAAGTTGGGGACTCAGCCAAACATAATTTAACATTTTTTGGAACCTGTGAAAGTTGATGAAATGGCAGATTGTCCAAGGTCCCACAGCAAGTTACTTGGAGGGAAACACTCATCATTTTGTTATAAAAAAAATAAAATAAGTGCGGATTCCTCTCCATATTTCTCGGTGCCAAACAAGCCCACATTACCACTGACACATACGGAGCCATCCGCCAGGCCTTATGGTAGCAGTTAACTCTGGTCAGCAGCAACCAAAACAACAAGCTGGTGTCTACATCGGTTCCTTCCGGATGTCTGACCCAGCCTAGGCAGCTCCCGGTGTGAGGTGAGGGTGCAGGGGCCAATAGGATGCTGCGCTGTGGGCTGGGGAGTTGTGCTCAGAGCGCCAGAGGGGTCGTGGGAGCGAATAAACACATGTACACATGAAGCTCACACATACAAATGACCACACTCCGGGGTCAGAGCGGCTGGTGGAGCACTGCTTGGTGTCGTCTGAAGGCCAAGGTTGAGAGAAGAGAACTGAACTGTTGAGGACTTTTCCTCTTTCTGTTTCTTTATCTCCCTCTGTTCTTAGCTTTTTTTTTTTTTTTGTCCATTTGTTCTTCAGTGTCTCCATGTTCGCCCTCTCCTCTCTCCCCTCTTTATCCTTCTTTCTTGTTTCTCCCTGGAGGGCAGGAATGAGAGGACAGATAATATCAGCGCGGGCCTTACACCATTACCTTCTGTCTGATAAACCCCTTGGCCACTCCATCACCCTCTTTCTTTCACTCCTTCACCAGAGAGGAGGAGAAAAAAAGAAGAAAGAAACAGACACAGGGGCAGAAGGAGAAAATCTAGTTTAGGATAGGGTGTGTGTCTGTGTTATTCTTCTGTGTGTGTACAGAGCAGCTGTTTGTTAAAGAAGAGATGGGAAGTATCAGGGGTCCTGATGGCATCCAATTAAGGCAGATAAAATGATGATGAATTGCAGTCAGGCAGCAGAGACGTACGCTCCGGTGTGTGCATGAGCTCATACACACTTACACACACACACACACATACATACAGGAAGACAGCAGAAGGAAGAAAACAGGGAAAGCAGCTGCACAGACTTGGAGAAGATTGTTTTGGGGAAAATAGAGAAGGAGAGATGGAAGAAAAGCAAGGAAGTTTGGAGGCAGGAGGAGGACAAGGATGAGGTGGGGGGGGGGGGGGGGGGGGTTGTGCAATGAGACCTTACTGAGAGTTTTTAAGGAGAGAGGGCAATTTGCTCTGTACCGATGGGAAATGAAGGGAGGATGGCGGACAAGAAAGACGGATAGATAGATGGACAGATGGATGGATGGCTAGCTAGATAGACAGAGCAAATAGAGGTCTAGAGGAGAGGCCAAACATGTCTGCAGGGAGAGTGGTTAACACAAACCTCACTGGTCTAATGGTGTCACACACCCTTCAACCCATGTGTGTGTCAGAGAGAGAGCAAGAGACAGGGAGAGGAGGGGGGGTCGAGGCTCAGCACTGATACAAAGTCCTTTTCTCCGACTTTCTGAGTTTATGTTAAAAGATCTAAGTAAATGTAAAAATAATAAAAAAAGATTGTTTTTTTTAAAAATACATTATAACATGTACATAAATTTGCACATGCACAGAGCTTAAGTTGGCAGAGACAGGACTAATGAGGCCCCGGTGCTGGTCATAGGAGGGTAGGAGCAGTGGAGCATGGTACAGCCTGGTCTGGCATGGCCTGGCACAGCTTAATGAGATATAAACACTAGACCTGCCACTGCAGTCAGCCACAGCACACACTGACACTGTTTTAATTGGCCTGCAGACTCTGTGTGTGTGTGTGTGTGTGTGTGAGTGTGTGCTATCAAGGGAAATTCACTGGGATTTACTGTGAGTTGCCGCAGGTTGAAGACCGTCCATTGTTCCCTGATCATGTGCTGCCTCAGACAGAACGGACCAGATTTAGACGTTGAGGCACATTGTGTTTGAAGTTTTGTCTCGTGAAGATCATAAGACAAACTCTAGTGGGTTCTTTGAAAATAAAACAGAGAGAAAGAGAAAGAATTCAATTAATCTCTGTTTGGTGCATTCATACCATTGGTTTATGTATCCCCATTCCCTCTCATCCATCCCTTCATTCCCCGGCCTGCCCCCCTCTCTTTCCCTGAGTCATCTTCCTGTCGCCATTTCTCCCTCCTGCTGCTCCTCTCCTGCCTCCACCTTCCTCTTCACCTCCAGTCCAGTCATCAACTCACTACCTCTCCTCCTTCCTGACAGGTGGGCTTCCTGTACACCCCTGTCCTGGATAAATAAGAATTAATTGCTGCTTAGCTACCAGCATATGCCAGCTTCTCCACCCCATCCTCCACCTCACCTTCATCATCTTTTCCCCACTATTTCTGCCTCTCTCTCCTTGTATCACCGCAATCTGTAACCTTTACTCTACACCTTCCTCTCGTATGTAGCTGTGCTTCACCCTCGTTTACTCTGTGATGGGTTGATAGTGACGCTGTGCCATCCATCCCATAGTCTGGTATGGATGGCACAGCTCAAACACAATCCACTTTCTATTTCTGCATAATATTCTGTAACAGCCTTAATATTTGGCTTCGTAACTGAACAAATGAGAAGCTTTTACTGCAATATTTATTGCCCCAAACAAAATTTTAAAATATGCAGAAGACATCAGCAGAAACAGTGGCTTCATTAAAAGTGAATTAAAGTGTCAGATTAAAATAAAGGTGTAAGGAGATAGCATGAGTGGTACACTTGTCTGGTGTCCCTCTTCTATTAATGACTTGAACTTCACAGGAACTATGTGAAATTAATCAAGGGATGTCTCCATCACTAATGATGGACAAGTCCTCCTGGAAAATCCTCCATGTGATCTGTCACACCTTCAGCTCGAGCATTTATAGCCACACGGCAACAACAAGAGAGAGAGGCAGAGAGTCATCCAGTCTCAAGACAGACGAAAAAATAAACAGTTCGCAGCGACAACCTCTTAATTTCTCCTTCTGGTTGAACGCGTTTTCATGTATATGTGAGCGCGACTTCACAGATGGCGCGGTGCTGCATGCGCTAAAATGTGTTTGAGTGAATAGATATAGGTGTTGATGGCTTGCGCAAAAAAAAAAAAAAAAAAAAAAAAACACTGGCTGTGTGACAGAGCTGGGGAGTTTACGGAGAGGAGAACAGCCACCAGAAGAATGGCATGAGTTGACAGAGCTGGAGAAAAAAGTGAGGATATTGAAAAATGTGGACGTTTCTGCAAACGACCAAAAATCGGCCTTTTGTCCGGGGAGAAGTCTGGTAAGCTTACACTAGCTTAATGCGTAGGCTGGAAAATAAGAAACATTGGCTATGGCAGCATTATTTTTCCCTCAAGCAAGCACTTTTCTCTCCCTCACTCCCCTCTCTCTCTTTCTCTCTCTCTCTTTTTCTTTCCATCAATGAAGAAAGTATCTCTGTGAGCTTGTATGCAGACGTGTATGTGTGTGTGTATGTTTGTGTTTGTGTGTGAGTTTGTGTGCGAAAGAGATAAGCTGGGTAACTGGGTCCAGCCATGCTCCAATCCTGTTAGCATTAGCGATTAGCACTGGCTAACAGGCCCCTATTATGAGCAGGGGCTGATTCCCTGCTGCCTGACCCCACACATACAGTACACACACACACACAGCCGCGCACACACACTAAGCTATAGGAAGGATTACCATTTGATCCTTGATTAGGAAGTCATATCTGCCTGGAAGATGTGCGTATAAAAGGACACTGTTGTGTGAACATCTATACATTGAACCACGGTCTGTTTGCTGCAGTTTGCTCAGAGCAGCGTTCAGTCAGTGTCCTGACTCTCAAAGTGACTTCTGTTCAAACTGTGTCACAAAACTATTTTAAATGTAGAATAATCTAGATTTTAGGGATGTGATGCGTCAGGTCATAATTTTTTGATAACTGTCGTCGTCACCTTGAGAGAGGAAGGAGGGGAGGAACGATGGGGGGGGGCTGCTCCATCCCAGGTATCCCAGGTTAAGGTCTCGCCCAGGGCTAGTTTGGTATTTTTAGCCGTCCAGCTCGCGCACGCCTTCAAAATGACTAATTACCAGGCTGTGACCCTCACAGAAGGTAACCGTTGTTACTTCATACGTGCCTCCCTTCATCCCTCTTCCATCCATCCATCCATCCATCCATCCATCCCCCCATCCCCCCCTCCAGTTTCCAGTGACAGATGTGCAGCTGAAGAAGTGATGGAGCTGTAGTGTTTGCATCGGCACTTTTCTGATGAAGGCTTGTTGTGAAGCAAAGACTACGACTACTTTTATTTACTCCTTGCATCATTCTGTTTTGTTTTTTTTTACCCCTCTGGCAATTTCTTTAAACATCTTTCCAGTCCTCTACTTCTCTGTCTCACTGTTTCACTGTTCTTGATGATTACATATCCATCACTCCGTTCTCTAAACTGACTCCACAGCAGATTTAACACACTCTCTTTTTCTGTCTCTCTCTCTCTCTCTCTCTCTCTCTCTCTCTGCCTACGTTGATCATCAGAAAACCCTGTCTTTGTCTCTCCACTCACCTTCAGTCTGTTTTACATATCCTCAGGTCAAATTGCTGCAGACGAAAGGATTGTTCCCGTCACCTTGTCATTCCAAACTTTATCCAATTTTGGGATTAAACCATAGAATACAGAGTGTAGTGAGTTTGTACCTCTATTTACATTCTCGTCTCTCCTTCACACATGCAAATCCTGACCTTTTCAGAGTAACATGCTTAATTTTTTACCATCTTCACATTGGAATCTGCTGTGCAGTGAATAAACCATGTTGAAGGTGCAGGCATGTTTTCCCTAAACTGTGCATTGTGCAACAATGCTGGTTCAGTATGAAAGTTTAATAAGCCTTTGGTGCAATGAGATGAGCTTTGGATCATAGCCTAACCTTTCCCATGCCTCCCCCACGCTTTACTGCCCATAAACACACAAAAACGCACATATACGCTTCTCCCTTAGGAAATATTCATGTTTTTGTCAAGGGAAGGTGCAATCCTTTCTCAACACTGACCCCCAAACCCCAACCCCCCCACCCCCACCCCTCTTCCTTTGAGGATGGATGTGCAAACACAGACACAAACCTGTAATGTAGAGGAAAAGGAGGCAAGCAGTGTTATTGCTGCAGCTGTCAGCAGCACCACACTGCGTGTGTGTGTGTGTGTGTGTTGCAGATTTTCAGGGAGAAAACCTGTCAGTGTGTAAAGCAGGGTTAAGAGGTCTGCATACGTTTCCCTATCAGTGGTATCAGCTCCTCTCATGTGTTTTCATTGGCTCGTCAGCTTGACCCATTACTGTAGCCCGCCTTCAGTCCTGAAGGGAAATAACAGAGCAGCAAGAACTGATATAGTAAGTGATGCTGAAATAGAAAAATGGTTAAAATATACAACTGTGCAAAGTTTTTGGTGGTGGATTACTGGAGGAAAATCCTCATTAAACTCCAGCTGTTTGACAGTAGATGTCTTTGAAATGTTGACTCAGACTGCGCCGACTTCCGTCCCGCACTGGAGGCTGGAAATAATATGGAAAGAAAACGAAGGCCTGACGTGTGACAGAAACTGAGTGCTGTGGAGAAACGTGCTTTCATGTACTCTGTAGCTGAAATAGTTGGTTGATCAATGAATTACTCAACTTACAGAAAGTTTACACTTAGTGTTTGATGAGAAAAGAAAGTCATTTGTCCTAACTCTTCAAATGTGAGTATTTAATGGTTTTCTTACTTAGTTAACTGTCACATACATTCAGATCTGAACAGGTGGGCGGACGTGAAATGTTAAATTATGACTTGGATTTTTCAACATTTTGTGATATTTTACAGACTGAAATAATGTAATCGATTAATCAGTCATGAAAGTAACTGTTAGTTGTCATGTTGGCTTATTTCTGCTCTCTCCTGTTCCTCAACATGCAGGTAGCCCACAGAGCCGTTAGCCTGCCTGGCCTCCTGTGGTTAACCAAGAGGCTGTCCAAGATTTTACAAGAGCCAATGTACTTTTTGACTCTGGCCAACTCAAACAATTAGCAGACATTTCTCTTAACAAGCACTCACTTGATTCAATGTTTATGTAAAATATAGCTTAATAGAGTTTTATTGCTGCTGCTGTTTTGGTTTCAACCACTTGCTGTTTTTTTTTACCCGTTTGTCATGTTATGTTTTTTTTTTTTTTTTTTTTTTTTTCCACTCCTGAGATGAGTGTGTGAACGTGAGAAAACCACCTGTTGCTTTGTGCCAACAAGACTGATTGCGAGGAAGAACAGTTGCTAAGTTTGAGACGCCTTCATCTGCTGTAACGTGAAGACTCACCAAATGCAAAGAGCTGCCCTCAGCATGATAATACCCCTCTTTTTCTCACTCCATCTCTCTCTTTGCTTCCCTCCCTCACCATATTTGTCCCACTTGGCTCTCTGGCCTTTCAGTCTGTGTTATCTCATCTGCTTTCCTCCACACTGTCTCTCCCTCTATATCTCCTCCTCGCCGCCTTTCTCTTCCTCTTACTGTTCTCAGTGCAGTGTCCCTGTGCATCTCCCTTCCTCCTCCTTTTCTCTTCTTTCTCATTGTCTTGCACGCTCATACACACAGGAACACACTCATATGTTCTCTCCATCTCTACACGGTGGAGTAGTGCTCTTGTTCCCAGGCAGACTGGGTGGTCTCTTGGGGGGGAGAAGGAGGGAGGGAGGGAAGGAAGGAAGGAAGGAAAGAGGGAGGGAACGATTGAAGAAGTTCATATGCTCGGACTTCAGCTGAGAGATATAATAGCTGACATCCAAAACACGTGTTTGTGCAAGTGCCTTATCTTCCTGTGTTTGCATGTGTTTTTTTATGCATCATTTTTTATTTTCAGTATGGACTATGTGATCAGTCTTTGATGCATTTGCTGGCATCCATCTCTGGAAACTGTCCTGTGTGCAGGATGCATATTTATAGTACAGTGTGCACATGTGTTTCCCCGGACATGTTTGGTGTGTGCGATAAAGGAATCTGCTCCATATTTCCTCGTTTGACTGTGGGCGTTCTGGGGGATGGAGGTAGGGGAGAGAAAGTTGGACTGAGATTTATAGGGGAGGAGGTTTGTAAGGAGGTAGAGGGAAGGAATAATGAGAGGGAGGGAGGTAGGCAGATAGGAGAAGGAGGGGGTGGAAAGGAGGATTGCAAGAGAAGGAGAAGCAGAGGAATGTGTGAAAAGACCAAGGCAGACATGTCAGGGAACAAATTGAAAATGCCAATTTCACTTTAGCCCCCACCAGCTCAGGCGCTTATAGCCCAGCCCCTGCCTCTTATTCCATGTGTAAATGAATGGTGTCCACAGAATAACACACAATCACCTCTCTCTATCCCTCTCTCACCCTCGCTGCTTCCCCTTCACCCCTGCTGATGTATCATCCTCTCATCGCCCTTTTTCTACATACACCTTTCTCCTCCTCATCCTTCTTTTCATCATCTCTTCACTTTGTTTTTTTTCTCACCCTGCACTCCACCTCTCCCTCTCCTCGCTACACCTCCGTGTTTCCGACCCATCAGCCGTCCCAAATGTTTTCCAAACGTCTTAAAACCATCACTTGTCACTTTTCCCTTTCCGTACTTTCTCTGCACGCTTTCTCTTTTCAGATCATCCTTTTTTTTCTTGCCACCCTCAACCTTCCCTCCCGCCCCTCTCTCTTTATACTGGATGACTCCACTGCAGCAACTTTAGCACACATGCTGTGTTTGTATGTTGTAAGGCTCCAGGTTCACTGGACTTGAAGGAGAAGCCACTTCCCTCTCCTCCTCTTCAGTCATCAATCACCTTACACCAGCTCACAGGTGGATTTAGCAAGGGTGAAGTTTCGCTCTTCAATAGTTCATGTCTACTACATGCACCAGAGCAGAGAAGTTGTAGTGCTTCTGAAATAGATGGAGACATCCTCCTTTATTTGGATATCAGCATCTCTGCCTTGAGGGCCTGCAGAATGTAAATCATCCAATTGCAAAAAGTGAAGAATGAGTTAATCAGCCATTCACACATTGTGACATTGCTGTGTCCTCTCATTTTCTTATCTTCTCTGTGCACATTTCTCGCCCCCCCAAAGTACATTCAAATTCACTATTATTGCAGATGTCAAGATAAATCTCACACTATCACATTGGAGTGGGTGATATCACATAGTGACAAAGTTGTAGCTAGATTCAATCTGTGAGGGCCCCTGTAGCCCCAGGCTCGGGGGGGGCTTTCACATTTCACATTGGATTTTATCACCAGCACTCCACTAGAGGAGAATAGTCCTGCTATCTCTCACCCCGAGGCCAGAGAAGATACTGACCATAGTAGTGGCAGTGAGAGTGAGTGGGGGACCTCTTGACTGACAGAGGCATTAGGTTAACATGGCCTATCTCCAGTCTTAGCAGCCATCACCCCAACATCACTGCAGCAGCAGCATCAGAGTCGAGAAGTGTCGAGCTTTCACTATCTAGCATCTGTTTTATGTTGTATCAAAGACAAAGTGTGCAAAGAGTCTCAGTGTGTATGTTTGTGTGGGGCAGGGGTCTTATGAATGGGGTATTTTCAGATGATTGTGTTTACCTCATTGTTTGGCTGCTTTGTGTATATGACTTGGGGTGAAAGGAGGGAGGGAGGGAGGGGGGATAACTTCTAAAGCTGCATTTTATTTGCTGGTGATAATCGTCGTCGATAATTTAATTGTTGGGAGGTTGGAGGACGTCTCTCAGGAGCGCTTCTCTCCGCTGCTCCTTCAGCGAACACGCCGCCATCACACTACCGCTTTTGAAGCTTGTTGTCTCATTTAAAGTGATTCCATAAAACTGATTACGCCGACGACGAGTCAATTACATTTCAACTCTTATTAGTTCAGGATGCAAAAATGAAATTAGATGAGAATATTATTGTTGGAGATATATTACGCTTTTCATTCATCACTGGAATGGAATGAGTCACACAGTGATGGGGATTGCAATCTCTTAATCAACTCTGTGCTAAGCCATGCTGCGGCGGATGTGCCGTGTGTTAAAATCACAATATAGCCTGTCTCTCATCATTCATTTTTATGGCCCTTCTAGTATGTGAGCGCCGCAGGCTGTGATATTGCTACCAGCCACGAGCTGAACCTTGTTCTGTCTCGGTATTGGCTGATTGGCTGTTTCTCTCTTTTTCTAATTTGATTTTTCATGAAAATATTGAGAATATTGTACGGTGATGTAAGAAAAACACTGTTTTCAGTGACGATACATGAGTATGAATGCTAATCTTGATGTTGCTGCTTTATTTTCCAGTACACCTACGAGGGTAATGACATCAGTGACCTGCCAGTGGACCTGTCTGTGGTCTGGAACGGAAACTTCGTCATTGACAACCCCCACAACATCAAAGGTGGGTGCAACTAAATGCTATGAATAGATTGTAAACATTCTTTTGGTCTTTTGGTTCATGAGCAACAAGCTATTAACAAAAGATGTGAATTCTAATCAGTCCCCAATATTTCAGTTTGTGGAGTCATGGTTGACGCAGCATCTCCAAAAAAAATGACAGCCAAGGATTTGCAGGATCTTTAACATTCAGCTTCAGCTGCACTGTAAATAATTTATACTGTGACCAGAATCTCTCAGTCAGCCCACTCTTTTCCACATCTGTGATCTGTAAGCTCCAAAGACTGTGCGTTATGCGTTGTATACTTGTGCGTGTGATATTCACCAGAGCATTGAACACCTTGTTTTACATCCTTTTGTTGCATGTCTACTGTAACTTTTTACGCACACCAAGTGTAAGAGGCACACACACACACACATGCACACTGTGCTGTGCATTAGGCCATTTACATCCACTATGACATGTATTGACCAGTAATTATGTCTGTCAGGGCTCAGGTTTTACCCCATCAGCTCCTTTGTGTTTGATAATGCTTCTCAGCAGGTCACAGGCTGAAGCAAGCAGGAAAACAACAGATAAACTAGTGTCAGAATAATCACCTCAGGGATGAACTGAAGGTGAATCTGTCGAACAACATTCAGGATGTAAAGTACTTATATTTGTGAAAATAAATAGGTTAATAAAATGTCAGACACCAGAGTCTTACAACACTAAAAAACACATTCAAGAGCAGATTATGCATGAGGTGTCTTGGCAGTATTCATCCAAGGCAAATATTTGTGCAAAAATGCTGCTTATGGTTTTGTTACAGTGCGACATTGATTATTAATTTACTTTATTTTACTGTTATTCCCTCACTGTGACTGAGAAAGCATTTTCGGTTATGGGTCGTGTCTGTATCTATAGTGTGATACAATTTTTTTACATTTCAACCTATTTTCTCAGTCCCTTTTGTTATATTGATCATAGATGTCATCATTACACCGTCATTGAGTAACTGTCCATCCACACTCAGATTGATGGGTATTGTCTTTACATGATCATGTATATACTGCATATGTCTACTGCTGAAACGGTATTTGAGTGTGTAATATAAACTCTAACGTATAGCCCCGCCTCTCCCTCCAAACAAAGGACCATGTGGGTAATGATTAAAACACATACACACAATCGATGTGAGGGAGACAGTGAGATCACGTCTGTTGGATATAATTACTGGTAGGACAGTCTTTATAGTGCCGTGTCCATAATTATTGCGACCTGTACAGCACAGCGGGGGGCTGTAACATTATGCTCCTGCTGTGAGGTACAATAACACCATTGCCAGCTTTCCACTGCGTTCAATACTGAAACTGCAGATGACAAGCACAAGGAGTTTTGTACAACAGAGGCATTGCCTGGTCCTATTTGCGAGTGTTTGATGGTTAAAGAGAAAGCAAGGATCTGAGATTTTTGTGTGGTATAACAGATAAGACGCTGTTACATCTGTAACATCTGTGAAGAGGTGATCATTGCCATTTTGTCAGTAATGTAACGTAACACCATGGAGTCACTTTGCGCCGTTTACTGATGTCACTCCCTGTAGTCTAAATGTACCAAGCAAGCTGTTAGAGTCTCAGATTTCACATATTTCTTGGGCTGCTGATATGTCACAGAAGAAGTGTTTGTAATGTATACCATTGTAACATATGTGACTGCATTCTGCAATAATGGGGTGTTTGCATTCATGGAGGCAACATAAAATGCTTTGACACTCAATGGTTCCTCCCAAGGACATGCTGTTGCTAAATGGCAGCCATTATATGAAGCAGCATTGACAGCGTACAATATCAGCAGCATGCATCAGTGTCTATGCATTGTGTGTTATCTCAAGTGTAAATCTCCCGAAGTGCATCTGGAGGCGACCTGCAGCCCGAATATGTCTCCCCACCTCCCCCCTCATCTCTGTCTGTCTCTCTCCACTGCCAGCCCCCTCCCTATTTCTCAATCATGATAATCATCTGGTGGAGAGCGATGCTCACTTGTCTTAAATACTGATATGTTAATGTAATTAGAGAGGAGTCGTTTAGCAGTCAGTAATTGGTACAGGGTTGCTTTAAAGCTGCTCCATGACCAATGGGATTTGGGGATGGAAGAGCAGAGAGAGAGAGAGGGAAAAGATTTCACTGTACAATTCCTGAGGCCTGTGGGACATGGTGCCTTAACTTTGTCTCTTTGACATTGAGGAAGTTTTGGATTTTTTTTTTTTTTTTTGTTTGTTTGGTTTTTTTTTTGTATTAAAGTTGAGAAACTTCAAAGGAAGAATTTGGTTATTTTTCCCCAAAAAGCTCTGTTAGTTGTTGTGTACTTAGTTGGTCTGTTTTGTAGCAATTCTGCACAATCATCGTTAGTGAATGTTAGTGCTGTGGTGGTCAGGTATAGAGATAGAGCGCAGATGCAGCCAGGGACAATGGGTCATTCACCATCCTCCAGACTGTGTTACTTTCAGCTCCAGCTGTAGTAAACTGAAGTCATTAGTCTCACTCGCTTTTGCAGGGAGGTTTGTTCTGTAGCTAGTAATTTTACCTTGGCTTAAGTTGTTTAAACCTCTAAGGATAGATCAACTTATTTTTGTTTATAAAAACTAGTTTCCTCAAGTGGAACTTACTTTATTAAAAAAAAAAAAGTACTTTCTGGCCCATATCTGTTTCCTTTTATTATAACTCCTCTTATCCCCTGTTCTTCTCAAGGACACAACAGTGAGGCTATTTTATTATCTCCCTCTCCTCATTTCCCTACCATTTATTCCATGATGCTTTATTCATTCTCTTTCTTTCTCCTTTTTACAGCACACCTGTACAAGTGCTACGCATTAAGGGACAGCTGTGGGATGTGTCTGAAGGCGAACCCTAGGTTTGAGTGTGGCTGGTGTGTGCAGGAGAAGAAGTGCTCCCTGAGGCAGGAGTGTACCCCTCCAGAGACCACCTGGATGCATGCCACCACAGGAAACAGTCGGTGTGCACACCCCAAGATCACCAAGGTAAGCCATGACAGCAAGGTCACCCTTACCTGGCTGTGTGTGTGTCCAAAGTCCAATCCATTGGTGTTTAGTTGGTTATTCACATCGTTTTCATTACTTTACTAATTTTTCAGGTTTTTTCACTTTAATTTGTCACTGATCTGTTAACATAAAACACCCAATTCACTATGTAAATAAAACTAAAACCTCATAAAATTGCTCCTTTTTGGCAAATTTTTTGTAACTGATGTCGTCGCCTCAAGGTCCATGAGGCAAGTAAACAGCTCACTGTAAAATCAACATTGCAGGCAGCCGCTAAATCCATGTTAAGGAAAAACACCTCTCCTAGCGCTGCTAAAGTTAAACCAGACACTTCAGCTGCTATTTGGTATTCGTTGCCGAGCGACTCAGCCTCATTAATACCAAACATGTCAGGTTGTCTGTGAGGGCAGGGGTCAGAGGGAGGAGGAGGTTCGAGGGACAATCTGGCCATTATAACAGTGTTGTGATTACTGCTTGTACGGCAACCTTGAGACTGAACACCCACCCTTTTCACACGAATCTGAGGATTTCCAAAGTAAATTCTTAAGTAAAAAATAGTTCTCCGAAAAAAGATTAGAAATACCTACTTGTGCTGTGTCATTGTTTGGCCTCGGTGGGTGAAGGGGACATGGTAGGAGGGAAGGCAGCAGGGAGGATGGACAACTTAGAAGCCATCACCATGACTGCAAGCACAACACAGATGGGCCGGCCAGGAGGAGGCAGTTCACACACACCAAGCCTGAACACGCTGACATGATTAGAGATGATGGCTGAACACACACACACACAGGCATACACACCTGAGGAGACAGAGAAGGTGGTTGTCGTGTGTGTGTGTGTGTGTGTGTGTGTGTTGGAGAGAGACACAAAGAAACAGAAAATGTGGAAGTTTGCTAATTGTCTCCCACTATGGGTGCAGACTGTGTGTGTGTGTGTGCTTGTGTGCATCTGACAAGCTGGGTTGAGCTAAGGCGTCTAAAACACCATGGCGTACCCATCTGTTGCCACCAGTACCCGTGGCGGTGGTCCTCGTCCGACTGTGACCTGGGTCGCCGTCTCTACAGCTCACCACTGGGACTGACACATGCACGCTCACGCACACGCAGAGCGCAGTTGGAAAGCCAAGCACTGCTGTGCGAGGCGCGTCTAGACGTTCTACCTTTTCACTCCATGAGTCATTTGTCCCTTTTTTCCCCCCTTTTTTCCTTCTCTCCATCATTTCCCCTCAAGCTTTTAACACAGTATCCCCCCCCCGTCTATAATTGTATCTTAAATAAGACGGAGCATCATCTCAGGTAAAACGAGTGCCATTTCTCTCCATTTAAATGAGTATGAAATATATGTATGGCTTATAATGAATGCCTATTTCACCAGTACAGACTTGTATGGATGGAGCCCTCAGTACATTTCCTGTGTGACACGGGTTCTTCTCTCTGAATACGTAATGGAGATATTGGATAATTGGGGCACTGGCACATAGATAAATCCTTTCGTTAATGCTCTCTCTCTCCTCTTGCTCGCTTCAGTTATCTCTTTGAAACAAGCGTACAGCGGCAATTGGGTTGTGTGTGTGTATGAAAGATGGTGTGTGTGTGTGTGTGTGTGTGTGTGTGTATGAAAGGGTGGGGTGAGTGAGTGTGTATGTGTGCATGCAAGCATGTGCTCTTGCTTGCATATTGAGGGGTAAATCCTGGCCTCGGGGCAAGATGTTGGTGGCAGTCAAGAAGCAGGCGCAGAAGAGCCTCAGAAACAGCAGGAGGAGAAACATACTGCCAGTTTGAGAACACAGAAGAAGAAGAAGAGACACAGGAGGAAGTGCTATCACCTCTCCTCTCCACCTTTGACATTTACAGTGTGACATTTAATGCCAAAAGAACATCCACCAGGCGACAAAGAATATCGCTGCTTTCTCTGCTGCCATTTCATCCTTTAGTTCTCCAAAAGAGCATCACATCCACCACACAAATTGAATATTACCCTGCTTCTTACCATCCATTCACTCAAATCCCTCTTTTCCTGTTTGATCCTCCTCTGTTTATTTTCTTTCTTTCTTTTCTTTTTCTTTTTTTTTTTTTTTTTTTTTTTTTTTTTGCTTCATTTGGGCCGCTTTGTTCGTTTTTTGCGGCTTGCTAGCGGCTGTGTGGCCATTAGCTTGCGGATTAGCCACTAATTTAATTTGGACCGAAGAATGTGTGTTCGACCGGCAAAGGAAACGCCACTGGAGAGAGAGAGCGAGTGTGACCAACATACTCACACACACACACACACAGAAAGCTATCCGGAGCTCACAGAGCTGCACGTGTTGAACCCATTCAGTGTCATTTTCGAGTGTGCTATTGCCGTTTCATGTTGTTCAATAATGTGCAGTTAGGTACCGTTCCAGTAATAGCTCTGGCACCTCAGGACTGTTCTGCAAACACAGGAGTTGATGTTTTCGCTCCTAAATGATTGGTTTTAGACATTGTAAGACTTTAGCTGTTAGACTGTTAAAAGGATATTTTCATTGTTATATTTTTTCTCTGGGCTGACACTGTTCACTAAGATTAATTAGTACTCCCTTCACAGCAAGGAAACACACAGTTTGTATGTGTGTGTGTGTGTGTGTGAGAGAGAGAGAGCTGGCAGAAACACACACACAAGCCAAAAACACGGCTCACAAAAACACACTCTCTCTAAGGAGTGTACATTCTGATATTAGATATTTAAAACCAAAAAATAAAATAAGCAGCAACTTAACAATGGGTAGTTCATGTGGGGCCCTCAAAATCACCACACACACACACACACACAGTCTGGCGCTGTCTCCCAGTGCAGTGCAGCAGTGTCCTAGTACTGGCCTTGGATGCTGCCTGGCCCTCCATCATCCATCATCTCCTGCCTGCCTTCTCCTAGGGGACAGGACGAGCATTACAGCTAGCCCTTAGAAACCAATTAAAACAACACAGGCCATGCCAGCGTGTGTGTGTGTGTGTGTAAGTGTATTCGTGTGTGTGTATATGTGGGTGGGTTTATGCATTTTTAGTGTCTTAGCATGTGGCACATGTTCTTTGTGATCTTGTGTATGTGAAAAATTGTGTTTTTTGTGTGTGTGTCTTTGTCCAGTTTCAGTGTTTGTGTGTGTGTGTGTGTCTAAAGGCCAACGAATTCTCCCTCGTGTATTGTTAAGCTGCAGTATTGGCCTTTGCGGGACTTGTTTTTCTCTCTCTGCCTCTCTATTTCCCTGTTCTTCTGTTTCTTATCTTCCTTCCTGTTTCCTCTGTCACTCTCTCCTCACTTTCACCTCCAACCATTTCTCTCTTTTTTTCCCCCTCCGTCATCCAACCTCTCAATTCTTCTCACTTTCATTTCCCCTTGTCTTTACAGCCCGGTATCCTCTGCTTAGTCTTGTATATCTATAAGGCATCACATCTTGATATATTCGACTCCATCGTATGTAATAATTTCATAGTAAAGACTTCTATTATCCTGCCTGCTCATTCATTCCCTTCATTCCCTCCATCAGTTTGTTGGTGACTTTGTTTTTTTCAGAGGTTTTCATATTGCAGATAAACTTCAGAAACCTTACGCCATCTTCATATCAACTCTCTCCCTCTCTCTCTCGCTGTACCCCCTGCTATCCAGATGCCTGTGTGCTTTAGATGGAAGGCATCTACTCTGTTTGTCGATCCAGCTGATGGAGAGATATGAAGATTGTGAAGGCTGCACTACTCTTTTGTCTCCAGCTGAAATATATGCATTCAGACACACTGACAAAGAGACAGAGTGAATTAAAAAAAGAAAAATGTCCGGAGAGGAAGAGGGAAAGGGCGAAGGAAGGAGGAGCGATGTTCATCAGAAGCAGAGCTGGTGTAAGATCGAAAACACTCTTTAATTATATCACTGTGGCATTTCAGCTCTGGCCTGCATGACACTGGGCTTTGTTCCCATTGTGTGTTTCTGTTAGTGGCGTCCTGAACACCTGTGGCTTTTACTAGCCTGCCACCTTTTCTATAATGATGTTAGCCTGGGAGTTCATTGTAAGGCTCCAGGTGGAGAAACTGAGCTGTGAGTCGCTCGGAAGAGTGCAACTAATTTACCTGAGAGAGATAAAAGAACAGATCGGCACTTTGACATATATACACTTATTTGTTTTGTTGTGTAGAGATTATGAAAAACATTCATGGTTCATGACTGAACAGTGAATATTTCCATCCTGCCACTACAGTGGTTCATAAATAGTAAACAAGCCAGATATTAATGTGTTTATAAGTGAGCTTTGGGAAGCTGGTGGGTGGATTTTGCTTCAGCAGCATCAAACTTCTCATCTCTGAACATATTTCCAAAAATGTCAAACTATATTTGACACAGTGGAATAGGCCAGGAAATCATAATACTATTTATACCAGCAAGACCAGAGTCTGTTCATGTCACTGGAATCTGCTGCTATGAGTGAATTTGCTTTGCAGGCAAAGTAAGTTAACATGCTACCTTGACGTAAAGTTCAACTTTGCTCGGGTTTGACGAATTAATCAAGTTAACCAGCTGCAAATTGTCTTGACAGCGCTGACCTTTGGAGGAACAAATAGAATTGGACTGAACAAATGGAAGGACAGCTCTCCTCCATTGTTGGATGCGATATATGACAATTATATATGCAAGCGTATAGTTAGAAAAGGTTCCTTTTGAATCTACTGTATATTCAGGTGATTCAAGTATCTATGATTTAGTTCCAGTATATGTAGGAGAAATAATGTGAAATAACATGTGGATGTATTTTTGTTTTTTTGTGGGTTTCACATTTACAGGGCAAACGCGTGACCGTCAACAAGAGGAGCACGATCATTGATGATTTATTTTATCCTTCCTTTAGCGCAACAGAGGTCAAAGTGTGACCTCCCCCACACCCCCAACAATGTCTCTTCCCCTCCGCCCTCCTCCCATCACCCCGTCACAACAAATGACCCCACTCCTCCTTCACCAGTTTCTAATCCAATTAGCTTTAGCCCTAATTATGCTAGTAATGACTGATTACCAAAGGGGCCATTGTCTGCGACGGGGGCTGGATGAATGGGACCGTGATTAGCGACTATGCTAGCCTGGGGTAGCCATTAGCACCTCTGCACACCTTTCTCAGACCTCTAGAGGAAAGAGAGGGAGCAGAGGTCGTCTTGTGCAGTAATTGTGTTGAGTAGATTAATCGTCACAAGGTTAAATGAGAGATGCGCGTGAGGACTTGATGGGTGGGTCTAGGTTAAGTGTGCACGTTGGCAGGCTGTGATTGTTTGACTGAGTTGAGGTGGAGTTAATGGATCCGAGGTCATTTTTCATCTCACTTAATGAGGTGGCAAGTGTCAGATCCATGCAGAATGGGACATGATCATAATGACTTAAGTAAACTGTCATTTACGCCGACTTACCGTAGACGCACTATGATGTACTGCTTTGGGGAAATAGTATCGTTGTTCCAGCTAACATATGTCCTCTGTCATGTATTCTTCCATCCAGCTCTTTCCAGAGACGGGGCCCAGGCAGGGAGGAACCATGTTGACCATCACTGGCGAAAACCTGGGTCTGCAGTTCAAAGACATTCAGAACGGAGTCCGAATCGGCAAGGTCACCTGCAACCCCCAGGAGGACCAATATATCAGCGCCGAGCAGTATGTTGACACTATCTCTGTCCTCATCGCTTCACTCCTACAGTACACCTCACTCTCAGGCCTCCACTTCCTTGCACGTCTGTGTCCAATATCGATGTTACACTGAGTGTTAGTGCAGCAGCACTGTGGCTCCCTCTCAGACCTCTCCGTCACTGAAACCTTCCAGGGTTAAATGCCACTTTCCTCCTTTTTAAAACAAATCCAATTCTTCACAAGAAGGCTCATGCTGTGTTTGGTGCTGCCGGTACAGTCTGCGAAAATCTGACAGCAGCTGAGTTCAGCTCAGTGAGAAGTGAAACACCTTGTGCAGCCACATTCATCAGAATTACTTTTACCCATTCTGGGAGAAATGTAATGACTTTTGCAGAGGGTGGTATATCTCGAACGCTATCTCTGATTAAGTTATGTCCACTAATTCTGAATCACTGTTGGTGCCATGGGTGGAATTTCACTCTGATTCGATAGCAGTAACACAGTATATTCTGGGAAATGAAGTACTCGTTTATTAGACATGACTGAAGTCTTTGTCTCGACTGTAAACAGCTTGCCTCATCGCCATAATTTTCCTTTTGTGTGCATGTTAACTAATAACATGGGACTGAACAATTAGATTTCATTCAAAATGGAAAAATAATTGACAATCACAGCCAGTGTGACGCTGGGGCTCCGTTATGACAGCTAACCAGAAACGTTGCAGCGTTCAGAGAAACTGCTAGATTAGTCACACGCTCCGTTTTATGTCGAATTCATCCGGAAGCAGAGAAGAAACAATTTAGGCCGAGGAAGAAAAAAAAAAAAAATTGGGGACGCTCGTCACAGCTGGAGGTGTCCTCAATGTTCTATTTCCAACTATGTAGCTGTCATCTGTACACAAATGCTCCATTTGCTGAGTTGTGCAGCACAGTCCCAGCAGATTTAGTTTTCTCTCTGCCCCCTCACTAAGAACGAAGTAGAAGAAATGTGACTTTGATGGTTTGGCAGTCAGGACAACACAATGCTGCGTAGCTCTCACTAGCGATGACAGGTGTTCCCAAAATGGATTTAGAAAAACGGCAGTGATATGTCAGCCTTGATTTATAATTTATATCAAGATATATAGTCATGTTCGTGCAAAACATACTATTTTTGTACGTGCAACTGTAGCAGGCAGAGTAATATCAGCTGGTTTCTTGTTCCAACTTTTTTCTTCATCAAATGAGCATTTTTTGTCCTCAAGTTCAAAAACTATAAAGGTGTTGATGTTTAACCCTGTCAGCCTTTTAAAGTTGCATTGGCTTGTTGCCATAGCATCCACAGGAAGAGGGCGAGGGCAAAGAGGAGTAGGAGGAGGAGGTGAGCGAAGCTAGCAGTAAGGCTGTCATGCTAATTAAAAGTGATGTTAGCCATACGGTGCCATTAGTGGCCTGGTTGATCTCGTCATGCCCCCCCCTCGACCCTTTCAGAGCTGTAGCACAGGAGACAGGACGGGGTTATGGGACTGACAGCAAAGGTCAAAGGTCAGCCATGAGAGAGAGAGAGGGGAGAGAGGAGGAGGTGCACTGATCGTTGGGCAAAATGTAGACACGTTGTTTATGTTCATGTTCATGTTCATGGCTTTGTCTTTTCTTTCTTCCAACATTTTCACTTCTTACAACCAGGACACACTCTCCCTGTTTCTGTGACTGTCGTGGAATTAAACTGCAAATAAATGCAGCTTTCTTTTAGTACGCCTGTCACCTCCGTCATTAAATATTTACTAGATGGATTTGATTTCACATTGAGAAAAGTAAATCATTGCCACTAATGAGAAAAACAGAATCCAATATCCTCCTTTTTTATTGCCTTATTAGTATTTTCTGTGACAATTTGACATGTGTCTAATTTTTTTTTTTTTTTTATGATCACATTTCACCTCTGTCACTTGATTGAGTGATATATAATTTATAACGTTGTCATCTTTACAAATGCACCCTGAACTTTCAGACTTTCTAATCACGTAATAACAGGTAAACGTAGCCACCTGTCATTGTGCAGTAATGATGCAAGTGAGACAGCAGCCGCTAACAGAGAGCTGTCCTGCATTTTAATCACACACACACACACACACACACACACACACACACACACACACATACACACCACCCCATGTCATGGTGGGAATAAATGAAAGAGAAAATAAAAAACAACAATGGAAACGTACAGCATCGGAATTTGAAATTCATTGTCGCCGCGGTGCCGCAGTTGCCATGGCCACCTGCAGGGAGGATGGAAGAAGGAGAGTTAATAACTCATCTAAGGGAACTGGGGGGTGAGATGTGTAGGATATGAGCCTGTTCAATTAATCAGCCTCTCTCACTTTAACCCTCTTTCCTCCTCTCTCTACCTCCGTCTTTCCTCTGCACTCTCACCCCTTTCCCTCCGTCTCATTCATTCGCTCTGGCTAATTAACAGTCAAGTGTGTCTCCAGTGGGTGAAACATGAAGTAAGTGTGTGTACGTGATTGAGTGAGTGTGTGCGTGTGTGTGTTCTCCCTATGGGCTACACCGCCACTCCTCCCCTCACTCAATCATTTCTCCAGTGGATTTTCATTTGGCCAGCCAGCGCCCAGGGCCAAGTGCGAGGATGATGGTTCTACACTCTGTACTAATGCAGACACACACACACACACACACACACACCAAACTCCTCCCTCTCTTAGCGCTGCAGATTTCCACTAATAGAGCATTTGGTCTGTTCTTTGTGATTTTTATGAATAAGTCAACAGAAAAATAGTTTATTCTGAGCTATTGGGATATTTTTTTCTGACTCAGACAGAGCAGAAGAGAAATGTTGCGCTATCATCTGTTCTCTGCTGTTTCCTCCTCTGTTTTCTTTTCATCACTTTGTCATTGTTTAGATAAGCCTCTTTCTTCTGAAAGAAGCAGCCTTATTCTAAAACAAACACTGAAAAGAAAACTTTGCAACTTGTGCATTCACTTAGGTAGTGTTCATAATAAAACTCTCCTCCTCTTCATTTTTTTTGCAGGATTGTGTGTCGGCTCAACGATGCAACAGGTTACAGGGTGCAGGAGGCTCAAGTGGAGGTGTGTGTGAGGGACTGCATTCATCCTGACTACAAAGCTGTCTCCACCAAGGCCTTCACCTTTGTGGTAAGGAGTTGATGTTTTTAGAAGAGAATTTGATTTCCATTGTGAAACCAAAAAGTCATGCTTAACCTGTGTGTTTGTCACTTTCTAGTCTCCGTACTTCACCCGTGTCCATCCTTCCACCGGCCCGCTGTCAGGAGGAACCAGGATCACCATTGAAGGCAGTCACCTCAATGCAGGAAGTGCAGTAGTTGTGAAGATAGGACTTCACCCCTGTCGATTTGAGAGGTTCGTGAATCCTAAGCACTGTAAATCTTTAGTTTGTTTAGTTGACAATGATATATGGTATTGTAACATATAATTCAAGTCAAAAATTCAAGTATCAGTGCACACACTATGTGGCTGATTTTACATGGAATAAGTACAATTAACTTTTCATTTGTGCAGTTCTGGAGGGGGTGTGTTGTCATAATCTGTCCAAACAGTGAACATGTGGTGTTAGTTTTGCAAGATATGATCAAATTGAACTGATTTCACTTCTGAAATACAAAGCCAAAATTGCATCCATTTCTGCCCCTGTGTGTGTTCACCCTATGCTGCTCTATACAATTAGGCTTTAAATGTAATAATGCATTGTGTTACCGTGTCCCCTGGTCACTGCTGCAGATCTGTAAATGCAGCCAGTGAGAGCAGGACCTGCTGTACTGTAATTCACAGCAATTGTGAGAATGACAGTGTAGCCTTTTGCTGGGAGGCTGATATCACTGTGCTGTGAATGACTTAAATGCATGGCCCACATTTTGTCAGAGATATGACTATAATTTGAAAGGAATGATATGGTGTTGCTGGTAATTGGTAACTCACATTTTGCCTCCTTTGAACCCATGTTTCAAATACTTTTTTTTCTTCTTCTTTAGTTTTTTTAGAATAATCTGCCACTGTTATCTTCTGTTGTCACTCACTCCGCAAGAGATTGTGCCAGGATTTCAAGACGAGGAGACATAGATCCAGTTTGATATGACTCTAATTCCTCGAGCCAAGAACTCTATTGTTTCTTTGAGTCCCTTCCTGGCAAAGTGACAGTGAATTGAGCTCAGGACTAAATCCACCCATGTATGGCGCCTGGCAGATGGCAGAGAAAAGACACCTCACAGAAAAGATTGTTGGTGAATTAAAACAAACACTTATATACTGAGAGGAATTTCAAGACAGAAGCTTTTTCCTGGTCAAGACGACAATGGCCAAATGGAGGAAAAACAGTTCTTTGTTCCTCTTGTTTTTCTTTCCAGAGCAATTTCTCCAAAATGCAGGTGTTTTTTTTTTTCTTTTTTTCTCAATTTTAGTGTTTTTTTTTTTTCTTTCTCTCGGGCAACAAATGACAGGTTAAACTAATGAGCTTGGACCTCTCAAGTTCTTTTTATATCATATCAAAAGAAAAGTAAAGGCCAATTTAAAGCTCTGTAGCACATCCGGAGAAAGGTGAATATAATAGTCTTGGCCTTTCATTCACGAAGCAGCAATAACCTTTATGGCCAAAGTAATGAACTGGTTGAGTCCATCTCTTTAATGTGTCTTTGTATTCAGTGGGGCCTCCGCTTTAATCAAAACCTATTTACCCCGAGTCACTCATCCTCTTATCTCTCCCTGCAACCCCCTTTCCTTACCTTCTCTTTTATTTCTCTCTGTATTGCCTCTTGGCTTCCTTTTGTGTGGCCACAACCTTGTCAAAAATACGTATGTGTGGCACCACGGGCGCTCTTGACAGCGACAATGTTGTGAAAACAGTTGCCATGGAAACACAGCACTAGCGGAATGTGGAAAATGTGGATTTTTCTTTTTCCTTTTTTTTTTTTGTCGGGATATTGTCCTCTTTTCCACCTTCTTCTTCCTCTGTCATCATCCACTCTTCAGTCCCCTCTTGGTCTGAGGATGGTGTTGAAAGTGCCTCTTGGAGACAGCAGGAATACGTCCAACAAAGACGCCCGATTCCCTCTTTTTTTTTGTGCTTTCTTTTGCCATTTTAGCGCAGCCCCACCCGAACCACGAGCTGCCGTAATGGAGCTGCCAAAATAGGTTTTCACTCTTTCATTTCTTCCATCATCTTCCATCTTTCTGTGGATTTCACTCTCACAGCAGATAACGGGGGAGGATTTGTGTACAGATCAGCTTGCTCTTCTCATGTTCAAAATTTCACACTGTGCCGTCTGCCATCGTGCCTGCACAATGCACGCACACACACATTTACACACACTTGTGGTGCACTGTAGGACGTTAGCAGACGCTGAGTGACACAAAACACATACTTACACAATGTTAACTAACTGTACTGTATTTATATGCAAATTCTCAGACCTCTTCGCCTTGCAGGCGCACCTGTTGGATTCACTGATTAAGCTCACAGGTAGAAACACACACACACAAGCTGTCCCACTGGTAGCCACAGCCCTCACTGCTGGGGCACTAGCGTCTGCCCCTGACAGGGGGGGAGGGCACGGTGCAATGAGCCACTGGAGTAGAGCGCAAAGTTTCTGGCAGCAGCACAAAGTTTCCCAGCAGGTCACAGCTGGCTGCCTGTCTGCTAGGGAGGGAGTTACATCACACAGAGACACGACCAGCCTGATCTGCCACTTCAGATCTATCAGCCAGAAAAAGCGCAGGAGGGAAGGAGAGACAGACAGTCAGACAGAGAGAAAAAAGAGAAAGAGAGATAGAGAGAGGGAGAGGGCTTTGAAGTACAGCACTCTGTGATTCAGGCTGATGAAACCACGACTGGACAGACTGAAAGATGCTGGCCTTGTGGATAGGCGACTGTGTCACTATTATGTGAGTGTGTGTGCGCGCCTGTGTTTTTGTCACGGCCGATAAATAATTTATGAGTTATTTAAGGCTGAAGTAGGATTTTTTGTCACTGTCTATCAGTGAGTCAACTCCCAAATACTCAAAATCCCTCTCATGAACTTACAGTACTGGTCCTCGGAGCACACAGTCACTTTAAGAGAGACCTTTCATACAGGTTTGTGTCTAATATCTTTTCCTTGCTCCCTTCATCTCCTGCTATTCCAGGCGGAGTGGGAAGGAAATAGTGTGTGTGACCCCGGCGGGACAATCTCCAGGAACCACTCCGGTCATGGTGGACATCAACTCTGCTGAGCTGAGGAACCCAGAGGTGAAGTTCAACTACACCGACGATCCCACCATCCTGAAGATTGAGCCCGACTGGAGCATCGCCAGGTGAGGAGCCAAATGGACTAAACGATTGATTGATTTCCAGCATACACGTTACATGTCGGCTGTAAAAGTGACTCGCACTAAATAATTCAGAGGAGAGATATGAAAACTGGGCAGTTTTGTGTTTTTTAAGTTCTGCAGCATCGTATAGCAAAAGGCGTATTTCGTTATCTATAATTAACATCAACATCACAGTGTTTGATCTACAATTCTATCTATAGAACAGATAGAGATATATCAATACATTATTAATACCCAGTGGTGGTTTTGCTATATGTTAGTGCCTTATTTTCTTTAAAAGTGACATATGAACTGTGTGTAAATGTATTATTCTGCCAGCACACACACTCACTGACTGGGTCTGGGAGAACTAAAACTATTGCTCTCCACTTTTGCACTCGTCCTGTTTTTCAAAGGCGTATTATTTATTCTGTTTATCTTTATGATTCAAAAGTAAATCTTTGAGAGCAGGAACAGCAGTAAAGGAGGCTCCTGAAGCAGTGCATTGCTAGCTGATGAGGTGCAGCCGAGATGTATCTGTAAATATTACTTGACTATTTGAAATGAGACTACATAGCCACAGGAAGATTTCCTGTGCAAACACAAGCTGTGTTGTGGAGGAGAAAAAAAAAAGCTTGGAGCTTCCAAATGCTAATGGGCTCACTAGCATGACCTAGAAACTCCTCAGCTCAGAAATGAAGCTCACACACAAACACAAACACTGATGACTGTCTCATTTACTTCACAAGTATAGTTCTAGGAACTTGTCGTATGTTATTTCCTGAATTTTTTAAACCACGTTTCTCTGTTGCATTGACTTTGAACTGAACTGAATATAATGGTCAGTTCCAAAAAATATAGCCAGATGTGGAAAAAAGCAACTGTGACCGTGTTAAGTTGCCTTTTAAACACTCCACACTTGGAGATGCTTGATATTTTAAGTCACATCAGGAAGGAGGAGTATTGCCTGTTAGGGCAGCTCAGACACACTGTCTGTTCAGACAGCATAACAATCCACTACTGCATCATCGCAGGAGGTGGAGGTGAAAATGGGAGCGGCGTTTAAAACTCTGCAGGGAGACAAAAGTCTCTCATCACACGAAAGAGGTGTGAGCGGATGAGAAGTCTCATTTGGAACGGGATGAATGAAGCGCTGAGAGTAGGCGAGGGGAACGAGAATGAAAGCGCTGGCTCCAGCCTTGGGGGGAAATAACCCCGGCGCTCGGCTTGTGTTTGGTGTTTCGCTCAGCGCTCCCAGAGGAGGAGGAGGAGGTGCACGGTTCTCCAGGCCAATCACGCTTTTTATTTACCAAGCCATTTTGTCGCCGCGTCCCCTTTGGTGACCCTGTTGCCGGGGGTATTTCAAACAGCACAGAGCCTCCCTTGTCTAAAACACAAATCTGACATGACTGAGACTTGCTCTCTTCCACTGTTCAAGACGAGATTTGCGGGACTAACAATGTGGCTACATGGCCGTGGAGAGAATGCGTGACACTTCATCTTGTTTACACAGTGTAGTACAGTGTATCAGTGTGCACTGTATTTGTGGAAGAGATTCATACCCCCCCCCACAACAGCACTACCTTTTTTTTTTATAGACTGAACTACTGCATGTTAACTGTTACCTTAAATCTGACCACTCAGTTTTCACACCAGACCTATTTTAACATCTGTCGGGCTCTTTTAAGCCTCTCAAGAGCTGTGAGTCTGTTCTCCTCACTTGACTCCCTCCCTGCTTCTTCTACTAGAAGAGTCACCCTTGTCTGAAGGGCTGACACTGGCCTCCTCCTCCTCCTCCTTCTCCTCCTTAGCTATCTTTCAGGATGTGGATGTTTTGTCTTGCCTGGCCTCGCTGCATGTAGATCTACATTTCAGGGCGCTTTAATTTGACTGTAAAGTGGATGTAATGTCTAGTTTGGTAGATTGCAAGTCCTGAGGTATTATTACTCAGAGGAGCCACCGATGTGTTTGATTTTCTTTTAGATCTTTCTTCCAAGTCTTTATAACACTTCAACAATCATATGAAATATGTTCTTTCTTTGGTTTGTGATTGCCTGGGTTAAACATAACAGTACACCTGCCAGTATATTAACTGTATAATACGCTCTCTTCTTCAGTGGTGGCAGTGGTGACTCACAGTGGCACTGGGCTTCAAGCCTCGTCTAACCCCCACTCCAGTTTTTGGGTTGTATGCTAACTTATTTAGCTGCTGTCAGAACACCTCACATCAGATAAAGTTCAGGCTCTCGGCCAGCAGAGGCTGTCAAGGAGGCTATGCGGGGGGAATAGGACTCTCACCCATATTACCCATGTCTCTGCCGGTCAGCGTCACATAGACCTGAATAGGTCACAGGTGTAAAGGTCACGGAACATGTCGGATCACCGACAGCCCGTGCAGTTGTGGAGTGTATCTCATGCTGAAAAATACCACTGTGAAACTTTAATAGACTGAAAATATCTCCCCTGGCTTTGGAGAGGTGCTGAGGAGAGGCCAAAAGCTCTGGCTCTCAGGATTAATGCTATATATTCGCTTATTCTTCCCTCCAGCCTCCATATCGGTTTAAACAAGCTTTTAACATTCATGCAAGGGCTTTACCATTACTATCATTACCTGAAAATGGGCTTCCATGAATAAGCAGGCGAAAGGCTACAGCAGGAGCGAGCATTAATGGTAAATCGCCAACTGGAGGGCCCTCTTGGCTCCCACAGAGAACAGATTTATTAACATTTATCTCCACCGATGCGTCTGTTGAATAGTGTATGCTCTCGGATCCTGCATGGAAGAAAATGTACAGCAGGAGAGTGACATGAATATATGACACACAAGTGCCCGTTCAAGTGTTTTTACTTTCCGGGTAGCATTGCATAACTGTGTTCGCCTTGATTTTCACCAGCATTTTGTTTTGTTGCCTCTTTTTCTTTTAGTGGAGGAACCCTGTTGACCATTACTGGGACCAATCTGGCCACCATCAAGGAGCCTAAAATGAGAGCCAAGTACGGATCTGCCCAGTCAGAAAATGTAAGTTGTTGGATCCAGACACACACACACAGTTTTAATTGACAAAACAGAACAAGACAGTGACCTGAGTCCTGACTGAGAGCAGAGGCAGAGCAGTATAGGCCCATAGGTGTCTTCTCTCCCTCTCTCTCTCTCTCTCTCACTGCCTCCCTCTTTGCAGAAAAAATGATTTTCAGACGATACACACACACACACACACTCCTGGGACACAGACTCCGACGCACACACCTGACCCGTCGGTCAACCAGCCAAGGGCCCATTTTCTGTTTGTTTTTGATGTTGAATTTCCTTTTAGCAGTTTAACCTTTGAAATGTCAACCAGCAATAAAGCGGCTCTGGCAAATCCCCCTCTCTTCACCTAGCACCACGGGGCTTAGCTAACCTTTCTCTCACTCCTGCTCTTAGCCGAAAGTAAAAATATCCCTTCCTTCTCTTTTGTCCCCATCTGTGCAGTCATTTTTTGTTTTGCTTGGTTAATGTTTGGGTCTGTTTCTTTGGGATTTTCACACAGCCATGTTAGCATGTGACTTAATGTAAGGCTGTAACATGCTGTGCTGCTATACAAAGGTCTCTTTAGCCTCGCTGCGTTGTGGTGAACAGCTATGGGCTGACCTCTCCTGCTTCTCCGTGTGTCATTACAGCCTAATTTGTTCTTCGGTGACTGATTTAAGTGTCGAACCCCACGGGGGATTTCCGGATGATATCAACACCGATTACAACACTGATGTTATTAAGCCAGCCTCTTCCTCATTATGTCATTACGGAGACATTTAATCACTCACATCACATCACCGTGTTTCAGCCACTGTATAATGCTGATTATGTCTCAGTTAATGTTCAATTTTATGCAAGAATTTTTTAAAAAATGTGACATTTTTTAAATCTCCAGTCAACAGAGCAAATGGTGTGAACAAGGTAGAAATGCTGTTAGATGGGAAATTAAATAATCTCATCACACTTCATTGAACTATTTATCATATTTTCTCTCCTGCTCTCTTTTCTCCCTCCACTCCTCACACTCTTCCTCCCTCTGCAGAACTGTACGGTTGTCAACAACACTGTGATGGAGTGTCTAGCGCCCTCTGTGGCCGGATCAGACAAGGGCTTCTCGGAGACCGGCAGCAGCCCTGATGAGATCGGCTTTGTCATGGATGACGTGCGCTCTGTGCTGGTGGTAAATGAGACTTTCAGCTACCACCCGGACCCCGTGTTCGAACCCCTGAGCGCCTCGGGCATGTTGGAGCTGAAGCCCAGCTCACCACTCATACTCAAGGTAAATTGCCTTGTGCTCTTAGCATTGATCTGTTTTGGCCTTGTCTCTTTCTGGGTTTGTTTTACATCCATCATGTTCTTTCTCTTGACTTTGCTTCACTTTTTCTTTGTTTTCCATTTTCCCATCTCATCTCCGCTCTTGTCTCTTCTCCTTTCTTTGTCTTTCCCATCATCTTTTCTGTCTCTTTTCTCCCCCCTCTCTCCATTTTGGCAACACCTTTCTCATTTTATTCCTTCCATCTTCCCCCTTTTCTTTCACATCGTAAACCAGGTCTGAGTCATGAGTGGTTCAGATGTTAGGATGGACTTTTGCATGAAAACTTTTTATTCAGGGTTTCTCTGTGAAGGTGTGGAAGGACTGCAGGACAAAGTGAGGTTAGCAGCATGTTAGCACAACATTAGCAGCTACTGTCAGCATTTAAAAGCTCAGTCTCACATATAGTTAGACCACAGCATCCAACACAAGTGATAAGCTCCTGACAGGCATTTGAAGTGATTTGCTGTGAACATTCCTGTGGAGACACTTGTTCCTTTTCCTTTGAAGGTGGAGGCACATCTGACAGAAAAAAACTTTCAAAGATGTTACTCCTCCACCTGCTGTCTCCGATGGGGTTTGGAGACCTTTAAGAAAAGTCCTTCCCCTTTTTTAAAATCAGGTGCAAAGGAAAAGTAATGTTTATAAAATGGACCCGTGCATTGCTATGCCACCTGCTCAGATCCCTATCACATAACTTCTGAGGCGAGACTTCACAGCCATGTTTACTCTTAAGCCATAGAGGAAGTACACATTTGAATCCTGAGAGCATTTGCCCCACCCCCCACCTACACACACATACACACTGTCTTTTGTCATTTCACCTCTCTGCTTGAACTTCAAAGCCTTTCAGGAGCAAGAGGGGAAATCATCATCATGCAATTTCATGGAAAACTAAAGCCTTTTTTCTCTCGGCCAATCAGGGTGAAGTTTTAGAAATGAAGAATCACGCCTCTCTCCCCTGTAACTTGAAATATAATTCTGTAATGAAAAGCTCTGATTGCCCCACCGTGCTCCGGGTAAAGAATTGCAGAAATAAGCAGCTCAGAAACGGCATCCTATTAAATAATTGCAGAGAAATTAGACGTTCATCGAGATTTTCCAGCAATTAATTCCTCCCACTCTGCAAAGCGTAGAGTTAGGATATAGCAGAGAGGGGGAGATGGGAGGTTTTCTGTAGAATTTATCGACTGTATCTCCCAACACCAGGACATATTTAGACCTTGGACATCATTCTCACCTGTGGCTAAATTTAGTAAAAGTCACATTTTTAACTCAAGAATAATACGACAGACTGTGCAATTAGACAGTAAAATGAATTTTTGGTTCCTAATTCATCAGTGTTTTCCTCTCTGGGTCTCTTCATGTTTTATTCAGGTTTTTTTTTTTTTCCTTGATTGATGCCCCAGTTCTTTTTTTTTTGGTGTGTGTTAACCTCCTCTATAAGAGGTGTTATCCGGCAGCATCAAGCAGAAACACTGTTGCTATGGTTACCTGCAGTTTACGGTATTTTGCACAGTGATTTACAGCCATGGCTGAACTGTTGACAGACACCTGCTAGCCAATTAGAAACCTGTATTCTCCCCCTCTCTCTCCCTCTTTCAGCAGTGTTCTTTTGTGTGTGTTCACTGTGGTTATTAGTCACCCACCTTGGACGTGGACCTTCTGTAAGTAACTAAAGCGTGTGTGTGTGTCTGTTTCCAGGGTCGTAACCTAATTCCTGCAGCCCCAGGAAACGCTAAGCTGAACTACACGGTGCTGATCGGGGAGACGCCCTGCATTCTCACCCTGTCTGAGAGCCAGCTGCTGTGTGAGTGGCCCAACCTGACCGGAGAGCACAAAGTCACTGTAAGTAAAAGTTTAAATACTGTTGTTACTGAATGTTCCCATTATGTGACCTCTGTTTCTGTCTTACATTAATATAGTTTTTGTTCCACACTGAGCAGAGCGTGGTGACACCCAGGGTTAGCGTGCAGGGTTTGTGGATGCAATCATATAACGCCTAAGAAGTGTGCATCATCCTTCTGTAGGCTACATTTTTTCAGTCCTAAGTACCTGTGATTTCATCATCACTGTTGAAATTCTTTTCACTTCAGTAGCGTCTGGCATTTTTCACATATCTTTCAGCCTCTCAGCTCGCCTTCCTCTGCAGCTTCTGTTGTCTCTGCTGTTTCTGCCGTGTTATTCATTCGTCTCCTTTATGTCAATCCACTTCCTGCTTTTCATTCATTCATCTCATTCTTCCCCTCCCATCCATCAGACCTAAATCTCTTAAATTACTCTAGATTTCTCTTTCTCCCATTCATATAGCTGCATGCACATAAACACACACACATCCTGTCTCTTACACCGCTGGCGGTGTTTGCGACTGCATTTATGTCTTTGAGGCTTTTGATTGGTCTCGTTTGGCTGCCATCCTCCTTGGGATTTCAACAGTATTGATATTCAATAGAGACCAAAAAAAAACTGGCTGGTGGGCGTGAGAGGTCTGTGTCTATTTTTACCCTCCTCCATTTAGTATTTCATCGACGTAAGCCAGTTGAAGATAGAACAAAAGGGGGAGAGAAGAGGGGGGGTGGCTCCTTTTTTTTATTCACATGTTCTGCAAGCCATCACTGTTTTGATGTGATATGGTTGAAAGTCATGTGTTCTGCTGGTCCCAGAGTCAGCCCTGGGGCTCAGACGTTGCCTCCCCTAACCCACATATAAAAGTTTTGGCCCACACTTGGCCCAACACTGCACAGCTTGGTTTGCCAGTATAATTGCATCGTGGGATTTAGTTTTGGCACCTTGCATATTTTTTTATTTTTATATTGAATAGTAGAACAGTTGGCCAGGCCAGGAATAGGCCTGGAAATTAGTAATCATCACATGGAAGTGCAGCTCTTATAGATAAGATTTAAAAAAAAAGCCAATAATATTATTTCTGTACAGTCTGAGCATCACTCTGGTTCAATGTTGGTGACAGAATCTAATTAACTTTCTACTTGATGTAAAAGAAAGTGTGTTAGAGCTGTGGCTGAGAACTTTTCTTATAGTGCTGCTAACAAAGCCATTATTTTTCACCTCTGTACAGTATATGTGTGTGTATCATCTCTCATCCACCTACTCCACACACAAGGGTGTAACATTTTTCTGTTTATGTGTGTTTGCCAGGTTCGTGTCGGAGGCTTTGAATACTCACCAGGGACCTTGCAGATCTACTCCGACAGCCTGCTCACCCTCCCTGCCATCATCGGTATCGGAGGGGGTGGCGGCCTGCTCCTGCTGGTCATCATTGTGGTGCTGATCGCTTATAAGAGGAAGTCACGGGACGCCGACCGCACCCTCAAACGGCTGCAGCTGCAGATGGACAATCTGGAGTCCAGGGTGGCCCTCGAGTGCAAAGAAGGTGAGTGTGGACAAAACCTGGACATAAGGGGGGCGGGGGGACTCAAGATGCTCAACTGTCAAAAGTTACTTACATGATGCTTTTCATAGTCATTCTTTACACTCTCTCCCAAAATAAGGCCCATGTCCCCAAATAAATCTCAGTAAATCTCTCTCTAGCTGCAGCTTTACCTCAAAAGACTCCCATTCAGCAGTCTCATCCGTTTTTCTCTTTGCTTTCTTTCACACACTCTATTTCTCCCACCCTGTCACTGCCAACTGTCCCCCTGCTGTTAGGTGGCAGCGGTGTGTCTGCGTGTGTGCATACATGTGTGTGTGTGAGGGCATTGGTGTGTTTCCAGAGGAGTACTTTGATCTGAGCCAGCCACCAGATGTTGGCTCTCCACCCCATGAGAGAGCTGCCTGGCTGGCCTCGCTGCGATCCACACTGAGAGATGGAGGTTAGATAGACACAGGGCACAGAGAGGTGGGAAAGTCAGAGGTCTGACCACGACTCCAGCTGGGAGAGAGAGAGAGAGAGACACCAGTACATCAGTATATATTCATTTAACAGGAGACGGTGTGCAGCCAGTGAGCTTGAGTGATGGTGGTACTGGTTTGTCTGGATGGGGAGAAAGAGCCACGTTTTCTCAAGGTAGAAGAACATGTAGAGGGACAGAGACAATATTTCAGCTACTTCAGCTTCATCAATTTTAAGCTTTTTTATTATACATGTGCAATGGTAACAGTGGAGTAACTTCTCCTAGCAACCACTACTACAGTGTTTGTGTCAGTGACGTCAGTGTGATGAATACGTCAAACTGAGTTAATGAAGTGAAATGATAATTCAGTCAGATTACTAGACTGTGATGAATTCATGCATCTTCCTCACTCACAGTTTGTAATGCTGTGCCAGTCGTCACTGAACGTGTGTGTGTGTGTTTGCACTTCACGCCACTCTCCTCCTGACACCAAACTCTTCATGTCCTGGCTTTTTGCAACTACCTGCAGTCACACACGCGCACACACACACCTACAGCCACATAGCAGGTCAAACAATGATTGGCTGAGGTTTGTGGCGGTGAGTCCACATGGCCTGACCCTGTCTGTCCTCCGCTGTCAGAACTGTCTGGAAGACAACAAGAGGATGGATGGAAGGAAGGGGACGAAGCGAGGGAGATAAATAAGCAGGACAACCTGCGAGAGAAGGAGGGGAGGAAGAGGAGTAGGAGGGGGGAGGGCATAGCAGAGGAGGTGTATAGGACGATTATGAGAGAGGAAAGATAAAAGGAAAGGAGATGATAGAAGGAGGGGCAGAAGGAGTTGGGTATGAAGATAGCTGAGGATGAAGAGAGGGAGATAATTGTAGATAAATATTTGGTTGGAAAGAAGGATGGCTGGACAAAAAGGGGGGCAGCACAGAGAGAAGGCAGAGGAAAAGACAAGAAGATAGATGAGTGATGGATAGTAGACGGGTGGGATGAGAGATAGACTGATGAAAGAACAGGGCAAGGTAGAAAAAAGGGACCAATTAGAGATGCAGAGAGAGATGGAGGACATGAGGGAGCTAACAAGAGGAGGGGGTGGCACAACAGAAAGATGGAGGGAGGTCTGGTGTGGAGGAGAAAGGGAGAGAGAGATGACCTCTAAGATGTGACTTTGAACAGAGGGGAGAAAGAGAGAAAGAGAGATAGGATGAGAGGGATAGGGTGACACAAGCCATCTGTTAGTCTGGGCTTTAATTCGGTATTTGTTTGGGTTGCGTATCCATGTGTTGGTGTGTTTTGGATGACGCTATAGGGCACACACACACACACACACACTCACACACACACACTCACACAGATCCAAGTTAATGGAACCATATAGCTGTATATTTCCTTCTGAGGGGAGTTTTGTTTTTATGAAATAGAAAGTGAGGCAGTTCAGTCAACGCTTCTATAGCTATATGCACTGTTGTATGGGATGTGAGTGGGAGAAGGGATTTGATCCCATTTGTTCCATCTAGATGTGACCAGTGAAGCCAGTGGAGTCTACAGGATGGGGTCAGAACACACAGAATGGGAAAGTGTGCAAAAACATTGACACATGCACTCACATAAATCATCTGGGCACTGGGTTACGTGTTCAGCTGAGGGCTAAGACAGAAAAAGTGTGTGTGTGTGTGTGTGTGTGTGTGTGTGTGTGGCTGCAGGAATACAAGCATGTGAGGTGGCAGCGTGTAATGTGTGTGTACTCACAGGCTCATGTTCCTGTGTGCAATTCCATCCTGAACTCCCCTCCAGCTACTGAGCACTAGAACATTTTCCTCTCCATCCCCTCCCTCTCCTCCCCCTCCTTCTCCTCCTTCTTTCTTCTTCTTCTTCTTCTACTTCTTCTTCTTCTTCTTCTTCTTCTTCTTCTTCTTCTTCTTCTTCTTCTTCTTCTTCTTCTTCTCCTTCTTTTTCTTCTTCTTCTTCCCTCCATCTTTCAGCACAGAGCCATCACATAATGCTGCTTTTCACTGCTACTCCTCCACACGCCTCCATCATTTCCTCAGTTTCTCTCCTGTGTTGCCTTTTTCTTTTCCCTCTCTGAAACATGCCGTTTGTGAAAATCAGCTTGACAGAGGAATGAATAGTCAAACTGAAGATGAAGGCTCTGGAGTTGCAGGTGTTTCAATCTCTTTTAATTTGAAACATCTCTCTGCTTTGGGGGAAGAGAGAGAGAGGAAAAAAGATCATTACTTCAGAACGCATCTTAAAATAGGGAGCTTTTATACTGGTAATGACCACCTTTAAAATAATAATTACTAACTTTTACAGCGAAATAAACACTTCCTAGCTGCTCACGTTTGCCAGTTTCTTACATAAATTAGTGTTTGAACCCACATTCTTTCTAAACATTGATCTCAACAGAGGTGTTTTACTTTGGGGATGAATAAAAGAAAAGAAGGGAATACAACAGGCTTTGTCTTTAAATGATGCTCTTGTGTTGAGTGAAACTGAACTGAGGACTGATTATTTCCAACAGCTCAGTTTCCAAGTCTTTGTAATTAAAGTTTGTCTTTCATTTATTTTAAGAAATGCTCACATCTCCTCGTCCTCTCTCTCTCTCTCTCTCTCTCTCTCTCCTGCGCAGCCTTTGCAGAGCTGCAGACGGACATCCACGAACTCACCCAGGAGCTGGACGGAGCAGGAATCCCCTTCCTGGACTACCGCACCTACGCCATGAGGGTCCTCTTTCCTGGGATTGAGGACCATCCTGTGCTCAAGGAGATGGAGGTACGGGTCAGTAGAGAGCGCTCCACACACATGCACACACATACACACAAACAGTCTTAATGAGCAGAAGTTGTTCTGTGTGTGTGTGTGTGTTTTAGATGTGTGATTTGAAATGGTCTCTTTGAAGAGTTTGGCGGAAAAACTTGAAGGAGCTCGGTATTTTGAGTCAGATGACAATTAAAGGTTTTTGTCAGAATTGGGAAAAGTTGGAGGAGATGAGTGAAACTTTAACACAACTTCTTATAGAGAGAGGGCCAACTCTTTGTAGTGTCTCTGAGTTGAACTTATTTCACACAAACCAGAAGTTTTACAGTCTCAGCTGGGTCTTGAATCATGTCATAGGTGGGCTATGTGAATGTGGTTAACAAGGCAGAGGAGACTTCAAGCACTAGTAAGAAAGAATTTTTTTGGGGCAAGCTGCAGTTTGATGTAATACAGCAAAGGGACGGTTCTTTTTTTTTTTTTTTTTTGGAGAGTGAGCAACGTCTGAGCTCCACTAAGACTTGGTGCCAGTGATAGATTGCTTCTACAGGACTGAGCCTGTTTGAGGCTCCTGAAAAAGTAATGTTCGCACGTTCAATAAAACACTCTCTCCTGCTCTGCCGCTCGTTCCTCAAGACAGAACACACTCTCGCTCACATCAGCCCAGGCTGCGTGGACACTGTAACACAGCATGTGTACCTGCTTCCATCATCTCTCCATATACATTAGACTCTCACACATATATTTCATGGAAATGCAGCCTCCGCTCTTCCACTGACGTGCATGTAAGGTGGCGGCTGCAGGGACGGGGCTTTGAGACATGTAATATCTGCTCATGCTATCAACTGTGTTTCCAAAGGGATAGTGTAGCAAGACATTGGATTTTCATTTGTATGGCCCAGGCAATCACAGGCCACAGTAGTGTGTGCAAGCAGGCAGATCAATTTCTTATTACAGCATGAAGCTCACATTCTCACTTCAAACCTCTCCCTCAGAGGGGGAGGGAAAGAATCAGCTGAAAAGACGGAGGGCAGTGAGGGAGGTAAAGAGAGAAAGATACAGTGACCTAGGAAGAAGGAGAGAGAGAAATCGGACAATGATGTGCAGAGAGTATAAACCTTGGATGCTTTGTCCCATGGACACAGATGGAGGCAGGATTTCGCCTGTATGCAGATCAAGATGTTGTAGATATAACTGTGTGTGTGTGTGAATGTGTGTCTCAGTGTCTCAATGTGTGCTTCATATCTGATATTCCTCACTCTCACACATACTCATTAATTCATTTCTCAACTATAACTCATAACCAATTCTTCTCTCCACATCCTCCTCTTCATCCTCTTCTCAATCATTTCTGTGTTTCTCTACCTCCGGCTTTCTGTGTCATTTCCTTCTTTGCACCTTTTCTTTTTACCCTATTTCCTCTGTTTTCTTCTTCCTTGCACTCCACTTTTACTTTTCTGCCTCTTTCTCTGTCTCAATTTCCTGCTTTCTTCACACTACCTTCTACCCCTTCCTCCATCTGTGGCTCCTTTTCATTTTCTCTTCCCTATGTCCAACAAATGAATACCTTACCTTCATCCAACCCCTCTCTTCCTCTCCTCTCACTCCCTCCCATCATCACCTCCATCCCCTCACCTCCAGGTGCCTGCCAACGTGGAGAAAGCCCTGACGCTGTTTGGCCAGCTTCTGACCAAAAAGCACTTCCTTCTTACCTTCATCCGGACCCTGGAGGCGCAGCGGTCCTTCTCCATGAGAGACCGAGGCAACGTAGCTTCGCTCATCATGACAGCGCTGCAGGGAGAGATGGAGTATGCCACAGGTGTCCTCAAACAGCTACTGTCTGACCTCATCGACAAAAACCTGGAGAGCAAGAACCATCCCAAGCTCTTACTGAGGAGGTACGAAACAGGGAGGGTGAGGAGGGGTTTAAACTGGCTCAAAGTCTGCACAGAAGGCACAGTTTCCCCACAGGGGATTCAGGCGCTGAGGTTAGGTCCCCGTGTTCATGTGTTTGCACATGTGATCAGGCCTTTGTTTGGCACATTTCAAACTGCATTAGAGGTACACCAATGGAAGTGGGCCCCATCAAACAACAAGCACCCAAAAAAGTTTTTGTGTTTGACTTATTCTTTTTCTCATTTCCTGTTGTCATGACATTGCAAAACCATTATAATAATTATGTTGCTAAAATAGGAAGAAAATAGAAAATGATAGAAAACAGAAGATAATGCTCTGTGAGGATGTCAAGCGATTTGTTTTCCATCACACAACTGAAGGCAGGAGCAGTGATTGTAGCTTTTAGAGGTGTGTATGTGTGACGTTACCTCGTCTCTATCTCTCAACTCTGTCGCTGTCAGGGAGGATTACACCCCTGAGCACACACACACTCCCAGTGGAGCTGCAGTCAGACAGACCTCTCTCTCCTCACACACATAGAGTGAGGAAGGTAGAGGGGGCAAAGGATGCTCAGGGAGAGAGGAGAAGGATTTACAAGGGAGGGGTGTGAAGGATAGTGTGAGGGAGGATCGGTAAAGAGGAGAAAGGGAAGATGTGCGGCAGTGAAGGGAATGAATCTGAGGTGAAAAGGTAGCGAGGACGGTGGATGGAGCACAGGGAGGGAGGGATGGTGATTGACAGAAAGAGAGGGCAAAACGTCTACAGGGAGACTTGGGCTGGAGGCAAATTGGTGGAGGGAGAAACATATGGGGGAAATGGAGGAGAGGAAGAAGAAGAAAGAAAAAAGAAGACTGCAGGAAGGTAGAAAGGTGCAATATGGAGAGAGAGCAGATAGGCAGAGGGAAAAAAGAGAAGTTAAAATGAGCTACTGCAGACAGCCAGGCAGGAGGAGATACACGTATTTAAGGGAAGATACAATTAGAGAAATGGCCTGTCTCCAAATAAATTGGAATTAGACATTAAATGATAAAAAGTTATGTTTTTTTTCTTTCCTCCTTCTCCTCAGAGAGATATTTAATTAAAAATCTAATCAAATAAATGACTCTCATCCAGCGTGCCTGTGTGAAGCCTTTTCCAATCCCCTCTTGGGGCATACGGTCACAACACGCTGTCCCTGTTAACTACACTAGCCTCGGGAGCTGGCATTAATAAGCTCGGCAATTATTACACACGCAGTTCACCCTGTTTTGGTCTTTTTACTGCAAAGGGATAGGCTTTAGAATTTTTTATTTTTAGACATATACACAGAAGAGAACAGGAGAGCAACTTAATAGTCGGCTCCCATGTGGATTTCCATCCCCCTATGGTGAAACGATGCTCTTGTATTGGGTTCGTTTGGTTTGATTTGTGCGTCACAGGCTCTGAAGTCACAGTCGCAGTGTGTGGCAATGAGCGCTGCATCAGCCCCTCCTTCCCCCTTTCTGTAGCAAAAAAAAGTTTGAAACAATGGATGCCGGGACATTTCCATCCTGGATGAGACGATGTTACAAGTCGCCCACTATCATGTCCTGACATGCCCACGAGCATGTTCTGTCCAGGTGTATTTGCCTCCTTCGTCCTTCAATCCTTCGTTCTGCCTCATCTTTCATCCACTAGATTTTGCTGACAGCCATGGAAAAAAAAACTGCTCCACATACATCAAACAAGACTCAACAGTCAAAGAGGGAGGCTTGCAGCAGCGTAGGAGTTCACGTCTTGTTCCTGTTACAGGCCTTCACTGGATTCACCAGCACGTTGGCCTAGTTTCCTGTGGTTTCCTTTATTCCTTTTACCATTTCTCAGTCGCCAAAAAAAAAAAAAACACATTTCCTGTGCAACACTGACCAAAAAAATATCCTCCTGCGCTGTCATCTCTCAACAAAATGTACTTCTCCTCACCTTTTTTTGCACCTTGTGCCAAGCTAATGACCAAAATAGACTAATAATAACTACAGATCTGGAAATGTGGCCCAGTTTCAGAGCCCAGTGACCCAGCAGAGAAAATCCCTGATAGTTCTCGTGATTTCATCCTCATTCATCTGAGAGAAAACAAGGAGAAGGATAATTAAGTCTTCGTGTTTCCATCTAATGTACAGAGGAAAGCTGGTTAACGATGACCAAGAGGGAGAAATATATATATATATATATATATATATATATATATATATATATCCTATATAATTTAGTTTCTCCCGCGCCCCTGGCCTTCGTGCCAGTCTACCTTTCAGCTGTTTAACAAATTAGCCACAATAAGTCCATTAATTACAATGCCTTTTAATTGCTCTGTTTTAAATTTCACTCACAAGTTGTTCACGTGTGTTCGAGAGCGTGCATGTGCAGAGGTTCCCCTCATTACACGCCAGGTTCGTGATTAACGAGAGAAGTTAGCGAATTATACTAATTGCTGTATTTTTAATGAAGACGAGTGGGTTTGTTTGTTTGTTTCCTTTCCCTGTCATCCTCCATTCTTCCTATTATTTGGTTCTCCCTCTCACCTGTCTCTCTCTCTCTCTCTCTCTCTCCCTCCCTTTCTTCTTTCATGTCACCTAACCCAGGACGGAGTCGGTGGCTGAGAAGATGCTCACCAACTGGTTCACCTTCCTGCTTTACAAGTTCCTCAAGGTAAAATGGCTCATTGCACATACACAGACTCACACAACTTTTGAAGCCACACCAATACAGCTGGTGTTTGAGAGTAGAAAAATGCCTCACCAAGACACACACACACACACACACACACACACACACACACATTCACAGCTGCAGCATTAGATAAGCATGAGGCAGCAGGCTACCTATCCCTTACCTCTGTCTTTCATGTGGTAAATTCTCCTTTCTCCGAACTGAGGAATCTGCAGAGTCTGAAGCCCTGTTCAGACAGAGCTGGTCATGTTTTTGTGATCGCTGTAGCCTGTTGCACTAACCTGTCCTCTCTTTGTGTCCCTGGCTGGATTCTGTTAGAGCCAGAAATGTGTGTGTGTGTTTTTGTTGCTTGTATGCATACTTGTGTGTTTGTATCCCCCTTCTGAGCTTTGGGGGCTTAGCAAAAGAGGAAGCCAGAGATCTTACACAAATGTATTCTCTCATTTCTCTGTCTGTCTGTCTCTGTGTCTGTATGTTTTCTTTCTCTTTTTGAATTCCTTTTCCTCTGATATGGAATCAGAGGGAATTACCGAGGCTTAAACTGTGCTAAATTCTTGTTTCCACACACACATTCTCCACATTCAAACATCACTGCAGCTAATCAGTTAGCAGCAGGGCCTTAAACCCCGCCAGGACAGACATTCTGGTGGACAGCGAACCAGCCAAGACCCTGGGGGTCCCAGTTAGCATCTGTGTGTGCTTGTGCTTATGCATGTGTGCGATTTGGCTGACTGGACAGCCAGAGTTGGGTTCAGAGACGGGGGAGTGGGTAACCAGGGAGGCAGTTTGAGATCTTTTCTAACAGCTGTGTTCATGAACTTTTGACAAGACAAACACAACAGCGAAAAGACGGGGGGAAAGGTGGAGGAATGTTTTGAGGAGAGGAAAAAAGAAACGTAAGTGGTTATTGAGGGATGATGAGAGAGAGGGTTTTAAAATGAAAAAGGAACAAAGGGTGCAAGAAAAAGTGAGACAGACAAATGAAAGCACTGGCAAAATGAAAACAGAAGCAAAGACTTGCTGTAGCTAGCAGCAAGGTTACAAGCCAAGCTTTAATCTAACCTCTGCAATTCAGTGCCTCTCTTTCTCCAGAGTTTTTAGGGGGTCGCATAAAAGAAAGGGACCCAGAACAATTTCAAAGTTCAGCCAGGTGTGAATAGAGGTGAGAGAAGGTCAAGCAGTTTTTCAAAGGGAGGAAAGAGACGGGGCTTTTACCTTCCTTCAACAGGGAAGAGGAGTGAGAGGAAAAACCTTTTATCTATTACCCTATTCTAAGGGTTCACTTGTTCTCCTTTGCACTGATTTGTTTGAGTGAGTAGAGAGTCACATGGCCACTGAAGTCCTCTCTTGTCTTTGGTAGAAAAAAGGATTGTTGTTATGGGAATGATGAAGCTGCAAGAAAAGGAAGACAGACAGAAACAGTAAATATCTCTCATGAGCATGAGATATAAGTATTGTTTTTCCAGGCTGGTGGAATCTGAAGGAGACAGATCGGCTGCACAGAGAGGACGTCTGCCCGTGTGCTGTTTTCTCCATAGGAGGCAGGCGGTGCTAGATTATCCCACAGAGTTCATCTGACAGCCCAGCGAGATGACTGACGTGTTGACGCATGAACATGCCCAGCTGAGGGTCGGAGGGCACGACATGCAGTAACACCTCATCATCCCTCAGGCCGCCAAGGAATAGAAGATGTGACTCAGCAGGATGAGGCTGAAAAAACGTGATGAGACCAAGAACATTTAATGAAATTAGCACTAATATGATGCAGATTAAGTGCAGGCGGTAAAGAGTAACTCCAGCCCCTGGAAGTCGGACACACAGGTAGTGCTTAGTTGGCAGGCAAGCAGAACGAGTGAGTGAATGAAAAAACGAGAAAGGGAGCGAGTACAAGGGGAGGAGAGACAGGAGGCCCAACAGCCCAGCGCTCGTTGCCTGGTCGACACGTCTCACACACCAAAGTGCTTCTCCAAGCGTTTTTCACCCCTCAGTCATTAACCTTCTATTAACTCCTCCATCAATTGCCACTCACTCACACTCACACTTTCTCTGATTTCTCTCCTTCTTGCTCACTCACTTAGGCACATACACACATCCACCCACCCACCCACCACGCACGCACGCACGCACACACCAAAGGGTGTTTTTCCCAAAGAAGAAATACAGGGGAGAGGCTCGTATGTGAGGAAAAGTGTGTGTGTTTGTGTGTGTTCTCTGTCAATTTTCAGCACACTGTTAGCCAACACAGGCCGTGGCCTTGTCCTGTGCTGCTCTGCCTGCGGTTGGCTTCAAGAAGATTAGAAATATAATTGGAGAGTTTCTCTGCAAAGCTGTGAAAGCACCTTTTGCCGTTGTGTCCTTTTTGTTTGTTTTTTTGTCAGTAAAGTTTTTGCACAGTTGCATTCATAGTAAGTTTGCATTTTAACAATCTGTCTTTCCCTCTCTTTCCATCCTCTTCTCACCTTTCACTTCTATCTGTCTCCCTTCGCCCACCTCCTCCTCCTTCCCTCTCTGTTTGCAGGAGTGTGCCGGTGAGCCTCTCTTCATGCTGTACTGTGCCATGAAGCAGCAAATGGAAAAGGGACCAATAGATGCGATCACAGGAGAGGCGCGCTACTCCCTCAGTGAGGACAAACTCATCAGGCAGCAGATTGACTACAAGACTTTGGTCAGTACACACAGACACACACACACACACACTTACCGGTGGACATAGAGTTGATACTGTGAAATATCAAAGGCCATTTACACAGGCTATGTACAACTACATAAGATACCTTCTGAGTCTTATGACTTAAACATAAGACAACACCCTCATCAACAGGAGGTCTGATTCTGATGAAATAACAATAATAATAAAAAGCTCAGTGTTCACTGGTCCGCAGTGAAGTATTGATTTAAACCCTCGTATGAATTGTCGCAGGGTCGTGCTTCGCCACATCAATAGTTAACGCTCCCAGTCAGGGCTGACTTCCTGCTCTAATTGTGACCTCTGGCTCTTGCCCTCTAACCTCTGCCTCCTCTGTAGACGCTCCACTGCGTGAACCCAGAGAATGAAAATGCTCCAGAGGTGACGGTGAAGAGTCTGAACTGTGACACAGTGACGCAGGTGAAGGAGAAGCTACTGGATGCTGTGTACAAGGGAACGCCATACTCCCAGAGACCAAAGGCCTCGGATATGGACCTGGGTAAGAAGAAGGGAGAACTGACTGACTGCCTGCCAAACACACACACACACATACATACACACACACACCAAGTATAGACCTAGAGCACAGGTGCAGTACCACAGGGGGTAAAAGAGGGAATGGTTTCAAGAGCTCTCTGAAGCAGGAGGGGGTCCTGTGGAGCTTCTGTACAGAAATAAACTCAAGTGAAGAGCCAAAAATCACTTAAATTATGCATTATACTGTACATACTCTGAATTATATCAAGTCACTGAACATTGCTATCTGATCCTCAGTCACAGTCGGACTCATTGATGTGCCTAATGTCCCGTTCCTGTCTTAATTCCCTCATATTAAACAAACATCCACAACCTTGGATTCTGTTTTCAAGGTTCATAACTTAACAAAAATGTACAGAAAAGTTACTAGAGAAGGATATAACACACAAAACAAAAACATATAGCCATGAAGCATGTATGCAAACACACAGCCTCACTGTATCTCCTCTGTGTGTGTTACAGAATGGCGGCAGGGCAGGATGGCGCGCATCATCCTTCAGGACGAGGATGTCACCACAAAGATCGACAATGACTGGAAGAGACTCAACACTCTGGCTCACTACCAGGTACCCGGCTCCTCAAACACAGCAGAAATCACATGACGCTTCATGTTGTGCTGCAAGAATATCTCCTCACTGACTTGTAGTTGGAAGATTTCAGCACAGATATTTGTTCACATAGTTATATTCACAGTTTGGTTGCAAAAAAAGACCCAGATCGTTTTTAAAGAACGACACATTTAAAGTAGCCGAGAAAAGTGGTGATTTTGGAGAAGAACTTCCTTTTGGGCACAGAGGCAATTTGCAGCATTGAACCATCATCTTGCTGCTGGCTGGATGCTCTCTCTGCGGCGCTAACCGATGTTGAAAATCCTGTTTCAGGTGACAGATGGCTCAGTGATTGCCCTGGTGCCTAAACAGAACTCAGCCTACAACATCTCCAACTCCTCCACGTTCACCAAGTCCCTCAGCAGATACGGTACGAGAGAAGGTGTGTGTGTGTGTTCTGTATGTGCGTACGTCTGTCCGTACAAGTGTATGTACGTGAGCACTCATTCCATAATATGCCTTATAAGGATCATTATTATATTTCTAATCTAAACGGCTACAATACATAACTAGCTGGACTTGAATGTGTCTGTATATCATTATATTACATTATATTATATGCTTTTCAAAATATGATGTTGCCATGGTTTCCACAGTCTCAACCTATCTTGACGTATACAATGTGATATTATAAAGAACAGACATTCATTGAATGAATCAGATCTTTATGCGCTTTAACTGATGATGCGAAGCAGAAATTTCTTGTCATCAGGGGAATGTTTTTGTAAAAAAAAAAAAAAAAAAAGCTTCTATTGTGAGTTCAGACCAGCCACAGAGGGGAGGCCATGTATGACAGCTGTCAGCAGCACAGTCTGACATCCAGTCCAGTGGCTGGTTTTGTTGTTGCTGTCCACCTCCCTCATTTACGAACTCTTTATCTTGTCTGACTCCCCTCCATTATGTCAGGCATGTCTGTTTACTGTGTAAGGCAAAAACACATGAAATCCACGTGAAAGTTGATACATGTGGTTCGTCACACCACAGCGCAGCTAGAGGGTGTGATGGAGCTGTCACAAATGGATTAGCAAACAGAAACACGACTGACTTTTATGTTTTAAATGTGTCTGCAAGGCACATCATGCAATTAGTTGAGGGGACAACGGTTTGAGTTTGTGAAATGTGAATGCTGCAGATGAATTTTTACACCAAATAATAAAAATGTGATTCAGCAACATCAGATGTTTATGCCAGGTGTGAAGGGCCCCCTCACTATCACTTTTTTTCATCTCGCTCTCTCTTTTTCCATTTTCCGAGTGGCTCCCTGGTCGACAGTAACTCCTGAGCCCTGCCGCCGTGTGTGGCACACACACACGAAAATACCCACCAACAGCCCCATCACACTGATTCTTTACTTCCCTGGTCCACATTCTCTCCTGACATTTTGAACCTCTCAATCCTTTCCTGCTTTGTCACGCCAGTGACAAGCATTCAAACTGAAAGCGTAATGCTCCGTGTCACAAAATAGGGGATCACTGTCCAACAAAGGGAGAGAGGGAGGGAGGGAGGAAGCAGGAGAGAGAGAGTGACAGACAAATTTATTCTGGAATGAAAGAGTGACATGCAAGTAGAAGAAGCTGTCACCGTTCAGAAATGCTTTTAACTTCACACGGAGCTGCGGCTCTCTGTAGCTGCCTCAGATTTCTTATTCATGTGTTTTTTCCACCTGTGTAGCGTACCTTCAGATGGTGATTAGGTCGGTATGAATTACATTTTTCTAAACTTCGGAGAGACACCAGTTATGGACTACCCTGCACGTGACTTTGACTTATGAACTTCCTGAACAGTAGAACATCCTCTGTATCTCGCTGCTGTTTTTGTCCCTTTCCATTCACATCTCCTCCTCGTCCTCCTCCTCCTCCAGAGAGCATGCTGAGGACAGCCAGCAGCCCAGACAGCTTGCGCTCCCGAACTCCCATGATCACCCCCGACCTCGAGAGTGGCACCAAACTGTGGCACCTGGTCAAGAACCACGACCACTCGGACCAGAGGGAAGGAGACAGAGGGAGCAAGATGGTCTCTGAGATCTACCTGACCAGGCTGCTGGCCACTAAGGTATGGAGAATCTGTATATTCACACACACACACACACACACACACACGTACATGTGCATGTACACACTCTTACACTTCAACCTTCAGCCAAACACCCCTCTCCACCACCATCCTTGTCATGTCGCCCAGTGCCACCAGCAGCCCTTACTGGCCTTTGTTTAGTGGTGGTCTCAGAGCTCATTAATATTTTCCATAACCTTTTGCACAAAGACAAACATATGCACAGGAATGAATGTGTGTGTGTGTGTGTGTGTCTTAATTAGGAGGTTGACCTTTGACTATTGAGTTGTTTGGTTGGAGTTACCGGGCCCTGTTGGTGGCCTCAGGGCTTTTAGGTCCAGGCTTCTACCCTGAGATCATTATTCACTAAAATTCCTCCATGTTGTCCAGACAACACCGAGAAACCTGTGCTTGGGGTCTTTTTTAGATGCACTGAGCATCTTCAGGTTATTTGGAGTCAGTCTCTGTGTTTGTGTTGATGTACTGGAGAAACAGTCTCTGGTGAGTGTGTGTGTTTCCTCGAGTGCTTTATCAAACTGCCGGGGTGATTGTTAAAAATGTTTTATGAAACAACAGATTCAGTCCTGGAACTAATTTATAATCTTAAAGTGCTGACACTTCAGTCATCTTTGCCTGAGCTGTTTCAGAAGCAGTTCACCGAGGTCGTCGTGTGGTCGAATGCACATGCACCCGACAAAGCAAAAGCTGCATCTTATCAAATCTGACATTTTCTGGTATTAATATTTCTTTTAAACACATAAGAATGAGATTAAAAAATAATGATCAGATTAAAATAAATAAGCCTTCATGGTAATTTGTCCCAATAATTCATGTTCCACATAAACTGCACTTTAGCACCATCAAAACAACAGTCCAAAAGTCTCAGTCCCATTTCCATTCACTAGAAAAGTCTGCTTTAATCAAAACATGACTGGTTGTCTCTGCTGAGAGATGCAGCCAACCATTAACATGATAAAATGGTGTGTTTGAGTCTGTTTAATTGTCAGAATTTTTACTCCACAGGCTGGAGCCACAACAAGGGAACAGACACAACACTGAGGCAGCGTCAAAAGACAAATTAGCCCAATGAGGGTGGGAAAAAAAATCTGAAATATTCAACTTTAAGTTTTGACAAGGTGACAAACAAAAGAGGATGCCTGAGTGTTTGTCTCCCTGCACAGTGCATCACTCTACCACACCTTGAACTCAGAGTAGCTACACATGCACTGCAGCTTCACTTGCACTCTCATCATTAGAAAGACTCCTGCTCTCAGTCATCCACATTAACATGGGGACACAAACACAGCAACTGTTTATGCAGCCTACGAACAGTGTCAAGCTTTTTCTCTCATTTGCAAACACTAACTATCTTGGTGATTCTTCTCTCCTTGGTACTTCCTCTCCCCCAACGTTTCGCTCATTAGCTCAAATTTCCATTGTTCGAGCTCCAGGTAGGAAAGTGCAGGTTTGGAGGCATCAGTGCTGCGTCGATGGGGAAATGATTAACATGCAAGGCAGAGGAAGACAATGAGGGGAAACTTGGAGCGCTGCAGTTTGTTCTTATTTATTACAGCTCCCACAGCTTTGCGTGTTTAGGAAACTGATTTGTGGCAATGTGAAGTAATACAGAAGTGCAGATTCAACTACTGGCTGGTTTAAATAAGATTGTGTAAAAAGGTGTCCTGCATGCTTTAAGATGAAGCTTGAGAAGAAGGTGCTCAATGCTTGTGGGAAATATGAAATCATTTCATCTTCAGAGGAATTTGTGAGGGTTCAGAATCTCCAGAGTTGTATGATGTGGTAGAAAACAGTGCAGAGAAGCCCCAGGCTGAACTCTCATTGGACCCCATCCTAAACACTGTAAAGAACACTGAGCGCTCGGTACCATCACAAACTCTCAGAAAAGTTGGAGAACGAAACCAAGGCTCTGTCGTTCCCAAACACCTGCTACTGACAGCCGTCGCCTGCAGCCAGGAGTGAGTGAGCTGCAGTTGTTTGGTGGAGCTGTAACTTCAAAACATGTGGAAATAAGAGAGATGCTTAGATTTGATTTGCAATGTTACTGAAAGATGCCATAGATTTAATTATAATTCCTTAAAAAGACCTAACCCGGTGTTGTTTCTCCTGCTCAGGGTACGCTCCAGAAGTTTGTGGATGACCTGTTTGAGACCATCTTCAGCACAGCGCACAGAGGCAGCGCCCTGCCCCTTGCCATCAAGTACATGTTTGACTTCCTGGATGAGCAGGCAGACAAACACTCCATATCAGACTCAGATGTACGGCACACCTGGAAGAGCAACTGGTGAGTTTCTGCCTGCAAATATAAAAGGGCATCAGTGGGAGCATGCGGTGGGTGGTTTGTGTCTCATTAGTGTTGTGGAAAAAGTTGCTGTAGTATGAAAAAATGTGGAGTGTAAGTTAGCGAATATGCAGCAGTTTTACGCTGGCAGTGCAGCAGAGCGAGCGAACGCTGCTCGTGTTTCCCCTGCCTCAGGTATTTTATCACTCAGACTTCTCCTTTGTTCAGCCAGAGTGTGAAAGCAGCTATAACTATCTGCACCTTAATAATTTGTCAAGTCCCTCTAACTCTACAACTCTTCCTCTCCCTCCCTCCTCCTTTTTACCCCCTGTATTCCCTCCATCCCTCCAGTCTTCCGTTGCGGTTCTGGGTGAACGTGATCAAGAACCCGCAGTTTGTCTTTGACATCCACAAGAACAGCATCACAGACGCCTGCTTGTCTGTGGTGGCTCAGACCTTCATGGACTCGTGTTCGACATCAGAGCATAAACTGGGGAAGGATTCACCTTCGAACAAGCTTCTCTACGCTAAAGACATCCCCAACTACAAGAACTGGGTAGAAAGGTACATGATGTTCATCATTTAGTTATTTCATGTGAAATTTGCCAGATTAAATTTTTTGTTTATTTGTGGATTTCTCTGTGTGCATCTCTCCAGGTACTACTCTGACATCTCGAGGATGCCGGCCATCAGCGACCAGGACATGAGTGCCTACCTGGCGGAGCAGTCGCGCCTGCACGCCAACCAGTTCAACAGCATGTCGGCCCTACATGAGATCTACTCCTACATCGTCAAGTACAAGGACGAGGTGAGACATCAGCGATTTTCTAACACCCTCCAGATATTTTCATCAACCAGCTCCTGTTTGACCTTGATCGTTCAATGTTTCCATTTTACTTGCTTACCCACATACTTCTTGTCACATTAATAATGAATTAGTACGTGGAGGTTGTTTCAGACAAGAGGAAAAAAATCCTGGCTTACTGTGTTTAGTTGAACTGAAATCAGCTGAAGTGTAAACATGATCAGGCTTGAGGCTGTTGAAGAGTTTTCACCAAAGTCTGACAGGCTTGTTTGTGATCAACGCCTCCATGTTTTGTTTTGAGAGCGAGGCCGATTGCACATTTGTCAGGTTTGCTGACCTCTTCCGCTTTCCATCTTCCAGATCTTGTCGGCTTTGGAGCGGGACGAGCAGGCGAGGAGACAGAGACTGAGGAGCAAGCTGGAGCAGGTGATCGACACAATGGCCCTGACCAGCTGAGGACCATCCAGCACCTCCATCTCCTCCTTCTCTTCACTCCTCGTCTCCATCTGTCTCTCTCCCTCGCTCCTCTCACCCAGACAACAAACAAAACTCCAACCCCCAACAATATGACAGACGAACTGCAAAAAGGGACTGAAGCAGTATACTGCAAACAGGAGGGGGGGGTTCGGCAGAGATGGGCGGGCCTGTGTACGCTTACATGTGTATGTGTGTGTTTGTCTGCAGCCACCCATACGGCGTGTGGGCGTGTGTCTGTGTGAGAGACTGGGACACCGGACATTTTCACACACGCATACATGGAGAAACATGTCAACTGACAGCATTTGATTATTGTGGATGTTGGTGTTTGTGGTTTGCTTGATTTTTGATTTCTGGAGTTTTGTCGTGATGAAGCCGTGGTGGTCGGGAATGAAACGATGGAAGCCTGAAAAAGGAACTCCATATATGGCATCATCATTAGCGGGATGGACCAATCTGTGATGAGCCTATGGAGAGAGGCTCTCTAGGTCATGTGACTCCAGCGGGTGTCACAGTTTCAAAGGATGTTAGATGATTTTTTTTTTTTTTTTTTTTTTTTGTATAAATGTAATCAACTGCCCACTCTCTGATCTCTCGCCACTTGTATTACTGCTGAATTTGCACAATTTACAGAAACGTTACAAAGGAAGACTATATAGATATTATATATAAATACAGCTACGTTTTTAAAGAAAGATTAGGGAGCAAACATTTTTGTTGTTTTCCTTTTCATTTTAAAACCAACAAACACAATGAAAATACAACAATGAAACATGATTTGATATTTCAAGTACAAAAGAAAAAAAAATAACGTAGACAAAAAAATGAAAATGAAACAAAAAAGTCGTACTGTGCCATGTTTTCTTTGAATGTTGTTTAGTGCAAAGACATTTTGTTAGATGGAATGTGCTACCGTATGATTTTAAATATGAACAATGCCTAGTGACTGAAAAGAATTGTTGAGTACTGACCCCATCTTATGATCCTTGGTGAAAATAGCAGGAAGTGAAATGACGACACACATACAGTAGTCGTCAGGTCTTCTCGAGTTTGGACCGGTTCATGGTGTCATGGTGATAACATGAAGTTGCTGTTGTTCCTAATTCAATCAGTGCAATCTTTTGGTTTCAGGAAACCAAACATATTTTTCACAGATTGTTGCTTTTATCATGACCACCACAGTGTCAGTGTCTGGGCTCCGAGGCTGGTTCTTTTCTTCACGGGTCAAGAAGTGACAGTTCAGTGGATCATGGTATAGTGACTGAACAATGAAGTAGCTACATTGCACTACCGCAAATACCCCCTCCCATTCGCTTCCCTTTACCACGCAGCCGCCATATCGAACCATTAGGGATTCCACGGGTCCTGAGTTTGTTTTATCCATCTCTTGAAGGGTCATTAATTTTCCTGACACAGCCCTGTAAGAGCAAAGCCAAAGTGTTGGCTCTCAGACTCTGTTTACGTCTTTACAGGAGCCACATCGAGGTCAGGTAGAGCTTAGTGGAGCCTCGCAGTGATGAAACAAAGTGTGAAAAGCTGTTTCCAGCCTAAAGCCACCTCTTTTTTCATTTTTTCAATGTTAATACCCAAATAAAGGAGCAAGGAAAAGATATACTGAGGGTTTCTCTCCACCTCTAACCTATCTGTTTGAGACAGGGATTTTAGCTCTTTATCCATAAGGGGAGGGGTATAGAAAGATACAGAGGTGAGACACCTCTGTTCATTAGCTACACAAGGCTGAGTAATCCTCCCCTTAGCCTGCAGCTCTTGTTTCAAAACTAGCCTATTGCCATGTGTGGCTTAAGCTTTTTTTTTTTTATTACTGCTCTCCTAAGAGGATTTCTTTGTTTCTCTTTTTTTGAAGTCTTGAAGTCATGGTTTTCAACGTTGTGGTGAGAAATAATGTTTTTCCGATTCATTTTTTTTTCTGCTTGCCGAAAAACCAAACTGTGGTCTGTATGTTTTTGTTGATGTTTTCATTTGTAAATTGTATACGTTTTCATGATGAGCAAAGCTGTCTGCCATTTTGATTTTGTAATCAGGTTGTTTTGCTTTTTTTTTTGGTTTGTTTTGTTCTTGTTTTGTGTCCTTTTTATTTTTATTTTCCACATGTAAATTGTACATTTTACGGTACACAGAAGACAAAATTCTCTTCGGTTTTGCCTGAAGTTGAAGTACTTGACCGAACTCAAGGTTTATTTTCCTGATCTCAAGGATCATAATGAAATAGTTGCATCAGATGAGCATCTGTGTCTTTGTGATGGAAATGTGACTTGCTGCTTTAACTCTTGTACCTTGTTTTTTCTATCAAACATTAGGGCTGTCATTTTATGCTGATCATAAATGCTGTCGCTGTCCATTTTTACGCCAGGTTCCTTAAAAAACAAAACAATACAAAAAACAAAACAATCTTCTGTCACATCCAAGAATAGTGAGCACACCACCAAATTAATGTCAAACCCACCCTTTTGTTTACAAGTCTGAGATGTGACATTGCTTTCTACAGCTGCAAACATATGAGCCTACTTCAACTGGAGACCTGTTGGGACTTGATAGTTCATTCTCTACCTGCCAAAAAAACAAAAAACAAAACAAAAAATTGTCTCGAGGGACCACTCTGCCCATCTGAGGATAGAAATTTCTCTTTTCCAGCTGACCGCCGTGTTGGCTACGCACATGAAATCATTTCTGTCAGAATCATCTATATTAAAGCGAACTGCAAAATCTCCACCAAAATATGCTTAGTCCACTCCACAAACATTTTAAAACATGTTGCTGTTGTTGTTGTTTTTTCCGCTGACCTTTTGCTGTATTCATACATTTTGGTGCTCAAGCTGTAGATCACGTGACAAGGAAACAGATGACTGTTGTTCCAGAGCTGAGCAGTGCTGTTAACAGCGCTCCTCTCCATGATCTGTATGAGTACGATGAGTAAGGACAAATCCACTCTGCAGAAGCACATAGACAAAAAAAAAACAACCCGACCGAGGGCTGCAGCGTCCGGCTGGTGATTCAGTTTGATTTTTCAGGCTTTCTACAGACATTCAAACCTTCTCAATCCATTCTCAGGTTCATGCTCCATTTGTGTTGTATTCTGGTTGTAATTTGGTTGATTAAACGACTGCTGAGGGAGTCGGTTTGTTTATCGTGTGCATGGCTACTTGCCTTTTAGATTGACCTGCTTTGCAAGCATCTGTAGAGAGCTCTCCCAGCTGCCCTTCTCTTTCCCTCAGTTTGCACTAGTTTAGTGTAATAATTATGGACTTGTATTTATTGTTATTGAGGTGGTTTCTTAACGCATGTCTGTCTTCTGAGAGCGTTTGGTGTCATCTGGAGGAGTTGGCCTCAGCTGCTGACTTGGGATGTGTCATGAGAACAAGGTGTCGACTGCGGTTTGACAGAGTGTTGCAGGGTTTTGTGCCGTTCTTCTGTCAAATCAGAGCAAATTAACAAGTGAAATTCACTGCACTGCCTCAGTGTGAGCAGATTCAGCACATAGTCATGAATCTCATGTTTAATTCTCAGCTCTTTTTCGACATGCTTAGTCACTCCTTCGCCTTTCCAAACCATGCTTGAATCAAATGCAAGTCCTGGCATCATTCTGGTTTCAGTTTTTCTTTTCTTTTTTTTTTTTTTACTTTCTTTTTTCCTTTTCTACTTTCCTCTGTTTCCAGAAACTTCAGTAGTTTTTTTTTTTTCTTTTCAAAACGGAAGTTACATAGGATCCTAGAAAACGCAAAGCAACTGAATTTCGGACAGAGTTGGCAAAGGAATTTTAATACTTCAATAACTCTGATACATTTTTAGAGTTTCAGACTTGAAGCGACTGTCACAAGTTTGCAGGTTAACATTCATTGTGTAAATATTCTGTTATTTCCTATTTTGCAGATTTACTACTTGTAAATAAACACGCATCAAGGAGAGATTAAACATTTTTTGCTAAATAAAATGTGGCTTGGAATTTTTTTCTACAACTGATTTGGATTTGAAAAGAAGAATATCCTGTAACTTGATGAATGTATTGATCGAACTGACATTTCAGTCTCTCCAGGTCATTGTCAGAAAGTACTTCAAACAGATCTTAAATAGACCCACTCATGGTGAGTCTGTTTATTTATATAGATGTGGCTCTGGGTTTAGGATTCTGCACATCACACTGTCTCGCTATCACCAAGGTTACTGTGATTTTTAATAAGTGTATGTTTATTTTTCAACCTGCAGCTCTCCTGCCAACTTATTTCCACTGATGCTCCAATCACCTGCACAACCTTGAAGAAACTCTCATTCTCAGTGACAGCCGGCTACCTGAGTGGTTGTTGTATGTTTTTCATCTATATTCAGAATTGATCAGTATGCATGCATTGCGGCATTAATATAACCAACAACACTAACACAAGGTCATAACAGAAAGTAGTAGGTAGCAGAAAATTGATCAGAGACTTGTCGACTCCTCACTGGAAACTACTTGAGCTGCTGGAACTTCACAGCCAACAACAAGCTGCTGTTTGCTGGCTATGTTAGCAAGCTTGCTAACTCTTAGCTCAGTCACTCTCAAGACGATAGGATCAGATTTTCCAAAGATGCATTTTCACCTTTGACCCCTGCCTGTGTGCAAGCTGGGATATACAGTAGGCCTACCTAAATTCATTGATCAAGATACTTTGTTGTTGTTGTTGTTGTTGTTGTTGTTGTTTTGGAAGACTTTCAAAAATCAAGCAGGCTACTGAAAGCAGTTCTGTTTTGCTATTGTACCAAAACATGAATACTATCTCCCCACGTATGAACATTTTTCTATCGATACCCAGCTCACACATTTATTCTAGCTCCTTAATGGGATGTCATTTAGTATCAAAGAATTAAGGTTCAAAATGTTCACAGCCAAGTGAAACCTTCTTGTCAGCCTGCAGCGTGACACCCCCCCCCTCCCCTCCCATCTTTCATAACACGACCGGCGTCATTAATCATTCTTATGGGAATGTAGTTGAGTGGCTGGTGGGGGTTGGTTCTCTGGAGGTGTTAATACGAACATGTTTACCCCCTAACCATACATCATGCCTTCACTGCCCTCAGCTTACATGGGCACTTTAATGGAAGAGTGCATAACACAGTTATGTTGTCAGCTGGCTGAGGCAGGCGTGGATTCAACATGTATGTGTTTCTGAACAAGAAAGTATATGGAGCCATGGAAATGGAGGGAGAGGCTGGGGTATATATATACAGTATATTAGATTGAACCAAAAGCACCTTGTCCTTTTTTCATGGCCTGCCTTTAAGAGTCAGCACTTCCCTCTCTGCCCCCCCCCCCCCCCCCCCCCCCCCAAAAGCAGATTCAATGAGCCCAGATAGACAGAAAATGTTATCGTTTGCACCATGTGTAACCAGCCGGGCTAATTCAATTAAAATTCCATCCAAGGAGGAACGCTGAAATTGCGTAATGGTCGTGGGAGCACTGAATCTCGTAATGATCCTGTCAAGAGGCAAATGATCTTGTGGCGCGAACATTATGATAAATTCCTTGCAAAGCATAAGATGCTCGTTTCTTCACCCCCTTCGCCCCTCCCTCCTTCCCTCCCTCCCTCCCTTCCTCCTCCACCTCTCCTTGCATGCATAATTCTGTTGCCATAGTTAATAAAGCCATGATCTATATTTGCCCCCCTCCCCTTTCCTCTTTAATCTCGTTTAGTTACAATTGAAGAGGGCTCTGTGTTTTATCGCACGCTGAACCCAGTGAAATTGGAATTCTATTTTAGCTGAGGAGTCTTTTGGTATCTGTCAGTGTGTGTTGCGTCAGGAGTCTGGCGGAACCGGGGCACCATGAGTGGCAGTGGTATCTATAGGGCCCCTAAATCCGGTGAGCGGTTCATCTGCTCCTGGCGAGGCGAAGGTGACAGCCGTGACTGGTTGAGGGATGCTACGAGATGGATTACTGTCACCGTACTTAACTTGTGGTGCACAGAAAAAGCTGTGTGTGAGAGAGAGTGGGCGTTGAGTACAGGTGCTGCCAACCCTCAGCCCACCACAGACATACACATGCACACAGTTGCACCATACAAAGCTCCCCAAGGCAAGTGCAAGTCTGCAGCACAGTCAGTTGAATATTTAGTGGATTTGCACTCTGTGTGTTGGTTTAGCTGTTAAAGTCTGGCTTTGAAGCGAGTACATGAAGTTGAAGCTGCTCCAATCAATATTTTCATATTAGCAATGGATCAAGCACATCTTCCTGCTTCTTCATGTGACTCTGCAGCTCTTCTAAACCTCACAGTGCTTTTTGCATCTTCAGTTTAGTGTTTTGGTTTTAAACTACATGTGTTGTTTCCAGATGAAGCAGACTTACACTGTGAGGTAAAACTAAGTTAGTCAGATGTTTCCCTCTGGAGTTGAGACCAACACTGAGTGAATATTGGATTAACATTTGTCTTATGAATAGAAATAAGACTCTGAATGAATTAAAATGTGTAAATGAGCAACAAATGAATGTGTCTTAATATGATACTCACAGTCCATGTGTACAGAGAGTCATGAGGGCCAAAAAGGGTTACAGATGTATATTCATAACACAGTTTCCTTGGGGGGGGGGCACTGAATATAGACTGTGACCAACTGAGATTGAATATCACTTTTTACAGGAGGACCCAAATTTCTTGCCGTGCAGTGCTACAAAGATGCCACAAAGGCGTCGCTGGTGTTTCTAATCACCAGATTAGAAACACCAGGTGAGAGGAAACTTGACAAGCAACCAATTTGATAAAAACCTGAACCGTATCTAAATTCATGATTGTTTATTTCTGTAAAGCTAAAAACAATTATAATGAATTAATTCCTTGCCTGATTATCGCTTGTCCTCAGGGTTGCTGGTAGAAAAACAACAAATTAATTGTTGTGTGACTATTTGTGGTCAATGTAATTTTCACTATAACCTTTCAGCAGACTCATTTTAAGGTTTTTATTCTATTAATACATAATATACCGATATACATGTATGTCACGTTATGGAATAATGTCTTGAACTCATTATAATCCTCTTTGAATCATTAGAAACACATACAGGAAGAGCTCTCCGCTTTTTTTTTACTCTTTCCCTGAAATACTTAGAACAGATAATCAACTAATCAATTAATTGAATAGAAGCTCAAACCAGCATGTTATGCACCTGTAGCATCTGTGGCTCCAATAAGTTTCCAGCCAAGGTCACATTGGTTGTGTGTCCTAATGATGGAAATGTTACTTACATGGCCACTAGTCTCCATATTCCAGATTCCAGATTTCAGAACATGCGCTTCAACTGTCTTTTGTCATCTACTGATGGATACTTCTGTGGGGAAAGGAGCTTCTGTCATTGAAAATGGAACAAGTCTGGAGGATGCCGCCCTGTTCCAGCTGGGATGAGGAGGTGCTTTCGTGGTGGCTGTGCTGGTGGTGCAGATGTTTGGAAATGGAGATGTACTGTAGGTCCTTTCTGCCGTCAGTCATCATGCAAAATATCAGCTCTCTGCCCAACAAGAGTGATGAGGAGCTGGAGATATAGATGAAAACTCAGGAGGTAGACATTTTTTTCAAATCAAACAATACTTGTGTACATCCCACCAACAACTACTGCTGAAGTTCCATGTGAAGTTCTCCATGAAGTCGTTGCTAGGATACAGACTAAACATCCTGAGGCACTTGGCTTCAGTCATGTCTCCCTGATGGACTCATTGAGGTTGTGGTGGAGAGATACACGCTGGTGGAGGCCGTTCCGAACAACTCAGATCATCCTCTTCATAACACCTTGATGGACCAAGAAAAGAGCGGTGGTGGACGGCTCCTCTCTCTTCACTGCAGGACGGAGAAATATAGAAGATCCTTTGTACCTTCAGCCATCAGGCTTCTTCATTCTTCTGCAAGTGGTTGATGAGCTGACAGACAAATGAGTTTCCCTTGGGGGATTAATGAAGTGATTTGTATTTGTATATTGCAAATTTAAACTGTCACCACATCTCAGAATCTGAGGTGGGGTCAAAGTTCAACACCTGATGTTCCTCTGTTCTGACTGTTGTGTTTCTTTTTTCCACAGGCCCAGACCATTGGGGACAACAGCACCTTCCTGCAGATCTTTTAAAGAGGTTGTCTATGTCCGTATCCTTTGAACCAAGTCTGCTGAACAAAGCCCGGCCTCTCATATCTGACAGTGTTGTGTTTTAATAGATGGCTGATGGTATTTTTGACAGTGCTGTCTTTGTATGTGATTGATTTCCCCTCCTTTCCCCCTGAGCACAAAATGCTCCAAATCAATTATTTGTTGAACTTGACTTCCAGGCGTCACCTTGGTCACCTTTGTGCTTCCGTCCTTCCCCAGATGCACACATGCAGTACAAACATCTATAGCTCCCCGAGGAGACCCTTCCCCCTGCTGTGAATGGGAGGGGGTGGTGGTCTGTCTGTCTGTTTCACCTGTCCTCCCCCGCCGAGGTGACGGGTTACATCCCCCAGGATCTGGAGGAGTCTGTCCGATTAGCTCATCCACCCCTCACACTTCTACTCAAGGATGGAGAGGTCAGTAGTGTCTGTGTGTGTCTGTGTCTGTGTGTGTGTGTCTGTGTGTGTGTGTGGGCATTTTCATGCCTGTGTAGCTAAACGTGCTTTCACATGCATGCATTTTGTTATCAGCTCCCTGAGTGTGCCTACATGCATGGTCTGTGTGCAGTGTGGAGGTCACAGAGGTCAACAGCAGACTTCCCACACAAAACATCGTCAGTCAATTTAATCACAACTCAACCAGCTGACGGTCCGTACCAGATTGATAAAATGCTTTGGAATCTGTGCTAATGGCTGCAGTCCACAGTGGCTCCTTCTCTTTCTTTCTCCCACATACAGAGACACACATACATGCAAACACATCCACAAACACACAATACAGCCCCTTTTGATCTTCAAATGTGTGTCTTTGGCAATTTTTTTTCCCTGTGTCTTGCAGCTTCAGTGAACCTAACTTGAAAGGCTATGCTTTTCCTCGGAGAGAAGAATGAATCTCCTTAGGTCTATTGTGGCATTAAGCTTTGAGGGGGCACAACAAAGAAGTCAAATAGATATGTACACATTTTTCAGCTGCTTATTTTTCTCAATTATTCGAATGGCTCTTGAAAGAGCAGTTCCTTAGACAATAAGTACAATTATACTCTCCGTTATTTCTCGGCTCAGTAATTAGCCACGATGCGAAACAGTCAGAAAAAGATGGAATTGCATTGCATGTTCTTTAAAGATAACAAAACGGAAGAGATGAAATGGAGAGAATATGTTTACATTCTGTTTCTTATTCACAGCCACACATGTGTGAATCACTGTAAAACATTCACACATAATGAATTTTATGATAAATTATTAATGCTGATTAGACCTATCACAGGAGACCAGATGCTGCTTAAATCCCTCACAGATTTCGCCTAAGCTTTGCCCTTTGACCTCCACATTCAGCTCCTCTGTCGGCCTTTCATATGTGATCAACAGAGTGGTTCTGAACATGCTACTTTTATACGGCGCCTCCACACTGCCGCTGTCCTCCCGCGCATTCACCGCTGTCACTTTGATGGCAGAGGGACGTGGTGTGTCTTAACGACCCGACGCTCATGAATTAATTAATCACTCCTTGGGAATGTCTCAAACACAGCAGCTTGTGATCAAGTGCATTGTGGGATTGAGATAAGGCACGGACATTGCTTGGCAATGGAACTGACACGAGGACCCTTAATTAGTTAAATTAATTAACCATGGGGATAAGGCCATGATGGAGGCGTGTGTGTGTGTGTGTGTGTGTGTGTGTGTGTGTGTGTGTGTGTGTGTGTGCGTGCGTGCGCGCGCATGCATGTCTGTATAGAAGAATTGACAGCTACCTGGACCTTAAGGTTTACCTGCTGGTTGTTCACTAGGTTGAGGCAGGACATTAAGACAAAGTGATAATTAATGCATGTTGATTTCACTTAATGTGAACACCTGACATTTGCTATGGTGTTATTATCTATGGATAACAGGAGAAAGTTCAACATTGTGTGTCTTGTATAACATCTGCAGCAGCTGCTAGCAAGTAAAACCACAATACCCCCCAAACAAGATACAACTAATTATTGAGTTTTTATTGTGTAAACTTTAACATTGCATTTGCGTTGCATTTTAACATTATAGTCTTTCTACTAAGCTCAGATTTTACAGAATGAAAGTTCCTTGTAGGAGCTTTAAGTATTATTTCTCTAAATGTCAAAAATAATTCCTTTTTATTATTTTGTGATATACCTCAAAAATCAACCCCTGTAAAATATTTAGACTTTCATTTGCAGGTTATTTGCTAACGTTAAAGACAGAAGTTTGTAATTTTAGTGTTAGTATCTAGTATTTAGATAGTTTAGTAGTTTATGAGAGTATTTTCTTTTCTGCCTCAGATGAATGGGTTTTAAATGATCACCAACTGGAGGTCACTTCACCCGAGTCTTTATTTACAGTTGTAAATGAAAATGGTAATTTCCAATAGACTAATGAACAACCTACTGAAGAGGGGGAAGGCTCTTGAGGATCCCTGCAATATCACATCAAGCAGTTATGTAGAAAAATGCAAAAGACAATCAACAGTCTAGAAATTACAGCTAGTTGCTCTTCACTGATTTAATTTCCCTCAGCATTTTCATTGTAAGGCATCAATCAGCCGCATTCTTAGTGAATGAGGCTCTTCTCTTTCCCAGTCTGCTGCCTCCTCTACGCTGCAAACTGCTGCTTGAATTACTGCATGATATGAAATTTCTGCTGCTTCTGCTCATCCACCAGCCAGCCCAGCTGCCAAATGTTCAGATGTGCTTTTATGTACTGTAGCAGGGATATTACAGTGTGTGTTCCCTGGTAGCTCATACATCAGCCTGTGCAGACTACATAAAAATGACTCTCTTAACTACCGAAGACAAAAAGTGCTTGGGTGACAAAAAGTGCTACAAAAAAGAGTGACACTGAGTTAATCGTATAAACTTTGATATACTGCACTCAGCTCTATCTAAATGTGTCTTCTAGTCCAGTGTTGCATGCACACATTCAACTCAAAATCCACTTTTATTTCATTGCAGTTGATTTGACTTTGGATTTTCTTGCAGTCATTTTTACAATAAAATGTGAGCAGTGTAGTTCAGAAGGCCTGGAAACCAGTAGAGAACATGCAGAGGAAAAAAATGACTGCAACACAGAGAGGGAGAGCAAGGCAACAAAGAGAAGAAGTCTACAGTGCACAGTTCACATACTGTTAGACTCCCAGTGCCTTTCCATTGGCCATGAATTTTTTATAGCCTCTGTTGCTTGTCACCCCCTCACTCCCCTCCTTTGTCGGCTAAGTTCAGTTCTTCCAATGCTGGAGCTTTCAAAAAGCAAGCAGCCTCGACCTTCTCTCTTCTCTGAATGCACGGTATTTGTATTGTGGGGGGAGTGGAAAGGGAGGGAGATGGGAAGTTAGAGCTGGATGAGTTGGAAGCAATTGCTGCAGCACAGATGGATGGAGAGGTGCCTTCAATGTCAGGTAGTCATGGTAACCTGTCAGAGAGGAGTCATCACAGGAGAGAGTTGAGAGTGATGGTAACAACTAGTTTGGCCCATTTCACCTTGCACTTCACACAAAGACAGAGCGTTTGTCTTCCCGAGGAGGAGGGTTGTTGATAAATATGTCAAGCCACCATCGCTGCATCGGAGCGAAATACGCAGAAAATGGAAAAACTGTAGCATGTTTAGGAGCACACACTGAAGACATAGGCTGTTTAAAACTGCCTTGAAATAAACATCCAAATGTGTACACTGCCAAAAATCAAAAAAAAAAAAAAAAAAGGAGACATCCCCATTAGTCAGGCATGGGTGAGGGCTGGAGGCCTAAAACAGGCAAGAGTTGGAGCATGAGAGGAAAGCAGGCATGAGGAAGAGGCAGCAGGTGTGTGTCTGATAATGACCAGGTGGAGGTGGCTGGGCTCTGTTTCCCTCCATCGCTCTGTAGAGTCCTGCGGGGCAAAGAAGTGGGCGGCAGACGGCAGAAGAAAAAGAAGGAGAGGTTAAAGGAGCAGAGAGTCTGGGGAAGCATTGCCAACATGAGGCAGTCACCCCATCAGCCTCTCCCATAGTTTCCTCCACCTGAGCTCCTGTTGACGCCAGGTTCTCCAGCCAGATCGATCACCGGGCTGTCGCAGAACAAAGACGAGCCCCAACCTGCTGTGTGGTGTCACAGTGAGCAGCAGAATTTGAGATGATTTTCTAGCTTGACGTGAATCCCTGTAGGAAGGTGTTAAATATGTCTGTTGTCGTCAGGACCCTGTCGTGCTCCTTAGCGATGCACCTACATTGCCACAGATGTTTTGACGTGTCACAGCAGGAAAAGCACAGGTGTAACTAATAACATTTATGATGGCTCAGTTCCATATAAATGTGTCAGGAAGCCTTGCCAGTGACACAGCGTGCATGGAAACAGGGCTCAGTAAGTAGAGCACCTGAGTGGAAAGCAGCCATCATTTATGTTTTTTACTTATATCTGTGGGTTGACATGTCCGTTGTGAGACTCGTTACCTGGAGATATAGCAAGTTCCTGCAAAACAGATTACCTCCATGGGAACATCATGCTGCTCAGATGGTTTTACCTCAAATAAAACTTAAAGATCTATCCAATAGAAATCCGAATTATACAATCCTGTCTTTCTGGTTGTCCTATCAAGTCAGCTATGGCTGACAACATCCATCACACAACTTTTTTTTTCTATAACAACAAATTAATTTGACCATTCCATGAGCACTTTAATAACCCACAAGTCTCTGACATGCACGTGTGCATTCTGAAATGCAGGTGATGAATAGTAATGATCTGTGCAGAAATACACACACACTCCTTGTGTTGTCGGCTAAATTGTCTGCTGGTGATGATAGCTGACAGCTAAAATTAATTTGCTGTGAAACCTGACATGAGTTTTGAGCTGATCTGTTTGCTCTTGTATTGGGCATGCGACACGCTGCAGTCTTGCTTTGTGATTTTAGACTAATGAGACAACGTTTCAACGTAGCGTTTTTTTGATCATGCTGCTCCACATAGATGTAAAGAGAGATTTTTATCAATGACTGCACCTGCTGCAGTGTTGCTAATGATATCGCTCCGTGCTCTCTGAAACTTTTCATGCAGTGTGCCTGATGTGTGCATGTCGAGCTGTGACTGTGTGTGATTTCACAGTGTGTCTGAGTGGTTGAGATCCCGGTGCTACCACCTAAAGCAAAGCCTTCACTGACTGGGTCCACTGACTCTGCCATGGTCCATTTAACTGCACCCACTTCATTATTGTGTCCAGGTCATTGCTTCTCTGGTCCCCCACACACACACACACACACACACACACACACACACATGCACACACAGACACACACACTGCTGACATCCCTCTGTGGTGTATGACAGTGCACCTGAAAGAAGCTGTTCTTGGATCTGACACTCAGATCACAAAACAAAGTAGAGAAAACAAAACAAACTTTTCCACTTTCACCTAAAATGTGTCACATACTCATGTGTATCAAGTCATGTGTCTATGTGATTCCTTAAAAGTCTCTGGGAGGATCCAGAAGCCTGTTAGTTGGCCTGTTCAGTAATTGTTATGCCCTGGCTGGATAACACTGGAAACCTCCATCTTTCAGCTTGGTCACTGTGGTCTGGTTGATTCAGATTATTGGCAGTTTGACAGACAGCAGCACGAACCCTTCCTACACCTGACTGGACAAGCATACCACTTACGCAGAGCAATGCTTCCCATTTCAAACTGCAAAAACCTTTCAATGCAGTGAGTTTTTGGGATGTAAGCCTGGCTCTTCACCACCATTTTTTCTTTAAATACTGGACTGACACACATGGTCTTCAGACAGTAAAACCTTACTTCTCCTCTGGGGCCACCACTAGATCAGAATCTCTGGTTTTGAGTCAAATAGCTGTTGTGATAAAAGACTTAGGCTTCAGCAACATTAAGGTACATTTGGTCAGAGTGGTGACTGGTTGCAGCTTAACCAAAATAGAATACAATGCAGGTATGAGGCTTTTGGCTCATTTACCTGCAAACTAATGATCATTCTCATCTGTAGATGTACAGATGTAGCTGTTCAGAGCTAACTGTTTACAAGGAGGAAAGTAAAGATCATATTAACTGAGGTGCTGAGTCATGTTTAACATTAACAGGCTCAGGAGTTTAGAAAGGCAGTCATTCATGTTCTCATTGATTTGTATGTTAACTGGGCCAGAACTGGCTGCATTGATTCTCCTTCGAATGTTTCCAGAGTTGGATCTTGTTGCAAAATCTGAGATCGTGAGATGCAGTTTGGCACAAGTGTGAGACAGTTTGAAGCATTTCTGATGACCTCTTTGATGTCTCACTGTTATATAACACACTTATGAGAACCATGCACCCACTTTTTGAAAGTGTTGAAATGCCCTGTAGAAATGCATCACTCTCCAAGTTTAATCCAGGTCTTCTCTATGCCAGTGGCTTTCGCACTTCTGTCTGTCAGCGCTTTGTATTCTAACAACAATTTCGTGACCAAACTTTAAGTAAGTGCATCTATTAGCCTGCAAGCAGCAAATAATTTTTTTACAGAAAAGTTTGTGCTGCTGCGTCCTGGAAGCCATTAAGGTTGCAAAAATGAAAGTTTAGCTGAAGAAGCATGAGAAAAGATGTAAAGACTAAAAACTGAGTTTGTAGAGAATGCTGTGTTTTTGTGTCAGTGCAATGTTTTTAATTTTCCCAGAGTGGGACCTCAGCGTTTTTTTGTTGGTGTCACACTCTTTGACAGCTCAGTGCTATCTGCCTTGATTGTTTTCCTGTTTGCAAAGATATGATGCTTCTCCCTCCCCATCCAGTCCCCCACGCAATTTCTTTCTAGAAAGTTTGTTATGTATGCTTTCATTCACTGTGGAAAAAAGGAAAAAAAAAAAAAAACACTTGTCAGAGTCATTCTGAAAAAAAAAAAAAGTTTTCTGCTTTTTCTGCCTGCAGACGAGAGAACAAGTTTGTGACTGAAGAGAGTAAAGAAAGTGTGAGGAAAAACAGCCCTGTGATGGATGGTAAGGCACAAGCAATTACAGACAACATACCAGATACTGCGCTCATAGAAGATATCACACACACACACACACACACACACATACACACACTCAATATATGCACATACATTCAAGACACTGGCAATGTGAGATAATCTTGAGCCTCTTTCTTTCTGGAAAAGCCAATACATTCCAGCTAAAATCCATTTAAGGCTCCCTACTTGGCATACTGATAAACATATGGTACAGAAAGTGCACACACAGTCACTCACCCACTCACACACACACACACAAATCACCTACAATGAACTGGCTTCCACTTGCAAACACAGATGAGGCAGAGTCAGACCTGATGCAGTTGTAGTATGAGCACACACAAAGACTGGTTGTCTTATCACTCCAGGTTCAATTACACACACTTACACCCCTATACACAAATGGGGGCATATGAGGCAAGGTGGCAGCCGCACTATTGGTTTTCCAAGGTGTTCCTGAGCTGCAGAAGGGAGGTGCTGTAATGCAAAGAGACAGATTCAGGTCACTCACTCACTGCTGGGATGAATATAGAAGGAGAAGGAGAGAAGATGCTACATGTTGGAGCGAAAGAGGAGTGTGTGGGAAGAGGCGAAGGACGATGAGAAGGAGACGAGACAGAGGAGGTAAAAGGCAGGAGCATCTCAAGTCCTGCAGGAAGATGAAATAAATATGGTAAGATTTTAGGAGAAGAGAGGGAATGCAGAAGCAGACAGAGGGAGGCAGTATGATGGATGAAGAAGCAAATGACAGAAACCGAGTGAAGAGAGTCAATAAAGGGAATGGATAAGGAAGGGGAAGCGAAAGATGAACATGAGGAAACTTTGCATGTGGAAAAAAGAGTGTGGGATGAAAAGAAAAAGAGAAGAAAAGTGAGCATCAGAAGGGGGGGATGAGAGGATAGTTGGGATACAAATGGAGAAGGTGTAAGAGAGGGGGAGCAATGCCAGAGGAAGGGGGGAGAAAGTGAAGGGAGACGGTAATTGACATGAAGGGAAAGTGACAAGCGAAAAGATGAGTATGTAGGGAGGAGGAGAAGAGTCAGAGAGAAAGAGAGAATTACTATTGAATGAGAGAATGTGGGGGAGAAAAGCTTTGGAAGGCAACGCAGGCAGGAGAGAAAGAGAACAGGCTGACATTCGATATACACGACTCACGAGTATCTTAAATCATTGAACAAACTAGCCTGTGTAAGGACAAGGGATTGTACTCTGCCTGCACATAATTCATGTAACTGTGGAGTCAGGGAAGACGTGGCCACACCCATAGTCAGACACCCGCTGCATCTCAGCTTGACTTTTGATCTATAGTCTGGTATTTGTTTTGTCTCTGTCAATGGTTATTTTTCAGTAGTTTTTCTGATCAGCACAGGTGCCTTCCTTTCCTCCCTCCCTTGTTTGACGGTGTCACTTCGAGATCTGGAGTGAGCAGAGATGATATGCAGTGGAAACAATGGAGGCCAAAGCCTCTCTGTTTCTCTGGTGCACTCCCACACATGCTGAATATTCAAGTCAGAGAGCTTTTATGAGCAAGCTGAAGGTGTGCTGTGCAGGAGGGGGGAGAGGCTTTATTCAGTAGGGGTGCAGAACAAGATAAGGTGGGCAAGAAACTCAAACACACTCTCCTATCCCAGCAAGACTTTATATGTCCCACAGCTTATTATCATTGCAAAGACCTGTGATATGCATGACTTGGTAACTTTGTGTGAGGAGAGACAGATTTACATGACAAATAAAAATGGGTTGAGGATCACTGTTCCATAATGATGAAAACAACAGCAGGGACACTCTTGCTTTTATTGCAGCACAAACTGGATTCACTAAGCTCTTCATTAAAATACCGTGAAATACCATGAAATGAAGGATAACATCATTATGGGCTGCAATTAAGATTAGCATCACCTTCGCGTAGGTAAAAAAAAAAAAATAAATAAATAATAAAAGAAAGGTTGATTAAGCACTGATTTATTGCACCACCCGGCTGGCATTTTAAGTGACCGAAATCAAACACACCCACGATGTTGCGTGACCCACAGGTGCATGCTGGGTCTGGCTGAATGGGCATTATACCATGCTGCAGACAAACACCAGATTAGCTGATGCTTGATCATGGCGGTCCCTCCGCAGGTCCTATCCATGCCCACTCTGTTACCTTTACGTGGGGATGTTGTAGACTTTCTACCCACCGAAGTCATTTTTGGATCGGAGGCTCTGTGTCCTGATTATCGCCCACAGGATGACGCCATGACAGGTGAGCCCCAACACCTGCTGAAACTGTGCCCCCGTGTGTTAGCGGCAGCAGGTCGTGTGTTTATGTTGTCCATAAATCCGTGTCAGTCGGTTTGGCGACGCTGCAATCTGCCGTTAAAGTGGATATTGCTTATTGATAGATGATTGAGCCATCGTTGAGTTTGAGCTTCATTTCCGGTTAGCTAACTGAAGTCTAATCTGGAGGTGACGGTTAAATGGTTATTGGGCAAAATTGCCATTGTCACTGTGTTATTTCTGAATGAAGACTAAAACAGACAGGTGCTCAAAGTGTGTTGCTCTGTATGTGGTGAGGCAGCACTATTTTTATTGCATGCACTGTTGATTGCTTGAACAGATGACCCATTTAATTTGTGAAATAATGCCATAATTACCAGTGAAAGACAATAAGCTCTTTATTTAATCACTCTGACTTAATGAAGGGGAGTAAATGTAATGGTGGTAATCATTTTTGTCACCCTGAACAGAAACTCCAACATCGACAAGATTCTCCGCAGAATTTGCCTTTCGCTGCATATTAACGCACTGTAGGTAGCCAACGTTTTAAATGCACTTCAGCCCTAAAGCCACATAATCCACAGTGAATCCAGTATGACATAATTCAATTTAAAGTGTACCTGAAAACTGCCCTGAATGTATTTTTTATCTGAACTGAAAAAGCAGCCATCCTGCGTTTGGGTGAAGTACCATCTTCTTTTTATATGACATACTGAACAATGGTTAGATTTCAGCACTATAGCAGCGGGTGTATAAACCCTCATTCTGTACCATGCTATGTGGTCATAGATCCTTCAACAGAGTGCAAAGGCTTCGGTAATCGATTCTGACTGTGCAGAGCTGTTGGTGATTCTTTTTTCATTGCTGGATCGACCACTGGCTGAAGGTGAAGAGTGAAATCGGTCTCTTTGTCACAGCAGTACGGCGTCTCCAAACAGCCACCTGATGGGTAGAAAGTCTCTGTTTTACTTAATGTTGCATTTCTTCTTATTCTTGTGTATTGCCTTGTCTTTGTTTTAAGGAATGGTCTGTGCAAGTCTGTCAGGTATACATCTGAGGAAAAGGTGTCTGGTTTGTGACAGTGTAAAACAACTGGTTAGAAACTCCAAACATGTGGCGTGTGGGAGGAAAACCACACAGAAACAACCAAATAATCACGGTGGACATTCAAGCATTGTTGCTACAAGGTGACACTGCTAACTGCTAAGCCCCATGTTGGTTCCTTGAACAGGGGAAAGACGAGAAAAAGCTTCTTGTGAGGTGAAACAGGTCAAGGGTCGTTTGATGTAACATGTCATTTGAAGTCAAAGGGAGAGAAAAACGCAGACATGGAGGATAAATTATGCAGTTAAGTGCTGAAATTAAACAGAGAAGCTCATTCAAACCCGCACTGAGTGGGCTATTGAAGTTTTTAAAAGCACTGGGAAGCAATTGCCAGTTATGGAGGTGTAACACCAAAAATTACCCATGAGTTAGAGTAACACTCACTGTCCCAGCAAGCTTTTTATTGGATGGCAGTACGCATGAGGCGGCCAAGTTCAGAATGACAATATGGCACTCGGGTAATAACTCTGCGTAATGTTTGAAATGGATTTGAACACAATCCACAAGACAATGCAGTGAGACACTTTGGATGATGATGGATATAACTGATTTTGACGTTATATTCACATTTTTCAGAGCTTTTTCCTGCCATCATGAAAGTCTATTTGGCGCTAAAGTAATTGTAGATATATTGAATTACTATTTCACAGACATACAGCACCCCTGGAGTGCAGTCATAAAGGACACTCAGGTCAAAATGTCTATTGTCTAGCCGTATCTGATTGGTGATTAAAATCAATAACAGATAAAATGCACTATCACTGTTGTGTTAAAATGTATACATTCTCACACGTAACGAAAAAAAACATTTCTCAGTCAGGATTCTCAGGAAGTCTAGATTCATAAAAATACGTGGCCACTCTTAAACACACACACACACACACACACATAGATGCACAGACTGTAGACAGATCTGCACCTTATTATGCAGATTCAGAGCCAATCTCAAAGTCTTTCAATTTAAAGAGGAGCACAACAAAGAAACCTGAAATTAATATGACAACAGCTACTCTCCTGAGGAACCTCATTTACTTTAGTTGAAAAGGAAACTTTTAAAAAGTTTTAAGAAGTCGTCTTTGTTGGTCCAGAAGCTTTATTTAGGCTGACGGTTGGTGGTTAATTTTACGCGACCTCTCGTCTCGCTGAGCGGCACAGAGGCAGCTTTTGATCCTGACACTGATGAACTCGAGATGAAGTTTTGTTTTAATAGAAATTTCTTTTCTATTCAAGTTCCATGACATCTGCCGCCATGCAGCAGCGTGTGTTGTGTGTGTGACAAGCTGACCTGTGCACACACACACACAAACACACATTTTGCAGACACATACAGCTATATTTCTTCCTTTTGTGTGTGCTCCTGTCTGTTTGGATGAAGGTGTGACCTCTGGCTTTTCGACAGAGAGGAGCGAGAATTAGAAGAAAGAGGGATGGAGAGATGGATGGAGGGCTTGATGAATAGAGTGGTGTGGAGGAAAGTGTCTCGGCAAAAGAGAAGAGGAATGAGGTCATTATCTCTGTCCTCACCTGTGGCCTCCAGTACACTCACACACACAAACACTCACACACACAAACACACACACACGATCCACATCTCATCAGCAACAACAACGCCACCCCCTGCTTCTCTTCAATCTACCTCTCTTTTTCTTTCTCCAACTCCACTTTGTCCTAACTCGACCTCTCTTTCTGTCTACTCACTGATTGTTCTTCGTCTTGTCGTCTCCTGTCACTCCTGCATAGTTATGAGCTTTTAAACTCCCTCTGTCCTGATCCGTTTCTGTCTCCCTTTCTCCTACAAGTGGATTCCAACCATCTCACTCATCGCCGTGATTTCTCTGCTCCTCACATCACTATTACAATCGCTCACACCAGTTCCCTTCCCTGCCCTATTACTGTTCAATTTTCTTTGCCTCCCTCCCACCCTGTCCCTCGTTTGGGGCACAGTATAGGCTGTAATCACATCCACTGGACCATGATCACACCCTTCTCCTCCTCCCCCTCCTCTTCCTCCTCTTCCTCGTCTTTGTACCCTCCCCCCCTCCCACTCCGCCCTCCCTCACGGGTCACGCCTCTTGAGGCAGCAGAGCAGAGAAATTGCCTGTTATCGAGGGTCGATTTTTCATGCGCTTGTAAATTGCTTTGTATTGACACTCTGTCAGAGCGGGGTCGTCACACCGGCCCGGGCCACTCGCCACCCCACGGTCGCGCTTGCTTTTCTCGGGGTGCTTCCACCAGGAATGAGGGGGTCGGGGGGGTACAGCCTAGTGTGTGTGTACTTTGTGTGTGTGTGTGTGTGTTACATTGTTGGTTGTAATATTTTGAGTGCATGCTGATTGTGTGTTTGAGCCAGGGGTCTCTGTTTGGATGGGAGGCTTTCATTTGGGGTCATGGAGGAGACCTTGGGTTGAAAATTACAATACTAACACCAGTGGCCTTTCCTTTGTGCTCATGATTTTCCTGATTGTGTATTTATCTGGGTGCCTGCTGCAAAAGGGTATTTGTAAGTGGCTGCAATAACAAATGACTTCATTTATGTAAAAACATCTGTATTTTGTGAATATTTTTGTGGTTTTATTTTGCCTCCAGTCCACAAACTACTGCTAGAAACAGAGTAAGGAAATAAATGCAGATAGATAGAAACACAGAAACATAAATACATATGTAGACAGATAAAATGAGCTTGTCCTTCAGGTGAATATTAATGATAACAATGGCAGTTAATTGAATACATTTATGCACTTGTTCACTCTAAATCCCTTATAATTAGCTCACTAATTTAGTGTTGTTAGACTCAGCTGTCGGTCTGTCGCTGCGGTGAAAGATGTTCTGCTTATTTTACATTCACTGAAAATGATCGTATTGGCTTGTTTCACAGAGGGCTTGACTCTGTGGTGGTGACCTATCAGAGCTGAAAGCCTCATTCACAAGTCTTAACACACTTGATCTGTTTCTAAATTTGTCCATCAGCGTATTGCTAAAAAGGCTTTTTCACAATGAACAGAGTTGGTTGTACACCCACGGCACCTGCGGCTTCACATTCCTTTGTCTTTGTTGCATCATTCTCTTTTCTGTTTTTCTGCGTCTGTGTGTTTCTCAACTTGCACCCAACTCTTTCTCACCCATCTGATGTCTTAAATCTCTCACCTCTCCCCTGTCATTCAGGTTGTCTGCTCTTTCATCTTTCACACCTCTTACGCTCTCTCTCTTTTCTCTGTTTCTCTAAGTTTTCTCCTCATTTTTCCTCTTTGTTGTCACACACACTCCTGAGCTGCAGCACTGAACTGTGTCTGCTAATAAGGAAACTAATGTATGTATTTTTACTTTGAGCTATCTATGGTGTTTTGTGTAGTATTCCTGATTCCCTCGTGCATCCTCTTCCTTTCCACAATAAGGCTCGATATAGAATCAAAAAAGCAAGCTATGAATAAAACACTGTCTCCATGCACAGCAGCGCTGCACACAGGTAGAAGCTGTGAAGAGCTGGTGGAGATGACTTAAAGGGATATTGTACTGAAATCCGTCTTTTTGAATATCAAATACTCACTACCTGTCGGCTTCAAAGGTGGCAGTGGGGGTTGAATTTCAGCTGTGGTGAGGCTGGATACACAGCAGGTTCTGATGTGACCCACAGGCATAGTGGAAATAAAAACATATTTTAACAACAGCAAAATTGATATCTTAGGAGTTTTAGTCAGTCAGTCAGAAAACCAGCCAATATTATTTTTTCTATAATATCTATACATATATGAAGCTCATTTTGATAATAGTTTTGGTATTTTTTTAATGAGTTGTGACCGTGACATAATCGAGTCAGTCGTTTTTCTCTGGTTTACAAATGGTATTTCAATCACAAGCTATGAGACCTGTGTGGTCAGTTGGACTTTCTGATTGTGACTTAAACCACATTTAAATCCACTCAACTGACTTTTCCTGTTGACTCTGCTCAGATCGATTCATTAGCACTGGATACTGAGCTGTGGTGCAGTGGGGTATGGCAGAATAATAGTGTAACACTAAAGAAAAATATTAAGTAATATTGTGGGCAGTGTTGGGCAATTATGTATGACTTTTGATGCTTGTGATTAATCCCATTGTGTCTCTCCTCAGTTTGACGTCTTGAAGTCAATGCAAGGAGTGCCCACTGTGATGTCCTAGGAAGAATCCAACTCCATCACTTGTAGCACTGCTGCCCACACAGCTGTTGCATGACACATGGGACACACAGGACAACAATGACACAGCGCTGGTCAGAGACACCAAACAGAGCGTCAGCCAAGATCTTAAGAAGAGAAATGGCAGTGTACCTCACACCATCAACCCTTGACCCTGGTTCAAGACTCTGCTGTTATTGTCCTCAGAGGAGAAACTGGAAACGTATGACCCGTCAGGTAAACAGATGTTAAAGTAATCATGGTTTCATTAGAATATACTCTAACCCATGTATTGGTAAAGATTTACTTGAAATTAAGGACAATTAGAATTTACCAGACAGAAACAACATATTTGTTGCATACTTGCGCATTTGATCTCTTCCTGTATGTGTGTGTTTTGTACAGGAAGAAATGAGACGGCAGACCATCTGTGAACGTGAAGCTCAGGAACATCAGGAGGAACCTGGCCACACTGAAGCGGATCCTCCAACAAGGTGAGGAAATCAAGCGCACAAGCAGAATTGTTTGGTCAGACTTACTGTAATGTTGGACCCCCACAAAAATCATTATCTGCCCCACCTTGGAGGAGGAGGACAAGAATTACCAGGAGGCCACAACACAAGACACTCTACACACGCTGGTGGAAGTCACATGAGCTAAGTTGACAGAAAGATAACTTTGTATCCCAGGTAGTCTCAGAGGAGAGAGTCTTTGGCAGGAAACATCATCACAATGAGCACTTTGACCTCTGACCTCTGAGCATGTTGATCAACACCTGTTTCTAAGTGAGAGTGTTTATGTTCCTTCAATCTGAATGACTTTGAAGGTTTTAGTTCCAAAGCCACTCAGCCAGCAACAAACAGCACATTTCATTTATCTTAATTTTAGATTGCAACATTTATTTAATTCCAGTTTAATGTTTGTAGTTTTTTGAGAAACTGCATGTTTTATTTCATTAAATTTCAATTTAACAGTGATTTACTCTCAGCTGCTGAAGGGGCTATTAAACTTTAAAAAGTTGCATTGTCCTTAATAATACAGTGCAATTTATCAGGTGTTTGCAACATTAATAACAGTGTTGGGGAGTCTGTCTGCCTGACAGTCACATTTTTGCAGAAACAAAATAATAATAAAAGCAGAGTGAGCACTTTATCTGATTAGATAAAACAGATGTTGACAAAGTTGTCCTTTAAGGAGATCATTAAGAGCAATAAATAACACATCACAACATATGTTATTACAATACATTATGACTTAAGTCAATACATTATCATATCATGGGACCTCTGGTGCTTCCCATCCCTACTTATTAACATCTTTTTGCCACAAGCACTTATCTGATTTTGTTTGTGCTGCAATAACTGCCTTGTGTTTGCTAGTGTCTCGCAATAGGTTGCATCAGAAGTGTTTAGAAAATAACCTGAGTGTGCACATTGATCACACAGTTGAACAGCCACCACCACAAATAAATTCTCACTGCATGGGAAACGCTGATCTAATTGGTTTTCCTGTTGAATAAGATGTAGTTATTTAATTACCTATTCAATGAGTGATATATAATGTATAAACGGTCACACTTTTCAAGTAACTTGCTTAACTGTGGTTGTGGGTGTTAACACTGAAAATTACCTTTTAGAATAGCTCTTTAATTGTTACAGGCCAGTTGCTGCTGTTCGGATCATAGTTTCCTCCCATTACAGTCAACACAGTGTGAGTGAGTGTTAACAGAAAGCACTGGAACAGTTGATCTATCTAAACTGTTGCCTGTCTGCTGTCAACACTTCATGGGTTTGTGACGCACAGATAAATCTGACAAATTCCTGCAGCAAATGAGGACAGATCAGGACAAATCAGTCGATTTCTTTGAAATAGAGTTGTTCTTTCAAATTTAAGTGAACCAAAGGGATCAGGTCCTGGATGAGTGGGTTGCAGCAGACATATATTCATGTTTCTCTGCAGCCATTGGCTTCAGTGTGGTGCCATCTCCCTGGCAAGCCGTGCCAGTGTCTGTGTTTGACACCCACTCTCTTGGTACAGTGACACAATCTAGACTGCACTGGCACAGATCTCGCGCCAAGCTCTTTCCCCGTGAAAAGATGGTGCAATGAGAAGATGGTTAAAACACACACAAAGACGCAGAAGTGGAAAGAAGGTGCAGAGAAGAGATAGAGAACTATGAAAGGAATCAGAGAAAAGGATGAAAGAGGAGAGGACATATAGAGCCTGGACTGGAAGGAGAAGGGGAGGCAATGTGAGGAATCCAACAGCAGTGTTGAAAAGAAAAAAAAATGGATAGAGTGAGTCCAGATGCGGTGTGAAAACGGAGGGAGAGGAAAAGGCAGAGACTGATAAATGGGTAGAGAGAAATGAGGAATGCCTAAGAGACTCTCTTTCTTCCTTCTGCTCCTGCCAATGCAGAGCCAAGCCAGCCCCCCCTGGCAGACGTCTCCTCCTCCATCCCGTCCGCCCCACCTGCTTCCCCTCCCTTTATCCTCCCGCTGTCCTCCCACTATCCTCCTCCTCTGTCCTGTATGGCACACAGCTGCTCATCCACTCCCTGTGCATTAGGGCTCATCTGCCATGAGTGCGTCCTGAAAGAACCCTCCAATCTGCAAATAGCTTGTCTCAAAGCACATTAAAGCTGCACTGGGCAAGACACTCCATGTGAAAATACACTCCTGTCAATTAATCGGACTAATAAATTGGGGTTGCAGCTGATGTGAGAAGCTCATCCCCATTGACAGACACCCCACAGCTTCATGTTTTTAGGGCAGGCTTTATTACCGTGTTTCCCGTTCAACCTTAGACATTGAGTATTGTTGCACCTTTTTCTGTTGCAAATCCAATGAAAAACTGTGTGTAATGATTCATGTGGAGTCATGTCTCTGGCCACCTGTCCAGATTTCAGTCCTTGCTGCTGGTCTCTAACAACTCAAGTGCACAGATCATTATCATCATTATCATTTTATTCTCTTTCATTTATTCAGATTAACATTGTGTTCATACTACCTACTCATTTAAAAATACGCTGAATCATGTGTAGTCATAATCCATGCTTAGGCCAAATTCTGTTGGCATTTTTCTGCCAGTAATCATGGATGTAGCTAGATGGCTAAATAGTGTGAATCGTGTGTGTTTTTAATCACATATACTGGACTCTAATTGATCACCAGTCAACATCCAGTGTATTTGAATCTGAGGTGTTGAAGACTGTAACCAGCTTTCTGAAAGCTCCAATCAGTAGTGAAATCTAATAGCATATCAGTAGCATACGGGAGCATACAGAGTTCTTAATGAGACTCTAAACCAAAACAGTTGAGTTGCAGCCATAAAACCAAATCAGTAAATGACACAACACTAAAACATTCAGTAGCAAACTGCTGGATTCAGCCATTACAGGCAGCTCTTTTTCACATTGCACCTTGTTTCACATGCAACACTATTAAATATTGATTGGTGCAGCTTTAATAAAACTAAATGTGCATCTAATTTTACACTAAATTAACTCTGAAGCCCTGGTGTATTATTAGTTCAACAAATATCATAACAGTTAGCAATAATTCAAAGATATTTTTTTTTGCTTGTTCTCATGCTGCCTGTAATTGCAGAGCAATATTGATGTAGTTTTCATCTTATTTCCTGCCTGTACTTTACCATCCACAAATCCTCACTGGTAAGTAATTCTCTCAGTTCCAGTAAAGTGAGGAATCAAATACTTGACAGCAGAATCCAAAAGCTTCCTCAACATTAGTCGTTTACAGAGAGCTGAACTCACAAATAGCTGAAAAAGTTGTTGTCGAGCTTTTTGCACAGCCAGCCTTATCAGACACAGGAAAAAAGTGCAGAGAGTTTAACAACATCATATTACGTAATTTCTGAGTAATCAAGCCATTCAAACTTTTGAGAAATTCAAGCTGCTATCTCTCACTGCCACTTGGGACTACAGAATTGCAAATTAGGCTTGTGGAGTCTTTAAAATGTACAAAAGTTACATGTTGTTTCTGTAATTCCCCCAGCAGATAGGTTGGTGCACGGAGATAAGGAGCATTTTGCTACCCAGAGCTACAGAATTGAGATTCTGTTACATGTGGAGAAAACGAACAACCAAACAAAAAGACAATCTGCCTCAACAATTGTTAAAATACTGTCAGAGATTTATGTTTTTATAATTACACTGTGTTTGGCACAAATGTAAAGCAAGTTCCACTTTATCCTAGTTAAGATGGGAATGCCACATGTAAATTCAGTTTGCTGTGATTTGTTGAAAGCAACACACACAGAAGACATGACTGGAGATAGGAAAAGTACTATACTACTACTTTAAAATGTCAAAGACATCATCTGCAATAGACCAAGAGCTCCATTTCCTGTGTGTGCGTATGTGTGTACGAGAGAGCAAAAGAGAGTGGAGGTTGTTGAAAGTGGGTAAGTGCTGTCATTATTCACCCTCCACAGTGGAGTGTGTGCGGTTCTGCAGCTTCCCATTACTTGTGAGTGTTATATAATACAGGAGTTTAATTTTTTAACAGATAGACGTGAGTTAAGAGACGAAAAACACCAAGTCATGACAGATTGAATGAGGCACAGTGGAGAGGTCGTATAAGGACTGAGATGAAAGGGGGTGGTAGTGTAGGTCTTACCAGGGAGGGAGGTTAAGAACCTGAGTGCCACATGCTGGGGGAGAATGGGAAAGAAAAAAAGAGGAAATGAATTGTCTTACTTTGTCTGTGATGGTTTTATTGATCGTACAAACCTGCTTGTTGTTCCATTAAACTGTGTGGATTAAGGTGCAGCCACAGCTGTGATGCTACCAAGGAAATAGAGGAAAGGGACCAAAAGTGATTCTGTCATTATTGACACAATTTATTTATTGCCCTTGCTGTTCCTCACTCCAACATATGTTCACTTTAGATGTATCAGAAAACATGTGATGTGAGGCCTGCTGTGCACACCCACCCGTGACATCTACTGTACCTTCAATATCTGTGATACTGTTGAACAAGTGATCGTCTCATGTTTTCATGGTATTGCATACATCAGTTTGTTAAAGTAGCTGCTAGGGCTGAGTGATTATTCTTATTTAACCCTCATCGTGATATCAACATGCACAAACACATCGCAGAAGTTTACCTGAAATGCAGTGAGTATGTTTTATTTACAGGCGCCATGTCTTTACACTCAGATCACTGTCATACACCTTTATACCTGTAGCCCGAGCCACACCGCTAGACGTAACATAATGACAACAACGGTTGACCTCCTTTGGGTCCCTCTGTGCGGCATCGATCGGCATATTTGTACTGGCATGACTTCTCGTGTTTAGTCAACTTAAAATGTTTGGAGCTTGTTTACAGCACGCAAGCTTTCCACTCTTATATTGTGTTTTTGGTGTATTTGTGTGGCAGTGTTACAGCGCCACTACAGGCCTGGCATAAGGACTACAGTGTTTTGAGTTGTTTTCAGAAAGACACATGACATGAACTTAATACCACAGTCAGGTCACTGACCTGTCACTGTCTTAATAAATGACCAGTAGTGGTCGACCTCTCTGTGAGTTGTGGGGTTACAGGACATCTGAGGGAAACCCATATAACGGATATCATACAGACTCTTTATGGAATTGAACCTGGGATCTCCTTGATATGAGGTGAGATCGTTGCACCACCTTGCCTTGATTAAAATGATAAATCTGTGTTATATGCATGGAATAATGCAATCATAATTCACTTTGATTATGAGAATGCTTTGATAAAGTTGTTAACATGCATAACAAAGGAGACTTTGATAGTATTCACATTTCATACATGGATGAACATGAGCAGCTATAAAAAACAAGGTGAGCTCTGCTGGGGGAAGAGATGCACCTTGTAAAACTTCTGATGAGGAGGCTTATCTGCTGGGGCCACCCCACCGAGAACAGCAGGGGCAGCCTCTGATAGTTTGAGCAGTTGTCCCTCGCCTGATTGGGGCCAGATTTCATTATCCCATCCACATAAAAATGCTGAGTCGTCCTTCACTCAGGTACTTGACCCCTCCTGGTGAATGGGTGTCAAATGTCCTGCAAGACAGTCCTGTTCCCCTTTTAGAAGATTAGATTACATTTAATTAAAACTTATTAAAACTGGTGACCTCACAGAAAATACCTCATAATGTGTGATTGATATTCACAGTAGTCTCCATGTAATGATGATAATAATACAACTTCACACATGTCATTGCTCCAGATGGGCCTCAAACCAAAGTCCCATCCCCTCAATTCAAAGTTAAATATTAGATCAGTGTTTTCATATCAATTATTTCACAAATTTGTTCCATGTTATAAAAAAAAAATGATGCTAATAGCAGGGCACATGTACTGGGATTCCTTCTACTACAGCTGCCATTCCATCGTCTAATAAGAATACAATTCACATAGTTGTTCAGCACTGTAAAAGGCCTAACAAATAGGGGATAAATCCATAATTCATGGTGTGACCTGCCAATGCGAGCCCAACAGGCTTTAGAAATTCACACCACTGGCCGAGCTCTTTCCTCCTCAGCTCATCGGCAGCACACAGGAAGAAGAAGAGCATGTCTAAGTGGCATTTACATTTGATCGAGTTTTGACCTATAAATCATATTTACAGTGCATAATTGTCATGCCTGTGTTGTGCTGACCTTTATTCCACCTCCTCCATTCATCAGCCATAGAAGGAATTCACTGAGATTTGTCGTAATTATTTTGGGCCTAAAATAGTTGAACTTGCCGCAGCTATGCTGAAAAAACTGCAGAGTAGGTTGTGACCTTTTTTTCAGTGGTATTTTACCAGTACATTGTGTCAGACTTTATAAATCAGTGGCTAACACGTACTGTATGCTGTTGTTAATGAAGCTTGCAATAATCACAACGTGTATTTAGTTTCACAAAGAATAAAAATAACCATAACACTGAAGTTTTAGTGGTGTGTGAAGACAGCGAGCCAGGATGTTAAGCATTTTGCCAAACTATTATGAAGATTGGACACAATCACAAGCTCTTGTGTGTAGTGCTGGGAGTGTCTCTTCTCTCTTAGATACTGACTCATCCTCGGAGGTAATGTAGCTACATGGGGCAACAATCCAATTAAACCAGATGGGGGGGAAGCATTTTTGCTGTCAGATTGTTTTACAGGTCAATAAAAGTGGCTTTTTGTTTTGAGTGTTGAAAAAAAAAAAACAGCCGTAGGAGTCCAAAAGTCTTTCAGAAAAGTCTCCCACTATTTTCCTCTATCATTTAAAATAGCTTGTATTTTCTAAAACTGTCTGACCTACATGAGTAGTTGGAACAAAAGTTGGACTCTTTTTGTCCTTTAAGCAACATTTCTTTGTGGTGTTTGCACTGCAACACATTGAAATTCAGGTGTGTAATTTTCTTTCATTAGCAAAACACTAATTAACTGTGTTTTCATTGATCAAATACATCTAGAATTCTCATCATACTTAAAGCCGTTACTTTCAGCCGACCTTATGAACTGCCTATTGACTAGTTTTCACTCTTTTTTATGTTCAGGTTAGAAGATCGCAATAACTTCTTGGTCTTTTCCCGACTTCCTGTTGCCTGTGAGAAACAACTCTTTGTAGGTTTTTTAGATTAGCAGTCTGGTCTCGTATATGGTGGTGGATGAGTCAGTGTGTGGGTATGAAAATGTTGTACTTTAACATTTGGCTTTAAACATTGCAGATCAGAACAGACGGATTGAGAAGCACTAAGTGGCAGGTTCATCACATATTTTTATATGTAATAATTGTATATAAAGTTCAGTGCATTTTATGCACAACAGCAAGTCTTTGGTGCAGATGTGTTGGACCAAAGCAGTAACAAATCTCACATTGTCAGCCTCTCCATCTCTGGTTACTCGGACCTCTCTGGTCACGACAAACTCAGCCTGTCTGTGGCAAAAAACATACACCTTTAATGGATGTACTTTGGTTTTGCAGTTGCTAGTTATAGTGTTTTCACTTAAAAAAATATTTTATACACCTGAAGATTGAGGGGGAAAAGGCCTGAATTTAAAAATACTTGACTTATCTTTTAAAATGTTGTGTCTTTTCCGATTAACAATCAAGAACTCAAAGATATTCAGGTTACAAACATGCATGGTATTACAGTTTGTCCTGACATTGAGGAAGGTGGAACCAGCAATTATTCACCACTTTTGATTTGAAAAAGGACAAAATATAATTTTTGCAAGTTATTAAATGTTACATATAAATTGTCGATTTCAGATCCACAACACCTCAGGCCTTTCTTTAGATCATTGAGGCTTGATAGTGTCCATGTCCAATTTACTTTCTCTTAAGCAAGTAGCAAGTCATAAGACATGAGCACGAAACTGCAGTTCCTGGTTGGACCTCTTCAAGAGTTCAAATGTAGCGAACTGATTTAAACACCAAGTCTTTATTAGCTGAGACATTTTATGTTTCAAGTTTCAGTGGTGCTATTGATGTAAACCAGTAACGTGAACTTCAGAGGGACTTCACACACAAACATGCGGATGCTATTTCCACTTTCCACCAATTTCTCAAAATAAATGTAATAAGAAAAAACTGTTTGGTTTTCAGTAGTTAATTGGATCTCTTCTTCTCATGTATTGGCAGTGATTTTTACAACCATTGTTTAATTTACAAGGAATAGTCTGTTGGCATATCCAAGTCTTTTCAACCAATGGGCATGTCTGTGGTACATTTCAACTCTCATCTGCATGTCAGCTCACCCTGCCAATAAACCTGGATTGGAGATGTAGGCCTATATATATATATATATATATATATATATATATATATATATATATATATATATATATATATATATATATATATACACACACTCACACACACACACACACACAGCCCCTAATGCTTTATTTATTTATATTTTCATTGCTTATGGATGCGGAAAGAGGGGTGCAGAGGGAGTGAGAGAGGTGGCGGGGAACCATGTTTTTGAACAGGTTGGCGATGATCACAGAGACTGGGGGGCCAGTGTAAATGACTTATTCATGGACCCTTCTGGCCCCTCACAGCCCCTGGGAATACACCAAACAGATGCAGGAGGCAAAGGGAGATGTATGGGGAGGAGGGAAGATGCAAGGGAAGGGAGGAGTGATGTGGGACGGAGGAGTGAAACAGTGTGTTTGTGGTGGATGGAGGGAGGATAAGCTTTGCATAAAAAAGACAAACACAAAAAGCAAGATGAAAGAGGGGAAATGGGGTGTGGAGAGGAACAGACGGAGAGAGTACCCATACCGGTGACCATGTCCTAACCTTGCTATCAGTCCTGGGACTCTGTCAAGGCAGCCTGAGGTGCTGCAGGAGGAGAATAACAGGCTGCCTGAACAGGTGACAGACTGTTGGCCTGGATCATCTACATCTGCATCCAAGGGAAGAGGCATTTTTTCAGCTTTTGTAAGCAAGTAGGATGCAGCCCCTCTTGACTCTGTTTGCAGATATAATAGTTCATAGAGACAAAGTGTACTGTATAGATGGAAGTGGCACTAAGTGGCTGCATACAGAAAAAGCCTTGAATAATCCAAATGGCATGGCAGAATAATTAACAGTAAGAATGCTATCTAATAGCACACTTGATTAAATTGCAGTTTAGGGAGTGCACAGTTATATTCAGATGTTCTACTTCAAAGATGAGCACTGACAATTAATGTGTCTGATCAACACCGCCGTGCCACCGTCTCATTAAAACATGACCCTAAAATAGTTACGACTCGTCTCGATAACTCTTTCATACAGGCTCTGCGAAGAAATGGAAGGATTTGAAATATTGATCAAAAATGTGTTTGATTCTTTTTTCTTTTTTTTCCCTTTTCCGCCTGTCTGAGTCTAATAAAGAGACGACTTCATTGTCAAAAACACTGATGAGATTTTCAGGGCCCAGTTGATTTCTCAACTCTCCATAGAATTCGAGACCTTGTGATATTTCTTGCACTTTTTGTTCAAACGCTTGTTTACATGTCTCCAAATCCACGATACCTCAGGTTGTTTATCCAAACCATCTGAAATCTCTGTCTTAATCAGAGTTGCGTTCAAAGGTACGATAAGGGCTCGGCAAATCCTTCTCAACCCACCGGCAACACACTTCACAGCAATTTACAATGTGTGTTGTTGCTCGTAAAGAAAAAAAAGGGGAGAGATGCACCCTTGTCTTGATAGAATGGCAAATATCCACAAAGAATAGCAGGTCTTTGTTTTTCACTCAGACATCAGACCTCAAGATTGTTGAAGCGTGTGGCAAAATTTAGAACGCCTGCGATCTTTTTTGAGCGATAGAAGATGTCAGATGAAATGTTATTGACTGGCTTTGGCTTGAAACTTGCCCCAGCATCTGCATAATTTAGGATGATGTTGCCCCAGTTTTGCAAACTCTATTTTTGACCTCCAGTTAAAGCCGATTTCATTGTTTGTGGAAGAGAGTTCCCTCTTTTGGGCAGGTTCCTGTGTCTTATTTCATCTGGTATTTTGGGGGCATGGCATGTCATTTGTAAATGACTGTAAAATGTGGCATGATTAAAGATATGAAAGGTCATTCATGGTGAAAGATGTCCTGTAGTACTTAATCTCTCTCTTACACACACATGCACACACACAGAGCTGCACTGCATCCAGAACACAACTTTTGCAAATCATTATAAAATATGAAATGAAGCTTTTTCCGAGATGCTGAGTGAGGGGTGAAATCACTCTCTACCCACATGCCTCCTCATCTCGACATCACTGCAGCCACTTTGATGCAAATCCTTAAAAGGGCAGAACTGGCGGGTTAGCCGTGCATCGCCATGGCAATGCAGACTGGGAGAAATCCATTTCTCATAGAGAGGCACTGCCGGTTGGGCCAGTCAGAGTGCAATGCATGTGATATCAGGAGAAAGGAGAGCCAAGGGGAAAAACCAAACACTTTCAAACAGCCAGAAGTCTGACAGAAAGAGCTCCAAGATGAGGCTTGAAAAGGTTGTACTTCCCACTGTTTCAGGGATATCAGTGGGCCCGTTTGGCTCACTCTACTGTATGTTGGAGTTGATAAGATGAGTTCGTGTGGGTACCAATCGCATACACTTACAGACAGGAATGCACATATGCAGATATGGATGCAACCCGCTCACTGACCTGGACTATCGCTCTGCAATGATCCTAAATCAGTTTAAAGAGCAGTATAACACTAAGATGCTAGAGCCAGGGGGGAATTAGCCTTGCATAAAATCATCGAGATACAGGAGGGAACGGTTAGACTGGCTTTGATGACTTGAAAATGGTATGCAACTTGGCACAAAAGCAAATTAAGATATTTTTTCAAAATGTTGGGACTGTTTTAACTCTGGGAAAAAAAAAAAAAAAAAAAAAAAAAAAACGTTGACAGTTCGATCCAGATGTCTGAAACCTTTTTCTTCCCTGACAGCTCTGCAACTTCTGAGGCCAAAGTTTTAGAGGCTGAGATACCCTGACTTTTTGCCCCTAGTATAAGTTGAGCTTCAAAAGTACTGTATCCTACATTTCCCATGATACAACTAGGAGCCTAACTCAAGAAATATTTTCTCAGACTGAGAAGCAGTGCTCCTTCTCATGAGTAAAACAGCCCTTATGTGTAGAATCAGTGTAACGCTAATAAATGCATGTATAAATAATGAATGTACATTTTACCAGCATCATGAGATAATTCTGCTGGGAAAAGTCAGATAAAAAGGAAGTGCTGAGGGTTTTCAGTTGTAACAGTGGAAGGAACAACATGAAAAACAAAATGCACTACTGTTAAATATGGATGACACATACACTATTTGTTTAAAGGTCATTGTCTGTTGATATTTGAATAATGTATATACATATCTATGTATCTATTTACATCCATACTACAAACACACCCTCTCAACATCTTCCCACCTGTTCACAAACGATTTCCCCTGAACACACACACACACCCCATGTAAACACACACACCACTGTAGCTGTTAACACCTGCTTATATACACATTAGTTTTGCATGGGTACCTGTGCAATGACTATAATCCATCATGGGCTGTGCCACCCTGGTATCACAGCAGAGCTACAACACAGGCCTGCAGATGTTGGGCATGCTGCTGGGGCCAGAGGAGGCAGAGAAGATCCACACAGCGCCACCCCCCAGCCCCCCAACCCACTCCCACCACTCCTCCCACCCACTGCTTAACAAACACTGCCTCCTCCCTTCACTGTTACACACACAAACATGAGCAGGCAGATGCAAATCACATGCAAATGCGAGCAAGGGTGCATGCACGCACGCATCAACACTTACATACACCACGTGCATGAATTCGCTCATAAACTCATCCCCGAGATATGCAAGCCGACAATCACAGATGCGTCTTTATTATTCATTGTTAGCATGCCCTGTAACAATGCTGGGTCAGTTTCTGCTATAAATTAGCTAAGATTACTTGGAACCATTTCCAACTCCATTAGCTGCCAAACAGCAATTTCATCAGGCAACTCGAGACATCAAAAGCTCTTATGACAAATTCAAAATTTATGCTGTGATGGAGCAGATGGTAAAAAAAGATTTCTCTTTCATCCTTATGCTGTTTTTGTTCATAGCAATTATTATTCTACTGTGTTTTATGGTAATTAGCATTAAGCAGGTTCTGATACATATAATGAAAATTTATTCCAAACTTTATTTTAGGGATAAGGAGTATCGGAGGTTACACTGAGTATCTTCACATTTCTTATTGTTAATCCAGATTATAGGCCTGCAGATGATATTAATTACAAAAGCACATTAGCTATCAAACAGGCCTTTTAATGCCAAGGATGAGGAAGATGTTAAGTAGTGTTTATGAAGGAGCTGCAGGAGACAGAAAAGAGGCTTCCCATCTCTCATGCATTTTCATACATAAAAGTGTGGAGCATAAGTACCATCTGATGCACAGATCAAGTGCTGGCCTCCACTCACAGTGTATTCACACTGAAATCAAAAGGCGAGTAAAAATTTAATTGGTCTCTGCGCTCTCACTCTTTTCTCTTTCTCACCAGTGCCGTATTTCTTTCTTTTTTTCTTCCTGTCTTTCTTTCTTTCTCCTCCCCCCCTCCACATGCATTTGTGTGCATGTGTGCAGGCGAGAACACACAAACACAGTGACACAACTAAATTTGTGTTGCCACCCACCAGCAAACTGGCACCGGCTCTTCTCATGCATACTCACACATGCATGCACACTTCTGTCACTATCATTTGTATGCAAAGTGGTTGGCTGTGATGGGTTGCTATGGTTGCTGTTACCAGGTTATGTGACAAGAAGCAGCAAGTCTCTTTACTTCATATTTGTGCCAATGTAAAGGTGTCATATAGAGCTGAAGAGGCAGGAGCGCAATACTAACGGGCACGCGCGGTGGGGAGAGGGAACCACAGGACCGAAGACAAAGCCACACAGGAATAAAATACATCAAAGTTGTTAAAACCAGCAGAAAACATCCAATTAAGAGCAGTTACAATGAAGAAAATGTTTGGCTTGTATTCATACATCATATAGGCGATGAACACAGAGCGGTGAAGGTAGCAATCCACCAGCTCCTCTGGAAAAAACACAGACACACTGTGAGAAGGGAGGAAAACATTTGATAGCCAGCCAGCATGAAGGGCTCGGCTCTGTAATTGCCTCCATGAGATTCGTTAGTATGCATCTGTGTGTGTGTGCGTTCGAGGCAAACTGAGTACATGGGGATGTTCTATGTGAGTTTGTGTGTATGTCTGGAGTAGATAACACTGACAGCTTAAGGTCATGAAGAAGGGAAGGGCACATCTGAAGACAGCGTATCTTTGATCTCAACACAAGGAATGTGTGACGGTGTGTATGAACCGGCGTGTGCCGTATGTAGAGGAGATAGATGCCAGAGTCAGCGTGCTGTTTGTGTGTGTGTGTGTATGTATGTGTGTGGGGTGGGGGGGGTTGTTTATGTGGTAAGGCATGCATGCGTGTGCATGTTTAATGCATGAACATGTTTGTGTTACATGTTTGTGTGTGAGTGTGTGTGTGTGTGTGTGTGTGCATAAGAGGGAGAGATGCCAAGCTTTTGGAAGAGTCTCAGTGTGAATGTGCTAAAGGATGCTTGAGCGCAGGTGTCTGGATATGGAGTGGACAGTGCCTAGTAGTGCAAAGTCGCGAGCATACAGATCCCCACGGATGTCGGACAATTGATCTTCTCCCTATTTGTGATTAATATGTATTATTCAAGTCATCCAGGTTAACGCACACAATCAAACATCATGAGATAGATCATGGGACAGCTAAACATTATTGTTTAGTCTTTGAAATGCCTCTTAATACGACATTGGACATCTATACATGCTGTAATCACCAAATACCAATCATTAAGTGTGGATAATGGAAGGCAATCAACAGGATATGTCTGGACAGTTTCCTGACAGAGTGTTTGACTAATTGACTGAATCTTTCCGTGAACTGTCTTGGCCCCCTCGGCTTCTCCGTCATTCCTTAATTGGCTATTGTTCTGTTATTACCAGTTCTCCAGGGCAGAACCATCTGCCAGCTACCAACAGGTGAGCTGCGAGAGGCTCATGTGTGTTTGTCTACATCTGTCTTAAGGTCTGCCTATGTTTATCATCAGCAGCGGCAAGGTTAATGTCTGTTTTTCTACGAGTATATACTTCTGAAAAACTGCATTCGTCACATCAAATATTGATATTTTTCTGAACCACTGCATCTTCCTATTTCCTCTCGACATCAGAGAGGAAAGGCAGGTGGGACTGCAGCAGGGAAAAAGGTGGAAAGGAAGAGAAGAGGTAGGAGCTGCAGGAGGAGGAGAGGGACCTGTATCATTCATCAGGAGTGCAACAGTGCATGAACCGTGCTGGCTACAGTATTATTTTAACTCTCCCTCTCATTTACCTTATTATCTCCTTATCTATGCGCATCATTATGGTGAATGTAGCCGGCATGATGAATAGCCTTTTTGATTAAGGATGCATGGTTCCTTTTGTTTAACATATGGAGCTAGCCTTGCATGTGCTGCTGCACTCCAGCTTCTAATACTGGAGGAGAATAATCTATAGTAAGAGTGTGATCGCTAACCTTGTGGGCAATACATGTATTTTGAGATTAAGTTTGTTTGAACATGTGTTTGCTTATTTCCAATGAGTCTGTGCCTTAATTAAGCTGCAGTTTGTAACATATCGCTTGCTTACTGTTTATTAGATCTTTGTTGCAGGAAAATGTATTTAGCTGGTGCTGCTTTGTTGAAGTGATATAACAGAAAAAGTACGATAAGAATGACGTGAGTGTCTGGATCCAGTAAAATCCTCTTCCTGTGGCAGCCATATTGGTGCCACATGTTCTGTCTTGTTCAACGGGAAATACCTCAGCAGTTTGTCTCTCCAACTTCCTGACTCTACTTTTGTAGTCTCATATAAAACCATTTCCAATCTTTGATTTAACATTAGCTCACCACATGATGGAAGTACTTAGGAATTCCATTATGATGACTCTTATTCATTGCTGCACACTTCTCTATTCATTTTCTTGCTTTTATACTCAGCTGTTCTGAATTGCATTAACTGCGAGAAGACAAGAGTGGCTGAGCAAATAATGTTGATGTCTAGTCTGAGAGGTCAGTCACAGATTAACATTGTGCTGAAACATTCCTCATGCACGCACTTTGTAGCTCAGAGTGTTGATGCAATATAATATATAAAAAAATTAAAGTGCAGAAACGGGATAATTTGAGAGTAGAAGATGTCCAGAGAGAAATCTCACACCGATCACTCTGGAAATATGATTTTACACACTGGGGACAGAAACACAAGCATTTCCAGTTTAGTGTTAATGAGCACAGAGACAATTCACATCCATCCTTTCGAAGTGTTTCTGAAAACAACATTATAGAAGTTTTTTCAGGTAAAGTTTAAGAAAAGTTTAAATAAAATTCAATCTTGGTGATCATAATAGCACTGAATGTTTTTATAGGATTAGGCTAACTCTGTACATGAACATTGTTCTGGTCCATGTATGAATATCAAAGAAGTTGAATCAACGGCAACTGGACTTTCTGGCGTTTCACCTCTCAACTGAGAGGATTTCTTCACTTCTAGCTGACTGGTGGTATTCAGACACAGAGGTCCAGTAGTTTGAATATTGATATGTAAACTGGAAGAAGTAGAAAGCAGAGCCCTGAACTTGTTCAGAGGAACAGCACTGAGCCACTGATTTAGACAACACATGGGTCAAAATTAAAACTGAAGAAGTGCGAGCCTTCACAGCCCGCATCGACTCGGTGGACAGTAACATCCAGGAGGATGTCAGGAACTCCAGCTTGGCTTTCTTGGATGTTGATGAAAGCAGGAGCTTCCACATTGAAGTACAAATAAAACCCACACACAGACATCAGCTTGGACTCTCAGCACTCATTGGAACATATGATGGGGAGTTATCAAAACCATGCAAGCAAGAGCCCACGCTCAAGTTAAGGAGCACAAACACCTGAAGGATGCACTTTAAACTTGTGGATATCAAAACTGGCCCCCTGTGAATATGGCAACAAAGTTAAGATTTAAATGCAACACTGCCATCCTACGTGACTGGTGCATCTGGAAGATTGCACATCTACCACACCTTTTATAAGTGAAACTTAACAAACCTTAAGAAATATAGAAGTATAGCTCCTCAGGTCAAGACAGTTGAAGGATAAGACACGCTTCTTCAAGGACAACAACATAAATACATTTTGGATTGGGAGGACAAAAGAAGACAGAAGGAGGTTACGACACCACTTATCCCCCACCTAAAATACTGTTCTTTCACCCCTTCACAAGAGATTAACATCCATCCATACTTGGCCTCTGGTGATTCCAACATCTCTAATAAATGTCATTACAAATGCCAGGAGCACTAACGAAACAATTGACATCAGTAACCTTGACAACGACCTGATAGACTTTAAATAGATGAAACACCACCAGTCTGCCAGAACTAAAGGAATCTCTTGGATGAGGAGTGAAAACATCTTCAATTATCCACAACCAAGTCCAGTTGCCCTTGATTCAACATGAATCCTTGGATAACCTGGATGACTCAGAATCTTACCTACAGCCACAGTCACCCTGCAGTGCTGTAAACTTTCTCTCATCAAAGGTTTGGGCACAACTTGTCACTGTCTTCAATCATGTTTTTGTGTGTGGCAAAACTGGTTAATGATCCTCCATAGTTATTCCTAGTTGATGCAACAATTGTGCAAGCCTTAATTCAAAGTACTTTCAAAGTTGTGAAGCTGACATTAACCTAATAAAAGAAACTCCTGACCCTCTAACGATGCCAGACAACTTTAATAACTGATGCAACTCCAACCATTACAACCCATGGATGTCATTTTGATGAATCTGGAGTAAATGGGGGCTAACGCTGTCTATTTAGCAAAGCACTTTGCTTAGCCTCTTCCAATCTGAGTCAGTTTGGAGCTGTAGCATGCATGCTGTGTTTCTGACAGGCTACAGATGATGTGTTGGAGAGGGGCTGCGCTCAGTAGCCCGACTGTAATGAGTGCTAGCCGCTAATTAGCTTGTTGCTGGATGCCAGATATGGCTGGAGCTAAAACCCCGTCAGTGGAGCAGTGCAGCGAGGAGAGGAAAGAGCTACTCTAATGAGCTCTCAGTGGTGTGTTTACTGTTAACCAAAGTCATGGCTTTACTCTCTGTGTGTCTCTCCCTCCATGCAGCGCATTTTCGGATCACAACGGCCGTGCACACACAAATCTATATTCATAATTTCGTGTGTGCAAACGCATACACATAAACACAGGCAGGCGCGCACACCAAAAAAGCACCTCGCTGATTCGATCCTCAGTGATGGGGGCCTAATTAATGTGGCTATGCTGCAACTCTTCATCATATCTGTAACAAGCAATCTCCAGTCAGACATGATAGGCTTGATGTATGACGCATTAGTTAGCCGTGGTTGGCTACTCCACAGAAAAGCAAAAGCAAAGATCATTCTGCTTTTAGTCAATAGGACTCCATGCCCATGTCAGCTGTATTTTTCCTCATTTGTCCATTTAAAGGAGCTATGCTTGGTAACAAGGGCAGACGGACTGCTTTAAAGGACAGAGATGCTGCTTTGTTTACCTGTTTCTTTAAGATTGATCACCGCAAGGATTGAGGGATAGCACTGTGACCACCAGGCAGGCAATTACCTCTGGAGAGTGTCAGAGAGTGGATGCATGTCTAGTGACTGCTCTGTATGCCAATCATCAAGGAGACTCGCAACGAGCACATACACGTCATGTAGATCAGGTATGAATCGGTGTGTGTTTGCTTCCTCTGATGTGACTTATTGGCAGCAGCTGCTAGAGGACGTTTGCACAGCAGCAACTCGAGTGTAAGCGAGTGCCTGTGATGCGGTCCCCCTACAGTTCATTAAGAATAGAGACCTGACAGAGCAAACTCATTCAGGATGGATGAGCTTAACATGTACACACACACATACACCCACTGTGATTATTGAACTGTTTTTTTATATTTTGCTGTCAGAAGAGCTCCTCTAATGAAAAACAAGTGTTCTGAATCCGTCTGCTGAGCCTGATTGTTAAAGCTGCAAAGAGCGGATGGTTTGCATGCACATGGCATTGTGTCGGATGTAACAGCTATTTTTCAGGTCAGTCATTCATTTTTTTTTTACTTCATTTCAAGCTATTGCTCAGTCCAACAGTGTATTTTCATTTCAGTGTAATGTCTTGGTCATTTTACACATTGAGCATGTTTAAAGCGCTCTGTGTTTTCCAGATTGCAGCTGGAGAAACCTGATTTCGTGGCCATGAATTAGGGATGCCAGGGCGTGGAAATTGTCCCACCGACACACTGGTGTTACTGATTACACCGGACATGTTTACAAGAAAACACTTGTCTGCACAATATCTGCAGGAAAACCTACAAGGAAAATGTTTGACTGGACTTGATTTTTCTTTTTAATGTTCCCTGCGTGCACGACATGCAAACTTCAGACAGAAAGGCAAAGCAATAGTGTAGCCGCAGTATATCCTCAGCTGCTTCTCAGCGTAACACAATCAGGAGGTCGGCTTTGATCTCTTATAAATGTGAGGTTCAGGATTATTCAAGAGCAGATCAGAGACTACACCTGTTAGATTATTCAAGATCCATAACAAGTAACAAGATCTATGATGGTACACGGTAGAACCATGGCAAGCAAGGCTCATTGCTCCACCTGCTCTGGGACTGTCCAGCTGTTGAAATACTCAGGGTAGAAGTCATATCCCTGATGTCAGAGTTTTGTCATGTTAAATTTTCCCGTATGTTCCTTAATGTGGTTTCTGGGCAAAATCATAGATAGTGGAGAAATTGTTGACCAGTAAAAGATTAGTTGTTAGCATTAGATTATTTAAAATTGTAATAGTGGAATATTTATCCATCTGATATTTAGCTGAATGAGAATTTGTTTTAATTGTGTATTTCTTAGAAAGAAATCAATAACAACAAATGACTGTTTTTTTTTCTGTTGTTCGTTAATACACCTCTGCATGGTGAAGCCTACATTAACCATGTTTCTTAAAACACAGCATCTAAAGTCATTTCCTGTGTTTCCTACACCCTCAGTGTCTCATGTAACACACACTTTGGCTGTTAAAAGGTCATAGTAATTTCACCTCTGCCTCTTCTCCAAAGTCCTTCATGTTTTCGGCCTTTATTGATGCAAGCTGGCCTTCACATTTGTTTCCTGCCTGCAGTTTCCCCGGGTGAGTCGGGACAGATAACGGTCCTCAGTTATTCATGGGGCTGTCAGACACAGTGACTGGTGACTTACACAGGTTGCCACAGGAAATGAAAAGGGTCCGTGACTTTCACAGACCAGGTGGAATCGAGCAGGTAAAACTGGAAAGATGAGAAAATCCTAATTCTTGTTGAAAATTGTTGTCAGATTTTTTCACAATACATTTCAATGTGTGACGACTTTTGGATCTGGGTATTCTCCAATTATATAGCAAACAGTCTGACATTGTAGAGCTAATCCTGCAATTGCAGGTTCGGGAGCCTCTGGTGATGTAAGCTGGTGAGAAAGGTCAGGGGCTGCGGCAACGTCTGAGAGCTTTTGCTCCTTGCTGTTCTGTTCAATAGCTTTTCCTTGCATGGCTCCGGGTTTCTGCCCAGTCACACGCTCCCCATGGCTGTATGAATGGCAGGCCCACTGTCTGCTGCAACAGTCTACACCTCTATGTGAAGCCCAGATTACTTTGTGTGTGACGGTGTGTGAGGTGAATGTGAATTTGTGAATGTGTGTCTCCTTCATAATTCTGGAGTGGAGCTCGCTAGCTTCCGTGTGCAGGTGGTGTAATGAAGCCGCTCAGTGTGAGACTGGGAATGTATGCTTTTGTTTCTCAATCCTTCAGTTCTGGTCTAACGTGTGTGTAATGATTCCCACATTATAACTTGTGTGTTTATGTGCTTGTGAAATATCCTGCCTAAAAATTACAGTTTTTCATGTGGATTAGACGCTCCTTCTTGTGTTTAAATTCTGCATGCACATGTATTTGTCTGTGTGTGTGTTTGTGTGTGTTCCGCTCCTCTCAGTGTGTCTCCTGGTCTACAGCTGGCAGCCTGAGACCCCCTGTGCTTCCAGCCAGGTGTGATTGTGCACATGCATTTGTATCTTCACATTTGTGTGTGTGAGGGAGAGCAACAGACAGACAGGACTCTCCTATGGGCTCCATGCTGTCACTGAGGAAAGCCGATTATGGGACATGCCAGGGTGTCAGGAACACCCCCCACCAAAATTATACAGACTCACAGCTTTCCACTCATCTGTATGGATGCGACTTGCAAAGCGCCGTCTCTTCTGTTTCCTCCTGCCACCTGGAGACCGGGCCAAGTCCTCCCTCCTCAGCTTGATATGAAATTAGACAGTTGTTGCCTGCATATTTTTTAGCCTGGTTTACCACTGTTTGTTGCATTTCCATTGAACCCGACACCTGACATGCTAGCATGATTCTAGGCGGAAATTGGGCTGACTTGAATGAGGACTGGACTCCTTTGGGGCTCAGTAGATTGTGAAGCTGGAACCAGAAATCAATCCAACACACTTGGGGGCATGTGAGAGGAAATAAGAGTGGAGATTGGAAAAAAATGACATTTTATACAGCAATTAGGGAAAGACAACTTTTTTTTTTTCTGGCCCAGACCACCATGTTAGAATTTTTTGGCTCCAAGGATGGCAATCTGAGTGAATGTGTCTACCACTTTTTTACAGACTAAATGTCTCAGCAACTTTCAAAGTGGTGATAGCAACTTTCACTGTCATGATATGTTGCATAGAAACTTATGTGACCCCCTGACTTTTCCCACAATGTCTTAGTCTTAGTGAAACACAGTATTTGACTGGATGGACGTAATACTTCAGGTACAAATATTAATTTTCCAGAGAGACTGACTTATCATCTACCGCCACCAGCAGGTGACTCATTTAGTGAAATATCACTGGATTAACAAGAAAATCCTGCACAGACAGTCATGGTTCTTGGACGAGGAATTCCAGCGATGTTGGTGATACCTCTCTGAACTTGATAACATGGTTAGTGTTGTCATTGTGTGGATGTTACCATGCTAAACGTTAGCATTAAGCTCAATGCACAGATGTACCTAAACACAGTCTGACAGTGCAGGCTCTGACTCTCACTTTGACTTATTTCACCTAAGACACATGCTGTCTGTATTCAGATCCAGGAAATATCCATATTACCTCATGGAAGATCATGTGATGGTTTGTCAGAGTTCAACAAACTGTCTGGCTTTTCTCTTGGCTTAACAAAGCTGGTTGTTTTGATTGGTTGTGTAGTTTGATCCTGACACAGGACTGGGTCATGTTCTCACTTTGAGGAACTTTGAATTAAATTTTTTCCATTAAAAAAACCCAGGCATGGGAAACATTTAATTCCACCATCTCACTGTGTTTCTGCAGTTGTCGATATATATCCACCTAGAGTGCTGGATATTGTGTTACATAACAAAGTCGGTTTCACTCTGTTTTATAGAAGCTGCTCACTTCATTGAAAGTTAGTCAATGCCTAACTGCTAGAGTGAGGAATAGACCAGCCATGCAGGCTTGTGCTCAGTATTCTTCTTCAGTGTATAATCCGTCGAGCTCAAACAAGTCGAATCAGAGGTTTCTCTCAAAATCATGAGGCATTGCAAGTTTGTCTCACCATATCCTGCTGATGAGTTTGTCATCAAATTGTTGTGACAGCCACATCAAAAGCAATTATATCGAACAGCAGAAAGTTGAAAGAAGCTAAAATGAGATGAGCAAACTAATTGCCACTATTATAAAGTGTCTGTCTTTTTTTTCACAGCACTAATTGACTTCTCTTATTGAGTGCGTTTCCGATAGAATCCGTGAGGGCCCATTTTGTGTCAGACCTGTACAAGTGTTTATCAGTCATCTAATGCCTTTCCGATGCAGCTTTGTATTTTTCCAGAGGGTGGTAAGGAACAAACAGATCAGAGCTGGGCATTAAACCTGTTCCATACGGTGACCACACACAAACACATCGGCGACTGTGATCCATACGTGAGTGCAGCACTACTCATTACCGATGCAGCGCGGCCCACTGTCAGCTGTGTTGCCAGGGACATTTGGTGGTGGAGAAAGTGACCAGGCTCCCATGAGTATCCAGTCCACCCGGGGCTCTTCAGTACCCGCTAATTATTCTTCACACCTAATCTGAGAAGGAGAAGGAGGAGAGACAGATGAGAGAGGAAGAAGAGGGGGAGATGGAAAGAGTGAAGGAGCGAGAGGAATGGAGGGAGGAGAGACTGGCGACCAGTGGGACTTGTGCTTTCTTACAGGAACAATGAATCACATGTAGCCACCACCTGTCCTGTGTTGTCCCTTCTGTTGCTCTCAGCATTGCCGACAGGACGACTGTGTTTGTACATTATTGAGCCAGCCTGCTTGGTATTGGCTAGAAAGCCTGTCACTGGGCATTAGGCATTAATAACAGATTGGACAGCCGTTGGCAGAACAGTGTCTGTATTTACTTTTCCTGTTATTGTCAGGCTTTCTGCAGAAGAGCTCCATCTATTTATGTAGAGTTCTCAGGCAATGTTTTTTTTTCACGGCAGCCCCTACGTCTTTGTTATCTCGAAGTACCCTTCACAACAGCACCTATTCATACGTGATGAGTGGAAACACAATGACGTCAGTATCCATGGGTGGACAAATTAGGGAAGATTTGTGTTTGATCCACTGCCGCTCCAACCTCATCACAACTGAAGAGGTCACACACCAAGCCACACTGCTTTCAAATGGTCTTTCACAGAGACTCAATGGTGAGGATCAAACGGCAGACGCTCAAAGTCAGAAACCAGATGGTGAACCTAGTGAGGCAGCTAAAGAGCCAGATACTTTCCTCAGGATTTAGCGGAGACCAAAACAGAGCCAAAATCCACTTGCATTCATCAGGTGTCTAGATATAGGACTTAATATGATACGAATACGAATACGAATTACTTTATTGATCCCCAAAGGGAAATTCATTTGCCTGTCAGCTCATCAACCATTTGCAGAAGAATTAAAAGCCTGATGGCTGAAGGTACAAAGGATCTTCTGTATTTCTCTGTCCTGCAGTGAACAGAGAGGAGCCGTCCACCACCGCTCTTTTCTTGGTCCATCAAGGTGTTATGAAGAGGATCATCTGAGTTGTTCAGAATGGCCTCCACCAGCGTGTATCTCTGATCTCTCTGAAGTCCAGTGCCTCAGGATGTTTAGTCTGTATCCTAGCAACGACTTCATGGAGACCTTCACATGGAACTTCAGCAGTAGCCGTTGGTGGGATGCACACAAGTATTGTTTTGATATGAAAAATGTCTACTTCCTGAGTCTTCATCTATATCTCCACTTCATCATCACTCTTGTTGAGCAGAGAGTTGATATTTTGCATGATGACTGACGGCAGAAAGGCCTCACAGTACATCTCCACTTCCAAGCCTTTAACCTCTGCACCACCAGCACAGCAACCATGAAAGCAGCTCCTCATCCAGCTGGAACAGGGTGGCATCCTCCAGACTTGCTCCATTTTCAATGACAGAAGCTCCTCTCCCGAAGAATCTCCTCTCCCCACAGAAGTATCCATCAGTAGTTGACAAAATACGACAAAAACATACAAAAACACAACAAAAATAAAGCAAAGGTTGAGTAAAACTCAGAGCTACCAGACTTTGCTGCTCCCAGCTGAAGCGCATGTTCTGGATCACAGTGTGTGTGTGTGTGTGTGTGTGTGTGTGTGTGTGTGTGTCTGCTCTGTGTTTGCCACAGGTATAAATACACATTTGTTTAATGAAACATGCTCCTGATTACAAATAACAAGGCGATGATATGTTTGTGGTTGTGCAGGTGCATTTAATACCAAACCTACATTGAATAATAAGTGGTATTACATTACACTGTATTCATTGTACATGACATTCATCAGTGTCTCTGACAGCGTCACTGACAGAACTGGTAGCTTTTCTGCACTGGAGCTCCCCTCACTGGTGAGAGCCATGGTCAGCACCGTCATGGTATTTAGTACATTACTCTCTTGGTTTCTGAAAGGAAGTGAAAGCCACACAATCAACCACGATAGCATATCTGTTGTCCATAACAGATAAGAAAGCTAATGATTCCTTGTCTCTGGACCGTTTCCTTGGTTCTTCCTCACTCCTCTGCCAGTTTTCCTGCATCTGTCCTGGTTGGAGAACCCCTTTTACTACTTTCTAGATGTATTTTAGTGATCTCTAAACTGAATAGAGGTCACAGCCAGGATAAGTGTGTGACTGTATGGAGCCTTTAACATTTCAAATGGTGCAGACATGAGCCTGGTTCAATGCTGAATGTAACAAAACCAAGCAACGGCCTGAACTGACTTAAAACCCAGAAGCAGCATTTTGACGTTGCTGGATCTCACCTTGCAAGGCAGCTACACCCAACCATCATTTAGTGTGATTATAGAGAGTGATTATATATAGCAGAAGATGTGTGTTTGGATATCAGCTGGCAGAAACTTTGTTTACATGTAGGTTTAATTAGCTCATGTCTCCTCCTCTGCCTCATGATTCAACAAGGATTGGACGGGGTGGGTGGAGGCCAACAGTCCCCCGCAGCTCCATATTGCTCCACAGCTACCTTCGTGACGCTCCAAAAAACCCTGCCCACATATTCCCTGAGTCAGTAACAACAAATTTTCATGCTGAAATGAACAAAACATTTTTTTTTAATCTACAGAAGCTCGTGTTGGAGTTTGGCCTTGATGTGGGACAACTGTTCTCTCTCTACCGGCAAGGTGGCCGTACATTTCTCATTTAACAGTATCGGCAGCTGTGACAATTGTCTGTTTTCAGCTGGAGCTGTGAATTGTTCTGAAGCCGTTGTATTGTTTGTGTTTGATGATAGCTCTCCACTCATGTGTGTGCCTGGTCAGACAGCCTTTTTTTATCTTTATCTATCTGTAATGTCTCTGAAATGGCATTGACTCATTACATAAAGCGGCTTGTCAACTGGCACATTGAAGGAAATGTCAAGTGTGTTTTTGAATGTCAGGATGCTTAAATCCCCACACTCCACATAACCGAATGTCATTAGTTTGATGTCGTTATTATCAGTAGCTTTCACACAATTGAGTGGTGTGGTGTCAAAATATTTACTCCCATTTTCAGTTGTGTAAAGAAGAGGATATAGAGAGGGATTTTTGCGAAGTTTCACCACCACCACCCAGCAGCTTGTGTCATTGGGTGGTTGATTAGGATGTCGCGTTTTTGTCAGTGCTCATAACTGCTTAATTTCTGATTTGTTGCCTGGCAGACAGAGTCAGGCAGCCGTGATGCCTCTCCTTCGATTCCTGTGTCGGTCGTCGTCCGCTCAACCTTGGACAACATCCTGAAGCGTCGGCGAGACTTGGCCAAGGTGAAAATTCCTTTTCCCCACCATCCCAGCAGCATATGGACACATGCTTACACTCCACCTCTCCCATCATCCCTCATTCCACCCCATCCTCAATCAAACCCCCCCCCACAACCACCACCACCACTCTCTGACTCTTTGAGGAGGTCTCAAAGCACGACCATAATTACAATCAAACACACACCCTTTGCTCTGTCACATGCCGCCCTAGCCAGAGCGCCAAAGTCCCCCCTGCACACAGGCGTCTCCATTCATTTTCTGGCTGTCCCAGATTGATCTCCTCCTCCAGCATATTAAAAACTCAATGACATGCTCACATCCATCCGTGCCTGGTTCTACCTCCGTCTAGCGGGGCTGGCAGGATGAAGGAGGGACGTGGGGGTTTAAGGCAGCTGGAGACGCCAGCGAGGGAGGTTGGTGGCTCAGGATGGCTGGATGGGTCGTTCCAGACTTAATTAAACTGGAGCAGGTTCTGTAATCTGTGGACATTAGCTAGCACTGATGCTGCTGCAAGCTGCTGCTGGCTATGGCTGGTGTACATGAGCAGCTGATGTCTGTATGGAGCTGGCTATGCAGGGCTGCGCAACGTTGATATAACTGGCAGCGTGAGATACCGTGCCGTACCTGAAGCTCTGGCTGGTTATTCACAACAGGAATGTGAATGAATGTGATTAGATTTATGGCAAAAATATGAACAACTTGACAAATTGATAGTAAATTGATAGCAGACTAATGCTTCGCTCCCTAAGCTCAGGCATAAATCAGATGTCATTTGGATTCCTAATGCTGCCAGATGGTATGTATTTAAGTCCCTGTGTTCTGCCATCTGATGGTTGTAAGTTTTACTGCGCATGTGCACTGTAAGTGTGTGTGTGTGTGTGTGTGTGCATGTGTGTGTGTCTGTCTCTTTCATTTGACTGAAAGAGAGAAAGTGACAAGTACAGTAGGTTCCACTTTAAAAAGCCTCCACAGTGTACCTCCTCATGCAGAAGATGTAGTTCATCCCAGGCTTGGCGGGCATGCAGCAAGAATTTTAATACATCACCAAAGACCCAGCTATCTCAAAATTCACACAATAAGAAGATTTCTCATCCTTATTCCTTTTTTTTCTCTCTCTCTCTTCATATCGAACGTATAAACAACCCAACCTGGCACACGCTGTGCTTTTCTGATGTACAGCAAGGTGTGAAAACAAGAGGCAGTAGTATACACAGTACATAAATCCAATCTAGCAGACTCCGCTGCTCCATCCAGCACTGGAGCCATTCACTACTGTACACACCCTCCGTTTTTTGTTTTTTTTTTTTACAAGGGGAAGAAAAACGCTTTGGTTTATGCTGACCCAGGTCTGATCAGAAATGATGTATAGCAGGCACAACTAGCAGAGAACTATAATCGCCTGCCTCAGGCTTTTAATACTGTTTCTCCCTTTCAATTCGGGGGTCAATTACCAGCAGGTTAAAGACATCATTAAACTGGTGTTTCCTGAAGTGCCTCTTGCTCCCTGTCAAAATAACTTATGATGCATTGACAGGATTGATTTTAAATGGAGACCAACAGCGTGCCCGGAAAGCCTCGGCACAGGCATCTATTTTCATTATGCATCACGTTGCGTCTCCAACAAATCTTTCTCTCTCCTTGGAAAGAACATTGGTGATTTGTCATTGTGGCTTTTTTTTCCTGTTTTCTTTCATACATTTTTCACAATCCGGAGGCTCATTGGTGGACTAGGCTGGAATTCAGCTGGCACAGACTCTTTGATTTAGATGAAGGTTTCCTGCCCAATTATCTGTTGGTTGCGTGTGTGTGAGAGTGACTGTGTGCAAGAATTAGCTAAGCCATTAGAGCCCTATCTGCATGTGAACCTCGCTGTACAGTGGTGACAATCAGTGACCCGTAATCTGTCCATCTCTGCTGGGTCAGCCATGATAAGATGCCGGTGGATGTCATGCTTATGAAATGTTGCCGGTGCAGTTGTCATGTTCTCATCGTTCCTCCACTGTTTCTGTTTGCTGCTTCCCGACTCTAAAGTCGTGCTGAGCTGCAGCTCCTCTGCCTCCATGCAGTCAGTTAATAAACTGGATCTTTTTACTCTTAGAGGCACAATGTTGCATCTTAAATTACTGCAACTGTGTAGTTAGTTCGAGGTCATATTTTTCATGTGTTTGGTTAAATCCTGATGCAGAAGACTCCCTCCAGCCCTCTCCTATAATCCAGCCAAGGCAGTGATTTGGTGTCCTATCATAAAAAAAAAACATATTAGATACACCTGGAGCAATTTCCCAGGATGGAATAAAGGTGCAAATAGAGGTATCAAACACCCAAAGGTACCCCAAGCAGATATTAGTTGATGATAATTTCTGGCATTAAATAGACTTTATCACATAGACGGATAAAAGACCAATAGGATAAACATCTCTGTGAGACTTTGGTACTGAAAATGGTATTTTTTTTCCTTTCTTTACGCAGGACAGATGGAACTGGCCCTCATTAAAAATGGCCACGCATGGCAGTGCATGCTGGGAGCTGTTCCGATGGCAGCCATTGATCCCTGACACCAGCGATATAGAATAGGGCTTAATGAATTCACAGAACAAAGTGACGGAGATTAGAGAGCAAAGGAGAGAGAAACAGAGACAGTAAGAGACAGATAAAAAATTGAGAGAGAGGGGTGGGGTGGAGGGAGCAGGAAGGATGGGGCTATTAAAAAGAGGGATGAAATGGTATTGTTCCCCTTTTCCTTCTGGGAGTTTTTGAGTCTTTGTGAAGCTATGCCAGATCGCTGAGCCCAAACCGTGTGCTGTGGGGGCGAGTGTGTGTGTGTGTGTGTGTGTGCGTGTACGTGTACGTGGAAGAGATAGCAAGAGAGAAAGAGAGAGAGAAAGTCGATGCTAAAATGTGAGATGCAGACATTTTTTGAGTGGAGAATAATTCCTCATTGTGTGTGTGTGTGTGTCTGTCTGTGCGTCTGTCTGTGTGTGTGTGTCAGAGGACAACCTTAATTATAATTGCATAGCAGCTCAAAGCAGGAATTCGAGCCAAGCCCAAGCCAAGCCATGCTGAACTAGACTAAACCAAGCTTGGACCTATTCCGCTCAACATGCTTTGCGCTTTAAGCCCTGGCTAATTGGGCCAAAGGCAAGCAAAAGCCCCTTCCCAGCTGTGACGGGCACTGGACTGGGAAAAGAGAGAGCGAGAGAAAGGAAGAAGAGAGCAAGGGGAGAGACAAGGGGGGGAGATTAGTTCTCCCCACCATCCATTTACATGAGCCCCTCGTTGGATCAATACCATTTTGTATTCTTGGCTTTTTTTTGACATTCTGTCTGTTTCGTATGCAACAACCTTTTAGTTGGTCGAGAACCCCAGATGTTGCATTTGCCTGGTTGCTCTCTCCGAGTTAAAAGTGATGTCTAGAGACTATCAGCAACCTGGCAATCTGGCAAGCTAAATAGGAGGACCGTGTGGAGAGGCCTGCACTGGTTATTGCAGTGTGTATTTCTGCCAGTCTGTCAATTTAAAGACAGGGATTGGATGTCTCAAGTCCACCTACCAGCTGTTTTTAGCAGCAGGGGGCCCCCTAGCCTTGCCACGAGAATGGCAGAGTATCAGATGCAAAATAATTGTATGTCTGCCCTGCAGTACCACAGATTTCATCATCCTGTTTGCAGCTCGTGGCTCTCTTTCTCATCTCCCTTTTGACCCCGATTTGTGATCTCTCTGTCCCTGCTATAGGGAGCCATTCATATATTATGTAGCTGCCATATGCAACACTCGCATTACTATTGATGAGGTCTGTGTCTATCAGACAATGAGTATTGTTGCATCAGAGTCGTCTTTGTCGCAAACTCCCAAATTTTCTAAATAAGAGAGAAAATACAGCAGTTGCATAGTGAAGAAATGAAGAGGCAGTGTTGTTACAGCTGATTGCATGATGTGTGTGTGTGTGTGTGTGTGCGCATATATGTGAGTGTGTAAACTGTATATGCGTGTGCATGTGCTCTTGAGGCTAATCTTCAGCATGCAGACAGATAGGCGCACACACACACACACACAGACACACACATATGTATTCACCGCAGGCCCCCTGCTTCTCACTGGCTGAGTGACAGCATGACTACTGCATGCAGTCTCTCCATTATTCAACAGCATTAGAGGAAAAGAGGAGAGAGCACAGAGGAGAAGTAACAGAAAAAGAGAGATAGAGGAGGAGAAGAATAGGCTGTTTGTGCTCGCACATGATGTTGGATGCCAGAGATTGTTTTCAAAATAATGGAGGAATCTGTCTATGTAGGCTGAAGATACCATTTGCTTTTCAAAAAAAAAAAAGACAAATGAGAGAGGGAGCGTTACAAGCGAGAACAGACAATGATAAAGAGAAAGAGGAAAATAGACAGACAGAACAAAACAACTTGCAAAGAGGAGCAGTATCAGTCACAAATTACAAAGCATACGGATATTAGGGTCAGCAAGGTCTGGTATGAATTAAAAAGAAGCAACACGGCATGAACGTGAACCGAATTTGCCACAAAACGAAATTCTCCCATTATCAATCTTCACGTGGCTTTGGAGAGCGTTTGCGTTACATTATCTCTGACCTCAACTCAGGATGTATTAGGGGTAGGAGAAGAGACCTGCAGACATTGTGTATGATGAGAAAGTGTCGGTATCAGTGTCATCTGATATCCTGTCTTAAATGAAAAGGTAAGCTAGGGTGATATCCTCCTCTGTAGCTGATCTGGATGATTAAAAGGTTGTTTTTGATGAGTTGCCTCTAGATAAACCTTTGCATTTCCACCTCGGGGGGGAGGGGGGCAACGTCGGCAGTGTGTTTCTACAGCCGGTGCCCTGATCTCAGTCTCTTCACCAGGAGCTGAGAAAAAGAGGAAGGAAAGACAGGAAGGTCAGGACGATGGCTGGAGAGAAGCTTCATTTAACAGCTGTAACAACAACTGTTTAGAAATCTGTGTTAGTATTTTACATCGTGACCTCCTCACTCCACCTGTACGGGATGTCTCCTGGCCTCAAGTGTTGTCACTGATTAACACACAGGTGAAAAATCACGCCACACTATTGGGACTGATAACTGCCTGAGAGTGTATGATGCATCGGACATCCTGTTTTTTTTTTTGTTTTTTTTTTATCTCCCCATGAAAGACCACAACATTGGGCTCAGATCCAGTGCTCAGGATGGGGAAGGATTTTGGCAGGCTGCTCAGCGTTCCCTGAGTAACCTGGGACTCACCTGAGCTGCAGCTCGCATAGAACCAGACACTACTTTGATGGTGTGGAAACTAGATAAGGACTTCAAAAACATGTTATCAGTGCGTGCTGAATCTGCTGGTCGTCGATCAGAGGGTTTGAAAACAGATTAGCGGCTGGTGAAGGTGCCAGTGCAGACTGGAAGCATCAAAATTCCTTTGAGGATTTGTGTATTTTTAAGCTTTCCCTGTTTAAGATTCCTCAGTATTTAAGAGCTGAATTATTTACTACGTGGGTTTATTTAAAACACTATTGACTTTGCTTGTTCTGGCAACTGAGTCATACAATGTGAAACCCACAGTAAACAATGATACAAGTGTGTTCTGCCCACAGCTATTCACTTTTAGATTTCGATTTATTCTCTGTTTATAGCAGCCACTGATTTCTCTTCTTTTTGATGTAGTATAAAAAGCATTGGCCTAATGGGAGTTATTTCTCTTGTTTTGTCGATCACAGTGATCATGAAGTCAGTATTAGTGTTTGTCAATGTTCAACTACTGCATGGAAACTGTGGATGATATTGCATCATATAATGTGAGATGATACTACTATGTGTAGGTGGAGTGAAATTGGCCACTGAGGGTGAAGTTGTGAATCAACATAGCCTGCCTCTCAGTGATGTCGTCATCGAGGCGTGAGCCGACAGGTGGGCAGAAAACGTTTCAAATAACTCAGAGCTTCATGAAAAGTTGTGTTTGTGCTAAATATAGAATACAATACAGACCGAATGAAGCACTGGAGCGTCGGGACTATACCTGGCCATCACCGGCGATGGGAGCCTCAAGTACTGTGCAGTGACAAGTTGGAGGTCTGCCACGGTGAGCACGGAAGCCTACCCAGGTGGCCGCTGGCTCAGGGTGCCCCTCCTACTTGTTGTGGTATAGCTGTTGCCAGCGACAGCCAAGTATGGGCCTGACGCTCCAGTGCTTCAATCTGACTGTATTTCTTCTTCTTCACTGGTAAGTCGCTGTCTTGGTGGTGGTAGTAAATATTCAAAGGGGAACTTTGAAGGCTGAAGTGGAGAAGGGTTCAATGAGAACAGCAGTAGAACATGGGTCAGTCCTGACAACTGCTGTCAGGGGCAGGGGGCGTTGAGCCCAAGAGGAGGGGTCCAAATTGAATGTTGTGTTTACAGACTGCACCGAACAAACCTACAGTCTCTACCTTTAAACTGCCCAAACTGTAAAAGTAATGAGTTGAAAATATTCATTAACCCAAAGGAGGAGCTGTTCCTGTTCAGAGACCAGGATTTTATGAAGCACTGTGTATTTTTAGCTGTTTAATGAAAACTACCACAGAGGCTCGGTGTTTGACATGTGTTTAGAGTTTCACTTTGGGAATCGGTGACAGCTGATAGTGGAGCAGGCTAACGCGTTTGAATGGAAAATGTGTCGTCTTATGCTTTTTAATTTTCCAAAGAAAAAAATGCAGCAGCCGTGCAATATCTCCGTTCAAATTTTAAATATTCTCATATTTAATGCTCATTAATCCTGTATTGACGGCGTGTTTTGATAGAAGCTCTATCTGTTTGCTCTGCGCTCATATCTAATATGATATATTTTGGTGCTTATGTACCACATCTGGTTGCTATATGTTACAGGTATAGTGGTAGAAAGAGTAGTATGGGTTTAAAAATGGTTGATAGTGATGTTTTACAGTTTTACAGTGGATGGAAAATCAACTACTTTGGTCCTTTAAGAGCATTTTCAATGTCTCATACATACTAATACCTGCTTGAGCTGCACAACACAACAACACTAAATCACAGCCACCGCCAAACTTATGATGAGAAGTTTTCTTGCAGAAAGACTTTCTATTTTTTCCCTTGTTTATCTTTTCTCCCTCATCATTCACTGTATCCTCATCATTATTCTCCCATTTAGCTCTATAAAACAACCACAAACCATTTATGCTGAACAATGTTAGGCTAAAATAGGCTTTTGTGTCTCTGAAAGGCCAGTCTGTAATTGTGTATAATTGAGAACACTGTACACAATACATTTGTGTGATTTCATATTAGTCCCCTTGAATACACAAAGCTCCAAGTCTGAGTGGTTTAGATTGGATCGCAACAATAAGCCCTACTCTACAGCGCTGTAATTATGCAAATGCAATGCATGTTTCAATCAAATCGTGTACATAAAGCACACTCGTAATGATTTGAATTAATCACAAGGCATTTAAGAAACTTACCACAAATGATTGAGTGCAGTGAAGAACAGTTTGGGTGATGTTATGAGGAACAGTTTTTGCTAGTGTAATCAAAGAAACAAAACAATGCAGCAAAATTAGTTAACAAGCAATAAACGGAGCTCAACTCCCTGATTGCACCTTATCTTCTCATCGAGGCCCAGATGTATTAGAGTGGAGGAGGTCGAACTTTGTCAGCAGTGTTGCCCATCAGCGCCTTGCTGCCCTGACTCCTCTACAATCTGTACAACTATGAGGCAACACTAGATATCAAGCTTTAGATCCTCTAAAGCATTTTACGTCCTCGCTAACAAGTGCTGAGGAAAGCTTGCTTTTCTTCTGCCGTGTTTAGGAAAGGTGGCAACATCTACAAAGCACCCAACGCAGCCACACACAAGCTGTTCCATCAACACCAGCAAGCTGTTGTCAGCACTCAAACAGAAAAGAGCCGCTTCCTCAGAGGACACACTGTTCACCTGCGACGACGACAATGACGACCATGATGACTCTTGATCCAGAAGCCCAGTGTGTGTGGCTGAAGCTAATAGGGCTGCCCACTGGGACGTTAGCAACAAAGCTAATGCTTATAATTATGCATTAATATTCATTTATGTTTATGCTGTTATTTATGTCTGTGTTAATGGTGGAGGATAGCAGCTGTTCAGGTCGCCAGCACACGATGTGGATTGTATAATTGATCAAATATAGATGAGTGAACCTGCACTGGCTTTTCAAGGTTCAGCTTCACGGCCGGTGCTCTGAGTTGGAGGTCACGTCTGTCTGTGTATTTTACATTTGGCTGTCTATCTACAGCCACAGTATATTATATATAGCTATAAATAAGGTAAACATAACTATGAAATAATGAATTTCAAATCTTAAAACATACATGAACAAACAAATGAAACAAGCTACAAACAAAAGATATCAGCTTTTAATTTAACATGGATAACATTAATTTTACAGATACAGAGCTTTCACATTCATGTGGAGACATGTTTGTGTCCAGTACTACTTTTAGCTGTTTCTGGTCTCTCTACAAGCTCCTGAAGGAAATATCTGCTTCTTTAGCAGCCAGATGCTATGATTATCTTCACCAGCTGCCTGCTGTGTCAGGAAACAATGTTGGTGAGGGAAGTGAACCAAGCAATCAACTTCTGTACCGTAAAACCAGAAGAGCTGAGATGAGATGGTGGGAACAGCAGAGTCAGGCCATAATATCTTTAGGTTTGCTGCTATGAGCATCATTTGATCCAGTGCTGGTATAAAACAAATGATCATTACAAACAAGGGTCATACACACTGTTTGTTAGATTCCTCATGTTCCTGTTGGTCTGATGGAGCAGGAGCAGCTGTTTCAGTTTGCCTGACTTTGTCATTGTAATGGTTTTTGAGATGATCCATTAAATTATTTTGCAGTTTTTCAGCTAATGCACTTGCCTTGCAACCTCTGAAGTGACTTGCATCAGCGCTGTAGGTTTTGTTACAAGATTTTATTTTGGAGAAACAAACTCTGAGGCTGGACTGAGGCCCGCGGCTGAAAGCTGGTCGATTCAGTGAACTACTGGGAGAGGCATAGATAATGACACGACGACTCCCCGCCCTCTCACAACCCCCGGACCTCCTGACAGCTCTTGAAAGCAGGTGGTGCAGCTTTAAACAAAACTGGATTCTGTGTTTACGTGGTTTATATTCTGCTTCAGATTAACTCAGAAGACAATTTGGATGACAACACCGACAACATTTCCAGATGCGAGGCCATGTTCCCTCTTGTTGGACAAAACTTCCCTGCAAAGGATTAAAATATTTTGGACTGAATGTTTCAGACACAGAGAAGCGCTGTCAATCATTTATTGCACAGCCAGTTTTGAAGAGATACCTCAAGCAAATGCTTCCTGAGTCTTGCCAGACAACTTGCAAAGCTAGCTTTACAAAGCTGCAATGCTTGTGACTTCTGGGCACCGCTAATTTGGCTTCTTTGGATTTCTGCGACTTGTTTCCATTTGCTGTAAAAACTCAGACATTGAGCATTAGGCCTCTTTTACAGCTGACGAGCAGTTTTTAATTGAGACAAAGCCCCTTCCAAGTCCTGGTTACTGTAAAACCTCCACAAGGTGTTTTCATTATCTCGTCTGAGCAAAAACCCACTGAGGTTTCAATGTCACAGGAAAATATCAGAGGAGGAGAAAACATTTCAACAGCCTCACCCTCAGGGAGAATTAAAGGAGTAAATCCCACGTTCCTTTCTTGATATCTTATCTCACGAGTTTACCCTCTAACTAGATCTGGTGTCACCTCGAATCCAATATTGTATATCAAGGCCACACATATCACACAAACGGCCAATCTCAGATGCCGTATAGACTTGGTTCTTCATAATCACTTAATCCAATGCAATATGTCTGTTGCAAAACACGATTTGTTCAGAGAGCAGCAAAGTTCACAATCATCTGTTTGGAGAAAAGCTTCATTTCCTATAGTTATAATCAGATGTCAAGCTTTTCAAACTTTTTTTTTTCCCTCTCCCTGTTTTCATAACCAGCATTATGAAAAAGTAACACAAAGCATAAAAAGTCAGACCTGAGAGAGGTCTGTGTTTCCTAACCAACTCCTGGAAGAATTACATAAGGAAAAACATTTTAGAATGAAAACATGTCAACTCCTGCAGACGTGAATGACTTAAGATTATAAAAATGTAGTAATGAGTTTTGTGTGTGCGTGTGTGTGTGACACTCATTTTTCCTAATGAAATGCACAGCAATGGCATTTCAAACACAACTCCCTCCTTAGTTGAAGTCCTGGGGTGCAATGATTGGGTGGCACACAAAACTGGTGTCTCAACCCCTGACGTGTAATTTTACGGAAAAAAGGCAGAAATCCTTTATGCACGCAGGTGTCTAGCTGTGTGCGCTAATCAAAAGATGTGCAGTGACAGAATGGAGCAGGACGAGGCACTTGATGTTTTGTCAGTTGGAGTGGCACTGGGAGACGCAGGAATGTTGTACGATTCATCATTTAGGTGCTTTTATCCAAGAGAAAATACATTTGGGCTCCAAAGAGAGAGAGAGAGAGAGAGAGAGAGAGAGAGTGAAAGAGCGAAAGAGAGACTTACAGATACATACGTGTGTGTGTGTGTGTGTGTTATGTAAGCACCATTTTTGAGAGCTCCACAGGGAGTCAAAGTTGGGGAAGTTTTCTCTTTAAGCGTGACAGAAGCGATAGATAGGTTAATGGGTATTTCAACAGCACTCTACTGAGCTGTGGTTGCTGTGATGGCCAGACACAGATGTGCTTATCAATGCCCTGATGAAGTCGCCCCCTGTAACAAAAGGCAGTGATGACTCATTAATTTTCTTCAGTACGTGAATCAAGGACAAAAATCAGCTGAGTGGTTTTGCTTTTAATTAAGAATCTCGTGGAGTTTTTGTCGTAATGAGATGAGAGGGAGCCGGAGCAAAGGTTTCTCAGTGTCCTATTAATCTGCACAAAGTTCAGAATTTATACTGGAGCTGGATCCTTCTCATTTTACCCATTTTTTTCTCGAGCTAAATTCAAGAATTTAATCATGAAAATCCACAACCTGCCATTTACACAGCAGATTTTTTTACACTAAGTGTGCCGGCCTTTTGTTTCCACGCCCTCACATACATTCAGCTATTTCTGGTGCACTGATCTTTGAATTTACACACATTTACAAACCACTGTATGTGTTCATGCCAAGCCAGGCACAGCAAGGAATGGATGGTATTGGTGTCAGATTAGTTTCAGTGAATTAGTAACCTTACAACCTAATAACCTGATAATGCTAATACACCTTATTTAGTGTATTAGCATTTGATCTAGTAGACATGGAGCAACAGTGTCACTTATTCTGAGTTGTTTTTTGGCTTTTCTGTGAATACAGGCTCAGTTTTTATAAGGGATGTGAAATTGAGGAATCACATCTCCCTCAGCTTATCACTTCCTTTCATCAATGCTTGTTTTATTGAGCCAGGTGGGTCTATATATTCACTGGAGCTCTGCAAGTTATATAATCATCCTGCCACTATCTCGTGGCTGGATGAAGTTGAGCTATTCTTGCAAAACCAAAACAATGAGCTGAAAGATGCTGAAATGTTGAGGAGGGCTGTAGAGGTGGGCAATAATTCTCTCCTGGTTTTGATAGCTTACCTAGTTAAATATGTGTGCCATTTGTTCAGGCTTGCCCCGTACCTCCACTGTCAATAACAGCAAACACTTTTTGTTTTTTTATTTTTTTAATTAATGTTTTTTTTTTGCAGCTTCAGCTTCCTTCTGCCTGACTGATTCATCACATATTCATTCAAAAACATTTTCTTCATTTCATATGTCATGTCGTGCAATTTGTAGAGATGCAGAATGCTAACGTGACACATTCACCGCCGTGCATTAAGATTCAGGACTTTTTCTTACATTTAATGAGGACTGTCAGATTCTGCTGAAGTGAAAAACCAAGACTCCTCCTGCCAGAATTTGACAAAAGCTGCCTCGACATAACCAAATGTCCCAGACTCCTTAGAGAAACTAAAAAAAAAATAAAAATAAATAAAACTCTCACAGACTAGCATTCCTCAAACTCTACCATAATTTTCAGATTCCCCAAAAGAGCTCCCAGAAGACAGCTCTATTACTAATCCGCCATCCCATTATAAATGATGGTACCTTTAATAGAGACGTACCTGGGGGATAATATTGACTCGGGTTTGAATTGAGCCTGCTGCAGGATGCAGTACTTACCCTTGCAGACACAAACAGATGAGGTCATATAATGTGTTTTATTAGAAATGTGCAAGTGAACCCTTCAGTTCATCTGAGTATTCTTAATAGCACCTGCTCTGGAATCACTTAATAATTAGCAGTTTACAGAGCCTGACCTCGAGGTCTAACCTGATGAGTGCATTTGTCTGAATGAGGCGGCAGACAACAGGAAAAGCTAATCTCACTATCATTATCAGCGCATGGAATCAGATGGAGAAAGTGAATGAGAGAGGCAGAGAGAGGGGCAGAGGAAATGAAGAAAGAGGACCATGGGTATTTTGGTCATTATTTACACCAAGTCCGAATAAAGAAAGAGAGATGAATGCTGCCACGCTACAGTGACCAGAGATAATACAACATTTTCTTTTCATGCTCATTCATGTCAGCTGCAATATACTCCAAGACAGTGGTTTTCATTGTGGAGATAATGAAATCAACACAGTATAACCTTAGTAAATGTTCGGATGAAAATTGGCTGCGTCTCCAGTCTCTCTTTTGAGCATCTCTGAGGTAACATCAGTGTAATTTGTTTTGAACATGGGCCAAAAGTCTGATTCAGCCAAAACCAGCAGTGAGTGTCTAATCTCGGTGGATCATGTCCCTGAAGGGAGCGTACGGACGTCACAGTGACCTGGCTTTCACTGCTTCAGATACTCTTAGTAAGATTTGTGGTAAGTAACTTTACCAAATCAAACACATGAAAACAGATCCACTGGTCCTCTCTGTTGTGAAATAGAAAAGCTTGCCCAGTTTGGTTTTTGAATTTCTGAAGCACAAGATACACAGAACAAGTGTTGCACAAGTGGCCTGGTAATTCATTGTGTTCTCCCAGATCAGATCTCTGCAGGTTTTATCTAGTAATGCGTGGATTTATTCATGTGCATCCTCACTCTTCAAAGATGCTCTAATCAGTATTATATCCTATTACCTATGAAATCTCATATTTTTGTAAACAACGGGAATAAAATGGTTACATGTAATTTTACTGATGGAGCCACAGAGGATTGTCACTTGACCCAAATGTCTTTTCACTCTGCTGCATCCACACTACTACAGTGTTGTTTCAAAAACAAATCTCTTTTCCTCCTTGTGCCCACGCTGCTGCAGAGTTCTCAAGCGCTGAAATTGGAATATTTTGGAAAACGCTGCTTGTGAAAATCTCTGGTGTAACGCTGCAGTCTGGACGGTTGAAAACAGAAACCTTTGGAAACGATGACGTCGACGCTCACGGTGGCTTCCTAATTAGGTTTTTATCAGCCTGGACTACAAGTGGTGATACAACGCGATAATGAATAAGTGTTACTGACCTTGTTTTCTTTGCTTGCAGCTGTTGAGGTGTTAAACTCTGCATTTTAACACCACAGCTGTCGTGGATGTGCCTCATTTGTAGTATTTTTTTTACAACAAACCAGCTGCATTTCTGATACGGAGCTAAAACACTCATCTTGACAGAGGTTATTTTCATTTGAAAACATTTTGAAGTGACTAAAAGATGCTGCTTGGCTTTGTCACGTAAAGATGATGTGCTACCACTAGTAAAGGTTGTCAGCTGGTACATGGTGGTGAGTTACAGGAGCATTTTATTGTGTACAGCTCATCAGAACCTCTGCATCTAAATCTGTGCACACCCTAGTGGTGTAAAATCAAAAGCTCATGCCCATACATATGGACACCAAGCTATGATTGGACAATCCCTGTGTAGGTAGGAAGGTGGGAATTAGCAAAGGGTCAGTTGACTAATAGCAGAATTACGTGAACATCCAGCAGCTGCAAACAAAGAAGAGGGGAGCCACAGCCAGGGAGACAACACAGCCTGATAGTCTACTCATGATGAGCTGTCAAGAACATAGCATCTGTATTACACCTTTCAGAACGACGACTGCTGCTGCAGGCAGGTTAATTGCTTCAGGCCTGGTACATTCTCCACCGTATTATTTATGCCAGCAGAGTAAAAATCAAAGTTGAATTTTGAACTGACAGATTTTTTTTATTCCTGTCCAGATTCCTCTCTCTCACAGGCGTTTGAAGTTATTACGCATTTTCCCCTCTCCAATCATTGGAGTGAATATGTATTTCCAACACCTGTCAGCTTATGTCCCAAGCCACAACTGCAGCCTTCATGTTTTAATGCCAGACCTTAGAAATGCCCTACATTTGCCCTCAGGTACTTCTTACACACACACACACACACACACACACACACAGATATACACCCCCTCCCTTGGCCAACCACCCACCTCCTCTGAGGCTCATTCATCTGTGTGAGTAATCAAGTGTTTGCACAGGAATGACTTTTGTGATTGGGATGAATTTTGAAAGATAAATCAATTTTCAAAGTTTAATATTTAAGAGAAGAGAGGACGTGGGGCGGCGTTGAATAATGCATTCGGTTATTTAGAGTTTGAGACAGAGGGAGAGTCTGGACCGGCTCCAAGCCAGAGGATATGAGAGCTCCAAAGCAGGCCGCTAATGAAAAGGAGACATATTCCTCTGCCCTCTCGTTTGAATTTCATAACTCAGAAATATGCCTTGTTGCTTTTAGCACATGCACTCTGTCTCTGTCTCTCTCTCTTTTCACATCCACCAACACACACACACACACACACACACGTTCTCTAAAAACTGTGTACTAACACAATATTTTGAATCAAGTTGGAAAGAACAGCAAATGGAAGACAGAATATTATGGTATAATTGTCACACTCGCCCTGCTCCCCATCTCTCTGAAGAGCGCGTTGTCATGTGAATAGAGCCGGGCTTTTATTTCTCAGCATGTATCTCTCCTCTCATTTCTGTCCTTTCACTTTATCTCTCTCTGCTGATCCCACTGTGCAATCAGATATGCAATTGTTACTGTTTCTTTAGACAAAAACATGTTTTGAACCAAGGCGGCTGCTGAAGATGAGTCCCCTGAAAATTAAGCAGTTGTGTTTTAATTGCTTCTCTTCTGCTCTAGCAGCCACAGTACACTACTCTTCCTCTTTAATTCATCCACCCCTCCTCCTTAATATACGTAGAGGAAGAATAGAGGTAAAAAAAGAGAGAGAGAGAAAGCTGTGTACTTTGACCCTCTTTTCCATTGTCCTCTCCACACTGCAACTAATACAGTTTAATAGGTTTGATTCACCATGACATTATAGGCTCAGTCTGCATAAGTATGTGTTCGTGGGCATGGCACAAATTGTATAGCTAAGCTAAATCCTCTGTGTCTTGTTAGCTCAGTTTCTGTGGGATCATCCATTTTGAACTGGTTGTCCTGTTGGTCTCTTTGTGTGTCGTCCAGTGGGCCTGGTTAAGCTCTGAAAATCAATACGTGCCTCTGGAAACCCTGCAGGGAAAGTGTTGCAGTCTTGGGATGGAAAATTGGGAACCAGGAATCATTTGATAGTTCCTGTGTGTTCGAAACATACTGTGTCTGTCACTGAGGTAACATCTGTGGTTTGTTAGGGGGAAGTAGATAAAGCACATGCTTCTACTTGATTAAAAAGGTCAAATTTAAGCATTAAAGAGGAACTATGCAGGATTTTCCCATGGCTATGCTACATTTTCCACCTTAATTAAACAGCTTTGTAATTGTGATGGTCATATACATGACTTGTAACTTGTTATGAGGGAGAATGGAGGCTCTCTGTCTTCCACCTGGCCTCTCTGGGCTGAAAACCGACCTTGCAACATCAGTGCAGCACTTGGCCTCCGCCCCCGGTGTCCCAGCTCTCATCTCTGCGCACCGCAACACAAATGTGCTCCATAACCTGTAATCTTTCTTTTATGACAGTTAAGACTGCACAAATATAAATATATCGTATCATCATATATGTTATAGAACGTTATCCACGCCTCCATGGATTGCTTTTTCAACAGCTTCCTTAAAAACAAATGCACATGGCCCGGAGGAGGGTTAGCAAAACAGCAGAAAAGCGACCGGACTTGCATAGTTCCCCTTAAGGGTACTCATGTTTCCATGACAACTGACCAGAAACTTGTGGTGTACACTGGGCAGTTGGAGCAGGTTTATGTCTGGCTGTGTTCACATACACATCTGACTGTGGCCGCACCGAGCCTGCCCCTTCAGGGTCATGTGTGTAGCCTGTGCTGCCTGTGCCATTTCTAAACACGGCCCACCAAGGGCAATGTTGTACTGTATATCTGGTACTTACAGTACCGAAAAAACACAGGTACTGTATCAACGTATATTTAGTGTTGCATCGACTTGGTACCAAAGTATTGGTTCTCATGACATCCTTAGTGGCACAGTAAAACTTAAAGTCCCTCAGAATACACTGTACTCGAGTAAATGTAATTAGGTACTCTGCAGCAGCCTTTTCTAGTGTGGCTTGGGCCTTAAGCTGTGTTCACTGTGGCACCCTGCTGTGCAGTATAGGTGTCCTCCTCTGTTTCCAAAATGTCTCACCCAGACTTCTCCTCCAGGGTTTGACAGACATCACTCGCATGTGTAAAACAATTCTTCTTCAAGCCGTGCATCCATCTTGTTCTTTCGTCATCCTCTGTGCCTGTGTGTCTCACATGTCTCTCTCTGTGTAGCAGGTTATTGGAGACAGCAGACAGTGAAAACACATAGAGAGAGAGGCTGCTCTCCTCCCAGCTTGACTGATCAGAAGATCCCTGGTGGATGCTGCTAGATAAAGTGAAGAGGAGGATATAAGGGAGTGGGAGTTAGGCTGGCTGCCGATGGATTAGCAGCCATGTTTACACAGTGGCTGATTTAGTCTGCCGGAGCTGCCCACGAATGATTTATTGATACTGAGGGAGATGGGGAGAGTATTTGAAAGTGTGATGTTGGAGGATATAAAGAGAGAGGTGGGAGAGTCAGGTGTCTGTGTGTGAGTGAGAGAGAGACACACACACACAGGCAAAGAGATCAGGCAGAAAAGCCAGCATGTCTCTATGTAGCGGCTGCATCACGTCTTAGTCTAACTATGTCTTCAAGTCAGAGGACAAATGTGTACATTTTTGGTGCCTGTTAAGCTTAAGGAGGCAGCTTGCTGCTCCTCTGCAGGAGGAGACACAGGGTGACGGGGAGAAGTCAACCCAGATCTGTCATAAATACACCGCATTACCCATCATTCAGTGCACCTCTGGGGTGAACCAAGCCAGGGAGGGATGATGAGGGAGGATGAATGGAGCCAAAGAAGGTGCACACACCTCTCAGGGCCTCATCCTGCCACTCTGACTTCTGACAACTGACCTGATTGTGTAGAGCGGGTGACGGGCTTTTAAAGCATGTCAGGCTGAGACTGTGAGACAAGTGGCTGGTGTGATATCAGCTACAAACGAAGGAGTGCAGGAAAAGGTAGATTTTTAAAGGTGGTGGAAAGAGAGATGATCCCGAGCTCTGGCTTTTGAAAATGTACCACCGGACTTGTCCTTTATGAGCTTGTGTTGGACCATAACGCAAAATATAAAGGGAACAATTCCCAAACAACATGTAGAGGAAACACACCGGTATTTCCCCTGGAAGGACAGGGTTGGGCAAGGTAAAGGTAGAAAGTATAAGTAGCCTCCAACAGGGCACTGAAATGTATAATTGTGCCTGCTTTCAGAAATAATAAATTAAAAGGCACAATGTAAGATATATATAAAAAAGGTAAACAAAAAAAGAAGAAAACAGCACACATAATGTTTCATAAAGAGAGACTTGAAGATAAAACAATAGTGCTAACAAAGAGCTAACAAAAAGTTTCTTTAACACTCATTGGTTACTGATGATCACAGTGAAGGTCAATGCCGCCCATAAGAACTCACATGTTGTGAATGAGAGCTTGCAGGATGTTGTTGTGGAGGAGGGAGGTGTTTGTTTACGTATCATGGCGCAGAAACCAAGCTGAGTGAACTTAATTATTGATGTCACTCGTCATTCTCTGGAGGTTCAGACTGTCAAGGTCCCAACATTAGGAAGAAGGGGATGTTAATTCACAATTAGCAAACAAACTGTCGTGGAGCTGCAGCTGAGGTAATGCATATGAAATTCTCCTCTTCTCTCTTAAGTGGCCATGTGTTTGAATGTTAATCAGCCCCTTCATCTGAGAAAACAACACACCAAAATAAAGGTGCTAGTGTGAGACAGACAGTGATTAATAAGAGATGGAGGCAAGAAATTAACAGATAATGAGACAGCAATCCTGTAATTATGTCATTGGTGTTATTTGTTGCTCTGAAGGTGAAACACTGTGGCACACTGTTTTTGTCACACATGCTGATACTGCATTGTTTTCTCTCCCAGGAAATAACACAAACACACACACAAAGGACACATGCATTTATTAGCATTATCCTCAAAAGATGTCTATGGTGGCGGCCCATGTGTGTATGTCCCTCTCCTGAACTCTACTAACCCTCTCTCTTTCATTTCAGCCCATCGTCTGGTCTTGAAGGAGACAGAAGAGATGCTGAACAAAGGAAGGATGCTGGAGAGATGGAGGAGAAGAGGGAGGAAGAATCATACGAGCGAGATTAAGGCTGGTTTTAAACAGGAGCTCTTTAAATTAGCATTTATTCCAAACTATATGCACACAAACACACACACGCCTAGACAGACACACACACGTTCTCAGCAGGGATCTCTTTATTATTAAAATGTCTAGCGGTGCCCTCTAGGCCCTTCTCCATCACATCACCTGGCAGCCCACACCCTCACACCCCTGATGCTATGACTAGTCCTCATTAGTTGTACTAATATGCCTCTTTCTATCATCTCCCTCTCTCTGCAGTGGACACAGTATAGCCTTTTCTCCATTGCTTCTGTGCATCTCCTGCTGATTGATATGCTAAAATGTACTTGCTGCTAAAAGCTCATTCACTGGCGCAACACTGATTATATTCAAGAGACCACAGTGTCCACTTTACACCCAGGCATTAAACTCGGCTCTGTCTGCTTCCTGGTGTAATATTTACATCCTCCTAAGTCTTAATTGTCATTGGAAAGATCTTAATACTTTCCTTTCATTTCTGTCTTACTCTGTTGTTGTAGCAATATTTTCTGGTTTGGTAAAAGCTTCCTGAACTATGGGTTACCACTGCTGCACAATTTGTGAAAGTACACACTAAACCTCGTAAAGGAAAATTGCACAAGACGGCACTGTGCATTTTAAATGTGTAAAATGGGAGCTAATTGCTAATAGCAGCTACAGTACTAATCACATGCCTCGTCAGAACATGAGATATTGTACATTACATGGGGGGGTAATGTTGGAGGTTGTTGGGTGAACTTAGCATTAAACAGCTGACGTCATTGCATCTCTTAAGAAAATATTCCTCACCTTCATAGTGGGATCAGTAGCAAACACCAGTCACTACAACTCGCAGAAACCACAGAGCTGGTTAAGGTTTGATGGATTGGCAGGTAGCAGTGGGGAATAGAGATTCAATATGTTTGAGATCAGGCTGAAGATTTAGTGTTAAAGAGGAACTATGCAAGATTTTCACCTCATTTAAACAGCTTTGAAGTAATTGTGAAGTTTAAGTAACCTGTTACATGGAGAATGGAGGCTCTCTGCCTTCAACCTAGGGTCTATTGGCTGAAAACCAACCTGGCAAGATCAGCGCCACTGATCCAGTGTCACAGATCTCGTCTTGCGAGAAACATGGACTCCTTTATGGCACTACTACACAAACACCATCAGTAATCCTTAATCTGTTGTTAACATTGTTAATGAGTTTTTACTACAGCGAAAATATGCTCTCCAAACCTGTAGGGGGAGCTCCATAGAGAAAAAAGAGACCAAAACAGTGAAAAAGAGCCCAGACTTGCATAGTTCCCCTTCAAGTTGTTTTTTTATTCATGTTCTGCTCAGCAACACTGAAGTAACAGCAAGTAAAGTAGTTCAATGAAAAGTTGCCTTCACCTTTTTTCCACATGATGGAAACAGTTTGGTAGAAAAACAAGAATTCACCAGGCAGAAGATCGTGGCATATTTAAAAGTTAAAGAACATGAACAACAACTGCAAAGCACAAGTACACCTGCTCTATCTTTAACACCTGCAGAAAAATAGTTGAACCTGTGTGTTTGAAATCAGGTGGAATTGAGTGTCTTCATGTCTTGCCGAGGACGAACCGCAGGAACTTTCACTGACCTCGAATGCAAACAGTGTTTGAACCGTCTGCGTCTAGTTTCGCACAGAATAATGAAAACATCTCTTTCAGTCGTACAATAAGAGTTTGCAGGAAATAAATCACTCCCATAAAACACAAAATGCCCACATCATGTTCTCTGTTAACAGCTCATTTCAAAAACACACAGCTTTACTCACATTTATCATCTTCAACAGCACCTGGGGCGTTTTGTTGTAGAGGCGCATTTCAGCTGGCTCCAGCGCCAACCTCCCTCTCACACCCCTTTTAGCAAATTAGACCGTTTAATTAGGAAAAGCTCATTTGTATCAAATCATTTACATGGTGCAGCCAGCCTTTGCCAGGATATTCTAATTGATTATTGTTGCCTGAGGTGCTGCTGGCGTGCGTGGATGTATTTGTGTATGCATGTGTATTCTTGTAAATGAGTAAATGACTTTGTGGTAATGATATAAGTAAAGAAACTTTATCAGTGTGCTGATTGCTATGATCATGGGTCCTCGTGCGACAATGTGGAAGCAGGTTATTCACAACGTCTCAGTGTGGCAGGTGTGTTGGGTTAAACCAGTATTTTCTCACTTTGTAGCAAACATTTCCAGCGCCCAATAGTGTAAAGAGCTGCCCTTCCTGTTGTTCAGTTTTCTTTTATTTCCATAAGTGATTGAACACACGTCTTTTCTCTGCTCTGAAGTGCCTCTTAGCGCACTCTTGTGGTGACAAATTCCATTCAATCACCTCTGCAGGCGCCACCCACCAACAGGAAACAAAGTTCCTTGATTTTATGGTTCCCTTTCATGTCGCTCAATTTAGGAATAAAACACTTTCCATGGTTCCTCCGGATCGCTTCTGTTGAGGCGAGCCCCATTAAGGAAAGGAGCAAAACCTACTCCCCCATTGAGACTCACAAATGACCCTTTCATGAGACTGCTCTTTGACCCTTTTTTTTTTTTTTTTTTTTTACAAAGCTGAATGAACGAGGGAGAGCGGAGTGTGTGGGGGGTTGAGGCATACTGGATAAAGAACAGAGAAAAAGAGACGACAGATTATTAGAATTCATCCAGCGGTGCAATGAACAGCCTTTCAGCGGCAAGTGCCTCTTTCTATTCAGCAGCTGCACAACAAAGAGACATTAAATTATAACCAAATGGTTACCATGGCACCCCGTGTGAGTAAATGTTTCAAATCTCTCTCTCTCTCTCTCCTCTTCCTTCGCATCTCTGAGGCCTTTTTCTTTTCTTTTCTTTTCTTTTTTTTTGGGAAGCATCCTTATAATTACAGCCAGAGAGGCAAAGAGAGGTTCAAAGGTACTGGGTTGAAATTAGGGCTGAAGAGAATTTGAGTTTATAATGGGAAGTTAGTGAATGATTCCAGAGTTTGTGGCTGTAAATCAACCTTTTGTAAACCTGCAAAGCTTAAATAAATGAATCTGCACGACAACATCAAGTTTGTTTGTGTTGCATTTAAAAAAAAAAAAGAGAGGCAGACTGTGAATAAAATCTGTGACACACAAAGACTCAGGGGCAAGGACAGGATTAAAATCTGAACTTGTAATTTGTGTACCGCAACACATGCTGCAAACCTTCTTCTGTCAAATACAAACTTTATCCACACAAACACACACTTGAACTTCTCCTGTGTATTTACTGGTACATTTGCAAACATGCATTTATTTGTGACTGTCACTTTACAAGGTCCAAATCTCTTTTTGGCCCCAGTGTGAGTAAAACTGGGGGAAACTTTCCCCCTCAAAGACGGTGGCAAAACATCACTGTGTAATACGATAAAATTCCACTCACACATATGACGTCCCATAGACCAGGCTGAGACAAGTAGCTGTGATCATTTGCTTCAGAGAGTTTGTAGAAGTCTGTGGCAACCTGGGCATGACTCGTTTTCATTGTATGTGTGTTAAGAACTTCCTTGGAGAACAGGCAGGGCACAGTAACTTTATTCCTTCTTCTTTTTGTTTCCTGAAAGTGATGTTATACGATGGTTTCCCATTTCTTGACACACATCTTTGCGTGTGTGTTCCAAAGTACATGCCTAAGCTAGGTGCTAAGCTAAGATAAACTAACTTCTACCTATAGTCTCATATTTAATGCCATAGGGGAGTTAATGCACATTTTCCTAAATGGCCAACATTATCATTAAAAAAAACAACCTCTTTTAAAGTTTGCCTTGGTTTAGTGTCTTCTTTTGGACTCTTCCCAGCAGAGTGCTCATATTAATACAGTGTTTTGCTAACAGCAACAGAAAGGCCCCATTTGTGAAATATCACAATTTCCCCTTAAATGACTATATGCCTCAGCACTGTTGAAATACTCTGTAGACAGACAGCCGCTGTGTGTTTAGAGAGAACTGATTCAATGCTCGGGGACAAGAAATAATTCCACAACTCTCCCAGCAAATCGGGGAGATGACAACACAGCCAATTTCACTCTGCCTCTGGACACTCGGATTTACATGCCGCACCAAACAGAAAATATTTGAAAATGTATGAATATTATGCTCTGAAAATACATGGTATACTTTGGAAAACTGCCCTGGTAGGTGAGGCCCAAATGTCATTCAAGGCGAGAGAAAGGGAAAGGACGAGATGTTTTTTTGTTTTGTTTTTTTATTAATTCTCTTAAACTGTTTTTGTACCTGACAGATCCTCGAGTGTGTGTGTGAGTGTCTGTGAGTGTGTGTGGGGCCGGGGTGATACTGGAGATCTCATAAAGAGATGCCATGTCACATCACATGGACTAAGATGTTATGATGTACGAGAGCTCGGCCAAATTGACCCATCCATCAACCACAAGCAGCAGCCAGGTGGTGCAGAGAGGAAGAGCGAGAAAAGAGAGACGAAGCCAGGAAAAAAAAAAAGTGTCAGTGTGAGGAAGCACATAAATTTGAAAGTTAAAAATTAAACAAAAGAGAAAAAAATCAGAAAGAAAAGTGACACTTGAACCTTTTGTACAGTTTCAGTTTGCGTCTTTGTTTCTGGTGCAGATGTTACACGTGCACACTCCTACCTCTAAAGCTCTGCAAAGCAGCTGTGTGTGTGTTTTTTCAACTTTACTCTCAGAACCCCTGCTGTGAATCAAATTTAGCTCGTCCATGAGAGAACCAACAGACTTCTTTTATGTTGTGCACTTTTGATCAGATTATTGGGACCAGAGACGGATGGAACAAAGCACTTCTTCCCATCTCTGATATATCTTTGTCTATTGTTGTCTCAAAATACCAGAGCCAGTGTGTCGACAAATCCATTTTTTTCCCCTCTGTGATCCAACCCAGATACATTTGTAGTCGGATCAGTTAGAGGGGGACTTTCGGTAGAGTGAGAGGTGTTTGAGGTTCCTCTCTCTCTCTTTCTCTCTCATGGTAAAGATGAAGGGGATGTGGACAGCGATAGCAGCAATGTTATTGAGCTTTTATGAAGACAGATGTGCAAAAATACCGGTTCAAATAGTCAAACAACAGTAATGAAAGCATGTTGACTCATGATGTAAATACAAAGTTTGTTAGCCTCAGTATCAAAGGCAAGACAAGCTTCCAGATAAATACTTCTTCACTAATTGAATTCAGTTGCAAAGTGGTAAAGCTTGGAAAGTAATGAGACTGTAACCCAGAGACATATTAGATCAATTAAATACATTTTAATTATATGCAGTCTTTTTTTTCCAATGCAATAAATACTGACAAGTAAAGTAAACCCAGTGATAGTTATGCAAATATAGGTCTATCTGTGGTGTATGGGGATTTACATTCTTTTTTTTCCAACATTGTTAATGATCTGACATAATGAAAAAATCCATCTGTATTAGAAGCACATTTACATTTATTATACCTTTCATATACTGAGCTCAATTAACAAATATGGAACTCAATAACATGATACTTTGGAGTATTGGTTTGCACTCAGAGAAAACACAAGATGTGTTAAACTTGCACCTTGTAAAGAAAAAAAACAAAAAAACCCAGAGTTCAAGAAACTACTAACTGCCCTGTGTGTGTGTGTGTGTGTGTGTGTGTGTGTGTGTGTGCGCGTGCACACTGACAACAGATGGGATGAGGAAGTGCCGTGCATTCTGGCAGCCCTGACACCACAGCTGAGTTTCAACACAACTTCTTAATAAAATGGCAAAACAAGTAAAACTGAAAGCAGTTAACATTTCCATGCCTTTTTCAAGTTACACTGGGACGTGACATTCACTGTAAAGTAAGCTGTCTTTTACTGTCTTACTCCATATTTTCATCAGCTAGTTGCCTCTTGCATTACATTGTCATTTAATCTCCTCGTAGTGGTGTAATATTGGCCTTTTAACAAATTTGAATTAGTTAAACTCACTTTACCAATATAAAACCAAAATACCATATATACCATACCAATATACCAATATAAAATGCAAAGCAATGGAAGTTTTGGAAGCTAAACTTGTCGGTATCCAGGGTGAGGTCAGCTCTGTACACGTTACATGGTTTTCATCTGTAGCTTGAGGTTGAGTCGAGGTTCATGAATAACAAGCGCTGACCCAGAAACCTCCAAACTCACATGCAAAGGAAGAAACATGTCAAACTAAAGTACCAGTTCAGGGAGGACAGAGCAAACCAGTGGTAATACTGTGTCACTATAGCTGCTTATCCAATGTTATTATTGCATTGACAGCAGTTTTAGGTACCAGTTTAGAGTTCAGCATCGTCGTTCATTCCTTTACTCACCAATAGTTGTCACCAAATTTGACTCTTTTTTTCCCATCTATATCTGTCACTTCTCTTATTCCAGTGAAGTTCGTGTGCTGTCCTTGGTTAGTTAGTACAATTTTGCAGTAGCGAGTCATTCCAGCATGAGATGATGAAGAGGTGGTGCTGCTCAGAGTCCTCAGCTCTCATCTTCCAAACACAACGATGGCTGAAGATCTTGACAAGTTACTCTTCACCCCCGGCAGCCTGGAGTTTACATTTCAGCCCTGTAAACAAGTCCTTCTTATTTTTAAGGAAGGGCTTCAGTTTGATGTGTGCCCCCCCCAGAGAAGAGCATCAAACCATCACCAGAGTCGAACAGCCAGAAACCTGCTCTAGCTTTCCAGTCATTAGATTTTTTTCCCCCTGTAAGTTTGACCAATTGAATTTCTACCACTGTGCATGTAGAGTCAATTGCTGTCATACAACAGGTCGGATGAGCAGTTATTGATCTAATAGGCCACCTCCCTGACCAACCTGCTGCCTTCAGAGCACATAGCTATCAGCAGAGGGATTTCCAATAGAAGCCACTGAAAGATCTTCCACCTGACTATCCACACGCCAAGGTTGCTGTCAGTGATGAGACGGGTTGGGAGATAAGAGGAGCTAACTGACCAGATAATCAGGACTTAGTTTTCCTGCATTTACCCTCCCACACGACTTGCAGCTGGCCTTTGGAGCTCAGTGGAGCAGACAACCCGAGCTCACAGGTTGGGATGAGAGAGAAGAAAAAAGTCAATATCTCCAACTACCCAGGGAAGCCCAGAGGTAGACCAGCAGAAGAAAAAAAAATCAGACCCAGGGATAATAAATAACCTACAGATGCACATACAGATGTGCACTGCAAGGAATATACAATCGATCAGGCAAACCAGTGTTTATCAAAAATATGAGCGATATGATCCAGTTTGTCCTTATTCTCTCTGACCACTTTTAGATCCACTGAGTTTTTTAACTGTGACCTAACTCTCATGTTCTTTACTGTCCTCATGTCTTGTCACTGTTTCTGTGTCTAACTCCAACCATGGCTTTCAGGTGCTGGAAGAGCTGCTGCTTTTTTGTGAGAAGTGAGGATGGGAGGAAAAATCCATAAGCCTCTTCTCTGTCTCTGATCCCATTCTCCACCAAGGCATTATTTTCAAGAAGCAGCAGCTTCAAGCATCTCCTGAGCCTCTGTACATGCAACAGGTGCACTTCCTCTTCCACTCCTTTCCTCTGTTTCTCCGTCTTTCTTTCTCACGCGCTGACAGCACTACAGGTGATTCTCTCCTCATTGTCATTCGGCAGCCAGCCGTGTATGAAGGTCAATACTTTGAAGGGGGGCATGAGAGGAACAAGCCAATCACAGGAGAGAAATGAGACAAACGCGTGATTGACTGGCTTGGGGGGAGTGGGGTTTGGGGGGTGGGCAAAGTGGAGATGAGGGCGCCAAATGGAATATGCATACCCAATGAGGAATCAGGAGATGAAAGGGCTGTGTTGCTACGGCAACACACCTGCTGTGGTGGAATATCGGTGTGGCTTCATTGATATGAGGGCTACTGGGTTTTAGGCCATGGGGGTTTGAGGTTGGGAAGCACATATGTATGTGTGTTGATGACATTATTGTGCACTTGCACATGTGTGCAAACAACCTGCCATACACTGACATGAAATGCACCTGCAAAAACAGTGGCCCCTCTCTCCAGCCTCGTCTGAACCCAACTCAAAAGAAGCTTCATCAGACTGTTAGCGTTACATTTATGTGATCTAGTATTTTTTTTCATTTCTTTTTGCAACAACGTGATAAATCTCATGACACAGTATTTAATACAATGTCTTGTCGTCCCTATAAAACCACTGCAGATGCTTCTATAGTTTCATTAGTCCACTTTTATTTAGACTCCTGTTACTCTCCAGACACTGACCTGAGGGTTGAACAGATTGTCCTCTGATGCTCTTGAGTCTGCTAAATAATTGGTCAGATTATCAGAACGGGGTTGTCATTTCCTTGATGTTCCAGGGGTCAAAGCCCTTTAGCAGATTAAGGACCGCAAAGATATATCAGCGATGTGTAATACTGTAAATCCTGATAAGGAAATGATACATTTGTTTGGCTTTTTACCACAACATTTTTTTTTTCATTTGCCGGCATCATATGTGTACCATATGAAAAGATAAAAATCACCCCTCGTAGAAATGCATTATCCGGACTGACTGTATTGTATCAGATAACCTCGGTGGATTGGTTCCATGTATGAGGTCGAAAAATGTCATATTTTGAAATCTGAGGCATCTTATGGTTCCTGAAATATGTTGCGTGCACACAGATTTCATTTTTGAATCATTTTCAGTTTTATGTCTGCAACCTTGTCAAGTGCTTCATATCGACAGCAGCAATAAGTGATAACAGAAGCAGGTCATCACTAACATAAACGGATAAATGACAAAGAGGAAGAGGTGAAGAGTTTTCATTGCCACAAGACAGAAGCAGAGAGATATTAGAAAAATACTTAACTTATCCTGCCTGTGAGGCCATATGGAGAAAAGGCCTCGTCGTCCTCCTCCTCCACCACGTTCCTTCTCTTCTCTCCCTCTCTCATTTATTTCAATTTGTCATGCTTTACTTTTCCCTTAAGAGAGCACGCTTGCTGGTGAGCGACCCCATATAGGCCGCGAAATTGTGTCTGCGCCTAGGCTGTAATGAAACATTTAGATGCAGGGAGAGTGATGGTTGCGCATTAATACAAGTGGTGGTGTTGCCAATGCAAGCCTCGGCTTCAAGCAGCCAACTCAGCTTGCCACTCCAGACAGCGTGTTGGTGAGAGATGTGTTGTCTCTCAAGTCAATGCAGTTTTCTTTTACACCCCCCCCCCCAACTGCCAAGGGAGGGGTCAAGGGTTTTCCAGTGGTGCATGATGATGGAGAGTGTTTGTTGACATGTGATGAGGTGATAATGGCGCTGTGGAATGAAGGTCCTGGACTGACATCAATATAGGTCAAAGCATGGTCATAGTGCTAACAGTGTAATGATGCTGGCATGAGCTGATAGGAATGGTTGACTGGGCTGAGCTGTATTCTGCACAAAAGCTTTATATGAAATATGTATGGAAAAGGGCGACTTTGTGTTGTGTTAGAATACATGTCTTGGTGATGATTTTCTTATTTATCAACAGATAAATATCATGAAATGACTCCTCCAGGTTCTATAATATCTGTAAAAATATTCCTCATCCTACTTGAGATGTATTCAGACTCTACACTGTCATATACATTGGGGTCCAAAACCACTGAGACCACTTTCCCCATTAAACAGTCTCAGATTTTTATCATTATCAGTCAGTCATGATTATTAATTATGCAGCCGTTGCAGCAACACTATGAAAAACAGATGTGCAGCTTTTCTATTTTTAACTGCTGTGACAAATATGAAAATAAATGTGTCACTAACTGAATGTTACTCACTGGAGGTTAATTAAGCTCTGCCAGTCCCAGCTGTGTAACATCTATCCTCGAACCAAAGCCCTCCATAGTCAACACTCCGCCACATGTTGCTGCATACCGTATGCTGTTAGCTGTTAGCTCTGTTGAAATTTTAAAGCAATGCATAATTTTGCTTCAGATGCATTAGCATTCATCTGCATGCATAAACCTGCCTGCTAGGGGGCTAACCTTTGCCTTAGGATGCTAACTAAAAGAAAAGCAATAGACACAGCTTGCACTTACTTATGTATGAGTGCTGAACACGGATTTTGCCTCATGCAAATAATTCCTCTCATCTTGCTGTGTAGATCAATTGGAACAGCACCATTAATATGTGAATTTACAAATGTTTAACATGCGTATCACCTATGAGAAATGTATTGTATAAGTACACACATATATATATATGTATATATCTGTAAGATGTTTGTTGACATAGCATAGCTTAAGTTTGCTTATCTTTCTCAAGCATATCAAATGACTGCATCTGTTTTTATCCTCTCTGATGACGTTAAACAGTCATTCACGTCTTGTTTGTTTTTTTTTACCCCTGAAGCATGCAACAGCTACACAACTGTTCAATTGCAGATGCACTTCGCAGCGCATCTTTTGATTTAATGCCAGATTTTACACATTATCATTCTGAATCCAACCTTTCTGAAATGAAATAAAAACCAAACGAATATCCAGCAGAGTTGACAGATTCCTGTTTTTCCCCTTTTCTTTTCTTTTCTTTTTTTTAAATCCGGTGATAGCTGTGGCTTCAGGCACACACACTCTTTTCATTACGTGCATCGCTCCAATGAGACTTTGTGCACTTTCAGGAGACAGATCTGTGTTTCGTGCACATGTGTGTTTTGCAGAACCTGGCTAAGGGTCTGACATTGTAAGACGGGGAGAATATGCTTGTGTTATTGAGAGATCAAAGGGAGGCATGTCATTGTGAATTCTTACATCTCGTTGCTATTGGAGCCAATAGGCGAACTGAAACTGTGGTCTGCTGCTGTGAGTGCTGCTTTCGGGTTTGCAAAAAAAAAAAAAAAAAAAAAGTAGAGCGTTTTCTATGTGTGAGAGAGACAGAGAGACATTCTCAAAGAAGGAAGACTCATTCACAGCATCTTCCAAAAAGCAAGGGTTATATTAATTGGCCAACTCTATATATCCACCATCTGGTTCACAAAAAAGGCTTTTTCCAAAGCAATTCTCCCTGGTTTATTTAGAGTGATGCAGCAGCCAATGGTGAATTCAAAAAAGAGGGAGAAAACATGTGACCTTTTGAAGAAGGTTTAATCATCAGGGTCCCGTTTGTTACTTGCGTCATTAAGGAACTGGATCTCACCCAGTTACGACATAAGTCTAGTGAATGGCTAATCCAGGCCAGATTGACAAATAAATTAAAACCCATTAGTTACATTTGCTCTTAACAAGATCTGATTAGTTGTGCTCTGCTAGTGGCTAACCCTATAACTTATGGAATAACGGAAATGTAAACGTTTTGTAAGAACTTGGCGAAAAACTTTTGTTTACCTTTTATTATCCTCCATCCTGCAGAGGACACAAGTGCCTGCTCCTGCTTTCATGGCAGTCCATCTAATAATTGTGAGGAAATTTCAATCAAAAACCACAAATGTCAGCCTTGTGGTGGCACTAAAGGAAAAGTCAGAGGAGCACTAAAGTCAGTGGAAATCATCTAGAGTTCCCTCCAGAGATCATGAATGTCTGTGCAGAATTTCATGGTTATATCCATCCAATAGTTGTTGTGATATCTCAGACTAAAGTGATGGACTTGGCAGGCCGATATTGCCCTCCCCAGAGCTGTGCCACTTGCACCGTGCTAAAAAACACAGCTCTGAGAGAACACCAGGGAGAAGTATAAGTGCTATGTATTGGTGGTAAACAGCATTAGACGCAGGACACACAATTTTTCTCTCCTGGAGATTGAGGCTGAAGCAGGTGAGGCCAAGGTCAGTCTTTGGCAAAAGTCTATAGCAAGCCCTCATGTAGCTCACAAAGGAGAGGATCATAATGAAAGGATGGTGAAATCAGAAGAGAAAAAAAAAAGCGTTTGCTAAAACATGCCACAAATTAGCTTGTCAGACTCTCATCTGCTCACATGACTAATATCTTAGTGATGAGACAAGCCTGTACAATCACCGCAAGCCATAGGAGAACTTACGCTCTACATGCTTATACATTTGCCTTTATAGGTTCCCAGAACCAATTTAAAAATGGGTCACATCTTCCCCAGTAAGTCCATTCATCTGCACTATGCAAGCAGCACGACAGACTTATGACATAACCATCATGGCTAATGTAATTAGTCTATAGTTATAAAAAGAAAAGCGGTAATGAATTGTTTAATTCTGGAGCGAGAGTAATCCATTTCCCTGCTTAAAAGTTGTATTATCTCCCGGTAACACATCCTCGCAGAGAGGAGATGTTAGACTTGCTTGTTGAACATTGTAACAGTACGTAGCATACAATGTGATGGACAAATCCTGCATTAACACATGAACGCACAGTGGTAGTAACAGTCACACAATCATGCACACACACACACACACACATGCAAGAAGCATCATAACTCCCTGTCCTGTTGGCCCTGTCAGTCTGATCTCCCCCTCAGGCGAGGAAGGGGGCAGAGGTGGAGGGAATCTGGGTGGGAGTGCCTCAGGTCTTTTACTGAGGGGCCCATATATACTCCTCTGTCCGCTGGAGGGTGAAATGAGCCCAGGTGGAGCATACTGAGCAGGGGCTGGTGTAGCGAGACCAGATAGAGGGCTCTTCCACCTTTAGCCCTCCTGCATGTTTTCCAGCTGATAAATTGCGTATCTGGTCTGGGAGTGTGGAGCGGAGACGGTCCGTCAGTTTTTTGAGTCAAGAGGCGCTCAGCTTGTGAGTGTGTAGGACGACGGTGATGCTATTGGTGGTGGCTGCGGGAATGTCGGCTCGAAATTCACTGATTCACTTGCAGCTGATGTTTGCTTGGCTGGCCATGAGTGGCTCAAAAATCAATCAGTCAATACAGTTCAATACAGTAGCAGGAATGAACCACATTCTTACCACTAAGATAAGCTTTTTAATGGCTGAGCATCAGGAGGACATATATTGTGTCTGCCACACACCGCACAGACAAGCATTGAACTGTGCATTCTTGCTGGTAAATGTAATCCAAAAGCAAATATAGCTTTTGTAGAAACGTGGAGTCCTCGTTTTGTGGCTACTTTATACAACACAACAAACTGTTAAACCCAGCACTGTTTAACAACCCAATGCATCACCTCTCCCCAAGAGCAAAAACCAACAACTTTCATCAGATTGATTTAGATGCAAATGGTGTACTCACACATGGTGGAAAATGACACTTGTTTCCTATTTTCTTATTTTTCCCCCCTCTGTGCTCTGCTTTGCAAATTAAGTGGAGTGTTTGTGACAGCTTGATGCTGGCGGAAGCAACAGAAAGCAGAGCTTTGGATTGCAAATGTTCCCTGAGGGGGCCGGCCCTGGTTTGATATACTTAATAAACTTCAAATCCGACAGGCTGGCAGAGGCAGCACGCCACTGCTTATTTCTCTCCCTTCCCACAGTGAGATATGGGGCCCTGTGGAAATGGGAATAGGGAAAGTTTAGACGCTTTTCGAGAAAAAGGATCAGCAAAGAAAGGTGTGCGAGTGTGTTTGCATGCAATTGTGTCTGGTTGTTACAGAAGACTGAACAATATACTGTAGCGGTAAGAGAGTGTCTATATGTGCAGGGCTGCTCCAGTGTTTCGATCAAATAAAGAAGCATCTACAGGGGATGGAGAAAAAAACAGCATAATGTAACCCAAAACAATGGTACTGCAGCACTCCTATCTTCTTGAAGCCTCTTCCATATATTGTGTATTGTTACGTTTAATATTGTTGAGACTTGCAGTTTGAAAGGTGCACAAGAACTGATTCAACTATTTTTTGAGGGAGTGTCATATTTTATATATATATACATTATATATACATTATTGTATCCACTCGCCAGGTTATACAAATGCTCACACACATATGGATTTATGGATGTATCAGGAGTGAAAACTGCATTTCAGTGTTAGAGTTGCATCGAGAGCAACACAGACGGCAAAACTGATTATTTGGACTTTAACCATGTTAAGAGTCTCCAGGCATGCCTGCAGCTCTCTGAGGCCGTCACCTCTACACAGATGTATTTTGAACTAAATGCAGATTTCAGCATGCTAACATACTCTCCCTGTCAAAGAGCTGCTATACCGAATGTTTGTTATCACCGTTGAGGAAAGTGTAGCAGGTATATATGTTATTTAATCTGGTTTAGCATGTTATGTTGTTTGTCTCTATAAGTCAGCCATTGCCCTGCTGGATAGGCAATATAAACAGTGGATGGATGTTAGTGTGCTAACATTTGCTATTTGCATACAGTTACCCATTTCCATCCAGTTGTTAAGCTAAGTCAGAACGAGCCAGAAACATCAATCTGCTGCTCAACCAGAGTCTTTCTTTGCGGAACCTGATTATCGGTTCATCAGTCGACAGTCATCTATCCAGAAGTTGTTGACATATTTCAGTGTGGATGAAGGAGATGGACCGACACATGTCAGCAATTGAAATATTAACATTTGAATTTGTGTGTTGAACGTTCAAACAGTTTTTCCTGTAATTTAAACCATCAGGTCAAAATATCAGCTGAGGATATTATATAATATCATTGCAACTTGCACAATGCACCGATATGATCTGATCTGCGCTGTATGAATTCCACATTTATCAGTGGACAATTAATTAAAATCCTATTATTTATGTAAAAAGAAATGGCGCTCCATTTGGGTTCTTGTTGAATTATAGAGCATGACAGAAATTAAAAGCTTATACATTATCTGGCTGTCGGCTCCCTCCCGAGGTCTCCTCTACACCTTCCACCAGCTGTAAGAGCTATCAGCCTGGCCCGTTCCTAAGACAAGTTAAAAACCCACCAACAGGAAAGTGCTATAGTATAATCCTGCCGCATCTCTCAGGAGTTCTTTTTAATCCTCCCTTAGTAATTTAAAGTGAGAAATTGAATTAGAAGCTTTTCTTGTCCAATAATACAGATTTAGAACAAAGTATCTGATAGAGAGCAAATATGGTAGTCTCCTCTATTCTGACATATCCTCAGAAGTCTAATCTCTCACGTACATGCACTGTTTGATGTCCAATTAACCAGAATGCACACAACTGAATATCCCATTTAAACCCCATTATCTAGACAAGGGAAATGCTCACAGCTACCTCAGAGTTTCCTGTCAAAATGCCCATGATCTGCATTTCCAATGATGCCAGCCTCTTCCAGACTTAAAGAAGAGATAAGGGAGAGCGGTGAGGAGAGAGAAAATAACGCTGGCAGTTATGGATTTACATAAAGAGAGACACCAGTCAAAACAGACTGAATTCAGAATTCACTGTTCCCCTGTTACAGGCTGTGCTGTTGCCCCCACTGTCGACATCTTGGATTGACTTAAGACACAAGAAGCAAGCAACATATTTGTGTGAATCTACTCATCCATCTTTTTCTAATTATGCATTAACTCCAAATATATGGATTTATGATGGTGATACAGAAGCTGTATGCCCTCGCTATTTGGCTTCTACTGAGACTAGGCTCCTGTTTTACAAAGCAGAGGAGGGCCAAATATACCATACACAAAAAATATACATTTTAAAACATGAGCACCATAGCTATTGTAGGGGAAGTTCAAAATAATAATGTCCGTATTGGAATTTGCTAAATCACTAATTAAAAGCAGCCCAGGACATAACTCTGTGTTCACTTTTATCTTATCTTTGTGCTCATATCGCTGATCTCGTGACATCAACGTGTTCAGCACTTCTTATTGAACTGTGTGTGTTTCAGCCACGATTATGAAATACACACAGTCTCAGACTCAAAGGATGCCACTGATTAGTCTTCATTTAGACAATAGAGTGATGTAAATGGGCTATAATCTGTCAGTTGACTGTGACAGAAGCTCAAACAGGCACCAATGATGGATCAAGATTTGATTTGTGGGGAGAGTGGATAACTTGTCTGACTACAGATCAGGGTCAACTCAGGGTCAATGTTATATGGAAATCACTCGTCGAACAAACTACAAAACAAAACAAAGATTTATATCTGAGAAAAGCCAAATGAGGAGTAAATATCTTCCCAACATGTGCTGAGAGGCTTAACTGTCATTTCTCAAATGATGCCATCAATGACGTCCACACATTCAGCCTCCAGTTAAGGCTTAGAAGCTGCAGTCATACAGCCTCACACAGTGAAAGCATTATGGCCCTGAATGTGGATTACTCTACCACACATTATGATTAAAATCTTTGAAAACAGAATTTCAAACAAACCAGTGACCTTTCTGCTCGATGCTGCAGAGCCACTGCAGTGAGAATGTGTCTGAAGTCCGGGCCGACGCGAGCCTGGTAATTGTGAACCTCTCTCCCCTTCCCTCCGCTGGCTGTTGTGAGGGGAACCGGGCGAGCGTGTGCTGAGGTTGTGAGAAGCCCTACCATTCGCTCTAATAAGCCCCTGTGGGACCTGCGCGAACACTGCTGCAAGTACATGCAAGCTGCCTGCAAAGTCAGAGCAGGCAGCTACTTTTGAGGAGGGCGCTTAACAAGGCAAGTGTGAACATTCACGGTTATAAAATAATGACCTAATATCACGCTCCGCACCCTGACAGGTTATTGCCAAACGCAGCGGGGCTACAATAAGATGTCAGATTCACTGATGGTTCGGTGCTCGTGGCAGCATGAGAGCCGGACTGGTGTGATTCTGCGTTGTGTGTGATGTAAGGTGTGTTGATACACAACTTCCTTCTGCTACTGTGGCTTCTCAGGGTACGTTACCAGGGAACTTTGCAGTGCTGTGCACTTCCTGGGTACCCTGAGTGACCAAAACCAAAATTAAAAAGAAAAAACAAAACAAAACACAAATTATGGTTGTTTCATGTCAGCATTGGGCATCAATAGAGGAAAGGTACAAAGAGGTGCCGTCTCCTTTTTCACATTCATGTTGTGCAAGTTTCTGCAAACTCGATTTCTACAGCATGAGCTACTTGACCTTCTCTGCTGATGCACAAACCTCCATGACAGCATGTTGTGGTCTCCTGAATGGTGGAGCAGCATGTCATCAGGTGCTGAGGGATGGTGCCGCCGTGGGGGGAGAGAGAGAGGCGGTGCTATAATTAATTTTCCGGGAGCTTTGGCCCCAGAGCTCCAGAGCCTCTTCCTTTCATTTTCTATCAGGTTCAAGGATCTTCCCCCACTTGCAGTTTGTGGTTCTGCTTGCGGGGGTCTCCAGCCTTATCTGTAGCCCCATCTTATCTGCAGCTTGTCCCTGCAACCTGACTGTGGGAAGATTAGCTCTGCACCTCTTGTCAGCTCCTGATTTTTCAGTGAAGACAGAAAGGGGCCCAATGTAAGCCAGGATTAAGTTTGTACCATGGGCTTGATCGCCATGTTTTTCTGAAGGTTTCCTGCAGCTGCGGAGGCGAGACTAAAGATTAAACCTGTTTAGTTTAAGTTTTCACTTGTGCAAAGTAATTACACAGAAAAGAGCCTGAAGAAAAGTTCACTTGGGAAGATGCAGCGCTCATCTAATGACACCCATAGCCTCAACCGCTGACGTAAGGTATTTAATAAGTATACAAGACAGGGGAAAGTGGTCTGGATAAAGTGCGGTTATGACCAGTCATACGGTAGATGTGGGTCAGTTGTTGGCTCTAAGCTGTCACAAGAAGAAGGGTCTAAAAAGCAGGAAGCTGAAGCCTCTGATGAAGGGACCTTCTGGGAGAGATCACAAGCTCAGCCAATTAGCATCTGAAAGGCTGGTGTTGAACTCTAACCCTGCCTGCTGTACTTTTATTCTACAGAGAGATCTCGTTTTGTTCATTAAGCCCCATGTGATACACTCTCTGCTGTCTACGGCTTACAATTACACCAGCGTCAGAGGCAGGGCACGGGCCGTAAATGGTCCAGTTATAGTTTCACTTCAGCATTCTGGCATTTAGAGGAAGATAATGCCACAGAAATGTTGTGGAAGAAGAAATATGAGTGTACATTTTCTAAGAGATATAAAAATCCAGACATCTCTGACCTTTTCGCCTCAGTGCTGCTCCATATGCATCTTAATAATTTTTATATTGACACACTGTGGATAGAACTGTTTAAGTCTGTTCTGTGTTTTATTTTAATGATCAGGACTTATCAAAACTTTAACTTAGTCAGGCATCATTTATAATGAAATCCTGACAGAATTCAGCTCGAGCTGCTCTTGGCTGTCGTTCAATCGTAGTCTGTTTTTTTTTTTTTTGTATTTGTCGATTTAAAAAAAAAACTGACAACCTAAAGCTGGCTGCATCCTCATCTTGCACTGAGAAGAAAACAAAAGTCAAAGCACACCCTCCCGTCATAAATAACTGCTGATGTTAAGTAAATACACACATGCTGAGGCCAATTCCAGTACATTAAGCTGGCGTTTGAATTTTAATTATCTCCATCCTCCCAAAAAGCAGTTTGAGAATGTGTTTGTTGATTGAATTCTTTCTATGGAAAATTTTCTAAGTAACACAAGGATGGCTCGATATATAATGTGTTTTCCACTGACACACGGTTCAGCTGTAGAAACATAATGACAGTGTGGAAAGTGGAAGCTGTGGCACACCACTTCTCCACCTTTGGTATCAGTGGAGTCTTAACTTTCGTGAATGATTAGCTTTGTTCCTTTTTCAGGAGGTGCATCTTTTGCAACTTGATTGCATCAGAGAGTTGCAACTAGACTTTATGATTTGAAAGGCTCTTTCAAATGCAACCTGTATTTTCTGGGCTCCAACAGGTGGCTCCACCTATCCCAAGATTCATTGTGCGTTTTGTGAAAAATAGCTACGTATTGTCAATGCTAGTGGAAAGAACAGGCACAGCTGTAGATGTAAACCCAGACCATCCAATGTATGATGGTTATGAACTAGTCTGGCTCCACCCACCTAGTCCTTCCACTCAGTTTTCATTTCCCTTCAGTACTCCGCCTGGGGTTGAAATGCTTTCCTGGCTTTTCTCCTGCAGGGAATGTACCAACCAAACGTAATGGTGGCGGAGATGGATGATTGCGAAGCCATTCGTTCCGATGTGCCAACGCTGATGTCATCTTGCACAGACTCGCTTTGCTCTGCTCATTGCAATAGGGGATGGTCTTTGTTTAAAGCGCAGAGCAGCTTCATTGTGTTCCAGCTGGTCCTGGCACATGATGATGATTTGGTAAAGGCAGATCCCAATTGTTTTAAACTTCAACAGAGTATCCACCTACCAGGGACCTCCACTCAATGGAGAGTGGCCAGTCTCTTTGCATAAATGAAATGAAAATTGCAAGAAACGGGTTAGGGCCAGGCTTAGATCTGAACAGCTTCACCTTCATATAACCACAGTTATGTGTTACTCAGAAATCAGCCTGCTCCACCTCCTGGTGCTTTCCAGTTGACCGTGACGTTGGTGGCAGCCAAGCGACTCTTTTCAGTGGAAAGTGGCTTAAAGTTTGTCCAAGAAGCGATTACATTTGTTATTTGTTTAGATTTATAGTAGATTTGCTTCTTTGAAAAAAGAAAAGAGGAGTAAGTAATCAGGAGTAACCTGATTGGTCGGCCAGGCTGTTCCCACTGCTGTGGTTAAGCTGTGGCTTAAGCCTGAGCTTGAGACTAAAGCTGCAGGTCAGCCACAGTTTTGGGGACAGGGTTTTATCAAGCACTCAATTAGAGCCTGATCATATATTATATTCGCATTATGTTATCATGTGAAGATAACTGACATGGACATGTTATCATCAGTCTTTCTTGTCTGTTTCATTAGCTTGTCTCTTCCACATCTTATCTTAGCCCAATACGGCTCCTCTGTGTTTTTGAGATGACATTTTACATCTGAAATCTGCAGCATGAGACTCACTTGTTTGTACAGCACATGTGTGGCTCTGTGTTTGCGTGTGCATGTACTGAGCACACAAGGATATGCACAATCCTGTTATCAGTATTTAAATTAGGGCCGTCATGCGTCATTTCAGAATGCTTGACCATCTGCAGGCGCTCTCTCCTCCCTCACAGGGACTTGGACAGCATGGCAGTGGCTAATATTCAGCCCGCTGTGTTTGCACAGGAGCACAGTCTGAAATCTGCCGTGGCCTCTGTTTATACTCGGGCACTGCACTCATGTCTCACCCTGCTGACAAGTGTGGGTCTCAAACCCTGGTGACGTTATCTATGATCCAGGTTCTTTTCAGCGGCTCTTTGGCACCAACAGACTTTGTGTTGTCGTGCCCAAATTTTCACTTCCTGTTTATACAGTCAGGGGCTGTATTAGCGTTTCTGTGGTTCTAGATCTAGTTTTGTTTGATATAAACATTTTTTATTTTAGTTGCATTAAAAGGAAGACTCTGTGAAAGTGAGGCTACACTCAATCTGTGCAGCTCTGCTTCCTCCAAAATGATGTTAAACCAATTTAGATTTTAATTAGTGAATTCTTATTAAGTCCCAACTTGAGTGTTTTTGTTCCTGCATTTCAGAGTATGTGGCGAATTTCAACACTGTTTTTTAATTTCAAAAATATTTGATAGGAGTGTCTACTAAATGTGATGGGGGAGGGTTAGCCTGTCTCTGATGTGTGTAGGTACAAACTGATCACATCAGTGTACATGTATAAATGAGCATTTCCAATATTAGCCTCCTCATTTGCTTGTGTGTTTAAATAATCAAATGTGATAATGAGAGATAATCTGCTGCAGCACTGTTCACAATCCAGTTCAACAATATGGTCTATCCTTGGATTCTTGAATTATAAGATAAAAGTTAAACACTTCTTTGATGTGATATTCATCAATGTTTTCAGTCCACAGCATTGCAGCGACAATTACATTTTTATGCAAATAAAACTTTCATAATGCTCCTGCAACACACTCATTTGCATCTCGTCATGACATTCAATCAGCTTATCTGTAAAATGGGATAGTTAGAGAACTTCACTGACACCTCACTCATGACAGAAACACTTTCTGAATGTTTTTAGTTGCTGGATTTGAGACATAGTATTTTGTTCACGCTGCAGAGAGCTGTGTGAACCCAAACCTTTCTGACACAACAGATCGATAGGCCACGAAGAAGAAAATAAAATAAAGATGGGCCTGTTTGGGGTGATAGGGATCAAGAAAGTGGGTTGTAGAGCCGCTGTGGTAATAATAATAATAACATAAATACAAATACACCTCACCTATTTGGAGGTGGTGTTGTTGCTGTGCCCATGCGTTTCTCACAGCCGTGGCTGAGTGACGTCTCGGTGTGGAAACTCCAGCTGTGTTTTGCATGTGTGACACATTAACAAACAGCTGTCAGAGACTTGTCTCATCCCTCCTGATGCCTTTTCATAAGTTACAGTGGACACAATAATTGTTAATTAGTCTATTTTTTTTTCTTTTACTTGAAAAGGAATTGAAGGAGGTGAATATGGAGCTTCATTCGATGCTCAGTAATAAATCAGTATTGCATCCCTAAGTCTTAGCTCAAGGGCTCAATCACATGAGCTTGATCAGGTCCTAACAACTATGTTCATGTGTGATTTTGTCTAACTTCGACTGACGAGATGTGAGCTACCAGCGGCTGCATAAAACTTTCTCAGGCCACTTCAGGTCACTGTTTCACACACGGAACATCTGCTAGCTAGAGCGACACTTATAGAGAGGTGACAGTTTCTATTCCTTAGTATTTGACTCAGAACCACAGAAATATGACCTTACAAGGGCATTAGTTCTTTTATAGTTAGAAACCAGTGAACTAAACTATTTTTATACCATTGATGTCAGACATGAAAACTGTAGTGTTGGTGAGAGTTGCCAGATAGAGGAGAAAAACTCGCATCCCCTTTGGTGAAGATAAACATGGGATATATCGAATCTGAAGTTCCTAGAATAAAAACACACAACAGTTCATGCATGTGTTTGAGGCCTTAAACCACTCAGGACTACGTTCTGTTGTCACAGAGGTGTTTCCCAGCCGGTGGAGAGCGAATAGAGAAAACTACAGCTGCTGAAAGTTTGACAAATGTTCAAACCACTTTTAAGTCCAGTTTGCATCATGTCAAGTCAGTGCAGTACATAATATGTCCCAAAACACTGATCAAGGCAAACAGGTTGCAGGATCATAATGTTGCTGTCAAACTGCAGGTTTTTGAGTCTAATTTGTGTTTGATATAATTGAAATTGTACAGTGTAACAGGATTTAGTTTGAGGAAGATGATGATTTTTTTTTGTTGCTATGTCAGCAGGATTTTCCACAGTCAGAAGAAGTGAGACAGATTAAGTCCTGGCTAAGATGTTTTTTTGTGGGTTTTACTGGACCCACATCCTCTTAGGACTTTACAGTGAACTCTGTGGGTTAAGGAATGTGAGCCCTTCCCTGTGTAGCAGTATCAGCAGTGTCAGTCACACAGTTCATTCTCTCTTTACACACACTGTGTTAGGGCCAAAGGTACAATGTACAAAAAATACCATTAACTTAAGTCTGTGTGTTGGTTTGATCCATGATGATGCCCCCCCCCCCCCCCCCCCCCCCCCCCCGCCATAAATAGAGAATCCAGACATGTTTTTTGAAGAGCGAACCTTATTTACTCAATTTGAATGATAAAATGAATCTTTGCTATTTTCTTTCTATATGAAAGGCAATCTGCATCACATGGGAAATAGCACTCAGTGAGTGGAGTGCAGAGGAGCTTTCATGTCAAAAAAGGCGTCTGCTTAGTTATTCAGCTCGCTCTTTGTTGTCGTTGTCCAAGCTTCATACATGAATTTAAATTAGCAGAGAAATAGAAAGAATTGGGATTGTTGCAGTGTTGCAAATCTGGGGTTTGTGGTTTTACTGGTGACTAATATTAACATCATTTTGTGTACGTGAGTGCGAGTGTGTGTGTGTGTGTGTGCTGTATGTTTTCACACTGCTTGTCTCAGATAACTCAACTTTTGTCTTTGTAGACATCAGATTCTTTCTTTGCTGATAGGTTCATCACAGTGAAAACTGACAGATATGAGAGCTGCAGGATACTCACTCATCATTTACCGTTAACACTGTTCACTTTGTTTTAATTAGCCGCTGTGACTGACACCTGTGTTACTGTGACACTGTATCCAGACTGACTGGTGTTATCCTCCTTCCCAGCTGTCGCTCGCCAGCCATCCTAAAGTTGTCTGTTTGTCACTGTTTGGTGGCAGAAAGAAATGTTTGGCTCAACAACATTGCGGCACAGTAAATATATGATGTGTCCATGGGGGTGAGTGAAAGTTGTGTCTTTATGCGAGTTGAATCATTAGTAATGTTTGTATTTCACTAGAACAAGCACACATTTAGCTGAGCAGCCACTGGCCATTTTCCAAACAAGTCAAGTGAAATGTTTTTAGCATAAGAAACAGTAATTACCTGCACTAAACATTCAGTGCTCATTAAACACCATGAAAACACTAGTTCATTGAGGTACTCTAAAAAAAAACAAACAAAAAAACTCCATGTTAAATATGACACAAACCTGCTCACTAAGTTTATATCTGCAGAAGAAATGAAAGTGATTTCTTTGTTGGTAAAGTTCCTGTTGCTTCCTAGAAGTTTGGGCTGATGAGCACTCGCTGTGGTTTGACGTTTGATATTTGCATCACACAGTTAAGTTAACACCTTAATCCTTCCTTCCTCCTTCTTCCTACTAACATGGCTTTGAGGAAACCGTGCTTTGAGCGCTTGACATGTAGTTTTACAATGAAGATGACAGTCTGGACTTGACACAGTGTGTTCAGATGTCCACTGTAATTTTCAAATGATAATACAATTTAAGCACCATTGTTGTATGGATCGTGTTATTTAATGCTCTACTACTGTCACTGTAGTGTGTCATCATTAGTTCAAATCTGTCATTGACAAGTCTGACATCATAACAATTTAATTATACAACAAGAGCTATATATTTTTGCTGGTGCATTAGAGAATGGTGTGTAGTATGTTGTGTAACAAACGTTGCTAACACTCATCTACTGGGCGAGTTGAAAACCCACTGGCCTGCCAGAGAGCCCAACATGCATTACAATGCAATGCAACCCACAGGCAGGTGGGTTTGAAGGGGTTAACCAGGTGAAGCTACAGGAGGCAAAGAGTCTGTTAATCACACAGGTAAAAGCCACAATGATTGATCAACAACCAGCAACGACAGAGCTACAGAGTGTCAGTGCTCATGGGAAATGGTTGTCTTTGGCTACTTATGTCTCAAATGATGCGTCGATTTCCTTCCTGACACACACTGATGTCTAATTCCCACATATTTGGCATTTGTTTACTAAAAACGGTCAAGAATGAGTTTGTTTGTTTGTTTGTTTGTTTGTTTTTTTAAATCCAGTGTTCATGGTTGTTTTTAACAATACATTTTAATGAGTTGAAGGATTTCTGTTGTCAGATGTCTGGATCATAACAAGCTGAGTAAACGTTACCAGCAGTTCAGCTCTCAGGCCCCTTGAGGCCTCTAGTGTCTGTCAGTGTTGGAGAAACACTGATTTTTTTAACGTGAAATTGCTCTGTTCTGTGTTTTCACCAGATTTAATCACCGGGTCTGTTTGTTCTGGAGAAGAAGAAGAGACCTCAGTGGATGATTCTGCTCCAGGTAACAAAAAACCTCCTGAACATCTGGATCTGAAGTTATCAGTTAGAACAAGCAGAGCAGCCAGGCCGATGCCTCTCTAAGACCTCCTGCATCCATCAAAGAGCGTCAGAAAAACACGGAATTTTTATATGAAACCTTTTGTTCAGTGTTTTTACCTAACCCAGTCATAATTTAGCTTCTGGTAAAAACTTACTGGGCAATTGGAGTATTAATCACATCAAAGGAGATGAAATTGACAACTCCTGCGATCTCACACTACTTCACAGCGTCACCAGACTCTGTCGTTTGTTATTGTTTTTTCCCAAAAAACAATGTTTTATTGGAATAGTTTAATTCATATTTACACATTGAAGTTCACAAAACTGTGCAAAATTATATAAATTAAGACAAAAAGTTAAGATTAAGCAATTTTCCAGCTCTGCATGAGAATGTAAAATATTTATGTTTCATCATAATGTGATAAAAAGGTGAAATACTTGAAGCCTGCTTGCTTTATTTAACTGAATCAAGCTGAACTTCCCTCCAGGTTGGGGATCTCATATTCATCATCCAGTGGCATGTCCCCAGAAAGTGTAAACTCGTTTTCAGACGTGCATGCACTCAGTTCACTCCGCAACTGGTCTCTCTCTGTTTCCAACTTTTTACATTTCCTCAGCAAAGACATCAGCATGTTGCAGCAGCTGGAACATCCTTGGGTTGTGTTCTGTCGAGACTGGTCAGTCCGGCACAGTTCTGCTATCGTGGAGGAACTGAATGAAAGCTGATCTGTTTCTTCTTTTGAATCAACTGGAAAAACAAAGACCTTTCAGGGTTTGGTTGCACAACACTCCACTGAGGAAACATACAGTGTGAATTCATGGTTTGCAGTGTACTGTAGCTTCCAGTGCAAAGCCAATACTGATAGTGAAACAGAAATATTGTTGGGCACAACTTACAGGCAAGGCGAAGGGAGACGTTGAGAGCGGCCTGTGTGACACACAGCACTGCTAAAGTTATAATCCCAAATCTGAAGAATCTTCTTTCTGTTGGGGGGGTCACACATAAACATGGTTCTGTAGTCCACAATGGCACTGCTATTACACCTCTTTCAACATAAACTGATGCTTCATCATTCTAATACTGAATTGTGAAAATAATGAGGCAGCAAGAGTAAAATGCAAGAAACATTTAACTCCTGAACAACAGATAGTTAACAGTAGATGGATTTCTTCATTAATAATTCTTCTTTTTCCTCAATTAACTTGCTCTTACCTGACGACTGAGTGTCACCTCCCTTGGTTTCACATCCCTGGAGCTCCTGCACATTGCTGTAGTCTGAGAGCTCATATTCTTCTGCCATGATGATGCACTGTGAGAGAGTCTTGGTTTGACGTTAGTCATATACTGTCTGACACTCCCTACAGCTGCTCTGCCCTCAGTTTGTCATCATGTGTCAAATGGAGGAAGTTGGTTAATTTGAGGAAATGGTCTACTTCTAAGTCAGCATCTAAAAATACTAAATTTAGAGTGATGAGGTTTTTCCTCTGAGTATAACAATAGAAATACTAATGTGGTCCATCTGATGCCCACCCCCTTCATAGTTTAATCCAACCTTCACAAGACTTTAAATCTTGCTGCAATTCCTGAATGTCACAAACTAAAAACAGAAGTGGCTTATTAAAGTCTTGAACCATGTCGGTCAAATCTTGTGATAAATTGATAAGCAGCACTGAGCTTTTCATTTTGTCTGGGGGTTGCAGTCAATGATGTGACCCAACAGTAGTCTGTCTGCCGAGTACAATTTGTGCTCGAGACGCGAAAAAAATGAGCATTTCACCCCGAGTGTGAAATGTTTATTGCATGTTTTTGACATGCAGGTCACATCGTTTATGTCTTGGCAGAGTTAATGCTCCTCCTGTTTGTTTATTTCCCACTAGTGGCAGGTAGAAAGACAGAATAATTGGTGAGTCATTTGGTTAGTTTGTCCGCGTGGACTTTGGTTCACAACACGACTTTGTCGACAAGTGCTGAGCAGATTTCCAGGAAATTTGGTATGGATGTCCATGGTCCCAGACGAATCGTTCCTGAACCCACCATCAGCACAAAAATGTCCACATTTGCAAAGGAATTATCTGATAATCAAGACAAATCAAGTGGGCAGATAGCCATGAAATTGAGTGCAGACTCTTCCCAATTTGGACACTCAGGAGGTTTTCTACCAGTCTCACCCTCAGGCCAAAATGTCAGCATTTTACATAAGCTATTCATCATACTATTGGCGCATTGTTATTAATACCTTTATTAGGAATAACTACTGAGAGAGTAACAGAGATGCCTACTCTGTAACTCTTTTGTTCTTCATCTGACCACAGGAACTTACTAACATCACAGGCAACACTGTTTGATGAAACAGCAGGGAAAGTCTCTCAGCATGAAGAGTTCAGCCCTGATGCACTTCAGCAGCTACATCCACACATGCTTCCTCCAGTGCTTGTATAAAAGACGTATGGACTCATAGGGATTGGCATTCATATACCCTCCATGAAAAAATAAACAATACTGAAATGGAGGGCCCATCTTTGGCCCCTTTTTTTCATTTCTTAAGCCTTGATTGCTAACTGAAAAGCAACAGGTGTTTGCCCATGTGAGTCAGCAGTGTAATTGGCAGGTTTCAATTTAGCATTTTGAATGGAAGTGATTTACATGTGAACACAGAGATTCTACTGTGCCAAAAAGGTAGATCTCAGAAGAGGTTTTTGGTCATTATGTCTCAAATTCCAGTTTAGAGCGCACAATTCACAAAAGCTGTAGGTTGTGTCTGCACAAAAATACAACCAAGATCCCAAAGCACTGGAAAATCAGCATCTCATAAACCTTTTAAAGTCTATAAACAAACATAAATGTGAAAATAATTTAGTTTTTTAACATTGTTCTCATTTATCATAAACTAGTGTCGGAAGAGGAGGAAAAACCTCTTATAAAGTCGATATTATGACAAAAATGGTGTTTATGGATCACAACATTTATAGATATTATATCATGATTCAAGTGCCCAGGATAATTAAATATGTTAAAATGTTACAGCATTCAGAGCATATTCTCATTTTATCACTTTTCCCTGCATTTTCAGCATGAAAATGAAATCACAGCGACACAGACGATACATCATCTATCAACCAGCACATGCAGTTTGTGATTAAAGGGAGAATGCAGGTGTATGGAAACGGCTGTCAAGCTTACAGTTGAGATGAAACCATGAACATGTGAATTACATTGTGATAAGGCTCTTACATACACCGGAGCCTGTTCAGCTTGCATTTATGTATGAACCTCCCATCCACCCTGTTTAATATATTTTCCCCGGGGGTTGAATTTCCAGGGGAGGAAGATGTTAATACCTGTCACCTGAGCAAGGCTGCCACAGTCAAAGCACAAACTTTATCAGTTCAAATTAAAGCTTCAGTGGTGCAAATGATACAAACAGTGACAATACCCCCATATCCTAACAACCATGAGGGGAACTGTGTGTGATAGAGTTGTGGAGATGGGTGAAATTAATGGGTGTGTTCGGCTGCAGAGGAGCTGCTTCCATGATGCCAAGGTGGGATACAGGGTGCAAGAGTGCATTCTAGTGGTCAGCAGGAAAATCACAGGAAGCGCTAGAGGAATGTGCTGGGGCTGAAATATTTTTGTGGAGCTTTCATTGGTGGGTCGCATAATGATTTTTTTTTTTTTTTTTTATAAAAACTGATTTCTGCAAATGGTCTTGACGTGTACCAGCACTGTGTCCCGAGGCGTTCTCATTTCTGATGCCCATGGTTGAGATAAAGCTTGGTTAAGATGCAGGGAGGCCCAAATTATTAACATCAGATTACTTGGTAATGCTTCATCAATACTGCTGAGCTGCACTGACAAAACTAATTGATCATGGCAGTGGTGTGGTTCTACTCATGAAAAGAGACCACAAAATACACTGAGATGAGATTTGGGGGTGTGTGCTTGAGTATATTGTATATACGCACACACAGTATTTATAGCTGTGTCCATCCATGCTGAAAAAAACAATCCCAAACTCAGAGACGGAGGCACACACACACATACCTGCACACATGGTCACTGCACAGATTCATGGGAAAACACTCAGCCATTCATGCACTGAGCCTCTCTCACAGTATTCCATATCATGCACCTGTGCACACACATTCACATTAAATTACATGAATTCAGACGCACTCATGCAGACACACACACACACACACACATACATACACAAACACCCAGCTGCACCCATACAGGTATTTTCGTGTGTGTGTGTGTGTGTGCGTGTTTGTGTTTGCATGGACATGTGAGAGCTCACTGTCTAAAAACAATACATAAATCATGGAAACAATGGCAGCAGTCAATGGCGTGCATGTGGATGCACCCATGAGTGCCTACAGTAAGGTCATGATGTCACTCTGCCGACGGGGACCCACCAATCACAGAGGAGCTTTATCCTCAGAGGAGTTAGATTTAGCCATGTTAGCTAGCAGCATGTTTTCAGGGCTGGTAACGTCTGTGGGTCTGTCAGTACCCAGGACGCTTGACTACATAATTTTTTTGTTTAAAATATTGTGTAGAAAAAAATGAAATTTTGGACAGACGTTCGTTCATGCTCCCCTGAGGATGAATTGTGATAAATTCTGGTTATAGTCTTATTTTCCAGTGCTGCCACTTACACATCAACATTTACACTACTCCTGTGAATTAGTGTGACATCTAGTTCAGTTTACTCAACAGTAGTGACACTAAGTGAGAATGCTAGTAAATGTTAGCATGCTAACTTGGTAAACTAAGACAGTGACAACTGTAAAAAGCATGTTAGTGTGCTGTTATTTATATTTAACTCATCATGTCTGTGATAAATTGGATTAACAGAGCCTCTAACGTGGCTGTAAAGTCCTGTTGATGCTGCTGATCTATTCATCAGCAACTCATCACCTTTTCCTCTGACACTGACTCAGCTTCGAAGACTTCGACACGTTTGTTTTTTCTTTTTACTTTCCCCTTGTATTGTCGGTGCATTTGAAGTACTATTACAAGGTGTCTTCAGGTTTACAGACAGCATCATCCTTTTCTCATTATGTCTCCTCGTGTAGCAGGCTCTCATCCTGACTTGCAGAAATCTTGCATATGTTGTGTCACGGTCTGTTCCCCCCCTTAAACACTGCTTCCCTCCACATCCCCATATCCCCCCCCCCCTACACACACACACACACACACACAGGTTGTTGGATTAGGAGATTAGCTGGGTTAATGTATGTTGGTTTGGCATCACAGGGTCTAGTGGTTAGGATAAGCATCAGAGGCCAAGCATCAGGTGAGGAGAAAACAGTTTGTCTGATTGTTGTTTGTTATGTCTGGGCGGGTGGAAAAGGATGAATAGCAAGTTTAGAAAGAGAGAGGGAGGGATGGAGAGAAAGTGTGTGTTTGGACCAGATGCACAGCAAATCTGTTTATTCTGCACAATTTGGCATCAAACACAACAGACTGCTGAGTGCCTGCTACTGCTTGTGGTGCCCCATTAAAATGGAATTTATTGCTGCCTTAAGAGCAAGCCCGAATTACACATTTTCCCCTCTCTGCTCTGTCTTCCTCCCTCTATCTCTCCCTCTCTCATTTGCACTTTTTTCCTTTTCTCTTCCAGTTGTGGTGGTGATGGTAGTGGTATGGTTCATTTTTATTTTATTTTTTCCCTCAAACTTCTTGCAGCAACTGTCAGACAAGTCATCCCAACAGCTCATTACAGAGCAGCAGGTACATTTGGTACGCCCACCTACCTGTCAGCCAACACCAGCGTCTCTCCTCTGTCACCTTGAGTGGCGCCAACAACAAACCGACTGTCCATGAATGTGGCGGCAACTATGGTTCAGTAAACACTATGCCTCTTTACACAAGCTTAGCGAGTTTCTAGCACCTTATTCTCCTTCATTTTCCCCTCAGGGACTAGTCATTTGTTTGAAAGACGTGTCAACACCTGAACATGTGAGAAGACGTCATTTGCAGATGTCTTATGTTATGTGGCTGTTTTTAGAAGTCAGTTTAATGTCCCATTTGTGTTTCAGTTGCCTCCAGATAACACAGGGACTGAGATAATATAATAAGTATCTGCTTTAGCTTTAGGACAAATGACATCACCAGCCTGACAACCTGTTTCCCCATTTAGTTTACACTTATAACCAGACTTTGAACTTAGCCTGTAAAGAGAGCGTGAACCCGGGGCCCACATCTCACTCCATAAATCTCCTCAGCCAATGATAAATTCATATTTAATGACCATGGCCATCGTCTGGGAAGGAGGAGCATTCTTTCATTATTGCCTCTTTCCCCTGCTGCTTGGTCGAGATAATTGATTTCTCTGTGGTAACAAGGTATCGACCACGCATGGTAGCCAGCTAAGACGGCGGTTCGATTCAAAGGAGGGTGGGAGAGAGAGAGGGAGAGGGAGAGGAGAAAAAAAGGAACGAGGGATGAAGCCAAAAAGAGTGAGAGAGCAAGAGCATTAAAAAACCAAGGAGCCAGTTAAAAAAAACTCACAGGTGGGTGTAGATTGAACAATGGCTCTTGTTTTTCACAGTTTTAAAGGCAGAACATAGTTTGGTATTTCAGTGTTGTATGTTTAATTCACCAAATGGAAAGCATATTGATCACACAATCTGTCACATAATTCACTGAAAACGGTGTCACAAACAAATCTGGAGGACCACTTTTCAAGCACATGCTTAGCCTGCTGAGGGACGCAGTGTGTTTATAAATCTGCTGCTTTATACTTTTGTTCCTTAAGTACGGAAGTACGGAAGAACATTAGGGCCAACAATGGAGATTTTTTTTTTTTATGATTCTTAGAAAAAAGTCAGAAATCATTTCTGACTTTTCTGACAATTCTGAGATAAAACTAAGAATTTCTGAGAAAAAACTCAAATATTCTGAGAAATGAGAAAAAAGTCAGAATTTCTGAGACAAAACTAAGAAATTCTGAGGAAAAAAAGCCAGAAATTCTGAGATAAAACTAAGAATTTCTGAGAAAAAAAGTCAGAAATTCTGAGATAAACTAAGAATTTGTGAGAAAAAAGTCAGAAATTCTGAAAAAACCCTCAGATTTTCTGAGAAAACAGTAAGAATTTCTGAGAAAAAAAAGTCAGAAATTCTGAATAAAAAAAAAAAAATCAGAAATTCTGAGAAAAAAGTCAGGAATTCTGAAAAAAAAACAAAAACCTCAGAAATTCTGAAAAAAAACCTCAGAAATTCTGAGATAAAACTAAGAATTTATAAGAAAAAAGACAGAAATTCTGAGAAAAAAGTCTGAATTTCTGAGAAAAAAATCAGAAATTCTGACATAAACTAAGAATTTCTGAGAAAAAAAGTCAGAAATTCTGAAAAAAAGTCAGAATTTCTGAAATAAAACTAAGAATTTTTGAGAAAAAAGTGAGAATTTCTGAGAAAAAAATCAGAAATTCTGACATAAACTAAGAATTTTTGAAAAAAAAGTCAGAAATTCTGAAAAAAAGTCAGAATTTCTGAGAAAAAAAAGTCAGAAATTTTGAAAAATAAAAACCCTCAGAAATTCTGAGATGAAACTAAGAATTCATAAGGAAAAAGTCAGAAAGTCTGACATAAACTAAGAATTTATGAGAAAAAAAAATCAGAAAGTCTGATATAAACTAAGAATTTATGAGAAAAAACTCAGAAATTCTGAGAAAAATGTCAGAATATCTGAGACAAAACTAAGAATTTCTGAAAAAAAGCCAGAAATTCTGAGATAAAACTAAGAATTTCTGAGAAAAAAGTCAGAAATTCTGAAAAAAAAACCTCAGAAATTCTGAAAAAACCCTCAGATTTTCTGAGAAAACAGTAAGAATTTCTGAGAAAAAAAAGTCAGAAATTCTGAAAAAAATCTCAGAAATTCTGAATAAAAAAAAAAATCAGAAATTCTGAGAAAAAAGTCAGGAATTCTGAAAAAAAACTCAGAAATTCTGAGATAAAACTAAGAATTTATAAGAAAAAAGACAGAAATTCTGAGAAAACAGTCTGAATTTCTGAGAAAAAAATCAGAAATTCTGACATAAACTAAGAATTTCTGAAAAAAAAGTCAGAAATTCTGAAAAAAAAGTCAGAATTTCTGAGAAAAAAGTAAGAATTTCTGAGAAAAAAAAAGTCAGAAAGTCTGATATAAACTAAGAATTTCTGAGAAAAAACTCAAATATTCTGAGAAAAATGTCAGAATATCTGAGACAAAACTAAGAATTTCTGAAAAAAAGCCAGAAATTCTGAGATAAAACTAAGAATTTCTGAGAAAAAAGTCAGAAATTCTGAAAAAAAACCTCAGAAATTCTGAAAAAACCCTCAGATTTTCTGAGAAAACAGTAAGAATTTCTGAGAAAAAAAAGTCAGAAATTCTGAAAAAAATCTCAGAAATTCTGAATAAAAAAAAAAATCAGAAATTCTGAGAAAAAAGTCAGGAATTCTGAAAAAAAACTTCAGAAATTCTGAGATAAAACTAAGAATTTATAAGAAAAAAGACAGAAATTCTGAGAAAACAGTCTGAATTTCTGAGAAAAAAATCAGAAATTCTGACATAAACTAAGAATTTCTGAAAAAAAAGTCAGAAATTCTGAAAAAAAGTCAGAATTTCTGAGAAAAAAGTAAGAATTTCTGAGAAAAAAAAGTCAGAAAGTCTGATATAAACTAAGAATTTCTGAGAAAAAACTCAGAAATTCTGAGAAAAATGTCAGAATATCTGAGATAAAACTAAGAATTTCTGAAAAAAAACTCTGGGTTTCTGAGTTCAAAAAAATAAATAAATAAATAAAAAATCTCTGTTGTTGGCCCTAAAGCTCTTCTGTACTTAGTAAAGTGCTGCAAAGACAAGAAGTCAAACAGGGATATGCAAAAATCATTTGTCTAGTGGTTGACATGGCTTTTTGCTTTAGAAAACCTATCGATTGAATATGTGATCAGATGGGTGGATTTGACTGGCACTTATTGAGTTGACATCTCAGAGGTGCTGCTGTTATTGGTCCTGAACTCAAACAGGCAGCGCTGCAGACAGCTGCTACAAGATGCACTGCAACAGCCTGACACATATAGACTGTGTTCTCGATCAAGTCAATCCCAGCAATAACAGTACCTTATGAATTGAATAATGTATTGATTGTAATTCAGCTTCCAGAGCTGGTAATAGTACTGTTATTTCCTTTGGCATCACTGCTTGCAGTTCGCTGTATAAATAGAGGAATTAAATAGTGCCGTTGTTGTTGTGTGTTTACCAGCTTACATTGTAATTTATTTAAGAGCTCTTAATTGGACTAGTTACTCATTTGGCCCTCGTTGGTCCCACAGCAGAATGGAGCTCTATCACGGCACACTGGGGCATGCTGGAATATGGAGCTACAGAGACACACTGTACACAGCCAGCTGTTTGATGTCTGCAGCCGCCGAGCGTATGCTGCAGCGTGCAGCATAAACACACAATCCCCCGATGAGAGGACAGATCGACACACAGGAGACCTTATTCCAGGCTAATGAACTATTAATGTTGATTTGAAATTCAAACATTTTTTGGAGGGTCTTCTCTGCAGTCGTTCATGGCTCCATGCACGCACGAGAAAGAAAGGAAGCGAGGACTAATTTGGATGAACTCTGCACACCATATTTTCCCCTTTCTCCCCCAAACAGCTGGGCTCAGATCTCAAAGGGCCTAATGGTGGTGCTGAAGCTCTGTATTGAATGAGGCCATATAAAATGTATGTCAATGGGTTCAGCCCGAATTTAGCTCTTTCCACACAGTAACTGTTAATGGAATAACTATAAGATGTATAAATGATCCCTGCTTTAATTCATAATAATGTTGGACCTCATCGCCTGCCCACTCAGCCCAATAGATTATGGAAATAGCTGTAATGACTATTGGAACAATGAGCCAAATTGCATTATCATTCAGTGCCATGTCGGCTTTGGAATAACTGGCGTTGTGCTTTTGCTCTTTCACTGAAGATCTCAAATAATAATGGCCAACATTCAATTTAGACCAGGGAAATGAAGATGAAGAGTGTTAAACATGAATGAATGTTTTAGGCTACATGAATACAGCATTAACACACTCACAGTTAATAGGATAACACTAATCCATACTCAGGTATAAGAGGTTTTTTTTTCTGAAGTTGAATTACAGGTTTAAAAAAAAAAAAACACACATTTTCTATGTGTTTGCTCTGGGGCCTCATTTCAGCAGGGATCTTCTCCCCCCTCCATGTCCATCTCATGCATGAATAACACCCACCAAGACAAAGGAACCAGTCTTTTGATGTTTTATTTTTAGCTCAACTACGGACTTGTGTGATCTTATTTGAGCCGAGACAAAAGAGTGAACATTAAACATCAGTTCACAAGATTTTGTGAAGTGAAAGTAACAAAATCAGGTTAAACAGGATATAACTGAAGATACAGAATAGATACTGGAATGAATGTATAATATAAAAATACATATAAAACAAAGCAGTGTTATAGTTGACTGGCAACTTCTAATTATGCACATTTCTTACTGGCAGGCAAAGCTCAGATTGACTCGGCTTTAAATGAGAATATACCAAGAATCAGCATCAACATTTCCCTCAAAGTAACAACTACTTACACCAATGTCATCATCACACTCAAGTCTGGAGTTTCCAATAGTGACAGTGAGAGCATCTTGTCCATTACCGATGATGTAAGTGTACAAGAAAGCTACAGTGGATAATAATACTGAAAACAGTGACTGTGCATGCAAATCAGTTTCCATATTTATAGATTAAAAGGAGCTCCAGATGTTACTGGGTGATGACCACACAGGTGTGAGTATCACATCTTTGATTTAGGTGAGGGAAAACGTTCTTAAACGGTCTTAAGCAGTTCTAGGTTAAAGGGATAGCTCACAGTGTTTCTTTTCTGTTAATAATATAAAAAGGAGTGTCAGTTACTCTGACTGGTTATGTGCATAACATACAGTAGACTCTCTTCATTGGTTAAGGTTCGCATATCAAAAGTGGTGCAACAGCAACCTCTAGTGGTGTGTTTTCCCAGGTAGAAAAAACATGAACTCAGATTGTTACATTTATACAGTGCAAAAAGCAGCATTATTCCCATTCATAATCAGTGTTTACATTGCAGTATTGTTAATGTATATAAGGCATGATTGTTATGTCAATACCACAAAATCAACATAGATATAAAACAAAATGTTAGAATAGGAAACCAGTGTCAGTTTCCAAGGCGATAACAAGGAAACTAAAACCAAAAGACAAAGGAACACTGGCCAGTGACACAACTTCTTTTCTCCTTGTCCCTTCCAGCTGTGTATCACACATGTGTTTGTGTATCTCTGTTGCTGCAGTTACAACCACAGGTTCAAAGATGAGGAGACACCACTGACTGCACAGCTTACAGACATCAATGCCAAGTGTTAATAGAAAATAATGATCCTTGAATTGGTTTCAATTGGTTACAATTACATAGATGTCGCCACAGTTTTGGTCAAAAGTAAAATCAATAGCAATCAAAAGATATAAAAACAAACTTAAACACTCACGTGCAGAAATCTTTTTGCAGAATAAAATCTGGATAGAAAATTCTTGGTTATTAAAAAAATAGAGAGAAAAAAAAAGTCAAACTATTATTACATGCTAAAATTGCACAGTAGTTTTCCCACATAATTATGTGAATGTATATGTAGTTATTGCAGTAAATAACCCCACAGTGGAATAGGGTGTGTTTTATGTCCTTCATTACTTCAGCTGTGGGGAAGCGAAGAAGTTGCACTGGCGGTTAGAGGCAGCTGTCGCTTTGCTCTTGCTCCCAAATCTAAGGATTGAGGCATAAAGAAACATTTTCAGCTTAGTGATTGTAAACTTAACAAACACAATAACAAGTATAACTGAGGATGAGTCTTTAGAGGAAAGCACAGGAGCTGCATTTGCTTTGAGTTCAAGACTTAAAAAGGCACAAAGACAGGAAACGCTAGCTCAATTTTAAAAACGCCTACGCTAAGCTGAGCGTGTGCAGGCCTCATTAAGTGCATCAACATCTTACTTTTGGAAATAAAGTTAATCTTTTCTGAGGAATACTGTGATTTTTAAACCTGTAGATGTATAATTTGTTTGTTTGTTCAGATTCAGAAATATATTTTTCTAGATAATGTAAACGGCATACAATATAGTGGCTTTTACATGAATGGCCCTTTATACCTATGGCACACTCACACAGGTGTTCTCAGCTTGATTAGATCACATTTAGTTTGTGCTTCACTGACCCCCCCCCCCCCCCCCCCCGTTAGTTTTCTTGCTCCTGTAAAAGTAGGCAGGTTAAATTACAATGTGTCAGGATTTTAAACTTAAATTTAATCCTGAGAAGAGGGCAATCAGCCAGAATAAGTGTTAATAACCCCCTGTGCAGGTGTGCAGGGCCTTAACGCCAATTTTGCTGTATGAAAACACACACTACTGTTTGATAACGTGACCAATTCAACACAGCTACATACAGTAGCTTGTTCTTTTAAGGAAACCACCTGTGTGTAATATTATTGGCAGCGGGAGTGAGCTTACAGGGTGGTGCTGGAGAGGGTCTGCATCATGCGCTGGGACAGCGAGCTAGAGGAAGGTGTCTTAGTCATCATCTGGTGCTCTGGAGTGGTCACTGGCCCCAGAATGCTCACTGCAGATAAATTAAAAGATCAGTACAACCAATCCTGCGGTTTTATAAATCAAAGAAGCTGTATGTTGAAGCTCCAAATTAAAAAAAAACAAAAAGGTGAAAAAATCAAACATACCATCTTTTTTCTAATTCTATCAATTTTGGCAGTACTTTCAACATGTTTATAGCTTTTGTGATTTACCTTTGTGATCTGGGGTATCAAACTGATGAGCATTGTCCATGGCTACATTATCTGGATGGGCAAACTGGCTCCAGTAACTAACTGGAATACTGAGCAGGCGCTCTACAACCTGGAGACAGGACCAACATGATCTTTAGTTAAAGCTGTTCCACAAAAACATCAAGTGCTGATTTACAAACGATGCACTACAGACCCTAAATGTAACGTGTGCTGTGATCATATTTATTTTTTATTCTCATTCTGTTTACCCTTGGTTGTCTGTTTGTGTCATGCAGGATGGTCATAGGGTCTGGGTCTGGGACAGCGTGACCCACAAGGGTTGGGCCAAAGACCCTGGCCAGGTTGTGCACATCCATTTTAGTATCTACACTCTGAGACACCCTGTGGAAAGAAAGGAGCAGGAAATGAAATTTCAGTCTTTGATTAAGATGACCTGCGTTACAGGTTACAACATCCTCTACTCTGGTGTGAACACAAGATAAACAAAAGCTTTTTTGAAATGTAATGAGAATTACTTCTGCAGATGAATCATCAGGCAGGCCAGAGTGTCTCGGTTGGGTTGAGGCAGCTCACCAATGGTCTGGTACATCATGGCCAGACTGTTGTCGTCATCCCGGATTTCTACAAAAACATTAACACCAGTGTTAATATGCCTGTGTATGTCTTGGAGGGAACTTCCATTCAAAAGAGGCCCATTAAATCACTCAATAGAAAAAGAATTAAAAGAATAACGATACAAAGACTCTGAGACAGATAAAGAACATTGTGAACACAGAAATCCCCTGGAGGTGGTTCTGCGAGTCTCACACTCACCAGCTGCTTCCATGAAGGCTTTGTTGAGGTGGAAGGTGAGCAGTGGTTCTGGGAGGTTTCTGAAGAAGTCTTTGAGGACACCTGTAATGACGTTGATGTCTTCCACTTTGCTAAGAGGAGGTAGAGTCTTTCCTCTAATCAGCTTCTCCTTCAGCTCTTTGACCATGCGCTCATGACCAGAGACTCTGTACAGGCCAACCTGCCGCAAGGAGAAAGATTAAAGAAACCAAGTCTCATTACTGGCTGCCTGTGATACTGTATTACTACTGAGTGAGATAACTACTTAGAGGAGGGCATTATCGATTGTAATTGCTCAAGGGAAAGGATCAGAGCATTACTGTGAAAGTGACTTTGATAAAGTTTTGTCCTACCTCATGCAGGCCTCTGTGTTCAATCTCTTTAATGCAGTAGATAACCAAAACTGGGATCATTGGGGCAGTAGCTGGAGCATAGTCAGCCAGCGTGGCCTACAAATAAAACACATCATTTTTATGTAGGCAACATGAAGGTTATAGAAATCTATGGGATGGAAATGTGTCATAAAGAAATTAGAGAAATTTACATCTGTGTTTTTGATGGGGGTGCCAACAGCTGTGGGATTACAGGGGAGCGGACAGCGCTCCCGACACTCTGGGTGGGTCACAACTCTGCAGTCCTGGCAGCGAAGGTACATCTTCCCAAACTTGGTTCTTCTTCCACAAGGAGCGCAGAATTCAGACTTGATCACCTTATTGACAGAGGGAGCAAAGCTCAAGGTGAGAAGACTACACCTCAGATAAATCAATAACTTTCACAAGTATAGACTAGGCAGATGGTCTTACTGTTTTGGGGATGAAGTGGTGCTTCTTTCCTCCCCCATTTGCTTTAGGTGTTCGCATTTGGGCTGGGAAGTTTGACACTGGTGTGCTGGGAGCCTCACTTGCAGTCTCAGATTGGTCCGTAGTAGTGGTATCACCCCACCCCCCAGCAACTGTACACCACACATACACACAAACATCAGTCACATGTCAGAGGTCAGTGAAAATCTCATAATGCTAAATAACATCTAATTTAAATCTATACATTGTTTTGTTTTGTAGTCATAATCATTCAGATTGTTGTTTTTTGTTGGTAGATCCTAAGTGATAGACAAGTTGAGAAAAAAAAAAAAAAAAAAATTCTCACCACTCCTCTTTCTGCTGCGTGTCCAGTAAGGCACAGCTTCAATGGTGGATACGGCCTCGACAGCCCCACCGTTTACAGGCACAGTGATGGTCGTTTTGGCCACGATGGACTCATTCATCTGCATCATATAAAGAAGGATATACTGATGTACATTTACACTAGGTCAGAGAAAAATCACTGAGGTTTACCCTCACTTTGGAGCCATTTTATCCTAATGTGTTTTCCATATTTTTATAGACACATACTGATTTAGATGTTTGTGCTATATAGTACATTAAGCTGCAGAGGTCAGCATTACCCTGTCAGATGTGCGCCCAGTGGAGCGAGGTTTCTTCATGGCCTGTGGAGGAACCTCAGAGAGTTTTCTGGATGAACGCTGTGGATTAAAAAGGGTAACCTTTTAAAACACTTTCTCATGGATAATAAAACTTATTCAAGAAATTGTAAGACAAACTTGTGCTGGTGAATACGAAACATGAATGGAACCTGTAACTACCTTTACTCCTAACCTGGTACAAATTAGGAAATTTTAACATCATCATCATTAAGGCATGTAAAGAAATTTGGAGGTAAGACATCACATCACTCACTCGTTTCTGCCGTTTCCGCAGTCTCACAGTCTTCATCGCAGAAGAGTCCCAGTCCTACAAAAGTGAGAGAAAGACTATAGTACTGCAAAAGTCATGGATGTTGTCCTCTTCTGTTGTCACTATTCAATCTTCAAATTAGAGGTTTATCTAATAAATACACTAAAACGGGTTGGTATACCAGAGAGTCGTCTGTTTGGTCAAAGCTGATGTCTGACAGCAAAGAAGCTGATTCGTCAATGGTGGTCAACCTGTAAAATAGATTAAAGTCATCATTAATATTTGTCTGAAGCACTTTTTGCATCAGTGGCCAACTGAGAAACCACACACTGATGAATTCCAAAAGCTGAAATACTGAAACTAATGCCCCACATGTGTATAGCACCATGCTGTTAATGCAGTACAACAGTGTATTAACTAGCTAAAGAAAGTGCTACAATCTACAAATCTGAAGTATCCCAGTCAGATGAATACCCCAAAAAACAAAATGGTACACCTCTAACTTTTTCTAAACCAGACTGGGAGGTTTCTGACCTTCGGCTAGAGTTGAGGTTGGCTTTGGCAGCCTGTGCTGCCTGGGAGTGGGCACTGAGGAAGGCCAAGGCAGAACGCTGCTCCTCGCTCAGATGGACACTGTTGTTCTCTGAAATGAGCAGCTCCCGGATCAGCTGTAACTGACGTTCCTGTTACACCCACAAACAAACAAATAGACAGAAAATTTGTTGTCCAAAAGTTACATTAAGTTGACAGAATGACCCACAGGGGGAGTCTTATAAACAAACATCACAATTACATTATTTAAAGACTAATCTATCTTCTTTCCATTTCTGTATTGCTATACACAGTGTCTGTGATGATGTAAAAAAAAATAAGAGGCTGTGTAACCGATAAAGACTGCACTAACCAGCTTCTCATAGACCGTCTCAGCCTTCTGGCGCCGGCGGATCTCCACATCCACCTGGTTGCGTGCGTGCTTCAGTTTGACCTCCAGGGCTGCCGTCTCAGTCTCAGCCTTAGTCAGCATCTCCTTACATGAAACCAGCTCCTCGTCTGCCCGCAACCACTTTTTACGGCACTCCTCAAAGTTCTGTGCCATCTGGAGGAACTCTGAGTAAGACAATGTACGATTAAAAAAAAAAAAAGTTATATTGCTGCTTGACACCATTATTCTGTTTCACCATTGCTGTGGCTGTGTATCAGATCTCCAGTTTCTTTGCAGTAATGATGCATATTACCACTAGACTGGAAACAAAGAAAGTGCTCTGTTGTAAAGTGAGCAAATGAGTAACAGTGCCTTCCTGCTAGGTAAAATGGAAATGAATTCAATTATCTGGACTATTGACATGGAAATGTTTACTGCACTCAGGCCCTGTCAGGTTTTACTCTCTAAAACAGAAGTTTATACTCTGCACTACCTCTGCATTCATGTCTGTGGTTAATAATTCATTGCACCATATAACACGTAGTGGAAACGGTATAAAAAACGCATCTAGCTCATCCACAGCAGGCTAATTTAACAACACGAGCACTTAAACTCCATTGTTGTTTCCAGACCGGCTAGAGCAGAGAGGTGGCAAATGCCAAAGCCCTGTGAAGAAATAACTTACGTGGTTCAATGCTTTCATTCAGACCCTCCACCTGGGCTCTCAGACTCTGGAACTGGTTGTACAGGTTCAGCACAGGCGACTCCATGGTGTTTCACTGCGGTTGGGTTAGCTAAAGCCAGAAGTAGGCTAGTTAGAAGGGAGAACATATGCATAATAATGCTAATGCTAGTCTTTGTTATTTTGGTGGCATTTTACACTGTGGTTAGCACTGAAAGAGCAGTAAAGCTAGCTACACTTCCTGTGAGTAGGTTAGCATTCACACAAAGATTATAAACTCGTACCGACAAAACGTCACTTATGTTTAAGGCAGAAGTTATCTTCATTATCTTCATTATGTTCAAACTGACTTTAACGTCTTAACGTCTCTACACTTGTGACCGCACTACTGGCACGCGAGGTATGTTGCTGTTGACAAGACCAAGCTTCATATCGTTACGGAAAACAAACACACAGACACTTACTAGTGCGGTACGTGTCCAGGGAAAAGTGCAGCTGATATCTCCTGCAACACCGTCCAGTGTTAAAAGCAGAGTTTTATGTGGTTTATTCCCACTCCAGCGAGAGCAGCGGCCGCTGAACCACACCTGCCCGATAAAGTTTGCACATTCTTCTTCAAAGTTCAAAATCAGCGCCGGTTTTCTTCCTCGCTGTGCGATGTGGCGGAAGACCGGAAGCTCTATCGCCCCCTACATATCCTGAGCTGTAACTGCAGCGGGTAAAGCAAGAGGCTAACTGGGAGGGGGCTTAGAGGTGTCTAGGTGTCTATGTGTCATGTTTTAGACAATATAATATAATATAATATAATATAATATAATATAATATAATATAATATAATATAATATAATATAATATAATATAATAATATCATAAAGTAGCAAGGCATCAGCTGAAGTTTCACTGTACAAGATGAACAGAAATTAACAATTTTAAAGTAATATATTACTAAATCAATAGGTCAGTTAAAGAAAATGATCTTTCAAGATCATGTAACATCTATACATTTCTCATAGAGTATTGATAGAGAATAGAGAAGAAGAACATTGAGTAGCCCAATATAGTGAAGTGTATGAGTGTATATACTCTCTCTGTCTCTCTGGCATGGAAAGACAACATGAGGAATCTCCACAGGAATCACTTCAAATTGAGTTTGGGCTGTGTCTGGAGACTGTTTGGACATTTTTGACATGAGAGCGGTGCTTGTTGTCACTTTCTTTCGAATATGTGCTCCTGACCTAAAAACTACTGCACCCAGTAACCCCATTAGTAAAAACAGAAGCTGATTTCCACACAATAAAGACAGTTTTGATGGAGGTGAGTCAGCCCAGCGTCTGTACCTCCTGCTTTTCTTCATACCAGCACGACAGTTCAGTCTGTGAGAAATAATAAAATCCTGTGAAACAGTCAGCAACTGTGTCCTGTTGTTGTGGGCCTGGCACATGGGATGCACGCAACAGCATCATTAATCAGCCACAGATGGCATATCTGGGTGCAGCAGCAGCAGCTCTACTGTGCAGCATTCAATGAGGGTAACACACACGCACACACATACTCAATCAATTGCAAACTATTTACTTTTATGTGTCCATGGCACTTTGGATTTTTTTTTAACAACTCAACAGTAGATTAAAACTGTGCATGCCTGTATGATTAAGCATTACATTTACTCCTTTGTCATTGTGTATGTGCGTGTGTGTCCTTTATATATGGCAGGCCCATTAGTGTTGATTTGAGATAATAGGATCTGTCAGTCAATACGCACTCTCTGTCGTTTTCAATTATTCATCACTGTGTGTACATTTCCTCCAGTCACAGATCATTTAACTGCCAGAATTCAGACTGCCTCTTTGCCCTCTCTTAAACTCAATGCTATCTGCAAGCATAATAAACCAAGCACTTCACCAAGAGCAAAATGGGAACAACTAAATTTGCTATAGAGGGCAGCTCCTTTCCAGAGACCTTTTTTCATTCACTGTTTTAAGTGCAGGTACAGTATCGATTATAGGTCTTAGTTTGTTATTTATCCAATCAGACAACATACTGTAAAAGGCACATTATGACTTGTCAAGTTTATTCAGACAGGCAACATAAATCACCTCACAATCATAAATCATGTCTCATAATCATTAAGTGTTGAGCACGTAACCACTCCTGTAATACCTGCATGTCTGTCTTCCATTTACGTGCAGCATTAACCTGAATAATGAGTTCACAGATCTTCAGTTGTTTGTCTAAAAGGTGCATGGATATTGCAACAACAACAAGGTCCAAATTTCAGGAATGAAAAAAAAACTATTAAAGAGGCTCTCATGCACAGACATGTCAGAGGAAGCACCTGCGGATTGTGCTGACTACAGGGTTGGACAGTGGCACCACTGGAAAGGTAATGGATCCACAAACAGCCTCTTGGGGGAACAGTTGGCAGATATACATCTATTTAGGAGGATGGATTGAAGCAGATCACGCCCTCTGTAACATCCTGTGATTATCTTGTACACAAAGTCAAGCAAAACCTAAAAGTCTGACAAAAAATAAAAATAAAAAATAAAACAAGCATTTTGATGCAGTTTACACCATCACTGCAGAAAAGTGCTTATCTATTGAACAGGAAGAAAGTCATCCATGTGTTGCAATGCGGAGCAAGTGGACACAATAACATGAACACCTAAAAAAAATGTAATGCAATCCAATATATTATCCCAGCTAGAAACCCTCACATTGTGAAGCTTAAAATGTTACAATTTTGTATTGGTGTTTGATTAACGGTGTTTGATTAACTTCTCGTTTTGAGGCTTACAGCTTCACCTTAAGAGTTCAGTGAACCCCTCAACAAAAAGCAAACTTTTCAAGCTTTACAAAGGTAGTAGTAGTTGTGGAGGCACTATGTTGGATTTCGTGGCGTTTTACAGGCATACATATTTCGTGTCAACTCCCTTTGGATTGTATACAGACGTCGTTTTCAATAAAATGTCTCCTGAGTTAACAGGATGTTTTTACAAAATGGAATGTGACACCACTGGCAAAACTACTTTCATCATCTGTGAGAAGCCCGCCAGATGGATGTGTTAGTGCTAAGTGAGTCTGCAGGTATATGGAAAAGCTCTGGCCAAGTGAGTACAGTGAAAAGATAATGTGCAGAGGTGCACTCCCAACATCCCATCAATTGAATTACGAGTAGAATCTCCCACTTAAAGAGTGTTTACTGGAAAAGGCTTCCTCTTTCCTTCGTTGCTCCAGGGCCAAAATATCATCAACAACATCAACATTTTTATGTTCCATTTCGAGGAACCTTACACCCGGTAAACACTCTGCCCCGCAACTGCAAACACACCCACGAGTGGATTAGACAGCTCATATTTTCAAGTTTGAAAAATGGGTGGGAACTCTATAAAAAATATTGTTTTTTATTGATTTCAGCTTGAGCAATATATCTTGTTGCTTAAAGTAAAATACAAGAACCTTCAAACTAAGAGAATAAAACCACTCCTGTTGACAGAATCCATTACTATTTATAAAGTGTAGATGTAAAAGTCTTATGTACTAATAATAACCTATTATTTTACACAGAAGTGAAATAAGCCCTGTAGTGTTCTCAAGAGAAACAGCAAAAAAGATTCAGGCAGTGCTCAAGGCTGAAGCTGATCCGCAACACATTTGTAACAGTGTTGTCTCTCAGAGAAGAGCAGACAGACAAAATGAAAAATAAATAATTAAATTGACACTTCTGCATTGGCTCAGTACTAGTAGTTTCAATATATGCTCTCTTTTTAGACTTATTTAAATTATTCTGTAATTACATCCTTTTCCAGCCACCTCTAATGATTAACAACATAAATCATGAAATAAATGAAAACAATATTGTTTGGCAATGGCGATGGAGCAGGGGGTGGGATTCTTACAATTTGTTGTAACTGCATGAAAAATGGACTCAGTGTGATTTCAAAGTAAGCTAGAGTTCCTCTTGTTTTTCTGGAGTCATGGATAATGGTGCTGCATGCAGAAGTGTGAGGAGGAGGCGCTGTGTGTTAACTGATCTCTGATCCAGCTCTAGGCTCCTTATGTCACACTCTCTCCTCTACAATCTCTGAGAGTATACAGTGGGAAGGTTCCAGGGTACAGCACATGGCTGCTGAAAGTGCGTAAATGAATGAAATAAAATGGAGAGACGCAACAATGTGGGCCGTCTGTCTGTGAGGGTCTTCATGAGCCCATTGTGCAAATAGGAATGACAATGATGAGAATGATAGTCACTGCAGTGGCAACGAGTGCAACCAGCTTGCAGATCTTGGCCCGGCGCAGGTCGGCTTCTTTACGCCTGAGCAGAGCATCATAGCCTGGAGTGTAGATGTCGTCCATCCAGAACTCCATATTGTTGGGGTTAAGAGACTCTTGGGCCTGAGGAATGTGTCATTTACAGAGTTTCAGAGCAGATATATGGGATGCATATGACCTGAATACAAATCGTAATCTAGGCTATTAAAACATCATGAACTCTTTTCTAAGATCTCTAATTTGTGAAGCAATACTAGCTCTGCTTTCTCTGCATAATGCAAGCATGTTAGGCCTGTTATCCCCAGAAATAAGATCCATATCTTATCTTATGTTTTAACTATTATAGCTCTATTGTAGCTCTTTAAAAGTCAGCCATTCTTACCTGTAAGTCCAGAGGGGAGATTCGTGCTTCTCTGTCGTCTACAGTCCAAATGGGCCTTCCCCTCCCTTCAGCTGATTTGATGTCCATAATCTTCCCAGAGGTTAGCCCACCTGTCAGGCTGCTGTCTTTGTGGCGGAACAGTGATGAGTTAAACACCTGGTCCATCAAGTTGGTGGATTTTTGGGAGAGCAGGTTAGCTGTGCTGCCTGATGGATCTGCCTGGAAGGAGCCAAACAGATTTTTGAAATACTATTTATATACAAACAACACTGAACTTTATCTTAAATTATCAATATTAGTTCAACTAATTAGCACCCCCACACATGCATTTGAGTTTGAATTGTTGAATTAAATTGTTTTATTTGCATCTATGATCAATCAGGTTGTTCTGTGAAGATTCAAAGCAATAGTTTGTTTTATAATCAAGAATATCCCACAAAAAGTCCAAATTAGCTTGTTCATCGATCTCAGGATCACATGCATCTACCCAGCAGAACAAATCGCTGGCTACAGGTCAGATATAGTTTGTGGTTGCACAGCATGAAGACATACACAATGCAAACTACAGGATTACAGATTTATCTGTTCTATCAACATATACAGTGTGCACATTTGTACTCTACCTGTGCAGTTTTTCCACGTGAGCCTTTGCTATCTTTATTTTTCGAGAATGACACTGTCCAGTCTCTTGCAGAGCTAGAAACATTCTGCTGTTTTGAATCAGAGACACTTTTGTCTTCAGGCTGCGTTTTGGTGGTGCGTCTGGTTGATGCATCCTTCTTCCCTTCTTTCACCCCCTTAGAATCAGTCTGACCTTTGCTGCTCTCCGTTTGGTCCAGAGGAGTGTTCCATCGGCTCCAGTCCAAACTACTGATGCTGGTCCCTGGAAACATGTGCCCAGATGCGGACAGAGGCTGAGGGTCTGATGAGTCAGAGGGAGTTATGGGGTGGCTCATAAAGGAGGAGACACCACTAAGTGGCTCCAGCCATCGCCCACTGCCGGCTTGTCCACCACTGACCGGCTGCTGGATCTTTTCATCCAGTCGCTGCAGAGCAGAGAGCACCTGAGAAATCTCAGCCTTCACATCATTCAGTGACTCCAGTTGTCTTTCTATCTGGCTCATACGTAGCAGCAGTTTACAGACACTGGCCTTCAGCCCATCATCACTGCTTTCCAAAGAGTGGAAAAGCCTCTGGAGTTGACCTAGGCGGCCACGTCTGGCCTCAGGGGTGTCCTGGTTGATTGCCCCTGTCCCATCACTGGGGTGCAGAACTCCTGTGGATCCACACATACTTATGTCATCTAAGAAACGAAAGATGGCACTGATGTCATCCTCACCAAACTCAGGATCATCCAATGAGGTCATGAAGGAGAGGCGATCTGCGTGAACCAGGCTACGGAGACGCCGGGGGTCTGGTGGATCTGTCTGGGTTCCCTGAGCCTTGACTCCATCGCATCCACTAGGCAAACCACTGTCCCCACTGTCGCCTCCTGAGGACCCCAGTTTGCTGATAGCAGGGGTTGATCGTCTTGGGAGCTGCCCCCCTTGTGACTCCATCCCCATCCCAACGCTGCCCACACCTATCCTGTCCTCTAGACTGTGACTCTTGCTGCTCCAGATGGTCCTCTGGCTCTTGGGGGGCTGGAGGTGTCGAGGAGACCACTCTGGGGCTGACCCAGGTCCAAAATAAGTTGAGTCCTGCAGGTCATCAAGACTTTCATGTTTAGCCCGCTGCTCTGGTGATTGGTGGATTGTTGTTGGTGATGGGTAAGGATTTGGGATATTTTCAAAGCTGTGATTGTCAAAGCTTTTCTGCCCCTTAGGACTAGGAGACTCACTGCTGACCGTCACCTGGGGTATTAGAGGTGGCTGGTTATGGAAATCCTTCCGAAAGATGTTTCTCTTCTGGTCAACAGATGCTTGTTCAGGTTCAAACACCTCCACGGGTGCAGAATCTCCACTCGACTCACTGTCCGTTTCCAGAGGCAGGTAGATATTCTTCATGACCTCGTTGGAGATTTGACCACTAGGGTACAAGAGCGTTGTGTGAGGCAAATCAAAAGATACAGCCCTTGCCCTGATTGGAGGGGAGGAAACAAGTGAGATCGGATCTGGTGGAAGACTTGCTCGCTTGCGGACTGAGTAATTAGGTTTAGGAAATAGCAAGTGTTGGTCGATAGGCCGACCTCCGGAATCAGAGTGGGTGCGTGCTCTTTCTTGGCCAGGAATGCGCAGCTGGTGGATTCCCGGCAGACTGGGGCCTGGGGTCTGGTCAACAGGGAGAATTGTCTGGGCTCTCATTGGCTGACTGTCATCAGGAGCCCCACCCGTCATCTGAATAAGATTGAAGATGGTTACAATATCAGCAGCGACGCCTATGGGTGATAGCCCCTGGCCTCTGGTGGAAACCCGGTCTCTGAAGAGAGTGGCTGGGAAACAGGGGTCCCGGCTGGCAGCAGCAAACAGCAAACTCCTGAGCTCGATGAGATGCTCTAGGTCAAAGCGGGTGCTGACCATACGACAAAGGTCCTGGAACGTCAGCCATTGTCGCATATTGGCCAGTTCCTCCAGGATCCCCAGAAGGACCCCGGGGTATTCCTGCTGCAGGTTAGCCATGGCTGCTCACCTGAGGGAACACAAGGCAAGGAAAAGCAAATTTATTCATCCAGCACCTCTAAAAACAAGGCAAATGCAAAAGCTTTACATGACCAATACTTTTTTTAAACAAGATATAAACCTAAGAGATATACATGACTGAAGCGCTGAATCTGTTATGTGCATGTGAATCTGAAACATCAGGTATAAATGAAAGTTTTAAGTTTATATTCAACACATAAAGACTAGAAATTATCATAATAAGAATCATATCCTATATCATTGTTATGGTAATATAACAATAGCATTAAGTAGCATAGTGTGTAATAATAATGTATATTAGTATTAGATATTAGTAACAAACCATGATATATATATATATATATATATAGATAATTAACGGGGTAGCTCCTTAATAAAACACAAGTTGCACATAGTCACAATATCAACTGTGTTTCAGATTATTACCCTTTCAAAGTCGATCAGATAATCGGTCGAAGATACGTTGACAGACAAAGTAATTAGTTTTCAGTTGGGATGGAAAAAGCCCCCTGAATGAGAAATTTCATAGCGACCTTATTTTTGGCCCTAAAATAACCGATCATCTGATGTGATGACGCCGTCACACTGCGCACATCTTTACCTCACTGGACATTTTTAATCCACTCATTTCCATCAACAGCTCCGGGGGCATTTTCTCTACACTTTACTGAGTCAATGTGAGACGTGTGTGGATGAAAAGACTGAACCTTTCCTCCTGTAACTTGAGCTCAAGTGATCGGAAACGAATTGAAAACGAACTATTGATCAGATCAGGACAGGAGGGAGGTTTTATGTCTTATTTTTAACAACTTGTACCACTTGTGCCATTTTGGTAGTGAATGCCAGAATATCAACGGCATGACGGTGTTGCAGACGTAATTTGGGTTGTAAACATATTTGTGAATGTGCAGCAGCAGCAGCAGCAGTGGAGGTGAGCCGAGCACTATTTCCACTTACCTGAACCTACTGATGGAGAACCACAGCCGCCCCTGCGTCCATCAACACTGACGAATAAAATCCAACTTCAAGCCAAAAGCCAGGCCATAATCCAAAGTGATGATCATACTGTCACAGTCCTTTGACGGGCTTCTCTGTTGGTAGCAGCGACTATAGCCCACAGCCCAGGCAGGAGAGGAGAAAATTAGAAATCAGGTCATCTTCCCACAAGTCCCTGCAGTCCCCTAAGGGACCTCAAAATACATCCAAACGGTTTCCCCTCACCACAGATCAGCGACGACACTTGCAAAGTCAACAGTACACCCTCATTTTAACAGATAACACTCGAGGAGGGACACACTCTTGGCAACAGACTCCGGTGTGTGTATATACTGTATGAGTGGGGAAGGACCAGGAGCATATTTTCTCAGGATGCCATGGCAGTAATTGGTTATGTGTGCAAGGTGAGCATGCGAATAAAGGACAGATTAAAAATTGATGTTTGCTAATTGACACTGCTGGAACTACAAACTGACAGTAAACCATGAGGTCCAGAGTGAGCTGCCTGTTAGATTGATGCTTAGACACTGAAGTATCCTCCAGACTTCAGCCCTCCCAGACTTTTCACCATTACTCTGCATTATCATCCATAAAGGCTTGTACTTAAAACCCCATTAGAGGAGAAGTAGTAGCACTCTGCTACATCGCTGAGTAGTAGCACTCTGCTACAATCAGGATGGACATCTCTAATTCATCGGACAACTCACAGAGGAGCACATCCATCATCCCGTGTGCTGAGCAGTCAATGGGAATCAATGCAGTGAATGAGCCGTGGTATGAAAAGCAATGTGGGTTTAGATGTAGGAAAATAATGTGGTGCTTTCAGGCCTGTAGCCTACAGCTCTGTGTATCAGGAGAAAGAAGTGCAAAATGCACTCAAAAGAGAATCTGTTAAATAATTTAATGGCACATTTACAAAAATATGGACTTAACTGGATTGCCATTGTTATTATTGCTAAAGGTTTTAGTAACTTTACAGCTAATCATTCCTAGAAACATTTAGAGGTACCTTCATGACATCATTGGTCCCAGCAGACAAGTAGTGGGACCAACAATTATAAACAATAAGAAATATTTTTACAGGACCTTGCTACATGAATATGTGAAAAGATTTCAGCTTCGATGAGACTCTTGCTCTAGTTTCTTCTTTGGTTTTGATTTCACTGCTGGAGTTATGATGGTTGGAGTCAGTGAAGGATTCAGGGCTGGATCTAATGCTGGGTTCAGGGCAAGCAGGTCCAGTATCGTGGCACTCTGATCAGCTGTGGAAATACAGCGTCACAGGTCAGGAAACAGAGTGCTGGCATTCAGCGTATACTAGATTTTTATTCTCTGGGGTGAAGCTGCTCACCAGCGTTGTCCTCTTCACCACTAGGTTCTGGTTCTGGACTGTGGAGGGAAACCCGGGCCAAGTCCGCCAGCTCAGTTATGAAGTTTTCTTCTGCCTCCTAATGGACACAACAATAGTGTTTACAGAAAATAACCGTGCTGGGTTGTAAATAAAGACCATGAATCATAATCATATAAACCTGTAGCTGCATTTTGATTTTTTCCATGGTTTGATCTTGGACCACTTTCTTCCGCTTCAGTTCCTCGTATATCGTCTCCTGTTCCACATCACACAGCTCTAACACCTTCCTTTTGTGGAGTTCCACCCTAAGTACACACACACACAAAGAAAGAAACACTCAAAATGATGTTCCCACCTCTCGACCCCCCTCCACCTTCAAAACGTTATCAGCGCTTCCAGGGTTGTTGTACCTCTGTTGAAACTCAGCAGAGGTGGGTTTTTTGCCCCAGTTCACCAGCTCTCTCTGCAAGGCTCGTTTCAGCTGACTGCTGCTCTCCTGATTCTCTTCCACCTCTGAGGGAAAAAAAGTTCACAGCAGTAAAGTTAACATGCAATATTTAATGTTTGGTTAACTCAAAATTGTTATTGAGTCTAAAAGTCCACATGTCATACATATTCAAAGCAGGTTTTTAGTGTGTAGTGTGTTCACATTATGAAGTCCACAAATAAATGACACGTCCGGCAGAATGCAGAAGAAACAGGGCAAAAAAGACACTTTTGTGTTTTACTAACTTGTAAAACAGTATACTGTGATGGTTAGTATTTACATGGTGCATTGAATCAGTATGTATTGACACAGCTACTGTCTTCTATTTCTCTGCTGTCCACTCGATTCAACCTGCATTAATATTCAAATGAAAAACCAAAGTAGCAAGCACACAAGTTACAACAATACAGGTTTAATGATTGAACTATATGATGATGACTTAATAATGAAACAGTGCTCAGAGCTTCTATTTTGGGAGAAACTTAATACCCAGTATCTACAGAATTTGTCTTGACACAATTAACACTAGAATAAGTGTTTACACAAATGCTGATGTGCAAATGTGTTGTGAATATCCTCTCACCACAGTTTATGTTTGACTGATCCTGGTGCAGTTTTTTGGCTATGTCCTGTTGGTGGGAGTAGTAACTTCGGACCAATGTGGTGAGAGAATCTTTGGTCAAATATACACTCTCCGATGCCGCTTCGATCACGTGGTGCTAATGAGGTAAAAACAAACTTTCCAATTTACTTGACAAAACTAATGTAAGACACACATACACATAACAGCAATTTGAATTATATATTAATTAATTATATATATACTTTTTTTTCTTCATAGTGCTCATATCTTTAACCCCAAATCATACCTTCAAGCCATCATCCGATTTTGGAGAGGTGTCTGACTCTATGGTCTCCATCAGCTGTTGGATGGCGTGGCTGAGGGCGTTGCCAAGCACCAGCTGTGCGTGGCTCTGCAGCAGCTCCATCCCTGTCTCCAGTTCAGAGAGGAACTCCTGCTGGAAGCTGTGGCCCACCAACTGACTCTCTGGACCCAGATGCCTCTCTGCTAAGCTGGCACTGCTGTTCTGTAATCAGTCACATCACAGCATTCTCAGTGTACATGTATTTTTAGTGAGGGTGCCTGAGAAAAACTCAAAATCCAGTTACCACTCAAATGAAAGATTCTGTAATGATTTCTCAGATTCCCTGCTCTTTACAGAGGTTTTTCCTACCTTGAGATTTGAGCTGACACAGGACTGGCTTTTACTGGGGTCTTCCATTAGCACAGCTCTGAAATCAGTCTGAGAGAGGACCTTCAGCTTGGACAGCCTCATCTCCTTCAGCACGTGCAGACAGAAGTGTCTGACCGCAAAGCACCGCTGCACCGCCACCAACAGGTGATCATGTTTCTTCTCTATCAACTTCCCCACTTGACTGAGGACAGGATCAAATTGCATTATTTCACAGTGCCTCATAAAAATGGATTCAGATATAAGTGAACTGACCCACATAAGTGCAAACAGTTTTATTTACTCCACGCCTTTCACAACCTGAAATCGACATGTAGTACACTTTTGGTCACATCCTCACATCTGACCTGTTCAGTGAGTAGCTCTGTCTGGCCACCATGTCTTGGAGGATCTTCATCTGTTGTTCACTCAGATGTTTGAGACAGGCCTGCACCAGAGCCATCTCCTCGCTCCACGCCTACAGAAAAAGAGGCTCACTTAGAAACAGTGAAAAGCATTCAGAAGAATTAAACTCTTTACTCTTTATAAATACCCCAGGGACTTACGATTTATCCACAAAGCAACATAAAACAATGTTTAAAGATGAAGGTGAAGTACTGACAAGACGGAGCTGCCAAGCCCCACTAGACAAGACAAAATGGACATTAAATGAGCCACATGGTGTCTACCTGTCGATCTTTATCCAGCTGAGCCCTCATGTCCTCCAGCTGCAGCTTGACAGAGCACTCGGCCTGCTGCAGCTGTGCAGTCAGCTCCTGCTCCAGATCCAACCACAGCTTCTCACAGCGCTCAGCAGAGAGTTTTGACTGGGCAGAGACTGAGGCCAGAAAGATGTCCTTCGCTAGCTCCTCCAGCTTCTTAGACCAGGAGGCACGACATTTCTGAAGAAGCAGGGTTTTATGGGAGAGTTGCAGATATTTGTACCCGCACATGCATCCTGATAATACTATTTATAGTAACAGATTTTTGTTTACCCTCCAAAGGTCACAAAGAGCATCAGCAACTCTGTTCTCCTGCTGCAGCTCCAGATCAGAAATCTGCTGCCTGTGTTTCGTTAGCAGCTCCTGGTACACCTGAAAGGTGACAGTCCAGATTTAGATGATTTAACTAAGACTAGAAAAGTGAATCAAGAGCCAAAAAAGACACAACAAAAGTAATTAACTGCAGGGATCTCCAGCCAGTTATTTTGCCTTTCTAATACACGATTCTTGCTCTAGATATGGACGTCAGGGAGGCAGACTGCTCTGACCTTGGTGAGCTGCTGTAGGTCACTGTGAGTCTGCATCAATTCGAGGGTGCGGCTCTTTTCTTTGCTGTGGCTCCTTTGAAGCTTCTTCCGCTTCGTCTCCATTTTGCTGCACCTGTCATCCACTAGCTCCTTGGTCTTTCGTGAGCACTCTGGAACATTACAGATCAACATTTAGATCGACTGGTCTTGTATTATTATTAGTAGCTGCTCAACCACCTGACTGTTTTATACAAATGATGACTCATTTGGCTTGTTCTTATACTAAATGAACAGCATGAATGACAACTTCATAAACAATAGCACACCATACTCTAAAGGACAGATAAAAAATACTTTTATTATTTATGTAAGTAGTTAAATAATTTAACTGCCTTTCTCTGTTTGTGCCAGATGCAAGTTGCCTCATCCATGTTTAGCCAGTTGTCAAAAAAGCAAGTACATTGTCAGTGGCAACACCTTTGTGTATTTTTGATTATACCATAGGACAGTCTTGTCTTGTACTTGCATGAGAGTCTGAGATGCAGAAATAGGTGTGATATTCAGTGGTGTCCTGAAAGAACCTGACCTTATTTAAGGCGCTAAAGAGGATTCCCAGAAAATGGTCTATTTTGAGAAAGTACGTCATATAAGTTTGAAAAGTAGGCTAGACATTGTCCACTGCTACCTGCCACCAGAAACTAGTTAAGTGTAATCTAACACACTTCCACACCAAAGCCAGTCTGTGTTACTACACAATGACTATTTTTTCCCATTTTTTAACTTTTACAATCACTTTTCTTAACCTGTAAAATGCCATCAATCTTTTGTTTTTTTTTTTGTCTTTTTGACCTGATGGTTCTTTGTTGGATTTTCCCAGATAAAAGTGAAACCATTGTTTTATTTTCATTTAGGTGTATTACCTTCAGTGCACTGCTGAAGGCCTTCTGTCAGTGTGGCCTGAACTTCTGAAAGAATCTTTTCCATGTGGCTAAAGGTCAAGATGTCATCACTCGTCAGCTGCTCCAGTGCGGTGGCTATTAAACTCTGTCTTAGAGACACTTCCCACCTGAGCAACGCAGGTTGGGATTGAAGGAGCCCAGTCAGCTCCTCCCATCGCAGCAGCTTCTGTTGTATCCTCTAGGAGATTGAGACAAATTCAACCATCCAGTTTAAAATGATGACAGACGTGATGAGGTGTCAAACAAATGGCATGCCAACCAACAGCTTGTGTGACTTACTTTCAGGTCTTCATCTTGTGTGTTCACCAGGTGATGCTCCACTGATAAAAGAGTTTGGATGAGAGAGAGATTCACCTCCTGGGCTTCATCTGGAGAGAAAATGCTGGTCTTCCTCAGCAGATTCTGACATAAGTCCTCTACCTGTTTGCTGAAACCTTTGGACTGAGAAGAAACATTATTTTCCCAATTGAACTCTCACCATCAACAAAGGTGTATGGACAGACTCCATATATTATTAACATGTGTGTAACTGTTTTGTTTTCTCTTGACTTGTACCATTTGAAGACCACGTTCAAGGAGATCTTTCTGAGCTCTCTCAATCTCCTCCAGTGTACAGGGAGCATCTTCATTCTTCTCAGTTACAGTTTGGCCTGATGGCAACTGTTTCTTAAGCTCATTTAGTTCCTAAGATAACAAATGACAACATTTACTTTCCTATACAGCAGTGTCTTAATGCACAGTGAATTAAGGACTGTAATAGAATGCATCATGAATGTGACTGTGAAAGATAGCAACTCATTTTTACAACAAATAACATAATAAATACAATAACCCCTTCATCAGTAATGACCATTTAACTTAACCTTTTCCTGCAGTTGAAGAATATCCTTGCAGAAGTCAGCATCATTTTTGTCTTTTGGAAATCGGCAACTGAAGATTAGTTTCATCATTTGAAGGAAAATCTATACCAGAAATAAAAAAAATAGAACTTACTATAATATATAAAAACAATTCTTATCCTTATTACTTATTAATAAATATAAACAAACACTCACCAGATATTTTTCCTCCTGAATCTGAGTACACTGCTGTTGTATATCGTGCAGGGCCAAACAGTAAAGGCTGATTCTACTTTCAAAACTGCAGAGATAAGAAAGAGTATAATCACTTTCAGCAAACTCTTGCTGCACACTTGGTGGAGGTACATGGTTGTGGCTGAACATTCGGAGACCCCACTGACTCCTACCCTGTTTGTGTGAGTGTGTGAGGGTAGTGTGAGACCCTGGTGAAGCTCTGGTTCTGCAGGCTCTTAGGGACCAGAGAGGAAGAGATAAACTGACTGCTGTCATCGTTGTCCTGCTCTTGGCTCAGAGACTCTCCATCTGAGGAGGAGGATGACTCCTCATTAGGCATTGCTGGCAACTTGGAGTGCTCATGAAGTGACGGGTTGGATGCTCCATCTGCTAAAGGCTGAAAAATGACAGGGAAGCTTTTATATACAGTCTTGTCAATGAGTATAGTATTTCTTACTACTTACAAATACGGTGTTCATCACCATGCAGTTTGTGATATGTCATCATACATTATATTCCAGACCAAACACCTTTGTGAAGTTTACACAAATGAACACATTATTCCATTATGTATGCATGGGCTTACTCTGTATTTCTGGTTGATGGGATAAACCACCTTTGCCCTGGATGCAAATGCAGCCACATCACTGTTCATGGGTGGCTGCTTCTTCTCCTGGTCAATGAGCAAACAAGGTTATAACGGTTAGTGGGAAGTTAATTAGTAAACAAAAAAAAAATGTTTGCAACTGTCACTTGTGTCATTCCCAAGCACTTAGCATCACTTCACCATCATTTCACCAGAGCAGATCTAATCCACCTTGGGTAAAGCTACAACACAGTGCACATTAAAGGGAGGGGAGTTGTACTTTTTCATTAGTGGTACCACTTGCAGCCTCCTTTCTGCTGTTGCTGACACAGTCACTTTGGTTGTTGTCTAACTCGCCGTCATCAGGTTCAAGCAGCCTCCTTGCATTGTAACCCTAATGGGATAATACGAGGGAATGAGAAGTAAAAGATGGAGCATAATAGACTCATAATAAGGCATAAAGGCAGAGACCTAAGTGGATGGGAGGGATGAGAGCTGCGTTGTATTCGCTTACTTGTCTCGTCAACAGCAGAGGCTTCAGGCAGAAGACATACAGGAGGGCAGCGGCTAACAGTCCCGACAGCCCTCCACACACCGTGGCCACAGTTAACAGCTCCGTGTACACGTACAACGACTCGGCGAAAATGACCGGAACATCAACATCGCATTCCGGCATCGGTTCCTGCCCTGCCATCTCACAGCAAACTCACCAAACTGTGGGAAAACTAAACATGTTAGCCCTTTGCAGGAGAGGCGACATCAAACGTATCTTAACGATCGTCTCATTTCAAGACAGTAACTAAACTCCTTGTTTTTTAAGTTATTTTTGATGTTTTTTTCTTTGTAATTGGTTTTACATTTTTAACCTTACTAAACTGCAACTTGAAAAAAAACCTCTCGCAGTAGAAAAAGAGAGAGAGACAAAAGTTTTCCCTGAAGAAAAACTTGGTGTATTTTTTCAACCAATGGTGGGGCCGAGATCTAAGACGAGGAGCGAGCTAACGGCTCTTAGGGCGGAAATAGAGGCATTGGCCTTCAAAATAAATCACAACAATAATCTGTTCTAGCAAAATTGTGGATTTTCCTCAGTAATAACATTGACACAAATACAGATTGTAGGCTTTTAGTGAAACTCATTTTCTTAGCATAAACATATTGTGTTATTTTCTAAAACAGCCTACCATTCCTGCTTGCCTATATACGTTTAATTTGAAAGCTAGGAACGGAAGCATACTGCACTTTGCTGATCTTAACGTTCCCCGAGGAGGAGCCCGTTCCTGCAAAGTTTTGGAAATGTTTTTCCGACGTGATCATGGATCCTGCGTTCGTGGATAACTTTTTGAAACGACACATGTAGTTTCTCCTCAGATGTTAACTCACTACTAACATGTTGTTGTTCGACAGAGACGCCGCTGCGGTTGATGTTTCAGAGGTAAAAGCTGTGGAAATGTTTTCATCGCGGCGGATTTTAATTACATCCAGACAAAATGCAGCCAGTTAGCTAGCGGCTCTCCTCGGCGAGAGCGGCACACCAACTTACTGATGCTTCAGGTACACTTTATCGCGACGAGGGTCACGATACTGTTTTTTGTCTTGTATATCCAAACGCCATGTTTGGTCACTGGTTTGTGTTCCCGCCGGTGCAATGATGTGACCCGGCGTGAGACGCGGCGTGCCGGTGTGTTGGAGCACAGTGCAGGATGTCAGCCGTGTTTTAACGGTACACCTCAGAACACATCATGGTACACATCCTCAGCACCTGCTCCACCGCAGGAGGTGAGTATGTCAATGGTAAATGTCACTGCTCTTGCCTTTCTGTGTTATTAAACTCAGAACTAGTGTAACATCCCCAGTTATTTTAGGCTTTGAGGGGTACCCGTTTAAGTGCTGTGGACTTTCACTTGATCAAGCTGTTTGTTTTTTTTAAATGGTAAACCACCTTAATTGTGTTTTATTGATTGCATCTTTTTCCATTATCAGAGTTCCTCCAGTATCCATGTAATGCATTATGACCCCGGCGGGAGAACAGCAGAGCTGATACTGTTAAGGATGGACGGTATGTCTTAATTTCATGCAGCAACAATACAATAAATTACGAAATTAATTTTTTTGTTAAGAGGAGTTAAATATTTGTACACACACACACACACACTACTACATGGTGGCTGAATGCTGTCTAGTTATATGCTTCAATGCATTATGTCTACACATGATTTTGAGATAGAATTCATACATTTGAGTACTTCAATGGAAATCAAAGGGCCTGTGGTGTTTTCTGCAGAGCCCCCCCTGTCTTCTTCAGCTCCCGCTGGTCCCTGGGAACACTCCCTGTACTCATCATTTATCTACATGTCAAACATGGTGAACCCTCGGGTCCGCAGAAGCACACTCACCAGATTCATCCCAGGCCACATTCTGCCCCAGGTGGGTGTTCACATTATTAATAAAATAAATGAAATTTGCATTTTAAGAATGATTTAAAGATAAACTACTGTATGTAATGCCTTCAATGTCATTGCAGATTCAGAGTGTGGCACCTCCATCTGCATTTGGAGTCAAATTTCACAAGTGTGCTCAGGTACATCAATATAGTGTTTAAAGACAGCTCATTTTACCCATGTGTGCTTCATTCCAACATGTATATTCTGCTCAATTATCTTCAATGTCTTAGAAAACATGAAGAATTGACCATCCAGTGATGTATTCTCCTCCAACATTAACAGGTGAAGCTTGACACTGATCCCCCTCAGCTGACATTCTTCCTGGTGGTTCACAACATGAGCCCAGTTGGTGGTACCAACCTGTCTCAGGTGGCGATCCGGGACTCCCTTTCTGGAATAATCCCACTAAAGACAGAAGGAAGAATGGTGGAAAGAGGCTACCAGACATTTGCCATTGATTCACTATCTGGTATGTCTAAATTTACAAACATGTCTGGTTTGACTTTGGATTTTTTTTCACTTTGTAAATTATTGTTTTTTATTCTTCAGCTGGCTCTCAGATTGTTGTCAATTATACTGCTCACATAAGGAGTCACAAGAGTGAAGTCCTGGACCTTCCAGCCTTTCTCACCTTCTCTAATGCCTCACAGGTATTTCCTGTGACTCAGTCTTTTCTTTTTATCTGGAAAAGCAGTTTCTTAAAATGACAACTCAGTAAAACCAAAGCATTATTTTCACAACTCTAATACAATACAACTTTTAATATTTTTTTTACTCCACAGAATGATGTCAGCATGTTTGGTCCATTAACAGCTAATCTAACCCTGAGGGTGAACTCCACTGACAGGGTAAGATGAATGCACATGCAGTATACAGTACCTGTGCTGTTCCTGTCTGTGAAACACACATATGCATCATATTTTTGTTGAAAATTTTCTTTTTTTTTAATTTATCTTATTCCCAAAAGTAATTTCCTGATGTTTCTGCTCATTATTTTAGATCTATCCTAACCACGGTATCCATTTTGCTGGATTTGTTGTTGGGCTCGTCGTCACTTTGGTCCTGCTGTCGCTTGGGTTTCTGGCCATGAACCTGATAGGCCTCAGAACCAGGCTGAACCTTCTACAACAAAGGGTAGATATAAAAATAAACATCTATGTGCTTTGTGTTAGTAAATTGTAATGAAACACTGCTGTCAAGCATTATACTTTTGTTATTGTGTATTGTAATAAAGGTTTGTTTGTATAAAGGGAGAGTCAGAACTGCTTTCTCAACCTATTGCTAGTTGATTTAGCTCACATATATATTAAGATACAGTAAGTAATTTTTTTTTTTGCTCAGAGAAAAAGAAGGGACTCGGACCCAGAGTATGCAGACTGCAACATGAATGAGACAGTGAAGGATGAGGCAGCATTTGAAGACAAGATGGTGGACATCATGGTACTCGAGGATCCTCAGAACATGCACCAGGCTTTGGAGAAGTGAGTAGACCAGTCAAGAAGGAATTTGTTTTTTTCTGTTATGTTTGATGTCCTTAAATGGAGCAAAAATGGAAGTTGAAGTGCAGATGAATTAATGTGTATTCTGAACCATCACCCACAACATAAAAGTTCACTCTGGATAATGTGCATTTTATTCTGATAAGCCTTGAAATGTCAACACTGTTACGTGCCACCAACAACCTGGAGGCCACCCGGATTCAGATCTACAAAGATGTTATATCTTCCCTGCTGGGGGGCCTGAGGTCCTGGGGCCAGGCCAGCACCCAGGCTCAGCAGAGGCTACTCAGTGTGCTCCATGGACAACTACTAGGCATGGAGGGGCGGTTGAAGGAGGAGCGTGGGGCCCGCATGGCTGCCCTGGCTGGCCAGTGCAACCTGGAGACTCGGGAAGAAATGGAAGCAGAGCACTGCAGGGAAGCAGCTGAGAAAGCCCAGGCTGAGTTGCTGTGTCAACATGCAGACCAACAGGTAACAGCAATTAATAATCTATCCAAATATTTTCTTAGTTGTTTATTTTTCTATGATCTCACTTCAACCTTTTTGTAATGTTGGTAGGAGCTCCTCCAGTGCAGTGTCCTCCTGGAGAAGCTGCACAAAATGAGCCAGAGTCAGCTCCAGCGCCTCCTGTTGGTCCGACATGAGGAAGCCTCAGCGAAGGTCCAGAGGCAGATAATCGAGTGGCGCCGGGTGGAGCTGCACAAGATCTTCTCAGAGGAGCTGGAGGAGGCCACCAGGATGGGTGAGCTGGATAAGAGCACAGCCAAGAGTCTCCAGCATGATTACTTTACCTGTCAGGTGGGCAACCAGAGTTGATTTCTACTTGAACCTATGCAAATTGAAATACTATTTTAGTGTAACAGTGCATTTTTTTCCCCTCTAGGATCAGTTAGAAGAGGTTCTGGATGTGGTTCTTGCCAATCAGCGCTATGTTCTGGCTGAGCGCCATGCACAGAGGAAGTTCCTGGTGCACAGTCTCCACAGCCTCAACAGCCTGATTGCTGACACATTCTCCAGCACCTCCAGCAACTTGGACAGCTGGTTCATGAACATCAGGAGGTCAGTGATCACTGTAGGATTCCAGAGCAATTTTAACATTGTTCATCTCGATAATCTTATATTTAAAGTAGTGGAGGATGAGTGCACTATATTAAAAAAAAAAAAAAGAATGTACATAATGATTCCACTGAATCTCAAAGTGAAACTTTCAAAAGATGAGTGTCCACAGTTTCATTGCAAAATGAATACGAAGGAAATACTTTTCTGACATCTGTTTTTTTTTCTGCTACATTATATCTTACCTACCTCACTAGTAGCAATGAGCATGAGCGAGCTATACTAGAGCCATGTTTTCACCTGCTATGCTGCCTCCTCCTCCACCAGAGGGAGCACAGTGCCTGCAGAGCAGATAGACCAGCTGCAGGAGAAGGCCCAGAAAGAGCTAGTGATGGTGAGGCAGAGACTAGATGAGGCTCTGAGCCAAGAGAGAAGAGCCATGCGCTGTGGCCTGATTAAGAAGAGGAGGGAGCTCATCTCTGAAATGGTGAAGAGAACACACATATTTAGGGTCTTGGTTGTAACGATCAGTTGTGGATTGATATCTCATGCCTTAGTTAATAACACCTTTATTCCATCCTGTTTCTACCTTTGCCAGTTGAGTGTTCACAAGCAGAGACAGAAGGATCTGTCAGCCTTGTCCAGGGCTCTGGAGGGAACGTTAGAAGTAGCTCAGAACCTGCACTGTTGGCAGAACCTACTGACGGCTCACAGCTTGGAGCTAGCGGAGCTCATCAACAACCTGGATGAGGAGGCTACTGCTGACATTCGCAAGGTGCCATTCTGTCATATCATCACTTAAAAACAACCCAAATACAACTATAGCACCAAGCATGATTGACCCTGGTTTGTTCCCTGTCTTGGTCCTCTACCTGTTCCCAAGGTGACCATGCGTGTGATCCAAGGTGCCATAGCAGAGGTCAAAGCCATTCAGCCTTCTGCAAGCCAGGCTCTGCTGACATCTTTGCCTCCAGGGACACAGCGTTCACTGCTGCAGGTAGAACCAGAGCAAGGAGCAGGACAGGCTCAGGGACAAGGTGCGAGCGCTCTCCTGCAGGGTCAGGAGAGGCTGCACCAGGAGGGCAAGGCAGCCCTACGCACCCTGAGCTGCACCAGGGAGGCTCTGCGGGAAGCCATGGAGAGAGAGCTGCAGGAGCAGAGGGAGATCAGGGCACACTACAGAGCCTTCTTCAGGTCAGTGATGTGTAATGAATTCATTTTAGGGAATTTAAACACATAATATTTCATATAATTAGATTAAATAGCTCAAGCACAACTATATAAAGTCTCATGGTCAAAATGTGGTTGTTCTTTTTTTTTTTTTTTCATCATTCTTTTTTTCTTTCTGTCCCAGGTGCCTGTGTTCATCCCAGCTGACTCTGTCTGAAGACGACAGGCTGAGGATGAAACTGGAGTTCCAGAAGTGTCTGTCTGTGATGGACCGCTGCCTGGTGCTGCCCCACGCTGTCTCCAGAACCAAACTCCACACTTCCTTGGCAGCTTGGAGAAAGGACAGTGAGAAACAGACGGTGAACAATCACACAATCAATCTCTCAAAGCCTCAGTTTGTAGAATTAGACACTTTCTGACTGTGATGATTTGATGATGAGCTTTTAGTATTCAAAAACGCTGTAGTCCACTCCTCTGCTGGTAGAATATCTGCTCCAGTTGTTCTGAATGAAAGACATTTATCAAATCACACATCATTTCATCATTGCACTGAACATGGTGATGGAAAATAACCCTAGTCATTTACACATGCTTGCTTTTTGATATATATGATAGTTATTATATTATATTTTAATTATAGTAAATTAAAAGCATTAGATCTTTTCACAAAACTCTAAAAAGCTTTAGAGCTTTTCTAGAAACTAGTTAAAAACAGTTGACAACTCGTTTTATTTCCATATTCATTTAGTTAGAGATTCTCAGACCTAATGCTGTAATTGTTCTTCTAATCTGGTGGTTATAAAAAACATGAATTTTGTTTGTTCTGTTTAGACTCCTAAACAGTTAAAAATTACTGTCATACCCTGGTTCAGGAGCTACTGTTTGTTTGAGTAGGTACACACATGGCTTCCTGCTCTTAAGTATTGATTTCCCAGCTCTTTACTATCAAAAATGAAATCAAAAATGCAGCCACACAATTGCCTTTAGATTGGTGCCTTCAGTGGAGCTATGTCTGCCATGTTTTTGTCTCTCACATGGCCAGATCTAGCTGCGTGAGAAGGTTGGTCAGATGGGACTAAGTGGGTTTCAGCTTCACACATCCACAGGAGATTGTAAACAGCTAGATCTCTGGATTTTATAAATCGGTATCAGATTAATCAAATATCAGTTTGATCTGTGAATAGATTTTATGTGACCCAGCCTTAGTCTTTATCCCCAATTCTTCTCAATTGATGATTTGATGAAATAAGTTTTTAGTTTTAATCTCCTCTTGATAAAATTCTGGAGGAAGTTCAGAGAGGAACCCATGTGAATTAAACCACAGAAGGAGATAATGGTGCATTTAACGTTTTCTCCTATGAATATGAATTGGAGACTGGCGACCACAAGTGCAAATCACGCTGTGATCAGCTTCAGTTGTGTGGCCACTGGATGAGTATTGAGAAATAATAGAGGGCTTCACAGAGAGGTCTCATTTGTAATCACATCATAGTGTTGTGGTTTGAGTCATTTCCCAACCACCTTTTCAATATTGTGGTATATTTTGCAGACAAATATGCAGTCGAAAGGGAAAACCAGCAAAGCCAAACTGAAAACAGACACATCTGACCTGCTGGGTTTCCAGAAACGTCTTGAAGACAGGATCCAGCTGTTTGAGAAGGAGAAGGCAATGGAGAGCAATGTCATGACCAAGGTGACGGAGAGGTGGATGGGAGGAGAGAGGAGCTGTTCTGTCACTCCACTGACATTGACTGTAAGTCATTTTTAAGTGCCAGGCAGTATTTAAATCTGACAGTCCTCATCCATTCTGGTTTTGGCAGGTGTTAGAGGAGATGCAGAGGGAGAGGGAGGATGATCTACGCTCTCAGGCAGATAGCCTGGCAATTCAGATGGCTACCATCCACTACCAGAAGGCTGAGAGGAGGACCAAAGTGTTGGAGACCTCCAGAGCCATGCTCACTCTGCACAGCTTGCTCATTCAGCAGCTCAGAGAGAGAAAAAGCCTGGAGAGACAAGACATGGCCCAGAGTATACAGAGCCACTGCTTGGTAGGCAAAGCTTTACTCATGCTTAACTCCTGTGTTGTACCACTGTATGGTTGGATGGCTGCTCTTGGCCTCAGGGCAAATTATAGTGTTCAGACCAGAGATTTTGACTCATGTGATTCTCAAGTTGGATTTGCGAGTTGAAATGAATTGAAGATTCAGTTCAAAGCTCAAAGATTAAAAAAACAATGTTATTTAACTAATATAATTCCTCATACCCCCCAGTGCACCCACTGCAGAGCTTTCCCATAGTACTACTCCATCGCTGCCATGACTGCACTGCAATGATCTGTTCCCTCCCTGACCTGTGCTTTGATGTTCACCTGAAAGAAGATGATAAATTGAATTCTAAATTAGATGATTTAATTGCTGCAAACTGTTTATGTTGCAGCAGTGAACTTCTAAGGTAACATCATGTTAACATTACTCCCTTCCTGATGTGTTTTCATTGTTGGCAATTACAAGTTGACAGTGTGAGTGATATATTCATTTGGCAGTGATGAAGGGATATAAGCTGTGATTCAATTCCTTTACTTTAGCACAGTACTAAGTACATTTTTGAATATTATATAAGTGAAAGCGTATTAGTATCATGAACATGTGCTAAAAATTCTGCTGATTATGTTCTCCATTAGTCAGTTTATTGTTTAGTTTGTATGAATTCTTCTATAAACATGTTCTAAAAAAATGAATACAAGCATTTGTGATTTGTTAAAATTTGATATATTGCTACTCTGCTGTTAAAACGGCATCACATTTCATCAAGATGGATTTATTAGTTGTTAAGGACTCATAACTCAAAGTTTGGGACTTCAGAATTCACTAGTGACTTGCAAAACAATGTCTTTGTCCCAGCTCCTCTTCAAACTAAAAAAAAAAAAGTATATGAGGGATAATCTGACTTTTAACTGCAGGGTCTAGAGGAAGCAGAGCAACAGCTTCAGAAAGAGAAGACGGAGCTGGACAGCCTGGAAATGTCTCAGGAGGCCAGAGTCCAGTCGAGCGAAGACTCTGATGAGAGGGAGCAGGACAATGAGGAAGAACGAATGTTTCAGCTGCAGCAGGATTGCAGGATGACATCCATCCTCCAGGAGGCTCTTTACAAGTGTGATCAGGTCATCACACTGTTGGCTGAGAGGTGAGCTGTCAAGTTGGTGCTACCTCGGGTGTAATGAGGAATTTTGTGGGTTGACACAGGCCATTAAATTGTGGTGTTGAAACTCTGTGGTACTTTCAGATTGCAAGAAATCACAGCCAAGAATCAAGTCATGGAAGATTTAAAAGAACAAATGGAGCTTAAGAAACTTTACGCGAACTGCGACCAGGTCAGGATTTTATTCAAAGGTTTTTTTCCAGTAATCTCTTGAATACAAACAGTGAAGGTTTGGAAAATATGGGGGAATTCCTCACTTCTGTGTGCATGTCTGTGAAAGTAGAGGAAACCTGTGGCTCACTGCCATGCTCGTCTTTCCAGGATCTGGATTTTGCATCTCATTTGGTGAAGCAGAGTCAAGTATCTGCAGAGGTTCTCCTGGAGGCCCTGCGTCTCCTCCTCCCCACCCTGCCTGAAAGTGAGCTCCTTTCTGTCACTGATGCACTCTGCCCCAAGCAGCACCCTGCTTCCTCATCGGCAGAGCAGGAACAGACGGGGTAAGAGCCAGGTTCAGCATTTATTGTTTGGCAAACACTCTTGTAAAAGTCTCGTTGACATGTGGGTTCACCGGACGTAAATGAGCTTGACTCTTACACAGTAACAGCCCTGCAACAGTCTTTCCTCCATTAAGACCTTTAATATACTGTGAGCTGGCTCCTAAGAAAATGGCTTTATAATCAACAACTTGCACCGTAAGATCAATACTTCACTGCTTATCCAGTCAACAGTAAATGCAGAGCTGCATCAGGATTTCCCCCCAAGCTTTGCATCAGACGTGAAAAGCCCTCGTCATGGTTACCATTTTACTCCATGAAAATATGTTGTTTAAGTGCTGAGTGCCCACACGATGCGCTAATCTAGTGTCCAAATATTGCTCTTGTACTTAAATTAGGGCAGATGGCGTACAGATTTGTTTAGTTGACATCATCATACAAACTGCGTTTGACTTTTCCAACTGGCAAAGCAAGTCGTAAGCTCCGTTCCCAAATAATGTGCATGAGCTACCAAGAGCTTTTTAATGCAATAGTCCTCAGCTTTATGTTCGTTTCTTTTTCCCCTCGGTTTTATTGGAAAAAATAACAATAAAAATAACTTCAATACAGTGAATAAGTCGTTGCCCTGAACGTGCAGCCAGAATCTCAACAATTCAAATTCTGTGGTTTAAGAAAGTGAAGTCAGTGATTTAAAAGCAGCGTTTCCACGGCAGCCTTCCCCGGGCATTGTCTCCCGTTTTAAATAACAAATACTGTTTGAACACAAGGGCCATTTCCCTGAGCCAAGATGGAGAGGTAAATGATTTTACTCATCATTTAATTTCCCTCTCTTCCTGATACTCTGGAACACTCAGGTTTGGCCCCCGCTGAGTTTGGATTAGTTTGCTGATGAATAATGTCTCATGCATGAAGTCTCCTTGGATCCGAGCTGTCTGGCCGAAGGACAACGCTCAGTTTGGAACAATACCCGCGACATGTGTTTTTCTTTTCTTTTCATCACCGTTGTTTCTTTTTGTTTGCAGAATAACATTTACCCACTCTTTAAGACTCAGATCACTTCGTTTATAGCCGTGAAGGCATCTGGCAACAGAGAGAAGTCAAAGTGCTTGTATTATGTGAATGGCTGCACTGAAAGAGACAAAACATTGATCCCTTACCTTCACTGTTAGTGTTTACTTATCTGATGTAGCTACTGATTTGAGCTCAACTCCCCAAAAGTGCAAACATGCAGCTGTTCCTGGCTGTATTTAGACAAATATCAGCCTCGTCTTTTCGGTGTCCTCTGCTAATTTGGACACAAAAGTGAATATAACAAAACAGTTTGAGTTCTGTCAAGAAACATTCATCTCAAACTTTTCAACACTTCTTTCATCCACTGCTGTTCTTTGCCATCCTGCTGGTTTGTTACCTCCCAGTTTGAGCAGTCACTTCAGTGTATAGGTAAATGTGTGGTGTCTCTACATCCATATGTAGCTAATCAAACATCAGGAACTTGTGAAACACCCATGATGCAGTGAAGTCATACATATTATTAAGCCCTGTTGAGCTGACCAAACTCTGCTTTTACTTCAGTGCTCACTGAAATCAGTGATAAACCAAATGATGCATATAATTTACTCTGTGTCCATTCAGCAAGCTTTGCAAGCAACACACATTTGGTTTGATGGTTTATAGGTCATTTTAAATATTTATCTCCCTAAAAAAAAAAAAAACCTTGTTCGAATTTGAAGTTGTCAGTGTTTTGAATTAATTTCACAGTTCCAACATACTGCGCTGTATTAATACAAGATAAAGGTAATTAAGTATCTTTGACGTTAGGGGATCACTGTCCATTTTTTGTCAGCAAAGTTTTTTTCTAATCAAAGCTAGCATTGTGTGCAGAGACTGCATCAAAATGACCAGCCTCATAATGCGTTCATGATTTTATGACCAGGTGTGCCCTGGGGTCTAATCGACTTCTTCCTGTCAGACTGAGGGAAGACGTGGTGCATAAAAATATGCAAAATATGCCGAGCTGCACTGCGGACACAGAGAGGTAAGCTCAACATGTTTCTGTCTTTTGCTACCAGCTGCCATACAGAGGAGGCCTGATGTTGAGACTAATTTGTAGTTCAGTGGTCAGCAGCATCATAGACGGATCCTTTTATTGAAGTGAAATAAGCCTGTCATCAGAGGAGTTACATGGCTGGGCAGCAGTGACCACATGCATGAGGTAACTCTCTATTCCCACCAACAACAGCTCCTTTGTCCTCCAAATCCCACAGAGTCCAGGAAAAGAGGCAGAGTCTGATGGAAAAACTGCTCCCCAGATCCCATCCTCCACTTCCAAGAGATGTTGAACCGCGGCTGGTCGAAGAGAAAGGAAGGCAGGACTGTTTTACCAAAGTTCAACAACCTATATATAAATCAGTCGTGGCTGAAGACACAATTAAACAGCAGCAGGGTGACACTGCAGAAGAAAAGGTCAGGGCTGCACTGAATGAAACGTTACAGAGCTCTACAGGGGAATACATGACTTCAGCCTCTGCCCGCTCTGCACCGGGCAGCCCTGCTGCTGGAGGGAGGCTGTTTGTGTTTCGTGATCCACCTGAAGCATGTGACACTGTGTCTGTTCCCAAGAGAAAAAGGAAGAGGAATTTCCTCAATTTAAAGAAAGGCTCAGTGGCCCCAACAATCCTATGATCCAGTTCTTGAGATTTACGTTGTGTTTTGTTGTTATTATTATTAAGATTTTTTTATGATGGTACAGGAATGCAAAATAAACCAGTAGTTTCGCTGTGTAGCAAAAAATAGCACAGGCTCTTAAAAGTGTATGTAGCATCTGGCTTTATTTTAAAGTAAAGGCAGCTGACTTTAACTGCTTCCAGTTATTTCTTCTTCTCATGACTTCAGATTGTTAATAGGCAGAATGATTTACAAGGTCAACTTTGTCTTCCTCTGCGCCCCATGTCTTAAACTGGCATCATTTATGAGAAGTGGAAAAAGTTCACAGTGAACACTAACCCTTCCCATAGGCTACGTATCACTTCACAGTTTACTAAAGATGCTGCCAAAACTGCAGGTAAAAGTTCACTGTTGTGATGGAAGGAGGTGAGGAGTGTATACCTCCCCACATACAGGACACACAACTGTATCAAATAAATCTCCAATCCTCCCACGTGCAACTGTTAAAATTGATAAGACTACTTTGACTTTGCCAAACAACCTTGGACTCCAGCTTTGTGAAGATCATAACTCAAGAGTCCAAATTCCCCCTGAGTTTTGCCTTGTTTCCTTGTGACATGTACAGTGTTGGATTCCCATCGATAATTCAATAGCTGACAAATATCCCGCTCTCAGCCGCAGCGCTGGCTCGTGGATGTGGAGGGGGGGGGCTGCGAACAGTTTGGCTGTGTTATCAGCAGCAGAGGATCAGTCATCCCTGGCATTTGGAGCTCGCATGAACAAATTTTTCTCTCCAAAACACAGCAGACCCCAGATGTTTTCCTCACTCTTGCGGCGCGTCCACGTCACCGTCCGTCGTATTTTTTTTTTTTACTACACCATACTTAAAACTGCAGCAAGTCCTGCTCTTACTATTTGACACGGCGTTGGCTGTACGAGCAGCAACAGCAGCTGGAGGCAGATCCCGATCAGCAGCAGCAGCAGCAGCAGCAGCAGCAGCAGCGTTTATAACCCAAACATGAGGCTGGGACTGGCCACCGTGGTGTGTTTCTTCAGCTTTGTGTGGCTGTCGGAGTGCGCGCCTCCGACCTGCTACTCCAGGGCGCTCGGCCTGAGCAAAGAAGTCATGGCTCTGTTGGATAAAATACACACTTACCACCGCACGGTAAGTACTTTTGGCGCTCGTCGCATTGCCATGTTGTGCATTTGCAACTGTGTGACTGTGCTGTTTGTTCTAATGATGATGTTTGACGTTGCAGAAAACCTGTGCTGAGATCCTACCTCCCATCTTCCTTGATGTGCATGTAAGTTGAAAGCAGTGGGATGATGCCAATGATGTGGGGAACACATGCAGGGGTGCTGGCATTGGTTTGAGGGGGTTTCCATGAAATTGGGATAACCACTTTCAGAGCTCAGTTACATGCTGAGAGCCTAAGTCTGTCGATGTTTTAATTTAATACAAAATAAAACTAGTGATGTTTGTCATCACTTCAGGGTTTGTTTACATGATGAAGGATTGTGAAATTGCAATATATGAGGAAAAAAACAGTTTACTTGATGGCATGAGTGAATCTGTGCAGCATATTCTTTGAATAACTCATTGTAAATTTGATGCTGATGATCTTCTTTTTTTTTCAAAGATTGAAAGTATTGTTTTGTTTTCCTTGTAGAACTCATGCATCACCACCAAGCTGCGTGACTTTCTTTACGTGGTGCTGAACCATCCCAACCAGTACTGCAGGGAGCGTCCCAGAATGGTGCTGCTGAAACGTAAAATCCAAAATCTGTTCTCCATCATCACCAGAATCTGTTATCGGGTGAGAGGATCTCAAAAGTCTGCAGCGTTCCCGACCTCGACATTCTTGTTTTCATGCACAAGTGACTTGACCACATGTCTTTGTTTTTCATTGGCAGGACCTGGTGTTTTTCACAGATGACTGTGAGGCTATTGATACTGGCCACAGCAGGCCTTACTATGCAGAAGACAGGCTTCAGCTTCTGCAGGAGGACAGATGAGCAACACACGGAGGAGACGAAGACATACACTGGTCTATTCATTCATAAAGAAACACAAATCAGCAATATGTAGAATGCAGGTACAAATACATGTACAACACGCACCACAGCCTACAGTGTATTATGTTGTTTCATACCTTACCCAGTTGGCTCCGTGTTAGCTGCAGACTCATGTTAGTGGACATGTGTGGTTACATTACAGCAAGGAGGCCGAACTTTCCACAGGAAATTTGCTGAATGCCAACCATGCCGATGAAAACCTTGAAATAATAAAGCAATAAGAGATGCTTGTGAGCCGGGCTTTAACCGCTGCTTACTTACCAGGGCTGATCAAAGCTCTGTGTGTCATTAAGAGAAATATGTTGTGTTGCCATAACCCTTGGTCTGACTGCGATCTCTTAAAGGAGCACTATACAGCATTTTGTAAACACGAGCTGAACATGGTGGTTAGAAACGTTATGTAAGAAATACATGTCCCAAGCATTGCTTCAGTTGTACAGTGTGTCCTCTGAGCTCTCACACACAGAAGTGTTTTTATTTGTCACTGCTGCTTGGAGTGACGCTCAGTAAAATTAATAATTTCATGGCATTTAGCATATGAAGTAATGTCCACTACCATAGACATATTAGAAACTTGTGCCATTATGTATACCTAATGACAATCTCTATACAGTATGTCTTATGCTATTAATAAAACATCTCATAATGTATATAGCTCTGTGTTTTTCTGTGTTCTTTTTATGAGCTTGTGCACTGATATCCTCAGGCTTTCTGCCAGTATGAACTCTTATTCTCAGCCCTGGACCAGAAATTCAAGTGTATTTCAAGAAACCATTGTTTACGTCACAGCACAGAGGCTTTAACTGGTGGTTATGTCTGGGGTCTGTGATGGATGAACTGTGAGAGAACAATGTGGCTTTACATAGATCATGGCCCCCGCTTCCTTTTACATTTAGCTGACAGAAATAACTTGAAACATTAACCCTCCAGATGAAAAAGCATGTCTCTGTGCTTTTTGGACAGATGCAGTGAATAATGTTGCTCCTGCTGTTGTTTTGCATACAGTGTTGTGATGTGGGAACAGTCAGCTAACTGGGAACGCTCTGCCTTCCTGTTTTTTTATTCATGGCCTCTGCTGCTCTCTGTTGGCAAGACTGTAACCTGCAGACAGGTGGGTCTGCAGGGTGTGAATCTAATTTCTCTGAGTTATCCACCATTGTTCTTTGTTGTTGTTTTGTTTTGTTTTTTTGCCAGTTGATAGAATATTAGTGCATATCACATTCAGACTTTACATCTGATGTGGGTTGCATCCTGTTGAATCCTGGATTATTGCTTGAATATCATTTAATCTAAAAGCTCATTTTTAGCTAAAAGTTGAAAACGTAAAAAAAAGCTGTTGCTATTAGATACCCAGTGTATTGTGCGGTCACTATTTTTTTTTCCCCTAGAGCTTCACCTATCATTATGTTTACAGTACAAGAAGTTATGATCTGAGCAGCAATGTCTCATCAGGACAGACTGGGTGCTACAGACCAGACCAGACCAGATCAGGCCACATGAAGCTGGTTGTCATGCTAACTTCAGAGGAAACAAGCAGGTTGCTTTCCACCACTGGAGACAATAAATGAAGAGAGTAAAGGTAAGTGAGTAGAGAAACGTTTGGTAAGTAAACTGCTGTTAATGTTAATGTTGGAGAAAGGATGTTGGGCTCTTAAGCCCCTGGTTTACATTCATGTCAATGGGTGTGCTGCATACTTGAATGACAATTGAATTGTAGAAACATGAAATCACTTGTAGTAAGTAATCTGTCTTGAACACTCATTCAGTTTTACTTTCGACAATTTAAGAGGCTGTTACTGTAATGTGTTTGGTTAAAGTTTAGTGCTGCTGCCAGCAGGGGCTTGTTTGACACCTCCACTGGTTCATTCATTGAAGGACCCCCTCCCCAACATGCAATATGGCAAACTTTAATAGAGTAAAAAAAAAGAAAGAAAGAAAGATGGAAGATTTACAATGTGTTTGTTATTTTTGCATTTCAGACAAAGACATGTTTGATGGCGCAGTAGGAAACATATTGTTCTAGATATTATCCACAATGGCTGAATTCCATTTAGCTTTTCCTGCTTGCTCACTGTCACACTGCCGTGGCTTACTTGAATAATTGTTAATGTTATTGTTAATATCTGTGCTTTTCATGCTGCGACCGCTCAACACGTTTCATGTGAAAGAGCTTGTTGTGCTTGTTGTTCAAATGAAAAAGGTTTGGTCTGTGGCCTGCTGTTGAGTGATCTCTGTCTGATCTTGAGGGCCGTTGAAGCAGCAGCAGTGAAGTGGGTGCTGTGATGCTCCTGGGTCAAGTCGAGAGCATGAATCACTTTTGAAGGCTGATAAGTGACCTCACTGTGTTTTATGCTTTGAATAAGCTTCGTTTTCAAAGTGTGGCAATACCTTGACCTGCCACAAGGTGATGCTGCTGTTTGTCATAGTCTCATGCTGCCACATCAGATGAGCATAGTTCTCCCTCATTTCATGCTCCCTGATTGACAGCTCTTTAATAGATCCCTTTATCCCCTTTATTACCATTTCCTGTCAGAACTGAACCACTGCTGCTTTTCTCAATCATCTTAAAACATTGCAGCCCATGCTCTAAACATGCCACCACATGTTGATCAAAAGTTAGATGACGCTAATGTGCATGATTTTACGATCAAAAAGTTCCCGTTGCTATTTTCAACTTGATAATAGGGTTAATCCCTGAACTCTGCCTTTGTGAAAATCTGCAGCCATCATGTTGAACAGGACCTAATGGTTTCCTGTTAGTGATCAGGACTAAGAGCTCCACACATAACGTGCTTTAATAAATGACTGAGCAAAAACACATGGATTCACAAGGGGTTTCCAACTAAGCATAATGTTGTAGAATTTGACTCTGCAAGCCCAGAGGTTTACCCCCAAAAATGTGATAATAATGAGTCGTTGTAATATCAATCCACTGCTGACATTATGTGAAAAAAAAAAAAATCCTCCTCCCATGCTGAAGATGTTTTTAATCTTCCACCACATACTAATAATTTTACTAATCATTTTACAGCCTGCAGTTTGAGTTTAGTTTGGCCCATGTTGCAACAAGAATGTGTTTCTTTCTGTGCCAGGAATCAAGTTCTTGCACTTCTGAACCATCAGGCCTGAACCCCTCACTGCTAATTAACTAACCCTACAAAAATGAAAATGTTAGTCAGCAGCATGTGGCTTGTTAAAGAAACCAACCCACGGTGTGATTATACAGCTTATAGTCTCCACACTTATTGATCAGCATTAGAGGGGCCGCAGACTGCGTGTTGTTTTCTATCATTAAGGCCAAATAAGAGAGAACAGAACATTTAAACCACAGGCGGTCAGGTACATTAACAATTTTATGTTAAGTGCTGCACACTGCACCAAAATGCCTAAATGCTGCACAGTAAAACACCCCAAAAAACTTAGCCGAGGGGTGACAGTAATCATTCTCTGCTCTGTTGAAATAAATTACCTTGTAAAGGACAGATCAGAAACCTATTTGCATTAAAGTTTCGGTGATGCAGTTTTGTGATGCACTTTTTGTTTATGGGGGTTTCAGGCAATTTTCCATCACATTTAGTGCTTTTATTGTGCCTTTAAAAGAAATGTTGCCTCATTAGTCCACATAAGAAAATGTTTCCCCCTTAATTTCCAATAGATGATTGGCACACACTCCACACTTGTTGTAATCACACTGCTCAGTAAATCTGCTGTGCATGGAGGGCTGGCCGTATAAGTCCCACCACCACCAACCCACACTGAGATTCAAAAAAAGTCTCACACATCAGGCCGAAGCTGCCCCTCCTGTCAACAGTAAATGTACCTTATAAACACACAATTGTTCCATGGATTTACACGTTGAAGTAATTATTCAATAGAGGGTCAGTGGAGGACTTTGTACTAGCACGGGTGCAGGGGGCGAATAAGGACTGTTTGAATGCAGTTATTAACAGTTATATAGGCTCATACATTCACGGGTGGTGACATTATTGTTGTCTTTGTTGCTTAATAACTTCAGCCTGATCGTGAATTCTGTGGCCAGAGTAGAGCCTGGTCATGATCTTAGGTCAACCAACCAACCAACCAACTAAATAAAATAAGACACGCTGCCCTCTAGTGGACACCACAGGACACAAAGGCACAAAATGTAGGCCTCGTTCTTCATTATTGAAACTTTTAACACTTATATCACAGTTATATCTCAAGCTGATAAACAGATCAGGGTTAAAAAAAACAAAACAAAACAAAACAAAAAATACTTATTTCCTGTATTTTCCAGTATGCACAGACCTGTTGGTTGCCCTGCTTCCTGCAGTCCAACTCAATGATGTATTCAAACCCTTCCTTTAATAACGACTTTTACTGCATGATAGTCTCAAACTGACATCATGCTGAGCTTAATGCTTTATATATTTAAACATACAGTTGTAACAGTTCTGTAAGTTCCCTATATGAGAACATCTGGTTTTTCTGCAGGAGGCTGCTTTTATTAGGTCTTTTTCGGTAAAAGCAGCCGCAAGAAATTGGTGATGATGTTTATCTGTGCTGAGACCGAGCACTGATTTACAACATGCACGCTGCATTATATCTATAGGCCTGCTAGCTACAGCATGTGGCTCTGACTGGACTCCCACTGCACAGCTGAGGACCTGGTGGTGCGTTCAGGTTTATAGTAAAGTCTGCGATAGTGGAAACTGAAAACATTTTCCTGCAACCTGGATGGATTTATTTTAGTGCAGCTCTGGACTCGGAGTTAACGTGTTGTTAAATTACAGAATAATCTAAAAGAAAATGTGTCTTTTCTCACGTGCTCACAAGAAGAACATCCTCGAGACCGTGACGGCTCTTTTTTATTCATTAGGCCATTTACTCATTGATTTCATATCAGTATTGAAAAGATTATTGTAAGATAATGTAATAATAATGATGCTGTAACCTGAAATAACTGCGTCCAGGGAACATCACGATATGTGACGAACTAAACTCGGGTTTTACTCCAGTTTAACGTGTGTTATTGAGTCATATTTGATCCCTTTTTATTGATTTAAAGAAGTTATGTTATGTTAGTCCGACTCTGAACAGAAGGTGGTGGTGTGGCATTTTATAGAAACTGTGCAGGTAACTTGGGCTTTTACACATTTTATGGATTTTGCTCCGTTTTTTCTCCACATTTCAATATCAGTCTTCTATAAATGGATTTTTCTGAAAAGGTTCAATATTATTGATCCTGCATCAAACCCTCTGTTTAATATTTAAAATAATATGACGTCATCTGATTTGTGACTTGCAGCAGGCCGGTATGTGTCTATAGGCTATAATGTTTTAATGAAACGTTTACAGCCTGTGTATAATAAGTTCACGTGCTTAGTCACCGGACACGTCATATACTTTTTATCTAAAAGCCAAGTCACCGTGAAGTCGCGTGTCTGATTGTGTTTATGGACAAATCACGTCTAACTGGTTTTAAGGGAAGCGTCGTTAACGAGCAGGTTGTTTCACAATGGATTTGTGCGTGTGGCCAAATCATTTGTGGGTGCGTGTGAATACACACATATATATGTATAAAAATATATATTTTAAGAGCAGATCGCATTAAAGATATAAATAAAGAATAAAGATGTAGTAAAGCTGAGTCTGATCAACTACCTGCGTTAAAGCCTTTTTAACTCCTGTTACGTCCCCAAGCCGTTCATGTATCGTCAGCGCTGGTCTCGTGATTAAAGGAGCGGATATGTTTTGTTTTCTAACGCTATTTATTAAGGAAAGATGATAAAACCAGATGAAGGTCTGGTTCCTGGCGAAAACTCCTACAGAGGCCCAGTACCAGCTCGTCTACCTCGGCCTGACGAGAGGTTAAACATCCAGTGAGCGGCTTCTTTCTTCTTCTTCTTCTTCTTCTTCTCTAGCTAAAAGTCATTTATCTGAGGCCGCTTCTTATAAAACCATTCCTCTTTTTTTCCCAGAGGATCAAGGAGGGTTGAGTGTGGAGTCAAACAGCCTCCTGTGATCTTTTGGATGATAGAAACAAGTGAGTTTTGTTTTCTGTGCATGGCTCCTGGCAAGATGGAGAGCGGAGGAGGAGGAGGGGGAGAGAGAGAGAAGGGGGGGGGGACAAAAGAATGAAAGAGTTTAGAAGAATAGACCGATCCTCTTTGGTCTTTTGTGTTAAAGTTTCTTTTTCCTTTCAGATGGAGCGTCCATCCGTGTGATTTCCACTTATTGTCAGGGATCATGTATTAATTCATGCTTCATGGGTGTAAAGTGACGCGCGGAGGAAAGTTCATTAGATTAATGAAGAAAGGCATAAAGACATGAAGAAATATGGCGGCACTCAGCAGGCTTTAAAAAAAAAACACTCAAGACTTTAAATGAATCTCATATTGACGCAATAACAAAAACTTGTCAACTGATTATTGCAAAATCTCTGTGTGTCAACAATAAATCAGCAGTCGGAGGCCCTTTGCTGTGAGGACAGCAGGCTGTCGGCGCTGAGGAGGAAATCACAGCGCGCAGAGAAGTGTTGCCCGTCCCAGTCCCCCGTTGACATTTTAGGAATGATAAAAGTTCCGCCTTGCCTGGAGCTACAGCCTCGCTGGAGCCGGGCCTCAGTCTGCGGCAGATTGCCTTTGCTCATTACAGCAATTATTTTACTCCAGTTTAACCCCTGCCTGAATAGCAGAGGAGTCAAGAGAAAGCCTTAAAAAAAAAAGAAAGAAAAAGCTGCTGCAGACTGGCCTGTAATTTTCCTCCATATCTGATCCCTGTTTTCTCACTGGATCGTCTAAAGTTCATCACACAGGTGCTCTCTCTCTCTCTCTCTCTCACTCACACACACACACACGTCTTCTTAATGTGCTAATAGGCTATGTGTGGATGTGGCACCCTGTCTTCTCCATAATGGGGTGTCACCTGGCTCATTTTACACCCCCTGGACACCCCCATAATGACACTCCAAGTGGATTGTTTACAAGCAATTTAGCCCAGTGAAGCAATCTCCAATATTTATCGGTGTGTTTTGAAGTAGGCACAACTGGTTGTCAGTCACCCCCCCACTCCACCCCACCCCTCCTCCTCCTCCTCCTCCTCCTTTTCCCACCCCCCCTCCTCCGCCCCCTAAACTCTTCTGGCGCCAACAAAATCTAGGTTAGTTGTTTCAAAGCAATAGGCAACAGCTGTAGAAATACATTCCACCAAAATAACATGTGACAAGTTTCAGTTCACGCGAAGCACAACAGCAGCTCTCGGCTCATCCTCTTGTGCGCGCGTGCACAGAAGTGTGAAGGCTGCTGAAGCCTGTAACACCTTGAAGAAAATGTGGACACTGTGGCTACCGACACATGTGGGTCACGTGATTAACATCTCTGAGATAATTAAAAAAAAAAAAAGTAATATTGAAATCATGCTGTGCTGCAGCTGATCAATATTCTATGTTCATTTTTAAAAAGCTGCTGTGATAGGCCTGGTCACTTCTTATCTGTGGCTCTAAACGTCACTATAATATAGATGGGGAATTTTAAAATACCAAGTATTTCTATATTGTCAATTAAACAGGAGGAAACATATATTTCAGAGCTGTTATAGACTTTGGTGCAGCAGTGTCAGTCAAAACGAAAAAAACTTATTAATGAAAAAAGAATAAACAATTTATTGTTAAGTTATGTCACAAATATATTCATAATATAAATGAGGATATTCTTCAAATATACATTATTTTACAGTACACATTATCCCTTCCGAAGGGAATCAATCCAACAACAGACAGTGCTGTTATAAAAACAAAACAAAACAAAAGAAAAACCAAAAAAAAAAAAAAAAAAAAAAAAAAAAATGCTGTGGTTCTCCAAATTCACAAAGAGCATTCATGGACACTGGGTTCAGTAACCCACTGTGTATTTACGCATTGATATGAATGCAAAACAATAGGAAAGTATGGTTCTCGCAGTGTGACAGCAGCACCCACGAATGCGACGATAAAAGCCCAACCTAAGTTTGTTGGTGCAAAAAAAATATTTCAAGCTGCAGCAAAAGTCTTGTTACTTTAATGGTGAAGGCTCGTGAAGGAGCCCTTTTCACCTGGCTGGGGGCAGAGAGCGCAGGGCTCTCCGTGACGCACAGCCCCGCTGTCCATACGTGACTGTCCATAGAGGCCTACAGGTACTAAGATGTTCTCCACCTCTGCACCGCAAAAATATCCATCTTAAAGTCATTTAGCCTCACACTGATCTTACACCTGCAATCTTCATCATTGCTCTTATCATTATTATCATTATTATTATTACTATTATTATTATTACTACCATCATTTCAAATTCCACTGACAAACAGATTTAACAGTCAGGAATAAATGACCATTAAAGTTGGAGTATTTTTGCAGTGTGTGAACTTACTGGCGAGGTCAAGAGAAGTGGATAAACTTCAAGGTCCTCAGAAGGGGGTCTATTAGGAGGTCCCGGCTCCCCTGACCAGATGTGACACCGTCAGGATGCCTCTGTATTTACTAGAGTGCCACCTCACCTGTCCATCTGACTTCCCCACCCACCCACCTCGCGCTCGGGGCTCACATGGAAAGAAGTCTTAACCCCTCGTCCCAGTCAAGCGAGGTGGTACATACTGTATCCGACGTGAGCGGCGTACAGTCCCACGGGGGAAACCGGCAGCGAGTGCCTCTGGAACGGGTGCGACCCTGCGTAGGACGCGGGGACGTGCGCACCGAGTGGAAAGGAAATCCCGAAAGCCGGAGGCAGCATGGGCTTAGCTGCCATTTTCAGTTTTTCAAGTTCTGCCTCCTGCAGCCTCTTGGCTTTGGCTCTCCTGTTCTGAAACCAGATTTTGACCTGGGTCTCCGTCAAGTTGAGGGAACTGGAGAACTCTGCGCGCTCGGCGATGGAAAGGTACTGCTTCTGGCGGAACTTCCTCTCCAGGGCCAGCAGCTGGGACGTGGTGAACGGGGTCCGGGGCTTTCGGTTCGTCTTGTGTTTTCGCAGAGGGCAGGCAGGAGGACTCAACCTTCCTGTGAAGGGGGGGTGGGGGGTTGGGGGGGGACAAAACGCTTCCATTTAAAACCCTGGATTACAACGCGTAATGCCAAACCCACCCGGGATAAAACTGACAAAGACCAACTGCGAACAAAGTTCTCATGTTTAAAGCACACTGGCTATAAAATCACTCCTTTCAGACACACAAACCCATATTTGACATATTTAAGATTAAAAACATAATATTACACGCACTCGGGCGTTTTTACTACTCATTCCTCTGACCTCTAGGACACACATTTACTCTGTAGCTTCAACTTACGTGGAGGTGTGGGAGAAAACCGAGGACTCTGTATCCATGAAGACCTCTCTTTACTGTCCGGGCTCTCAGGTTTAATCAGTACGTCTTCTGGCATGTTCATGATCTCGCCCACCGAAAACGAGGAGCTCATGGGTAAAGCAGGAAGTGAAGTATCCAGACTACCGAAAGAGCCCATCCGTGCGCCCTTTCCCAGCGCTTGGGACGTCCCGGCTACGGATGTTGGATCCGGGGATGGCACCTCCCTGCTGGGCTTCCTATCAGCCATCAGTGCCTCGACGCTGAAGGGCAGAATAGCAACTTTGGGCTTCCCAGTCTCCTCTGCGGGACTCAGACTGGTCTGCATCTCGCCTCTGCCGACGAGAGCCGCGCGGGGAGGAAGGTCTTCAGTTTTCAAACCAGCGGTCAAAGCTGACATGACGATCGATGGGGCCATACAGGTCCGACTGGCACTGGTGGTGAAGCGACTGCTCGTGGGTGTCGTGCAAAGAAAAGAGTTAGCCTACAAAAAAAAGTTGCAGCAGCAGCAGCAGCAGCAGCAGCAGCAGTGCGCCCTACGGTGACGGTATCCTCATGTTTATGTGACCAAATTGGAGTGCAGGGCTATAATAAGGCAGGCGTGGAGAGAGAGGGAGCCAATCAGGGCTGAGATGGGCCGGCCCCTGTGAGAGTCCAAGAAAAAAAAAAAAAAAAAAAAAAAAAAAAACAGAGTGGGAAAGTTAACAATAGTTACTTCTTTCTTTTTCTTTTTTCTCTTTTTTAAACCAACTTCAGATAAACATAAACACACACACACAAAAAAAAAAAACTCCAGGACTAAATCCCACAAATGATCTTTTACCCGTAAGTATACCCTGTAATTATCCCTCCATTAAGTTCCTGTCATTTTATAATGAGGACTGGAGGGGCGTGGCCATTATTTCTATTACCACTCCGCATGTTTACAACCATATTTGATAACGTTTGTTGGCCTATGAAACATTTTTGGACAAACTTGATTCGCTTCGACCCACATTGGAACTTGTGCCATGCATCCATGTGCATTATAGCCTACCCCCCCGGCTGCAGCAGCACCCAGCCTTGGATGTTGCACAACAGTGTTTCCTGCAGCCTCGTTATGTGATGAACCTCTTGCAGCGCGCTGTTTATTGACAGCTGCGGGGCTCTAATCAGATTGAAACGCACAGGGGCTTCGCTGTCATTTAGGGGTAATTATTGGGTTTGGGGTGGGGTAGAAGGTGGGGGGTGGGGGTGGGGGTCAGTGGGTTTTTTTCCCCCTCCTCTCCTTTGACTACATCCATTAAAGTCAAAAAATTATATGGAGTCCGGGGGGTGAGAGAGGGAGGAGGCAGCGTGGAGCCAGGGAGGGATTTAACCCAGGACTGTCATTGATTTACCTGGCTGTACCTCCTGTAGCCTTCTACCTTACCTTATCATTATCTGCAGCCCTTTTAAAAAAAGACAGCATTAAATATATCCCTAAATCTCTATGGAAACACGTCCTATCTCATTGGATGCAGGTGTTAAAGTTTGATTTCATATCAAATAATGTGGGTGCAATAAATTACAGATTTACAATGGGAGTTTATAAGGAAGTGAAAACAGTTCACCTTATTCTCAGGGAAGCGTCTGCGTCGCTAATTACCACGCATAAACAATCTGTCACGATTTGTCAGTCTTCCCTAATACGCAGACAAGTTATGTTGTTTTTAGGCGCCAGCAGCGGCCGGATCAAAGCCTCGACTTCTAGCGAGACTATAGAGAAGTTGAACCCGCGCACCGAGAGCTCAGCACCGCCTCCTCCTCCACCACCTCCTCCTCCTCTATACCCGCCCTAGCCCAGGGACACTGAGCCATTCAGCCTGAAAAATTAGCTTTTTCTCAGCCCGATCGCACGCCACTTCCATCTATTCAAATGAGCGCCATGGTCGGTGTAATAGTAGGCTCCGCAGAAGAAAAGGTCAGCGCCCACTAGTTACACTCAGAAAGCCCCCTTCTACTTAAAAGGATTCCTTGTTGCGTTTCCCAAGATACACATTATAGAGCACATGATCTCAGTGCGCGGAGGTGTTTGTTGTTATGTCTGTCTGTACGTCCGTCTCTGTGTGTGGAGGCAGCAGGGTGATCTGTGGTGCTGCTGCTGCTGCTGGAGGACACCTCAGCATCTGCAGAAACCCACCTCTGGATCCAAGTGCCTCAGGAAGCTGATAACTTCTCCTATAGTGAAGTCATAAAAGTTAAAAATAAAATAAAATAAAATAAAAAGCTTCCTGCAGTGGAACAATGTGATTAACATTCAAGGTGACACATGATTTACGAATGACGCAGGTTAGACTCCACTCCTCAGCATGTATAAGCAAATATAGATGACACGATAAGGTAAATCATTTGCTACTTGGGGAACGTGCTCATTCATAAATTGAGAAATAGGCTGCTGCACGAGCCATAACATGAAGGAAAGTGTAGCAATTAAAAAAAAAAAAATATATATATATATATAAATAAAAAATATATAAAAATCAAATCAAATAAAAGTAAAATAAGACCAATAATTGTAAATGTTTGATAAATTGTCTTTCAAATTAAAAGTTCTATCATAATATTATTGAAAATAAATAACAGTGTGACTTCCGGTTCACTCAGAGTTTATTTAAATAGTGACCACAGGTGATCTTTAATTGTCCTGTTACCTGGTCCCACACTCTGTTTCTAAGAACTTAACACACAAGTCTTAATTTATCATTTCCTCTGCAGCACATCCGGGTTTTGTGTGTGTGCGTGCGTGCGCGCGCGTGCGTGCAGGTAGCAGGGTCCGCGTGCAGCTGCGGCGTGTTTGGAAACACTTAAAGCCTCTAACCTGGAACGAGTGGCCTTGCTCCGAAAAAGCTTTGAAGTCACCGAGAGTCTCCGGGCTCCCACGTCCGTCTGAAGGCGCCCTCTGCCCGGGTGTACACACAGACACACACACACACACACACACACTTCAGGCTCCCTCCAACGTGCGACTCATTAAACGAGCGTGCGTAAACACAAATAGGCAACAGAGGGTGTTTTGGCAACGACGCGTATAGGCTGCTAATTTTTGTGGGGATGTTCAGAAACTCATAAATCAGACTCGTCTTTGACTCTTAAACTCTGCACCTCTGTGGTTAGGATTCCTTCTGCACACACTGATGGCTGACGTAATGATGTCTGCTTCATATCATCTAATAGCCTATTATTGATATTAGATTATTTGATTATGATTTGATTGATTTTGATCAGCATCTGCCAAACCTGATTTGGGGCCTCGGTTGCTGCAGCCTCCAGTCTATCAGTCTGCGGATCATCACAGGGACAGTGGTCGTAGAAAACAATGCTGGTTGCAATTAGCATCCCAAACACAGGGCTTTTTAAGAAGGCTGATATGCCGTGGAGAAGACGATTACCATAGTGTTTTATTCAAATCCCGAGGCAACAAATGAGGGCCGAGCTGAGATACAAAACAACTGTAAGGCTCGTCGGGCCTTTATTTCTCTTTATAAACTACCTTTGATTCCCAGTCAGGAGGCAGGGACTCCGCACAAAGGCCCATTGTTGACTCCTCTCAAAGTTGTCTTAACCCTTTTCATGCAACCCTGTCAATTTGGACTGTATAAGGACATAAAAGGCAGCGTGGATGTCAAAAGGCATTTTCACAGAGAAAATGTTTGCACTTGGTGTCAGTGAATGACTCTAGCCTGGGGACAGGACACACACACACACACACACACACACACACACCGTCCGCATATGTGAGTAGGCTAGTGACTTCTCTGGCTTGGTCACATTTGAATTTGCGCCTGCACCGGAGCATTACTGTCACTAATGATGGAGCTGCTCAAAGTTGTCAGCAGTTGATGATCTGAGGAACCTGAAGGTGATTTGAACTGAGCTTTTTCCTGATGCAGCTCAGAGGGGATGGAAGAAGCAAGTGTATGGGTGCACATGGCACATGCAGGCCAGGCCCGAGCTCTGCACAATTATACATAATGTCTCCTATTTCAAAGTAATTAGCGCAATCAGGCGGACAGGCATCACTCCGCTGCCAGTGAGCAACAATGCATCACGGTCATTTAAGCTTCAAGATGCCATTCACTCTCTCTGGCTCACGGGTTCGGCCTGCGGACTGGAGCGCCACACACTTTGGCAGGTGGATGTGTGTAAAAGTCCAAAAGTCAGCGCTTCGTTTACTGAAGCCAATTCACGTCCTGGTAACCCCCCCGCCAGAATAACAATGCATGTAATGTAGTAGCTGCACACTGCACGGAAGAACATGGAGCTCTGCATATTTTATTTAACATAGCACCAACTATATAATATATCATCTTATTATAACATATGCAAAATAAAGGAGGAAGAGTGTGCTATTAAAAAAAAAGATCACCTTAACTGTAAATATCAGTAAATTATGATTCAGTCTAATTTAAAATCCAAAGCTTTGGACTGATTCAGACTTCATACAAATACAATGAATCATCTATTGATTATAATGTAGCACTTAACATCTAATGAAAAAAGCCTCATCTTGCACATTCTGTAAATGATATGAAGATTTAATAAGGAATTAAAGATAGATTTAGTCTCGACCTTCAGTTTAGTTCTGGTCTTTGAGGGAGAGAGTGGTTCAGGCTGCAGCAGTCCACCAGAGTCACTGAGTCACTGAGCAGCAGGAGAAACAGCAGCTCGGAGAGACACAGGCTCCAAACGTGCAGGAGCCTCGATGATAAATGCACGTGACGCTCCGGGGATTAAAGACCTCGTGCGGCTCGAAGAAAAAGAGGAGAGGAAGAAGAAGAAGAAGAAGAAAAAGAAGAAATGGGTGTTTTTGGAATTATGAACTCTCTTCAGTCAGTCAGACCCAGCGCTTAGTGAACTTTATTCCCCATTCATCTCCCTCACCTCTCCCCGGCTGACAGGCGGGATGAATGTGTCCCTCGGTGATGATAAAAACCCTCGTGCGGTTCAAGGGAGGAGAGGAAAAAAGAAGAAGCGGTTTTCAGCTCGGTTGTCGCCGGTGGGGGTGGGTCGGGGGGGTGGGGGGTGGGGGGGGGGGGGCATGTCGGTAGAGGAAAGGCTCCCTGGCATCGCCACAGAGTCAGTCGGAAATGATGCATGATGGGTTACAGGGAAATATCGATATCCCGCGGATAACGCACGCAGAGCACTTTCCACACTCACTCACTTCTTAAGGCTTCATAACAAACACTTTGATTGGACGTTGTCCACTTTTGTTTTGACCGGTGTCAGTGAACCTGATGTGATTGGCTCAGGCGCAGTAGCGTCGCTACCTGACACACCTGTGACTGTGTGACCGCAGCGCCACTTGTTGTTTAAATATTAACGCGCCACTTCAGAGCAGTTCGTCCTCGTCCTGTGCTGCTGTTATTTAAGAGCCACGTTCCCGACGCTTGTCGCAATACTGTGTGATTTGCAGGCAAAGCAAATCAACCTGACAGTAGAAATTACCGCTAATTATACAATTTGTGACGTCACTCATTTTCGGAATTATGATCGTTTCGCGACAAATAACTCATAACGGCTCTGAGATCAGCTGGTTGATTTGTGTTTTTGTATTTTTAAACAGCATGGAAAAGGCACGTGGGCTTCTTTCTCTCTCTCTCTCTTTCTTTCTTTCTTTCTGTAGCCTGGGGGCTCGTGACTGGTCAAACCACTTACATTTAATTCCAGTTGCAGCCAAAGAAATTATTTAATTTTTTGTTCGATTAATAAAAACATTTGAGAATAATATTTACTGTAGATGATATGATATAGTTGGACAGGATCATTAACCCTTTAATTATTACACAATTTACAAATGATGATCATTTTAATTTCCATTATTATCATTATTATTATTATTATTATTATTATTATTGGCCCACCAGTCTGTTATTGTTATGACTTCACAGTTTTATCATGATTTATGCTTCTATTCATTTATATAAAAAAGCCAACTGCTTGTAAAAAAGAAAAAAAAATAGTTTAAAGGCATAAAATCAGCTAAAAAAAAAAAAAAATCACATATATCATTGTCTTTGTGTTGCGTTTAGATGAAAAGTGAGTGATCATCCCCCTTTTTCCTCTGTGATGCAACACACACACACACACACACACACACTGGCAGCCATGATAGGATCACTACTACTGCCGCTGCTCCCTCACACCCTCCTGACCTCTGCATGACTTGAGAAAAATCAAAATAATAATGTCATCACGTGCTCGGCCGTATCAGTGTCAGCGCCTCTCTCTCCTCTGGCTGCCGCTCACTCTCTGTGAAACTTAGATAAAACTGCGGCTTTTTCAATTTACAACATTCCGCCGTTCAATCACAGACATCTCAATTACCCGAGGTATTGGTGTGAAATTGAATTATCGCCCCTTTATTTCTTTCACGCCATTAAACAGGAAGCACAGTAAAAAAAAAAAAAAAAAAAAAAAAAAAAAAAAAAAATCATTTGCAAACCACTGGGCCTGAGTAATATGATATAGACCCATCTAAATGGACTGATTAACTCATGACAAATCAGGTGGGATTTATTTGGATAAAGTCGATCATTTGGGCTTTTTATAAAGGCCGCGTGCGCCTGTTGATTAGAAACTGAATAGATTCTCCAATGAAATGCTTAATAAGCGCATAACAAGCAATATTTTTCCCAACAACAAATCATCTCTGTAAATCGGATATATAGGGGTATTTAAAGGACGCTTAATGATGACGTAGATGATGTTGGAGCATCAGAACGCTGCCAGCCATGTTTCCCATGCAGCGCTCAAAAACAAATTGCAGGAATAATGAAAACATGTTCAGTCCCACGTGCAGAGCCACTGCTGCAGCCACTTCTTGTTATTTCTCCCAACATTAGGACACAGTGAAAAAATAATAATGATAAAAAGCATTGGAATAATAATCATCTCATTATATGACAACTCATTAAATTCTAATAATTCATTTTGATGAATAGCAATTGTTTAATTTAAAAATATAGTGAAGTACAATTTGTCCATTCTATTTGACAGAGCTTGGCATGTTATCACATCATATTGACCTAATATCCAGTAATTACATTTTTTTTGTTGTTGGTTTTAAACAGATATTATTTCCCTTGTAGATAACATCAGTAAATCTAATATTCCTATAATCAAGATAAGCCAGAATAATAACAGTCGGTAACTGTGTTGGACATTAATGCTGTGGGAACTGACATCAGATACAAATAGGTTTTGCAATGCAATCATGAGGATTTATACAGTATAGTGTGTGGGGGTCGGCCATTTTTAAAATATCGCTGCAAAAACATAATCCATCCTTTAAAAAGAAAGAAAAAAACACTTAAGCCAATCATTTCAGGATGTTCCCTCCCACTTTAGATCAGGCCAAAGAAAAGCAAACCGAAAACAACAAAGCGGGGCAGAATCAGGGCTTCGTCTGGGAAGTTGCACTGTGGACAGCAAGTCGCTTGCGTCCCCCCCCACCTTCCTTCAGATCACACAGTGGAGCAGACTTGGCTCCATCCTAATCTCACAAGTCTCAACAGTCTGCAACTCTAGTTTATCCAGAGGGGGTTGAGCCTCTCGTAGCCCCCCCATCACCATCCCATCTAACCCACCCCTGTCCTCCGCCTGCCTCCTCCACCACCACCCAGAGGAACACTCTTGTCAGTGACCCTTTGCTGACTCTGGCTGCCTAATCCTTTAAATGTGGGCAAAGCCTGAAATGATGAGGAGTTGGGCCCTTTTTTTTCATACATACAGGTGATGTCCTCTGCCTCTTCCTTTTTTCCTTGTGGCCAGCAGTATCAACCCAGAGACACACAAGAGAGATCCTCTGGTTGTTCTGGGGGCCGAGCAGCAAACCCCGCACCGGGCAGTCTGCAGCAGGAATGCAGGAGGATTTGTGTCAGATTCGTCCATGCAGGTCACTACTGTAGGTACAGTACATCCCCTCTGTTTGTTGTGAGAAAACCTGCAATGAAAGAGGCTGAGAGGTCTGACAAACCTGGAGGTAGAAGGTGGATATTTTAGGAAAAGAAAATTCTCCTCTTGTCTGGTGGATTTATACAAATCTGGTCACATCAAGTGTCTGTTCGATTGATATTTGTGGAATATGAGGTTTTGTGGTGTGGCTGTACTCCGCCCTGCATTAGCTAGTGACCAAATGCGGACAGATATCATAAGCAGCGAGTGCAACATCATGCAGCCTGGAGTTTGGCCTTTCACAGCTGAAATCTGAAACTCTGGGTGTTGCAAGACTCTGTTGATTCAAGTTGTTTATATTCGGAGAAAAGTGACAACATCTTCACTGGGATATTGGATTTGCCACTGCCTGTTTAATGTCATCACAACATGTCACTTTATGGTAAAAATCATTTAAGGGTGTTGTCAAATATAAGATGCCCCTGTATGCAGCACACAGTCCCCTCACAGTGAGCTCACTGCATGGGAAGCAGCTCTGGTACCCACCTCCTTCCACAACCCCACCCCTCTCTCCTGTGGGAGACATATTTAATTTAATTAAGGCCTGTCAACGCTATTGATTTTGGCACTTTCAATTATGGCTCAGCCCTTTATGGGCTCCATGGGCTGTGGATCTACTGATCTGTGATGAGGGGGCCCTATCAGTGCGGGACCACATGGACGAGGAGCCTCTTTGTCTTCCTTATGGCCCTGTGCTGTCTGCAGGAGACACTGACGTATGGCTGTTGCCTCGGTCCCACTACCCTCCTGCTACCCATAATTAATCCCTCATTAGACAGGTCTTTATTGTTTAATTTGTGCCGTTCGTAATCAAATTGGGCAGATTAATTGCTACAGAATTTAGAAACGCGAGTGAAAAATAACCACTTTAATTGCCTTCAGGTTTTTATGACGCCCGGGGCTCTTTACCGAGCCATCACTGGACACGGTGAATTATTTCACACCCTCAAGAATTTTCCCTACAACAGTTTTTGAGTGATGAACCATTATTGGGCTGCTCTTTTTTAGAAAGCAGTGCAGCTGAGCTGAAGCTCATTAAAATGTTTCTCAGAGATATATTTTCCCTTGCAGTCCTAATTGCAAAAGTCAACCTTACAAATTCTTGTGTTTATTTATGGTCATGGCCTTTTTGCTTGTGTTCTGTTTGACAGTGCTTCATGGTCAGTGTTGGGAGTGTGTATGTGTGTTTGAGGTTAAGCAAAGTGCTTCAAGGAGGTTTGTAAGTATGCATGAGAGAGATAAAGTGTGTGTGTGTACGTGTACATGAGAAAATATTTATTAATAGAATCATATGTGTGTGTGTATGTGTGTGTAAATATGTAAAGAACTTTCTGTGTGTGTTCAGGAGGAAGCACATGGGGTTATTATTACTGCCTCTCATATCATAGTTTCTTCTGCTTCTACTGGAGAAAAGTGATTTGGATGAATAGTGTTAGGTGTGACAATAAAACTGTAACAAGCCATTTGCTTGACACCTTTTTACAGCATATATTTAAGTGGTGGCTAAAACACCAGTAGCTCCTCACACTTAATAAAGAAATACTTCTGTATGCTTTGCACAGGCACCTTGTAAATGAAGTTCTAAGCCATATTTAAGTGAAAACAGGGATGAATATTGCAGTCACTTAGTGTGGGGTTACGGTTCACAGAGTTGAATCGAGGAGTAAAGGTAAACCTTTGTTCCAGTTGGTGCCGAATCCATTAACTGCTTGGATGTAGCAAAGTGTGTAACACAACATACGATGTTTTGCAGACACACAAACTCTTTAAAGCCAATTCTGACAAATTCTTTCTGGCATGAAAATAAAAAACTTTACAGACTTTCTTTTATTACAAAACAGTGAACATTTGGAGGAAATATTCATAAATCATGTCCAAAAAGGAGCAAGAAATAGTGTTTATAATCCAAATGTTGTCCAAAATAATAAGTTATTGATTTTCCAGATGTTCTGCAACATTAATCATCTGATTGAATATGAAAAAAAATCCAAGTATTATACTGATTGTGCCTTTTTTTTAATGACACTGGTCATCAGTACACTTTAGCTTTTGGTATTTCCATGTAAGTGATTTTGTGCATGTGTACGACATACCTGCAAATCCTCTGTGACTGTATGATCCACATGTTTGCACACGCTTGTGCAAATACAAGAGTGTGTGCGCGAATGTGTATGTGTATGCAGAGCGTCACGTTTCAATGACATCATTTAATGAGAGCATTGATGTCAAAAGTAGGGTAATTGCATCGGCTGTCGTGTCACCATACACCTTGGCAATTATGGCGTCACTCAGCGATTATGGTTCATTATCTCTCTGAGAGGTCGGCAGTCCAAACAATGGAGTCGCACAAACCTATATACTAATTGCTAGCAGACACAAACTGGACGTGTGGAGCCAGCTGAAGTGGTGTATATATTTAGCTTCTGTTGAGTGTGTGGGAATTATGAGGGTGAGTTACACAAGTATGATTATTAAATTTCACTTGATGGACAGATGAGCATAGCGAGAAGTACAAGTGTGCTATTTAGTAATGGATCGAGCTGTTAACTACAGTGTAGGAGGACAGGATGGATGGCTTAGTGGAAAATACTAAGAAGCACTTGAATGGTGGAATTAAGGGTAATTCAGGAAAAGGATATCGACCCCCTTCTTTTAAAGAAACGCTGGAAAAGTTGGAAGAAAAGTTGGCTCTACCTGGAATCATTAAATGCAGACAACGGGACACAAGTGATGTAGTCGCACTGGAATCTGTTTTGGATGTGGTAAATATCTATTAAACTTTTGTTAGTTCCACATCCGTAGATGAAAGCCCCCCCACCCCCACCCGTGGATGAACTGGTACTGTCCACCATTTTGTGCCCTCGCTCCTCAAACTCTGTTGCCCCTGTCTGCACCAGTCAAGCCCCTTATAAGGCAGCGTGGATTCCTCTGGCTTGCATGCTTTGTATTATCTTCACATCCCCCTTATTCAATATCTCAGATGATTATCTTTGTTGAAGTTGAGGGCCATGACCAGGAGCCTCGGTCCTTTTATGCACAACTGGATCTCGGTTTATGTTTTCTGTGTCATAGTGTAGCAGTTGTGTAATTGGTTCTGTTTCCAGCAGATGGTTGCCCACTGTTACTGTGAACTATTACAAACTCTGGGGTGATTGTTTGGAGACATGCAGATTTAGTTACAATTTATTTACTTCAACAGGTTCAGATGGTTTACAGGAAAGCATGCTTTCAGAGTTATGATTCCTCCGCGACCAGGTGATGACAATCAAAGTCAGACGGCGTCACTGAATAAGTTTTATATAACCACACTTCACCGAGTTTCACATAATGCCGTTCAGTCTTTCACTTGGCCTGAAATTCCTCAGAGAAATTGGAAGCAGTTTGAGCGAGTACTCAGTGTCCCACATAATTTCAGGGATGTTTTAATTCTTGCTCGAGTTGCTAATCACATCACATGTCAGCAGCGGTTTCCTTCAGTGAGTCACAGTGAACGTTGGACATTTTCAACCTCCTTAGGATTGCAATGCTCCACTTTACTTGGTGACACCCATGGTTACTGGTGGTGGTTTAAAGGGGAACTATGCAAGTCCGGTTGCTTTTCCGTCGTTTTGCTAACCCTCCTCCCAGCCATGTGCATTTGTTTTCAAAGACGCCAGCGAGAAAGCAATCCATGGAGCTGTGGATAACGTTATTTAACATATGTGCGTCATGATGTCTTAACTGTCATAAACAAGAGATTACGGGTTACGGGGCATATTTGTGCTGTGGTGCTGCAGAGACGAGAGCTGGGACACCGGGTCTGAGATGTTAATCTTGCCAGGTTGGTTTTTGGATTTTGGAGACGTTAGGTTGAAGGTAACAAGTTTCAAGTCATTTATTTAACCATCACAATTACTCTGAAGCTGTTTAATTAAGGTAAAAATGTAGCATAGTTAAGGTAAAAATCTTGCATAGTTCCTCTTTAATACTACATGTCCCAGAATGCCATGGGAAACAAACCAGAAGCATCCAGAGTGTCTGTTTACAGTGCAGCCGAACAAACTAATGTAGTGTTGATGAGGATGTATGTCAATAATCAGACTTTTTCTATCATGCAGTGAGAAAACACAGTCCGACATGAAGCTGCACACATCACAGGTAGTTTTAGACACGGCAGCAGGACGCAGGGAAAGTGGATCGTGAAGACGCTGGAAAATGTTCAGCCTGTCGCCTGCAACTCTTCATGTAACAGCTCACTGTTGCTCACTGTTGCTCCCTCCCTCTTGCTCCTTTACCCTCTGCAGTTTCTAAAACTGATCCCTTGTGAGAAATAAATTGCATTTCCTGCGACTGCTTCACGAAAGCTGCACCATCTTTCAACAGCTGAACTCTTTTAATATCAATAAGGAGGATGTGTTTGGTTTGCATCGCATTGCATTTTGCAGCAATGATAAAGTCTGTGACTGATATCAATGAGAAAATACTACAAACAATAATGCATAATGGATTACATGCATGTGCTGTTTGCTGTCAGTCCCTTCTGCAACTGTAGGCAGCATGTAATCTTGTCACTTACTTTCATATACACTCTATAAATACATGCATGCATATTTACTGTTTATACACAGTATGTACAGAGAGCTAATCACCAAATTTAAATCCACTGAATGCATGGTGATTAACTTTTTTATTTTCCAAAACATGCACACACATAAAAAAGGCTTGAGCCTATGTATATGAGGGTTTGCAAAGCCAATTATACTTGTGTCAGGCTGTGATGGTGAGGCGTGCTCCTCACTGTGTGGTGGAGCCACAGAGGCTGCACAAACATCTCCTCCTCGGAGGCCCCTGCTCCTTGTTTAATGAAACATCGCAGGGGCCCTGCAAATACACACGGAGAGGCAAAGCACAATCTGATGGACAGTGTCACCGGGGCCATGCCAATTATGTTTTCAACAAAAACCCACCAACCCCTCTCCCTCCTTCATCTGTACCCCTCCACCAACTCCCAACCCCCCCCCCAATCCCCTCTCTGCCCAGACATAGAATAACAGGACAGAGATATGATTACTAATCTGCCCCCCAAAAGCCAAACACTAAAAATGTTGGGATTTGTTTGTTCAGTCATCAAGAAGTGTTTCAAACTGAAGTGCGGGTCTGGCGGGATGATGGTGTAATGAGAGTTTGCTGCTTCAGATGTTTGTTTTTGTTCTGATTGGATTGCGTGAGGCTTGATGTGTCTCAGGCTGCTCACTGCTCTCATTATGGGTGTAGCAATCTACTTTTAATAGCAGCAATTTGTTGGGTATAACCAGGATTGGTGTCATGGACTGTATACACGATTGCAAAGACACAGTTCTGGACCCTTGTAATGTAACACAGCTTATCATGTTTTGTGACTTGCCTGGTGGCCTGGTGATATACACTACATATCCCAGTTTTTGGTATTTGGAAGAATTGACTTCAGGAACCATGTGAACATCCTTCTTCTACCTTGTGTGTCTCTGCTCACAGCCACAGATGATAACTTCCTCTTTTCTCCTCCTCTGATTGTCTCCATTGAGGCGCCTCTGCAGGGCTTTCCACATGGACGAGGATGTGATTAAGCGCTCTTTTTATGTATTCACTCAGTTTGCTGGCAAAGGTATTACATCCACCTGACAAGGACGGATGGATCTCTCATTTGTCAAGTTCCTTAATTGTGCAGGAGCTAGACATCACATATGTAACCTGAACAGAGAGCAAAAGACAGGGGAATAGAAGAGAAAGCAGGTACAGAGGGAGGATTTGACGTGATTTAGCTTCTGGTTTGACGATGAATATGATCACAAGAATAGGAACTAAGGGTCATTGTCTGCTAGAATAAGATCCTTCTCTTTGTCAGCCAGACCTCCTCGCTCCTGAAATCATTAACACTGCATGCACGGTACTTGCACTTGCCCCAAAAAGTGATGTAAAAGCTTAATTATGTGTTTTATTCATTTGTAGTTTTGATTTATAACCATTAAATTATCCCCAAATAACAGGCCGGGCATGTGTTCATACATGATAGCTACAAGAGCTTTACGTGTATTTATAGAAAAGTTGGGCTCCAGAGACAGGACTACACAGTCTGTCCACAGGCTTTAACTTTCAAAGACACAGTGCTATTTTCTGTTGGCCATATGTGCTACGTTCACCGTGGAAGTGAGCTAGCGGCCTCCGCTGTCTGTCTTTATTTTCTTGTTCCGTGCAGCAGGGGACCCACTCAGGCAACAATGGTGGATAAACCTACGCGTACACAAAAGGCACAAAAAGGCCTGTAAATGAACAGCGGAAGGCCTCAGAGTGGGAGACGTGGTCATGTCTTTATTTTAGCCTAACAGGATTAGCGAGCCCATGAAAGGGGACAGCAGACAAAGTGACATGATTACGGGCGGTGTCAGTTTCACTTTACAGTTTGAGGAGTTCCCCCTTGCTTTGCCCTTCCGGGCGAGGAAGCTCAGCGGAGCTCTGCCCCCGGAGCTGAGATCGCCTCAGCTGCTCGTGAACCCTTCAGGCGTGGCTTTTTTTTTTTAAGGCTGTCATTGGGGGGGTGGGGGGGCTCCACCACTCCTCCACCCCCCGCAGCACACAGCTCATTGGGCATTAAGAAACACAATTAAATTCAGCTAAAGCAAGACCACTGACTGCTCGGCTGCAGCCTAATAGGCTTAAGAGAGGAAAATAAATCTAATTGCATGTTATTGGTCTGAAGTTAATCCTCCATGGCCTGACACTGGAGTGAGTTTTGGCGGGTGCGTGAGGCATGCTCCTTGGGTTTTTTTTTTTTTGGAGCCGTTTGTGATTGACTCATTGAGAGGAGTTTTGGTGGGACAAAGCCAAGGGGTTGCACTTGACTCCTGACAGGGCCTTGAAAACCCTCGAAAAAAAGCTTCTTAAGTGGCCTGTAAGTCTCATGAAGTGCACACTCTCTAGTATGAAGAGTGCACCCGGTGAGACTCTGCTCACCAGTGAGATGATGATGTCAGGACCACAGTGCAGAATGATATAGGGTTTCGGCTCTTTGTGCAGTTTCATTTGGGCTGAGGGGATTATGAAAGCTTGACAATGTTCCAGTGACTGCAGGCGTGGGAGGTAAGAGGTGCTGTTGTGAATTAATTGTTTCATTACACAGTTTTGAGACATATTAGATGGGATTAATATGCAATTACTCTGTCCTCCAGTGACACCTGATCTGATTTCTAAGGCCTCTGTTAAACGAACCGAAGCAATATAAAACACTTAACTTGCTGTTTGGTTTCTGAAATGGTTTCCAGTCCTAAAGCAATCCCTGCGAACAGATTGTATTTTTCTCCAGTCCCACCATAATTGGAGCCTCGTTTTTGCCCTTTTGTACATATTATTAAGTTGTTAAAACTATCAAGTCAGAGGTTGGGCATTTAACCGCATAGCCACACACATTGTCAATCCTCTCTCTGTTATTTCAACTCGACAAGATTTGGCCTCTCTCAAGGTTTTTTCCTCTAAGTGTACAATACCTTTCAGCTGTGCATATGGTCATGGATGTTCTGGTGCAAGATGGCAGAATTGCTGGTGGTGTAAATAGGACCCAGACCATTGAGCCGTGAGTGGATGGAAACAGTTTTCTAACTTATTTACTTTGGAGCGATCAGGAAAACCACCTATTTACTTCTTGGAAGATATAAGTCTGCCTTTAATTTGGCAAGCACTTCAGTGACTCACTTAACAATGAATACTAATGGTTCTCCCTTGGAGAGCGGAACTGTGGCGTGTGAGATTTGCAGCATAGTGACGGCCTCCTTTTGCTGCAAGCGAATGGTGCTCAGACGAGTCAGTTAACCTCAGACGAACGGTGGGTTTGGCTCTTTGCACAAAGGCCTCCGCTTGTTCCATCCCACTGTTTAGGACCATCAGTGGCCACTCAAACTCCAACCAGGCCTAACACTAACTTCCCAACGGTGGGTCGGCAAGCTCGAGCGGTGGTTTGTGGTCACTCTCAACATGGATCTTGGCAAAAACCTGCTGTGCAAAGACATTAAACTATCTTATTACAGTCTTTAGAGAAACCTCATATGTTTTTAAATGGTTAAAATGGGAAAGAAGTGAACAAACCAGCAAACAAAATATAATATGAAACCTGTTTCTCAACTAGTCCTAAGGTTACTCATGGCATATAGAGTGACATGAAGGAATAATAATCTTATTTCAAAGGCTGTGGAAAGAAAAAGCGATGAGTCAGCCAAGATCCAGTGATCATACTGATGTAAGTCTTTGTCTCTCTGCATCAGTTTCACCTGGTGATAACATCAATGATCCATCTTTCACATCCACATTTGCAGCGAGTGCGTCTCAGATTGTTTAAAACATTCATGGCTGAGTTTGGATCAGCTGAAAATATGATGATGTCCACTCTCTGTTTTTTTTTTTCTAGATTCGATCCAAAAGTATATTTTACACATACTGGCACTGTCATAGTGCTTTCTTGTAATTGCACGCTGACTTCGAACCATATGTTTAGTGTGCACGAAGAAACAGTCATTGCTATCATTTTAAGATGGTAAAAACATCTGATGAAGTTCCAACACCACTCAGAGACATCATATACAGATGGGGCCGTGTGTTCTTATCTTGTTGAATGGGAGAAGACAGTCGATAATTAGCACAATCAGCTGTGTTGTTTTAAAGGAAAGAATCCCTTTGGAAGTAACGTTGCGTCTTTGATCACAGGCCGATCGCCTGTCGACTTATCTGGACTGCTCTACACATGAGGCCTCTGTTTAGTGTTTAGATAGTGCCCTTTGTTATCCATGTGGCTTCTTCCTTTGTGTGGTCAAGCATGGAGCAGATGAGCCTTGAAGAGAGAAAGGGAAAGAGAGAGAGAGAGGCGGCTGGACTTCAGTGGCGAATGTCAGTTTGTGGTGAATGTCAGTGAAACCCAAAGAGCATATCAGGATTTTCCCCCCGCACTGATAAAACCCAGATTTAGTGCCGCTCATAAAGTACAAGGCAAATTGTGTGCTTATAGCTATCTGCTCCAGGACCTGGTAATAGGGTCCACTAAATTTCCATCTCAAATACCACTGCCAAGTGAGGTCAGTTTTTTTTTTACTCTTTCAGCTAGGTGGGTGGGTGGAGGATCTGATCTTTTTTTTTTTTTCAAACCGTAAGTTTCAGTTGTTTCTTTACAGAACAGATACACTTTAAACATATTATCATCTAATCTATAGATCTTAAGTGTCAAATGTTTTGCCTGAATTCCACATTATCTAAATTTCAATGCTACATATATGAGCTTGAACGTTGTCCAGTGTACATATACATACTTCAAGACCAAAATCTGCAAGCTAAGAGGTAATAAGTGTTATCATTGGATTAGCTGGTTCATAAGCCCCTTTTCCGCTCTCATACGTCTGGAAGAAAAGTCCTTTCACACGCAATTGAACCCAAAGTTCATATCCCTATGCATCAGACCAATTATCTCAATATCCGGTCATATAGGCCAACACTCAATCCAAACTCACTACACTGGATTTGCAACAATCTATTGCATTAGTGCAAGACTCCTTATTTATGTTTATTGCAGCATCGCAGCAGTTCTTATTAACCTTTTATTGCACATTAAAACGTGTTTCAGCCTTTGTTTATTCACCCATTTTCATAGTTTCTGGTGTAATCAACTTCTTCAGTGTTTGAAAAACAACATGATCTGCAGTTATAGTGCCAGCAACGTCACATTTCCTATTGACATCTGTTCGAGTGCAGTTTAACACCATGTCTTAACCACAGTGCAACAGTAGCTCAGCAGAGATGGTGTGGAAACAAATGTGGCAACAGAATCACCCCGAGGCTCAATTTATGGCTCACTGAAAGTACAGAGAGAGAGAAAAAACAGCTGCGCTTCCTGCAATTCCATACGAAGCCCCCAAACTAAGTTAATTATGATAATTACAACTTTCATCAATTCACTGTCACAGCACTTGGATTTCCTTGCTTCACTTTGATTTCGGAGACAGATTTTCTCCTCAGTCTCCTCTCTGCCCTCTTTGGCTCACTTTTTCTCTCCCTCGCTTTCTATCCTTTCACAAGAAAACAGGGGAAACAGGAATATTACTGTTATATGAACAGTCAAGCGGGTAACTACAGCCACGTTTTTGAACAATAATGTGCACAGTGCTTTGTCTTGATCCTTGAAAATGACCTCTAGTAAAAAAATAAGAGAGAAGGGAAGAAGAAAAATCCAGCAGGGAGTTTTACACATACATGTAAAATGCAGTATATAGTTTATATTTTAGTCTTTTTCTTCAGAGAAACAGGACTACAGAGACTGGAGGAGAAAAGAGAGGGAAGCAGAGAGAGAGAGAGGGAGAGCGAGGGAGAGCAGGAACCTCCTCTGGTATCTAAATGATCACAATGAGTTCCTTTCAAGCCGTAGCGCCCATTGCTGTGACTTGATATGATTTTTATCAGATGCTGAAATGCTACATTACCAAGTGGGCAGTAAATTATGTCTAAACCAATAACAGTGAGACCCTGTGCGGCCCAACGGACACGAGGGCCAAGTGGGAGGGGATGAGGGAGGACGGTTCGTGGGGAAAGGGAGGGGAGGGGAGGGGAGGGACTGAGCCGGAATGAGAGAAGGATATGATGGGGTGGGCTTTGGGGTGTGAGGGGCATGGCTGGAGTTTGTCTTGATTAGTGGAGTCTGGGGGCGCATGAGAGTCTGGCGATAAGGCCACTTGTAGGGAGCTTATGTGTGTATGGTGTGTGTGTGTGTGTGTGAGAGAGAGAGAGAGAGAGAGAGAGAGATCTGCAGAAGAAACAAACACACAAATGAAGGTAAGAGTGTGTGTATAGATTTATGTGTGCATTTAGGGAAGGTGTGTGTCTGTCAGGGGTCAGAGAAATCAAAGAGCAGAGTCATGGGAAAATGTGTTTGAGAGCCACCCGCCCCCAATGAAGGAGAGAGCAGTAAATTAACCTCAGTTACCTGACGATGTCTGTCGGATGAAGCTGTTGGATTGGTTTCATATCTCTTTCCAGTGAACCCTCTTTTTTTTATTATTGCCAATAAAATAATCCTGAAATATACCATTGAAGATCACCTTTTTATGACCATATTATGACACTTTCAAAACAGACTCCTGCTTCGTAATGGGACATAATATTTATTCTATGGCTTCTGTGATATTGTCCTGAATCGAAAAACTGGTGCTTAGGAGGAACTGCACATCATTTAGATTTTTTCTTTCAATCCAAACCAGTTTTTAGTCCGACAGAAGAAGAATACATTGCGTCTTCTTGGTGTTTGTTTTGGCTTGTGGTCTTACTTGGGTCACAATTGTGATTTTAAAAATAACAGAAATGTTTTGATGGCAACCCCTGTTAGAGCTCCCCAGGGGATGTAGCTACATTTTTGGCTCTGACAAATAATGTTAGTAATGGAAACTTTATTAGTGCCGACATGAAAATAGTTTGTTATATCACTTCATTTTGAATGGCCACACAGTAAGTTCAGGATCAACTCCATGTTAGCTATAAGCTTCCAGTCTCCAGGGCTCGATCAGTCGGTCCAGTAATGAATCAGCCATTTTTGTAGTGATGTTCAAATTTATCCAGTGACCTACAGTCCACTCCATAATTGTACAGAAACTGTACATAAATGCTCCTCGAGGCCTGAGCAGCAGGATTGGACAAATAAAGACTGTTGACACAAACCAAAACATACATGATACATCAAAGTTGCACTCCTCGTAGTCACTTTATAGATTGTCAATACATTACTAATAGTAAAACCTGTGTGTGTAATTACCTCGCCGGTGGCCATCGTTCGGTCAAAGCTTTCTGGTTCGGTCTTCAAAACTCCCACGGCTCACTCTGGCTAGCTCATTTGTGACTAGTTTGCAACCTTGTGCGTGGAGGTTCATGAGAAATGTAGTGTGAAACACTTCCGCTTTCCGAAACTCCACATAGTCACCTTAAGTCTTCTATGTACTAGGCAGTGTAATAGAGAGCAAGTGGACAAGTGCATGAAGTCAAATAGCAACCATGGGTCCTCGTAGATGTTATATGTTGTGGATGCAGACAGATGTCTTGAATCACACCTTGATATCTTCCAGTCTGATAGTTTGTCATCAGCACAACAAGAACCACGAAGGAGAGACTGCTAAATGCTAGCTACATCTTCTTTCTTTCTGCAATCCAACCTGAACACAGCACTCAATCAGCTGGCCGTCACTGGCTAAGCGTCACTTTTCCAAACGAAGTCCTGAGTGCTAATGTAGTAGCCTTGATGAAAAACAGAGAAAAGCATTAATGTCCATGAGCTAAACAGCCATGTTAGCACATCACAGAGGTTGAACTACATGTCTTCAAATGTCAGTTAACAGCTAAACTAGTTTTAATATGTTTCCACAAATGTGTCCAAAAAGGTTTTAATGTCTGTGCAGCACTTTTTGTTCGCTGGTTACAGTTCATAAGTCCTTTCACATAAAGTGAGTGTTATTCGAATCCAAAGTTATGCAATACTGCTGAACTCTGTCAGGGCTGTGTGTGCATGCATCCTCCTCCTCCTCTCTCTATCTCACGCTCCCTCTCTCTGTTTGTGTGTATGTTATCCTGCCCATCTGCCCTAATTTGTTTATTCCCATCTTTTTCATAAACATCATTAGAGGGCAAATAGGTGATCATAAACTGGAGTGACTCTCCCTCTCCCATTTACTCAGACAATTAAGATAAAGTGAGGAGATTCAGCCGAACATCTTTATTGGCCTCTGCTGCTTTGAAGACAAATGGAATAACTTTCCCTTGTCGCTCTCGAGCAGCTGATTCTGCTGAGCTGTGCAATGTGGCCCCGCTGATTTATTCGCTCCCTGGGTTTTTGTTGTCATTCGGGGAATTATCAAAACTCTTTTTCGGAGCAAAGATAAATGGCGCCAGTAAAAAAACAAGATCAATGGCTAACGTTTTATGCAAGTGTAGAAGTTATAATGAGCAATAAATAATCATCAGGAACCTGGGAGACCTGGAAATCAACCCCAGAAGCATCCGCACTGAAGTGCATGTGACTGGTGTGATATTTAGCCTTTTTATGCTTTTATCCCTGTTTAAAATGTGTTTTTTTTTCCATTTCTGCACTTCATTTATTCCACTAAAAATCTATTGGCCTGTCATGTTTAATTACATGTTCTTTTACAGATGAAGTCCAGTTTCCAGCTGACCCTGTCACTGGCAGAGAACACTGAATATGAACAGAAATATAATCACTGTGTTGTTTAAAACCACCTGGGCTGCAACAGCAAAAAGAAATCTTTTAATCCCGTGGCCAAACTTTGCCTCTTTTTGTCCATTTTCATTGTTAAACAACGACTTTAAAGACGAAATGAAAATCCCCTTTCTTTGTAATGTTTATTCTGCTTTTTCCCATATCCGCTCCCATTCCGTCTGTAGCTTCCCACCCCTTATTCACCATATTCCCGGATGCAGTGGCTCGGAGCCAGCGATAGACTGCAGATGAAAGAGTAGAAAGAAAGGGGAAGATGGTAATGAAGCAGAGGGAAGAGACAAGAAATCTCTGCAGGGACTCCGATGCCTCGCGGGACTTGTTTCGCTGTCAGACCACGCTGGCCCCCACGTCCACAGCTCCCCATGGAGAAGATGTGTCAGAGGATGTTCTGGGTCAGCCATGGGAAGAGACCATGTCTGAGCCGATATCGGCTTTCTGCCAAATTACCACTGATACCTTTGATGTTGGGGGAGTGTAAATAAAAACAGAATTAGCAACAAGGACCATAAACTATTGAAATGGTCTGAATCTGACTGAAATCTGAGTCACTCCGATGCCTACGTGCCCCGAAGTAACTGAACAGACAGGCTCGCTCACACAAACACAAACAGCCCAAACAGAAACACACTGTATGCAGATGAGGAGTCCGTTGGTTAGATTTAGTTTTCTATAACCTCCAGACTCATCAGGACCTTTTCAAATGGTGTTAGCCCGACAGCTTCTGTGAGTGGCAGGCCTCGCCATGCTACGTCATCCTGTGTGCAGCTCTGCTTTAGCTCAACAATTTACCACTTTAAAAGGCCCAATGGCCAATCTGCAGACAATCGTCCCCTGTAACACTATCTGGGCCCTGCTGATAAAATGCAGATGTGGCTCCTCTCAATGTGAATTTGTGACCCATTAAGTAGAGCCCCTCCTCTTTCCTCACCACTCCATCCCTCCCGTTGGCAGAGACTCCAGACCGCCTTTTCACATGCATTCCCCAAAAGCAGGTATGTGGATAGTATCAGGCTAACGAGTCACAATGGTGAATTTGTTCAACAAGGAGCACCGCATTACTTAAATCCAAGCGTGGCTCTCCCTCTCTTTGAGATCTGTGGACTAGATTGGCACGGTCTCCCCTGCGTCTCGTTTAGGGACGGACAAAAGGTGAATTCAAGCGCTCCCTTTGAGGTTCACGAGACCTGACTCTAGTCTATTGATGCCAAGTCTCCCCTCAGTCTCCCAAAATGTCTCCATTGGTCCGGCATCACCGCTGTGTCTCGGTACAGCCTTTGTAACAGTTTGCTGGTACTTCAAGTCATCAAGACCAAAGTCAAGTCATATCGATCATGTCGCTTTAACTGAACGTGTGCAAACTTCCCACATTTATCTGCCTTTACCACTTTGATCTTGGTCATAACCACCTCCTGCTTTGTTCTGGGCTGCATGCATTCTGCGTTTTGTTTGTTATGAATAATCAATTATTTTAATTGCAGGGGAATTTAGTGGCAGAAATGAAACACATTTTTACAGGGTTTACAAAGAGCCCCATGTTGTTGCTATTCTCAACTGAGAAATCAAAACTGTCCATGACATCGTCATTAAGAGATGCCAGATGATGTGGTGGATGGAAGAGAACAAGTAAAACAGAAACAACGGGGGAAAAAATATATATAATTTAAGATTATAAGTACATTTATTCCATGTTTCTGATTGAAGTCGTGCCAGTTTGGATTGGTTTAGCTGCATTTTCAATTTAAAACCTTGATAATTTAACACTTTAATCTGATGCCACTCCAAAAGTTGCTAAAAAAAACAGACCAGACACCTTCAAAGATGCAACAGTCAGTCTAAAAAAGAAGTAACCGGAGGTGATTCAGGTACCAGTGAGACAATATAATACTGTATGATCCAGAAAAGCTGCTCTGAAGCCAAACATGGCACTGGGATTATAAGGAAAGACGTGTGATATTGAATTTTTTGCTGATATCTGATATACTGATGCTGTCCAACGCGTAATATCCAATTCCGATATATGCAGGTTTTTTCCCCAAAACTAATCTATTCGGCAAAATCCAGGCATCATTTTCATTATCAACAGAATAACAGATAATGATATGGACAGATTACAGATTACATTATTATGCTAATATCGGGCCTATAAAATCGGAGGGCCGATATTATCAGACATCTCTAATTAGAAGGAGTTCAAATCCCAGGAATTTTGTCCTGTATCACAATGATCAGCAGTAAAACATTCACATGATAAAGTAACAAGCAACATAAGTTGACTGGACAGTGATTGGTTATTGCATCACAGATCTGAGTTTGCAATAAGTTTTAAACCAGGTTAACCTTTGCTGCTGTGTGACAGCTCTTTGTACAGCCTCACTGAGGTGAGTAACCACATTTCTCACATAGTGTGACGTTCTGCCTGATCCTAGCCTGAGGCTGCTGTTTGTTTCAGCTGAGCTGCTGTCAGATCATCTTCTCTGCCCCCGACACTCCACTTTCTGATGTTGGGATTTAGGGGCAATTCTGGTGATTGCTTTCTCCTGGAACTGACATGTAGGGGTCGGTCAGGTGTGCAGAGGTGAGAAATAACACTCAAGATTTGAACTTCACTCTCCAGCTGTTTTGTTATTATTGTTTATGCAGCTTGCTCTGTCTCCTTTCATGTGCACAGCTGAGTACAAACACCATGACTGTATTCAAGGAGAGATCTTCTGAGGGTGTTTACTGCCTACAGTTTGACTCTTCCCTGTGACAACAAGCTTCTCACCGACCCTGAAGAAACAAACAGGTATGCACACTATTTCTTGCGAACACACTCAACCTATAAAACATTTGCATCTGCACTATTGCTGCCTTAATACACTGTAAGTTATGATGTAGCTGTAAGCACATGAATTAACCAACCTGTGTTATCATTAGGTCACCAGATAGTTAGCATCAGTAGTGGAGCAGGATTGTGGAGTACGGCTGCTGCTGAGCAAAATCCACTGTGTCTATCTCGCTGTCTGTCTCTGGTCTGGGTGTAACAGAGTCAAAACAAAATCAGTCCCATTTAAATCAAATGAGTAAGAAATAGTCATATACATATAAACACTGGGGACTAGCAGAAGTACAGCTACCACGTTAGAGATGCTATTACTTTCTCTTCATATCCATGAGTAGGAAATTGTATTTTATGACTTCCATACAGTTCCAGTAAATTGTCTTTTGACCACCCCGACCACTTCTCAGTGTCTCCAGCTGTTTATACTGACCTCATTGTTCAATTTGTAAAGATTCCTCCTCATCTGTGGCTTGGCCCAGTTGTGCCTCTGGCTATGCTTTTACATACTCTGTGATCTAGCTCATTGCGCCACTTTGCTGTGAATAGAGAGAGTTAACGTCAAAGCCTGGGGTAACAGAGGAGAGCATTATGGATGAGCAGCCTGTGAAAAAAAAGCCCCATTGAAAAAAAAAGGCCTGTGACAGTTTAATTGGTCGAATTAGTCACGATATTCAAATCGCCTCTGTTGACCAGCCAATGACTGAAGTGTGTACTACTGCAGGCTGGGCCAACCATAAAACTGTGTCCAGATAGCAAACAAGACACATTAGGCTTTCCCTTCCTGCCAGAAAACCCCAGTCCAGTGGCACTGCACTTTTGCCAGTGCAGCTCCTTGAAAAAGTTTCATTGCTACTTTCTGGCTACACGGAAAACATTGAAAACTCCTTTATAATATCTGTCAGCTCCGCCAGCCTCCAACATAAACAGGTGTTCCACCCAAGCCAGTGTATTTACTTATGTCAAGGCTATGCTTACATGTACAGACACTCAACACACTTTTAACATTTTCCTCAGCGCTACAGTCGAGCAGCACTTGGCATCAGTGTCTGCGGCCGGCTACACTGTTTCAAGAAGACAAATTAAAGCCATATAATTTGCCTGCTGAAAGACTTGCTCTGTATCGCAGGTGTCAGGGCCCGGAGCAGGCGTTAACTCTCTCCAGCCCCCCTAACATACACATTCACACATATGCGCCGTGCTCACACTAACATGTACGTAAGCCGGCAACAAAAAATATCGCAAGCAGTCACTTAAGTCCCCATAGCACGGTTAACGTGGTTGTAAAACATGCCGGCCTGCAAGCGGCTACAGCTTGTAATAACTGGTGATGACAGCAATATGAGTTTGTGTGTGTGTGTGTGACTAAGTGTGTAGATAATGTGTGATTGTGAAATATGTATATAAACGTGTCACAGCGAAGAGGAAGATAAAGACTCGGATTGCTTGGGATTAGTTGATTTGTCTGTGTTTAAAAGGAACTGTTCAACATTTTTGCTTTCTTTCCAAAAAGCGAGGCAACAAGATGAGAATCAACCTCATGTCAAGTGGATTAAGGGCAGAGCTGGAGTCAGGTCATGGTTATCTAAGCTTAGCATCGAGACAGAAGGCAGAAGTGGGGTATAGCAACTAGCCTGGCCCCGTCAAAAGTACAAAAATGCATCAATCGACACCCATTGTTTTCACTTCAACTGCCAAAGGAGGAGAGTTTCTCTCACCTTAAATCTGCGTTTAAGGTGTGTACACATAAGCAGCATGATTTGTTGACAGCTAAATTGGTCTGATGTACAACTTCCACAAGTGCGATGTGGAAACTTACTCTATTGTCCACACACTGAGAGAGAATGTTCCCACGAAGGTGGTGAATTAAAAGTCATGCATTAAAATAAGATAGAATAAAATGCATATTCATATATTCTTAAGTTTTCAGTAAGGGGGAACGGGTGGACCTAGGAAACCAGGAAATTCAACTTTTTATGTGGAAAAAAACCTAAATACACAAAGAAATTAATTAGTATTAAGACTAAAAGACTTCTACCAGTCAGATAGATCATGGCTATACCAAAGCTGCACGGGCTCAGGTCTGGTTTAAGGTAAACACCTAAAACCTGGTCAGGGGCAGATCATGGCTCTGTTGCAAAAACACAATCATTAACTGCAGGTCTGTAACAAACCCTGAACTCAGGTCCTCTGGTCGACGGTGACCTCCACCCTTGCTTTACAGCCAGCTACATAAAGGGCCTGCTGCTTCCTGCTTCAGCAATTAACATTGGCATTGGGTGTAAATTGTGAGGTGCAAAGTCATCTTGTATTTTTTCTTCAAATCAAAGAGGAAAAAACACAGTCACTTGTCCAGACATTGCTGAAACACACCACATACATGGTTTAAACAAACAAGATAGAGAGGTGTTCACTTTGGACAGAGTGCAGCTTGCCCTCTTGTCTCCCATCGTTATGCTAAGCTAAGCTAACCTCATTTTCCCTGCAGCTTTGTACTTAAAACACACTCAAGATTGATATCGACCTTCTCATCGCACTCCGGGAAAGCACATTTCCCAAAATGTCAAACTATCCTAGAGGAAACTTAGGTAAAAAGAAAAAAAAAGAAGTGGATCCAGCACAGAGGGAAGAAGAGAAGGAGAGGAGGAGAAAGAGAGGAAGGGAAGGAAAAGCGATAGAGCACATCAAAATGCCTAAAGTAATAATCCTTATGAGACACAAAGGCGTGCACTCCCCGGTGTTCGTATGTGTGATAATGTGGCTTGGCCTTCAGCCACTTCCAACAGTTAAAGAAAGCACTAGAGAAGAGAACAGAGGCTGTCCCTTCCACTTACCTCCCCCCAGCTCTCTCTCTGACTCTCTCTATATAAATGCTTGGCAGTTTTACGCATGGCTGGGAGCAATTTCCCACAATGTGTAAATTAGTCAATCTCCCAAGTCAGTAAAGTGGCCTTTGATGGGAGGACATTAATGAAGTGTACCATTAGGCCTCACATTTGTATTCTTAGGGGCTCTCCAAGCTTTTGATGTCGCGGGGCCCCATGGCTGATTATCCACATGCCAGCGCTGCATGCCTCTGTTACTTAGACGAGAGGGAGGGAGGGGAAGAGGGGAGAAAGCAAAGATGCTGGACGTTTAATGTTCTCTCTCGTCTTTCGCTGCCCTGCTGGACTGTCCATGCTGTCCTGCTGGCCATTTGAAATTGGCAAGAGGAAGGAAAGAAAGAGCGCGAGAGAAGGAGGAGAAGGAGGAGAACAGTCCAAAAAAGTGCAGTCTAGGAGCCGGACTTCTCGCTGACACTTCAAAGCGCTGTCTGGAGTAAATTGCTGTGGACCGCTTCATTCAGAGTATGAGGGCTTTCCCTTCGCGGGATGACAGTTGCATGGTGACAAAGTTCAATTGGCACTGGTAGGAGTGGGGAGGGAGGGGGGCCCAGATCAAAGCCGGACCATTGTAATGGTTTTGTTCCGTGGAAAATCGCTTTTTGTCCCCGGCCTTTTCAAGCCAACTCCTGGCTCCAGTCAGAGTAAATGGGATTTTTAACTCCCTTGTGTGGGTGGAAGAGCGAGGGGAGGTGGAGGAGCAGAGGGAGGGGAGATTCTTAGCCTCAGGGTAAGGAACTCAAGACCCCCCCCACCCCCCCCACCTCTACTCCTGCTCCTCCTTTTAACCCCCCCTCCCCCCAACCCTCCAGCCTCTCTCCCCCGCCCTCTGACAATGCAAGGCCAGCTATGTTGATGTTATTTGGCCTTTCATCTGAACTCGGCATCATAATCTTCACAGAGAAAGTTTAGTGGAGCAATTGTGCAATTACGTTTATTGTAATTACCAGAATGAGAAGCGGCAATGACTTATGTCCTCAAGATGCTCTCTGTTGTGCTCTCATCTGCACGTGCACACTCGTGCACCACCAAACAGGCTCTCTCTCCGTCCGTCTCTCCGCCATCCTCTTCCTCTCTCATTGACAGCCTCACATGTTGTGTATCATTTCGTTGTGCACTTGGAGATAAAGCAGAACCCGAGGATGTTGATCTGAGCCAATTATGGCCAAATAAACAATCAGCATCTATCTCTGAGCTCTCATCTCCCCTCCCTCCCTCCCTCACGCTTTTTCTGCCACTTGTACTTTGTTAAAACAGGACCTGTGAAGCCGCAGACATGACCTTGATTTGAATCAAGCTTTTGATATGTGATTTTGAAAATACTGCTCTTTAAAAAAAGTGGGGGGGAGTTAGTGTTTTAGCTTCTTGAGTCCAAGCTGAAATATCTCAACCACTGGATGGATTTCAGTGAGATGTGGTGCAGACATCCATGTCCACACCAGGACAAGCTTTGTGCTCGCTCACTAAATCAAAACAATTGGCAGTTTTGCATCAAATCTGCTCATTCCTTTACAGCACATTAGTCACTGTATGTTTCTGACTGACTCTAAACTGAGCTTCTAAAAGTGTGTGTGTGTGCATTGCCTCCACACACACACACACGCACACAAGGTATGAGGATATTTTAGTAGCCAAGTGCGTCAGACAGAGCTTGAGCTGAGTCTGTGTGATTGACTGTATGAGTTGCTGGCCAAATGTCTCAATTTTTTCCCTTGAGCTCGGGGAGAAAAGTGTTATTTCTTCAAAAGCCCCATTTGAGAAACCCTGCAAGCCTGTAATTGCGAGGGAAAAGGCCGGACAATCTGCCAAGCCAAACACTTGAGAGGGAATTTGAAATATTGTAAACAGTAGAGTAACCCACTCACTGTCGAGACTAAGACCAGTGGGGGGAGAGAGAGAGGAGACACATGGGGGTGTTCGAGGGCTGGAGGGGGCGGCTGTGGATGAAACATAGAGTGTGCCTTCAGATTTATAAGCAGTGATGATGACAAGAGTTTACCGTCTCCTTTGAAGCTCCCCCAGCACAGGTACCTCTGTGAGCGAATGAAGTCCTGGTGAAGAATTCCTCTTTTCTCGACTCTTCCTTCTCACAAACTCAAGATGAATCCACTTCAAGATCACACCTCCTGCTGCCGCCGCCGCAGCTTCAGCAACATTTCAGTCCCCGTCCACAGTTTTTTGAACAGTTGAGTGTAGTTTATGATCACCAGTAACCTCTTTTATGTGTTGACACAATATTTTTCTTGTGCTGTCAAATAAAAGCGGGGGATTATTATTCTAGCACGACCCCATTTTCCCGTCTTAATGACCCAGGCTATAGCTCCCCCGGAGTAGGAACCATTAAAAACCCAGTTTGGGTTCAGTGGAACTCGACAGATCTGTGGGCTTATTTTTCCCCCTCTGTGCTTTCCTCACCCGCTTTTTTTTCCCTCACCCTCCCTTTTAAAAACCAAAGTCCCCCGACACCAATTAGAAGGCAAAAACGGAAATCTTCGACCAAACATGACATTTACAGGCTAGAACTCAAGACTTTTAACAGCTCCCCCCCTCCCTCGCTCTCAGACACAAATTGCAGGCACTCACGTGCATTCAAACACACACACACACACACACACACACACATACATATAAAACGGATCTGTTGTAACTATGCGAAATCACAGCTTTTTTTATGAGCGATTTATTTTTTGATGTTTGGAAAGAGCAGCCGATCTGCTAAGGAGAGGTTGAAGTGCTGTGAACCCTGGTGTAACACCTCGTATTTCATTTCTCTGCAGCTCTGCAGATTAATTCTCCTTTCACTCATTTCATCTCATGTCAGACTGCCACCCTCGGCGTCCATCTGTGTCAGTCTCCACAAAATTACATCTACATGTGTCTGTATGGCTGCATTCTAACTCGACTGGACCACAGCATTAATTAAGATGGAAACACATCATTAACTCAGACCTCCCACCCCCCACCCCCCACCCTCTCTCCCTGCTTCTTCCCTCCGTTCTCCTCCCTAACCCAAGACTACAGAGAGTACACAAAAAACAGTTGGGTAATTACTGATAATTAAATCAATTACAGGCAGTCTCTGCCTTGCCAGCTCTGGATGGCGGCAGCCGTGTCAGGCTGCTCCAAATATTTGAACAGCACAATCCAAATATTCTCTGTGAGCTGTTTTCGCTTCAGAGCAAATCATCCGCCAACCTCGCTCTGACAGCAGCAGGCAGCATGGCCATGTGGGCAGTGCCAGCAGACAGCAGAGCCCTGATGAGCCTCAGCATTAATGACGAGGTGATTAGTCAGCTTTTCCTTCCTGCGGAAGAGGCTCTGCAATTTCATCCCAATCATAGTTTGCTTTGAAAGGTTTTTGGACGACTGTTAAAAAAAAAGAAAAGAAAAATTTGCGGGGGCACTTAAATTGTTTTTGCTCTTTTTTTTCTTCCAGATTACTATCTGGTGCTCTTGCAGTCATGGTTGACAGAAAAGAGATAAAATGGACCATTTACTGCCTCCTCTGGGGGTGGGCTCAGGGTGGGAGCGGGAGACGCTGCAGGCCTGGGGAACAGGATGCTCTGTTTCTGTTTTCTAGTGTTTGCAAAGGTCAGATTGTAATTTTTCACTTTGTCTCAAGTGCTGGGAATTGTCTCTTTGAGTTTTAACTTTTAATCCAGAGAGAGAAAAGGCATGTAGATAACACATAAATGCCACAGCACCACCTTTCTTTACCGCTGTCTTTAATTGCTATTCATATTAAAAATTGGTTCGTGGGAATCTAAAGACTAAATGATCTATGTTTCGACATGAGTTGCAACATGTCATGCAGTGCCAAATCATTTTCTGTGGACTGCGATGCCAGTGTAAGCAGCCTCCTCACCCTCCTAACAGATTTTGTATGGCATTATTAGCTGTGTCTGATGTGAGGCAGCGGGTTGGGGGGGTGAGGGGTGGGGGGGTGATGGTGGGGGGGGGGGTTATCAGATGCAGATTTGGTGGGTGCAGGCAGCCACAGCGGGGAGTGGTCACCAATGTCTCTGTGTGGTTTTGATAAAGATAGAGATTTATGCTCTTCCAACGTTTATGGGTCTGGGACATTGTGGCGATGCCTACTTAGACCTGCCGCCACCTCTGTCTCGACAAGCTGGGAGGGAGGCGGATATCATTAACTGCTCCCTTCCCTCTTTACCCCACCTCCACTCTATCAACCGCCCCCACCCCACACCCCTCCCCCCATCATGCCAACTGGGGAACAAACCTTGACAGTCTGTTGGCTTATGGAGGAACTGTCACATGCATACAGTGACCTCGCTGATAAAGCCTTTGCCGTAAAGAGGTGACTGCTGCAGAGAGGATTTCCCCAGGGTGCCCTCATCTTTTTCTGAGGTTATCGGATCAAACACAGACATGGCACATACAAGGCTTCATTTTCATTGAGAGGTCATGATGCAAGGGTAAAAAAAAAAGATAGAGGGAAGTTCAAGTTCATCACAGGGGTCAGCACAGGGACAAACCTTATCACAAACATGAACGAACAGCAACCTAATTTTTAAAGGACACAATATGCTAGTGGTTAAAATATCAAAATGAAGCACTTCTGAACGCTGGATCCTCCCTTAGCGGAAGCTCCCTCCACTGCAGACTGACATTTGCTGCAGATAGTCCACAGAGGTTTCAGTCGGAAGAGAGAGGGCACAGAGGGCAGGAGGGGGAAGCAGTGCGCCGCTGTGCTTGTCCCCCCTGGCTTATTGAATTACCTAAATGAGCAGAGGAGACCAGGCTGGGGCTCTTAGTCGTTTGAAGTTTACAAATCATCCTGACTGCTCTGGGGCCTGGGGGAGACGTCGCGAGGGAGGGAGCGGGTGGGAGGGGAGGTGTCTTTTGATGCCTTAAATAAAAACATCAGGGAAACAAACAAACAAGGGAGAGAAAGGGGAGAAAGACGAAGACGGTAAAGAGGTGGTAAGGGAACGGCATGTTACCCATGGCAACTTGGGGATGGTGATGGTGGAGAAACCACTTCCTGTGTATGATGGGAAAATTGCATAAGTTCACCATTGCTGTCTGGACAGACTGAGCACTGTGTGTGTGTGTGAGAAAATACGGGGGTGCATGAATTTACCCTGGGTGCTGCTTTGTACAGACAGACGAGCTTGTCTTTAAAGACGATGTTTAGGGATACGAAAATCTTTACGATCTTTTCAAGAGTTCGATGAGATAATTGATGGCATGTGTGTGTGAGACAAAGCTACATCCAGCAGTAAATTAGCTTATCATAGCTGCCTCTAAATTATTGATATGCATCTCTACAACTTGTGAGTCAGACAACCAAAGTGTGAAAACAACATGTTGTGGCTGGAAATTATGTGCTGGATTATTTCTTGGCTGCTTCGCCACCTCACAACAATGACACATACACATTTGGTAGAGACTCGACAGGGCAAGGTTAGCTGCTTTCCTCCATTTCCTGGAGGTCTTTTTGCTAAGCTAAGGTAATTAGCTGCACATTCCCCCCACAATGTATAACCATCCTTTAAATACATATGGCTGGATACACAATCAGCTACCTTATCTTGCAGTACCTGGCGAGAGCCTGCCTTGTTGTGAAGGTCAGACGACCTTTGCTCTGTTGCACTGAGGAACATTTTGTCTATTTGTACAAAACAAATGAGAAGAAATTCTGTGATCCGTTGAGTTCCCGTTACAAATATTTGTTTCAAAGTGGAACCTAATAATGAACCCTGATGAGAGTTGTTTTTTTTTTTAAATTCAGTATCAGATAAAGAAATGAAATTGGGAAAACATGAATAAAATCATTTGTCTTTCCGAATTTACAAAACCAGCATTTTGAAAACAAAAAATAACTTTCAGGTTGATTGTGCCCCTCCTCCCTCCCTCTGAACCTTTGGGACCACTGATTCTCCTCTGAAGACTAATCAATAATTGATTGTGTCTGGATACGATGGGGAAAAGATAGCATGTTGTTAGTACAATCAGGGGCCTTTTCCAAGCTATTAAGTGGAACTAATTAATTATGGCATGGAAATGCGTTAAAATGTCTCTCTCCCACTGAAGACAACATCCATTTACTGAATGGAAAAGCCTGAAATGTAATTAGTTACATAATCATGGCAAAATAAGGTTGACTTGATTCGAACCACATTGTGCACGTTGCATGTTCCCATTTCCCGTTTCCATTCCTCAAAACACCCGTAATACTGTATGTTGTTTTCAAGAGATATTTACCGTTCTCTCTCTCTCTCTCTCTCTTTCTCTCTCTCTCTGGCCGTCCCTGTTTCAGATTCATGAGCTCGTGTCATTTATGTAAAAACACACACACACATAGCTCATGAGTTGATAATGACAATATACGGAAAGAGTGATTTCAGCATACACATTACCAGGAACTCAATCAACAACTGTCTGGGGAAGAAGGTCAGACTCCATTTCAACTTTTTTTGTGACCCGTCGGCTCCGCGGCCCTGCAACCACGCGACTGCACTCTAATTGGACGACACAATGTCTGGGAGTTCTGAGGCTGGACAGAACTCACGGCAAATTACCGCTCACTTCCTGTTCAATCTGAGCGGGCACTTGAGCCGTCAAGGGAGCTGTTGGACTTTGAAAAGTGTTTGCTTAGCTTGGCATCTCCGGTAACCGTGACCCTGTTGTAATGAAGAATAATTTACCATTTTGGAAAGTTCATTTTCGTGCATGCCTTATTTACAACAGCAACATCCCAATGGTGCATGGAACAGATCCAGTAATGTAAGCGGGTAAATTGAAATGGCACTTATGAGATTTGGTGAAGGAAATGATCTTCCTGATTTGACAGGGGAAAAAAATGTCGAAGAATGTTTAATGTTTCTGGCTTTACATTAAAGGTATACTTCAACTGTGCCGACCTGCTGCTTTTCAGAAGACTTAAAGTCCAGTGAGGAAGAAAAGTTTATTCTTGTAGTATATTTTAATATTTTTTTTTCACAGAGACAGAACAAATAATAATAGGAAGGAAAAATGCAACAGATAAATTGAATGTAGTTTGAATAAAACAGATTTTAAAAATGCATTTTGCATGAATGGAACGATTAAGAGGTGCAAAAGTAAGTGTGAGGATTTCAAAATAAAGGGTACAGGTGTATAACTGAATTTGGTAAGAGTCTTTTATTCTGAAAGAATACCTATAAGTGCATTGTTGTAGAAGTAAAAGCCACAGGTAATGAACGTGTATAAACTGTGCAGATGTATATCTTTCTCAGTCGTTTTTGCTCTGCGTCCATGTCACCAGGTTGGCTCCAGCAGGCTCCGTGTCTCCGTGCTGCTGCCTGGTGAGAGCAGCGTCCAGAGGAAGAGGATTGGTTGTGACATCTGGCAGTTTGATAAAGTGGATTTGGTTTCTTAGGGGCAATTCCAGGCTGCTCTCCCCGGGCGCCAGGCCTACTCTGGTTAGTATATGACTTACATGTGTAGGCTGCTGAGAGGGAGGAGTGGTGTGTGTGTTTGTGCGTGTGTGTGTGCGAGAGAGAGAGAGAGAGAATGAGAGAGTGTGTCAGTGTGTACAGTATACAGTATATCTAAGCAGGTAGATATACTGTGTGTGCGTGTGTGTGTGTGTGTGTGTATGAGGTTTGGTGTGCTGAGCTCAGGGGAAGCGGTTAGTTCAAATGGAAAACAGCAGTCTCTCCACCATGTACATTAATGCAAGCCTTTCATCACCAGCTCCCCTAAAGCATGGCCTCTCCCCTTCTAATTTACTTTAAACACACACATTAGTCTCATCAATAAACACTAATGGCTCTTTATGAAACAGAGGTCTATTTCCCATTTTTCTAATGAAGGCCGTATTTCCCTGCGTAGCCTCCAAGTCCGATCTAATCCATCGCTGAGATGGCTGATCCGTCCTTCCATAACATCCTCCTCCGCCACCGCCGCAAAGTGGAGACAACAAACACCAAGCACACATGTCCAAATACAGACACCAGCGCTCGCTAACATGCAAAGACAACACGTGGGACGTAGAGACAATGAGACGCTCCTCTACACCTCTCCAGGTTGGCCCCTTGTTGTCATATTACATAAAAATACAAAACGTTTTACTGTTATTTTCCACGAAGGGTTTCAAAGGAAACATTTCATATTTTCCATCATTTTCACATTGCTTTAATCTTCTGGTATTAATTTGATATATAAACAAAGGACCAGATTACGTCCAATCTGCTGACATGAGGCTGTTTTGCCCTTTTTTTTTTTTTGTAACTGCATTTGTCTAAGTGGATGAGAGGGCTTTTGTAACAAAGCCAGAAGAGCTAAACAGATAAGTTGGAAGATGAAAGCACCTCTGAAAATGATATTTAAGTGTAGCATTCAAAAAAAAAAATCTGTCATCCTCAGGCAGAAAGCAGAGAAAAAACTGGCACCAAAATAACAGTTTATAGCGCAACTGATTTAAATTGTAAATCATCCTAAGGAATGTTTTTTTTTCTGCCACATTTTGTTCTTTATATGACTTCAAAACTAAAAACGATTATTGCTGCATCTGTCCTGAGCGACTGATTTATGAACATGTTGTGGGTCCTGAGGTTTTATACTTGAGGCCTGAGCCACATGAAAGCCGGAGGTGAAGGTCAATAGCACCGGGCCCACTGTGGCTATGAAAATATCACGGGTGTTTTCTCGCCAGGGCTCACACGAACACGCTGTGCTCAAGGACAGACCGGCGCATTCTGCTGTGCCACCATCAAAAGGAGAGCTCGCCCCCAAAAATGTAAATAGGATTTTTCATCACAAGGCAATTTCACGTGCACCTTAAAGTACAGAAACACAATCCAGGGACAGAGAGAGGACTGTGTGCCTTTCACATGCTGAGGAGGCTCATCTTATTTAACAGTTACTTTATTTTTGCAGCTTTCAAAGCCAAAACATTTTTTTCAAACAACATTACATTATTTGCTTTATATATAAAATAAAGATTACTGATCACTGTGGGTGTGGTAAGTCAAGTGCACTTGCAGTTGTAAGACTGAACAGGTCATAATGTATATATGGATTATAGATGTTCATTAGGCAGCAGGAACATTGATCTTTAATTGTTTTGTTGCTCTCATGACAAAAAATGGTTTCCATGAAAAGTATGATTTATTGAGCATAAACTATAAAACATGATGACATGCTCATGTGCCGTGTATTTCAGGACATCAATCCCAGTGTCATTGTTTTAAATGCTGCCAAAAAATATAAAATGCAACCTTTACAGATATGAAACAGTTCATTCATTTTACTCAGTCTGATCAATACCACAGACCTTTTTCTTCCTTTTTCTTTCACCTTGTCAATATTTCCATGCAAAAAGAAAACCAGAGTAACAGAATGAGTGAAAACTATTGATTCAGTCCAGATGGATTAAAGGGGAAATCTAAAAACTGTCATGTTAAAATTTCTAATAATCTGTTTTACTTACTCTCTCTCTCTCTCTCTCTCTCTCTTTCTCTCTCTCTCTCTTTCTGTCTGTCTGTCTCTCTCAGGTCTGTTTGAGGAGCCTTCTCAGGAGGAAAAAGGATCTCCACTCAGGCCTTACCTCACCCGTGGCATTGGAGTGGGAATTATGGGGCTTAGTTCTCTCAACTTGACCCCGCTCCTAATTACTTGTCGGATAAGTCTTTTGGCTCCTAGTGGAGTGTTGTCCTAACCTCCACTTGTCTGCTGTGTGTCCAAACATGGGGAAAGGAAAACACGTTCCAGTGGAACAGGGGGCTTAGCCTCCACGCCACGTTCTCACAGAGCCAAACGCCCCACCACAGGCTCCCAGGCAAGGACCCACACAGGTTAGACTGAGGGCTCCTGCTTTTACGTCCAGTCTGGGGATGAATGAGTGGTGGGAAACAGACATAAACTAGGATTTTATTCTGAAATGAAAGGACTCTTTTTTTTCTGATTCATAAATGTAAGAATTTGAATTCCAGCGTTTTTCTTTTCTGTTGTTTTGTCATCATCATCTCCCACTTTAAAGCAGAATAAAGAGGCAGCAGAGTTGTGACAGATAAAGTGCACAGTCTGAGCTGGTGAATGCAAACGCAGCTGTTTGGCCTTGGCTGAAGCATTTTGAACCATCAGTCCAGTGACAGGCTCCAGTGAGCGGAGGCAACCTGTAGCAAATTTGTCTTCGTCAGACCATATTGTCTCAGACGTTTCAAAACCTTTTCTGGCAAACTCCCCTGTAATTATGGCCTCTTCAAAGACGATGATCAGTGCAACAACTTGGTGTGTAATAGACGCTAATGACGGATAATAAGGGTGGTACACAAAGAGAGGAGACTCGTCCCAAATCTGGTCTTTTAAGCATGTGTGATGTGACTTTACACTCAGCGGGGATGTGTTGTCTTTTTGTTCTTCTTAAGTCGTTTATAACAGTGATGGTTGACTTAGAGACACATCACTTTTAATTGCTCTGCGTTCATCTTTGCAGTGAGTCACAAAGCGCTTTGTACTTAAAATTAGTGCACAAACCCGCAGCCAATATGATTAAATAAAACCGAGAAGGGTAAACATTTTTTACCCAAAAGAGAAAATTGAAAAGTTAATGTCCAACATCCTCTTAGTTTAGTTACTGATCATATCTCTCCCAACTCATCCCGCCCCCTCCGCTCTAACCCTGGGAAAGCACCCTCTGAGATTACATTACTTCAAATCATAACTCAAAACAGGGATTATCAGACTCAGAGATTAGCTTTTAAATGAGAGTTCTCCGAACCTTTTAAAGTATGTCATCAATTCTGTCTAAATACTGAGCGATAAGAACTTCAGTGGAAAAAGGACAATCCTCCAGGGACAGAATAAGTTAAAGGAGGTGGACTTTATTCCATTATTGTCTAATAGCTTCCATAACCATCACCCTTTACCCCCAATAAAGTCTCATTGGCCTGAGGATTGAGTCTGGATTACATGGTAGCTCTGCTAATAATGTCAAACACATGAAGAGACCTGACCCCCAAAACTCACCCATCACCACAGTGAGCGAGCAGTAGGTTGCCCTTTTACCTGAGTGTTAAGTGTAATGCACTGTGGTAATGGGAATATAAATAGCATGAGGATGCAGAATTCCTGCAGGTTTTAGAGTGAGTGTTATATATCAGTAATATGGTATGTGCAGTATGTGACGTGTGTATTTAGGAGTTTGTTACTTCATTGTGTTAACTGGTATTTACTGCTTTGAAAGAAGCTGCGCTAAATCAAAGACAAGAAGAAAGAAAGAAAGTACAGCCTGAGCAGCCTCTGCCTTTTGTTATGTGTGTGTGCATGTATGTGTGTGTGTGTGTGTGTGTGCGTGCATACCTCAGTTCGTAGGCTGCAGCACTGTACGGCTCCCCCCAGGGCTGCATTGAGACACTGGTGCCAGAGAGTCTCACCTAGTCAGGTTAGCCTGGGAACACACTCATACTACAGGCATTTCTTCCTCTTTCTCTCTCTCTCGCACTCTCACACACAAGCACAAACACACACACACATGCTCGTACACTTACATGTCTGCATGCACACAATGCTACCCACATCATAAGCTAATGAGCCATTATATTGTCATTAGTGTTTTATTTGCACCACCCTGTCTCTGAGCAATCTGTCACACTGTTCGCATGGTGGTGACTCAGAAACTAAACAGTTGTTGTGCATTTCAGTGTGTGTGTGTGTGTGTGTCTGTGTGTCCCTCTCACGCATGCTTTTGTGCAGGTTTGCATGCAGCACATGTACTGTCCTTGTCCTGTGAGTGTGTATGTGATCGAGTGCTTCTGTCTTTCTTCCGTCTATGTTTTCGTATGTTCTTACCGTGCAATCTGTTTCCATTTGTCAAGAGTAGACACAATCTGAATCCATCACAGTGTCCACCGAAAACCCAGCTCGTCATGATGGTTCCCGCAGGGCCTCGGAAACCGTACGTGATTTAAGTAGACTTGAAATGTGTTTGGGGAACATCTACTGTACAAAGCACGTGTTTATGTACATAGCACATCATTATCTTTGCATCTTGATTAGATCTTCCAACGTTTCTCATGTTTGTACACCTAAAAAGGAGTGTACAATGGCAGGACCACCCAAACAGAGCAATCACACATGTAAAATAAGAGAAGGGATGCTCGTTATGTGGCAGACAGTTTGACGCTCTCTCCCTGCATGGTCCTGGTTTTGCTCCTCATGTCTGAGAAGGACTGTAAATATTGCAAAAAAAAAGTCTAATGAAGAGCTATTATCAATAACTTCAGGCGTCATATTCACCTCAGAGGTTGAGCAAAGTGATTTTTATCTTTTCACACTCACAGAGTTCACGACAGTTCACAGATCTGTCAACATCATCCTCTGAATCCTGCTGCTGCATTAATGTCTCATGATGCCGTCTGTGTTTGTTTCCAGAGTGATCCCACACTTTTTAAAGTGCGATATTGTAAGTTAATACTCTTGTCAAAACAAACAAGTGAAACCACAGCATGGAGCAGAGTGATTGCTGTTACAATCTAGATGGGAAGGAGGGGCGCAGACTGAGCCGGCCTCACACTGAGTAGACGGGCTCTCCCCAGTGTTCACCCAGGGGACTGCATGCAGCAGGCCCTCTCTCTAACCTGAGTTCCTCCCCACACGCTGCAACGCACATCCACACTCTATCGTGTGTTCATCAGTGTTGAGATTGACTTAATCACAGCACAAACTTTACATGCAAGACTAGCTTTTAGCTGTTTGAACAGCTGGTTGATATGATGACAGCAGCCACACCAGCATGATGATCGTTTGTAGGAAGCATTTAAATAGCTGGCAAACAGAGTAAAAACTTGGAGGGAAAAATGTGCACAATATTTAGTAATGTACCTCCTAAAATCTACGGTTTGTATAATTTCTTTGGCAGCGAAACAAACAGGACTTTTCTCTCTTGGCTGAGATCTCGTTCCAAGACTCAGAGCGAGCTGAATTTAGCACTGAACCAATCTAATCTATAAAATCATCCAAGGCCTAAAATAGAGATTTACATTTTTTGTAAGTGTTGTTTTCTTTTCTCTCTTTTTTTTCCAATGAGCAGCTGTGATTGTATTTTACGGGATAACCACTTTGAGGCAGAATACAACACTAACCAAAGTCGGAGTTGCAAATAATTCATTGTTGAACAAGAAAAATGACATATTTGTTTGTAATCCCTGCCACAGCACATGAGATAAGCCCTGCAAGTGGTGATGGCTATTGTGGTGGAACATGTGTCTGAGTTGCCAGAGAGTGACTCAGCACCAGGCTTCAAGGTAATAATGCTCCTTTCGTGCCAACAGGCCACAGCACTTTCTTTGCTTTTTTTTTTTTGGAAACCTTTGTCCAGCCTTCTGTGCCACCGAGCCTGATTTTCCCTCTAGTTAGAATCCACATGAGATATTGCTCAGTGTTTCTTTTGTGACAATACAAAAGCAATAATTACGAGACCAACACAGTATTTTCACCATTAAAGTGCAGCTGTGATGGATGTGGCTCTCTCAGAGTTCGACTTCAGCCTTTAATTACATTTGAGTGATTGCTCAGCTTCAACAAAGCACAATGACTCTGTTAGGAAAGACATAATTAAATAGCAATACTAATTACATGCAAAAAAAAAGCAATACATGATGATTCGTGAGTTGTGCCCTCCTCTAAAGGTTCATCGGACAGAGTAAGCTTGTATAACAAATCCCAGGAAGCGTTTATGAATATAGTATATATTTAGCCCCCATTCAAAACTGGCCCAGCTCTGTAGCCCACAACCGTGTGAGTCAGAGTTTCAACATTACCTGGAGAACTTGGCACAGCTACTGAGCGAGCGATGGAAAATTAAAAAGCCCAGTTAGTGCCTATGGGTGAGAAACAATTATGGGTTTGTGTTCATTACAATGGTGTACAAAGGGAATGAAAATTCCAAAGCTAAGTGTTTTACCATCAAAATGCCAAGAGTAAAATGAAATGTAATTAAGCCCACAAATACCCCCGGCTTTTGTAACAAAGCTGTTTTTCCTGCCTTTAGCAGCATGTGGGTACTTTGCTTAACACTAAGTCAATAGAAAAGCTTTGGCTGGGAACGACTGTGGAGTCATTCAGGTGCAGTTCAACATGTCACTGTATCTCGTTGGATGTTTGTTTGTCCGTCAGTGCTGAAATATTGCTAATTTAGATGCTGTAATGAATTTAAAAGTCTCCATAAACAGAAGACTTGCGCTCGTATAGAGTTCTTCCATTACGCAGCAGCAGGGTTGTGTGTCGCAGTGCAAGAAACACACTTTTCCTTATTTGTTGTTTTGTCTTTTTTTTTTTCCTCTGAACAGAGTTTTAAGGAGAAATAGTGAGCAGCCATATTGACATGTTGAATCTTTGACTCAAAAAGACGTTGAAATGCTAATATTTTGTGTGTTTAACAGATTTCATGAGAGATCATCAGCAACGAAAAATTCTCTCAAGGTGGCCCACGATAATTCATCCCTTTTATTTAGTTTCTTTTCTTCGCAGCATAAACACAGTTTGCTGTGTCTGGTGGACATCAGGAGGTTGCAAAGACAACAAATTGCTACCGCACCACTCATATCACCCTCAGGATATTTGGACACAGTTAAAAAACATCACCGGCACTCAGGCCTCGGCACTCGTGTGAAAACAGTGACTTAACTGAATTTATGAAAATCTCAAGTACCTGTGTGTGTGTGTGTGTGTGTGTGAGAGAGAGAGAGAGAGAGAGAGTTGGTGAGTGTGTGTACTGCCCACTGTTAAGTCTGTGCTTGTTTGCGAAACTTGCTGAACATTTTTGTATTTGTCTGACATGGAGTATTAATAAGCAGATGTCAGGGCCACGGTAACGATGAGGAAAACCACTTGTGAGTTTAAGAGGAGCAGCAAGAAATCTCTAAAGCTACGAGCCCATTAGACACAGCATGTTTTATTTCATGTGGATTTTGTTATTCTATCAAATGCACACTCGAGCTTGCCCTTATATGCTTATTATATGAGCTCTACATTTCCCCCAATTGAAAACATCTTCATTGAGATACATAAACAGATTTTAAAGTCCCATTTCGCTCTACATTTGGGTCCTGACTAAGATCTGATTTTCCTCTCTTTGATGTTACGTTCATATTCTTCCTCTTCCCCAGCAACATGTGTCCCTCGTTACATCACGTCATGCCAACGAACAATCAGTTTGTCAAAACATATCTCCAGGCTCGGAGAGAAAGGGCTGAGAAAAGCTAGTGAGGGGGAAGAATGGCCGAACACAGAGGGGACTGTCAGGAGTGTTATTAAAGCCGTAACAGATAGCTGAGCCTTCTTAGCATCACATGGCCAGCAGCTCCGGGCCCTCACCCCCCAAACACCTTCTCCTCAGTGTTAGCACCGCGGTGCTCTGGGACCAGGTTGGGGCGGCTCATTGACTGACAGCTTCAATAAGGCTAATTACAGTGGGCTGCAGGGCCCAGTTATGCTGTCTGGCAACTCCACCCACTGTGGAGCCAGAGCGACTGTGTTAACTATGGTGTTAGACCAAGGTAGGCATCACTCAGCCACCGCTGGACCTCACAGCAGTAAACACACAGACACACAGAGGAATACACACACAGGCAGGTTCATCACCAGAGACACAAAAATGTGAAGTTTGAGCCTTTTCTTCAGTCTGTGAGTCTCCAGTACCACGACGCTGTGGGTCAAAGCCGAGGGTGGCCATGATGAGCGGAACGACCCACGTTGGTCATTCAGGTTGGAGGACTTGAGACAGAAATGGCTCTGACGTCTTACTCCTACATGTGCACACTTGAACCCACACACAAGCTGTTCAAATGAATCACATGAAGGACACACACTGTTCTTTTGCCAAAGAGTAATTTCCGATAACCCTTGATGACTCAGCTATCCCAAGAATAAAGGTTATGAGAGAGTCGTGACCTTAAGAAGGGTTATAGTTAGCATTACTCACACAGTACTCAGGTGCAAATATAAGACGCTTTCCATGACACTGCTATAAATCGGAGGAAATATTTTACCTTTACAGATCAAGATTCCTCAATAAAAAGAAAAAATAATAATGGTACTAGTGAAATTATAGGTCAGATGACGCATCTCATCTTGTTATAAATCAGTTTGACTCTTTAGCACAGTGTTCGGTAAATCAGGTCAATTTGTACAGTCAGCGTGTTCCAAAACCAAAAAATCAGCCAAAACTAAAGAATATCACAATGTTAATGAGGTGACATTTTGAGATAATGACATTTCTAGGAGAAGAGAAGAAACATGGTTTTTGCTTTTTCCTGTCATTGCCGGTGGCCCAGCTCCATGTTTCACCTCCCATTAATTACAAATCAAGTGAAGTCTTGCCTGTTTATACAAAAAGTGGAAATTATGCTCAATTAGAATTCAGCTAAATGACTGTTATTGAGGCGTATTGTAATTCATTATGGTATATTGTGATTACTGGTTTGCTCATCACAGTAGCCATGCCAGCGTGCTGTCTCATTTCTCATTACATGGAGTTTTTGTTTCATCAAAAAAAAGAAAAAAAGAAAAACTGATGTTTTTCTGGTGCCGCAGTCAAACCACCTGAATTAGTCTGACTGTAAAGATCTTACACAAGTTTAAAAACTGACACTCAGCGAGTCACACACACACACACACACACACACACAAAGCTTCCATGTAAGACTTCACTATTTTTGTCTGTCTCTCTTCAGATGTCAGGCTCAAATCCTGGGATGCTGCATGAATCACAGGAGGAACTTTGAAGGGCCAACCTGGCAGGACGGCACTTGGTGTTTGGGAGGTGGGTAGCATGGGCCGGTGTGGGAGGCTCATTCCACACTGGAGCCAGGACTGTTTAGATGCCTGTTGTGTCTGGAGTCTCTCAGGTCACTTTAATATCAGCCCAAGGCCCTTGGATCGGCCCCCATGTCGCTCCAGCAATTACAGGAGGATCCCCCTTCATCCCTCTTCCTCCCTCCCTCTGCTGCTCTTCCGCATCCTGCTGCTGCTGCTGCTGATGTCTGCCACGTCGCTGCGTCATCTACACTGCAGCATCTGACATTCCTTTTTACTTTAATTTACTTTTCTGCCTCTCGACATTAAACTTAACTGATGCTGAACGCAAAGTATGAGATAATATTCCGCACGAAATCCTATTTACCGCGCATCCAAACATTGCAGTCTTTGCAGTTCCACAGGAGATTTGAACAAGAACTGTTAACCCCCGAGTCTGCCATCATCATCATCATCATCATCACTGGGCCATTTCAACCATCTCTGCCCTTATAACTCACTGTTTACTCTATCATTGATCCACCAGTAAACCGAGTTCCTGTCTGTGTGTTTGTGTTTAAACGTACACAAGCTATCCCCGTGACCTTGTGTGTATACAATAATGCTTTTAGGGGATTGGGCCCTGCGTTGGGCCTTTTAACTTCAGTCAGTGCTGCATCCTGATATCCTGGTGTGACTGGTTTGAGGGGGTAATTCACTCCACCAGAAACAGAGGCTTTTAGAGGTTCCACATGTGCTTTGGCACCAGACAGAAGAGAGGCCGGTAGGTTTCATTAATTGTGGCAACATTCCTGTAGCGTTGTCAGGCACTTTTATTAGTATTAGCTTTGCCTGCAGGCTGTCATTATGCCTCATTTAGAGCTCAAACCCTTCCCATGTCTGTCAAGTCCTAACTGTTTGAGAATATTGTTAACTAACCACTATCAAGGTATCCATCAAATCAGGGGAGCCAGTTTAGGGACACATGCTAATTAATCCAATCAGATGGATTTAAAAGAAGCTACTAAATATGTTATAATGGAATAACTCTTAGAAATTAAAATTACCTATCTGAACAAACCATATATCCCAATATGTTCTTGTACAAAAATTAAGCCACTGAAATGTATGTGCCTCTTTCCCCTCGTCAAACATCCCAGAAAAAAAGTCAAATGTTCCTTTAATCCCAGCAGCTCACTGGGCTGAATCATTGGAGCAATCATCCTAATAACAGTAAATCCACAATAATTGACATGTCAAAATTACTTGCAAAAATTGACTTTTTTCCCCCCCTTGACAGAGACCTTTTGAACAGGCTGAGATGATCCAGCAGGTTGAAAATGAAAAGCAGATTGATTGCTCCTGCAGGTATTAACCCCACCTCTGGTTTGATCTGCTCAGGTCAGGCCCGACCCGGCTACTGAAACAGTCGCGCCCCTTCTGCCTGGTTTGATCCGAGCCCGTTGACAAGGTCAGCTGTAACTGTGGCTGAGAGGTTGCCATGACTGACTGCAAAGCACTCCTGACTCATCTATGCAGTCATTTGTCAGCATGTCATGCCGCTTAAAATGAGGCTTGGCTGGAAAAAAAAAAAAAAAAAAGACTCCAGAAAATCATTATGAGTTCAATCTGAAAATGTCATTTCAAAGTTTTTTTCTTGTTGTTGTTGAAGAAAAGAGCAATTTATAATCTTCTTTCTTCTTCCCAGCAAAGACTGTTCCATTTTAAGCAAGTTAATTTATTGTTTAGTAGAAATACTTTTACTTTTCATAGGATGTCGTCTGTATTTCATAATTACTCAGTCTGATCTCTGATCTCTTACATTTTTTTGCTCTCTGGGACTTGTTTCCTAACTGACACCATGTGACTTATTTAAGCAAAGAAATGTGACTAGTTAGCGGTGCTTATTGTGGCTGTCTGGACATGATTTGTTTGCACCAATAAAAGCGCGCAGGAATTGTTTGTTTTTAATGACCATGTTATCCACAATGGAAGCATGAAATTTTATGTCTTTTTTCCACTGAGAACTCCAAAATCACCTCAGGATGAGCTAATGAAACCGAATTGCACTTTATTAGGAATATATTTAGTTGTTTTCACTGTATGAGTAAATATTTAACTTTGATCCAACGTGTTTATGTGCCTTTTGCATGCGAACACACATGCACACTCTGTTTTGTTTGTTTGTGCAGAATTTTCAGCCACTTTTCTGCAAGAAACTCATGAAATCCTGGCATCATTATGACTTGTTCAGAGGACGACCACAGGAAACAGCATGCACACATCACGCCGTAAGTGGCTGCTAATTCACGTTTTACCAGTGTTTGTGTGTGTATGTGTGTGTGTGTGTGTGTGTGTGTGTGTGCTCCCTTGCTTGCCTAGTGGTTTTTGCTGTCTCTCTGCATGGAGCTATGGTGTGTGGAGTGAATGAGGAGCACTAGCTGCCATCCCACTGCAGATCAAATACACATCAGGCGGCAGCGAGGACGACAAACAGTCAAAACAGAACCCGATCTCGGGGGGCAATTACCAGTGTTTGCTTAGTCTTTGGAACGTGCTGTCGAAAACCAGGGTCAGTGACGCTGCTTGACTCTCCCCCCTTTTTAGCTGGGGCGAGAAAAGAGATTATTACTCATTAGGACTTCACAGTTTGATGTTTGGAGATGTGTGGGGGTGTGTGTGTGTGTGGAGGGGCGCTTAAGGCAGTTCTGCCCATCAAAGACACAAGAGAGAGTGTGTTTTGTGTATACATGGGACAAAAAAGAAGAAAAAAAGAGGAGATTTAAAAAAAAAAAAAAAACATCAACAAGTCAAGGCACAAATTTTCCTAAATGAACAAACCAGTGAATCACAGACATGCCTGAATTGTCTGGAGCTTACTTTTCAGGGCTTGTTTTGGCCAGCAAAGATGTGACACTGACACTCTTTCACCATTTTTCATTGTTACCCCCCCCCCCCCCCCCTTCCCCCCGTGGCAGAACTCTCCCAATGATTCTGTTACCTGTTTGTTACCTCAGTACCAATTAAAGCTATTTGAAACCTCAACCACCCACAGGCTGCTTCAACCATACAATTAAGGTGGTGTGAGACCTGGGTTTGCCTCACTCTAATTCCATATACCACCTTTAAATGACAGCGTCAAGGAGACGGCCCTTGAGGGTCGTGTGAATGGCTTTATTGGATTGTAGAGGATTTATAATTACCTGAAAAAGTAATTGCAACTAATTCCACCCAGCCCCCGGGATGTTACAAGTTAGGTGTTTAGCTGAAAGCTGAAGTGTTCAGTCTCTGATTGCCTATAAAGCGCGGTGAATACTGGAACGGTGGGATGAAGACAGTGTTTTAAAATTCACATTTAAAGTGACAAAACTATAAAGTTATAAGGCCGTGACCTCAGAGTGAATGAGCTTACTGTAATAACAGATAATAGATCTCTTCTCCTGATGTCCTGCACATTTTTATTCATCTCTTTATTAGGATAAAGTCACCCCTGTATTAACACTTTTTTTTTCTATTCCTGGAGAACTGTGCATTCACAACGACAATGAGAAAAGTAGGTAAAAATTAACCAAAGAGTCGTTCAGTCTATAAACGGTAATGAATGTTTACAGTGTATAGTCTGGGTTGTAGCTTTTATCGTTTTTACCGTTATTTTCTCCTCTAAATAAGTTTGGCGAACATAGGCCTTTGTTTTAAAACCTGTCTGATCAACCACTTGTGTTTCTTGCTCCATTGGCATATTTCAGGGATGTTGCTAATTCCCAGACCTTAGCAATTAAGTTTATGAGCACAGATTTATTGTTGCCAACAGGAACGATGGCTTAAACTACAAGAAAATTAGACCCAAATAGAAACGGAGCGCTAAAGCTAACTGCTTTTCCACTAGTTTACGTAACCTGTAATCTCCCCATTTATTTCTGTAATAGTAATAAAATGTTCACTTATTATCCGAAGCTGAAAAAGACACAAAATGAACCTATGGCTTAGATTAGCCATCTTATAGGCCTATCCCTGTAATGTCTTTTAGTTTAATTTTTGATGGGAAACACAACCAAACACAGAAACATTATTGTTGTTGCAGCTTATCAAGAATCAGCAAACTACACATCATAATAGATTCATGTTCCCGGGCACATTGGAGAAGTTTGGCTCCACTGCGGTCCTCCAAAAACCAGAATTATTTTATACCTGTGAGTCTGAATTCAGGGAATGTGTAACCCCTCTCTTTATTCTGTTTGTCTCTTACTCACATACGCACACACTCAAGCATTTTGTGGTCATGTAGTGACTAACCCGGGGGATGAGAAGAGGTTTCACGCTGACAGGATGTCAGTGCTCAGTGGGAGACGGCTCACATAGTGGGAGCATCAAAGAACGGCTAAATCAGCTCCCTTCCACCACGGCACAGTCACTGCATTCCTCCAAGGTGCAGATATGAAAGGGAGTGTGTGTGCTTTGTAGATTTCATGGAGGAAAAAAAATTGTGCAAAGATAAAGTGGCATGTGGCGTCCTTTATAGATAGTCGAGCAGGAACAAACAACTAACTTCGCTAACCCCCACCCTCCACCCCACCCCAACATAACGGTTCATGCTACGAAGATAGAGACCAGCTCCTCATTCATTTTGTTTCATATGATGTAATGTGTGATCAGATTCTATGGAAAAATTCAAAACGCGAAAAACAAACTCAAACCAGCTTTCTGGCTACGTTTGCTATAGGCTAACAAAGGCTTGTTCAGAATCAGAGTTAAAGACGAACTTTGCAAGATCTTTAGCTTAACTATGCTACATGTGGAGTAATCGTGGTTAGATAAATGACTTGTAGCTGGTTACAGGAGGAATAGAGGCTCTCTGCCTTCCACCTGGCGTCTCTTGGCCAAAAACCAACCTTGCCTCCGACCCAGCTCTCGTCTCTGTGACACAAATGCGCCATGTAACCTGTAACCTCTTGTTTATGACAGGTGAGACTACACAAATATACACATCTTAATGTGTATATGATAAATAACGTTATCCACCACTCCATGGGTTGCTTTCTCACTGGCTTTGGTAAAAACAAATGCACATGGCCGGGAGGAGGGTTAGCAAACCACAGAAAAGCCACCGCACTTGCATAGTTCCTCTTTAAGGCATCACACACACACACACACACACACTGCAACAGAACAGAAGAGATGAGACAAATTAATATATTTCTGACAGTGGCCAAAAACCTTCAGTTGCCACCTGCTGCTGTTAGGTCATGGTATGTTGGTGGTACACACACAGTGCACCACTAGCTGCTGAGGGGGATCAGTATAAGTCACTGCGCCACTTGTGGCACACCATCAGCCACTTTTTTTGGCTTCTTTGCCGCTCACCATCAAAAGATCCCAGGATTATCCTCATGCACATGCACAACCAACCAAAACATGCTCCTCCATACTCAGCTTGACAAACCCCCCCCCAGTCTTTGTCACTGGGACACGGTCACGGCTGCTAAAATGACTGAAGCCAACGGCTCGTAGTCGAGCAAGACAATAGCCTGCTGGCGCCATGAGTGGGCAGTAAATAACACAATGAATGCAAACAGGCAATATCAGATCTTTAGCGTCCGAGACAAGATGCGAGATGAGATATCGCTTCACCTCTGTATTGTTAGAATTGAGGTCTATAAGAATTTACATCCTGCAATTTTTCATTTTTCTTCCCAAACTTTCTCCAGCAGTTGTGGCACATGTATCTGCATTTAACAATGCTGTGTCTAACAATACAGCTGTCTTCACTTTGTATTTTACTGTTGGCTCTTTGGCAGCAGTAACACAGTAAACCTCCACCCTTAAAAAAAAAAAGAGAAAGAAACCCTCATATACCACTCAGCACATACACTGAGGGGCCCTGTGCATGTACACTTCCACCAGACTGCAGCGGTAAAAGTTGTTGCGGAGAGGAAAAGGAATATAATGAGACATTTATTTGGTGACAGCTTCACTCACTGTGCCTCTGTTTCACACTCATATAAAGAGATGCCATAAATGACAAAATGGAAGTCGTGAAGAGTGGGCTACTTTCATTTTAGAGCCAATAACTCTGAGAATGGGCCTTGTGTGGGGTGGATATATGGTTTGGGATATATTACTTTTCTTTCACTGGCTTGGTTAAATGTGTTACTGAAGTTTGTTTGCATTAGTTTGATAAGCAGTGAGTCACTTTTACATTTACAACCCTCCCTCCCTTCTTACACAGAGATGAAACTGTAGGTGACTAAACACACATTATTTCATCCAAAGTGGGTTTTTCCCCTTCATAGCCTCACTATTGTGTTCTCACCATTCTCATTCATCCCAAACTTGCCCCCACCTTTGCCTCCCACAAGCCTTGTGACTCCCTCCGCCCATCCAAACTGCCGCCTCGCCCCCAGCTCTCCCCGTCACACACCCAAACAGGACCTGCTTTGACTGCCACTTAATTACACACCGTTTTACTCCAAAGTTTACCAGTCAAAAGGAGGGGCCAGCTGGGGGTATGTGGAAGAGTGGTGGTGGTGGGGGTGGTTTACAGGGGCCCCGAGTATCCTCTCCATCAATGTCGGCAGCCCCCACAAAGGCCGTCATGACAGGGGATGAGTAGTTATAATGCTGTGGCCGTGCCTGCCGCTCAAAGTCACCCCATTCCTAATTGCCCTGAGAGATGGCAGATAATGGAGGGGCTTTGAAGTGAAAATGGCCCCTAATGAGCGAGAGAGAGGGAGAGAGAAAGCAAAGAGTGAGTGAATGGTCAATAGCAATGATGTGTGTATGTGTATGTGTGAAGATTTGGATATCAACCTGTTTCTATGAGGGAGAAAGGAGGAGAGTAAAATATAAGAGAAATGTAGAGTCAGAGAGGATGTGTGCCGGGGGTGGGGGGGTGGGGGGGGATTGGGGTTACTGTCCTCTTCCTTCTCTCCCACTGTGCTCAGAGGAGCGAAGAAGAGTCAGAGACAGGAGTCTGAGACGGACACCCAGCGGGGGTCTGCTCCATCCATCTTCCGTCCTCGCCTCTTCCTCACCCCTCTCTGTCTCCAGCTTAACCTCCAGGCACCTGTCTCCTCCCCCTGATGGTTTGTTACGAAGCTCCTCTCTCTCGCTCCATCTTTTCCTCCCCGACATTATACTCTCCTTCCTCTCATTCTTTTTTCTGTCGTCTGTCTGTCTACCCATCCTTCCCTTTGCCCCCCCCCCCACCCTCCCCCACCTTTTTCCTCTGTGCTTCTGATGGACAAACTGACAATGGCACTGCCACTCGGTCTGGCGTCAGGGCCTTCCCATACCAGCAACATGCCAGGGATTCTTTGAACTGTCCCGCATGCTTTCACATGACACCATGGAAACTCAGAGTGATTTACATACAAAGCATTTTCTTTTTACTGCAAGCTCCCCTTTGTCATGCTCCTTTGTACTTTCTCTTACCTTTTCTTTGTTATTGTGATGAAGAGTTCTCATCCTTTACCTCTGACTTTGTCTACAGGCTATAAACTCAATTTGCTCTGCATGCCCACAGACCTTTATATACACGAATAGAGTCAGCCACAGATGCTCAAGATGCATAAAATAAGTGCACAGGCAATGACAGTCAAAGGAAAGTTTGTTTACAATAATAATGCATTAAATTAAATTAAATTAAATAAAAACCAATATCCAGCTTAAATATTAATATCAGATGCGATGGTTGCCCTGTAGAAATGCATTTACTATATCTCTGCTCGGCTTTGGATGCAGTTCTGTCATTTTAACAGACACGCTCACGTCTTCTCTCTGATTGTCTCAGTCAGGAAAAATGCACAGACTTCTGGGTTTTGTTTAAAATCATGAGAAAATCATTTCAGAGAAAATATGTAGACAGAAAGTTTTCAAATTCATCTTGCATGGCCCAGGATTGACACATACTCTGTACACTGCTTTACATGTGTTACCATGACATTTTACATGTGGTGTAGCATCTAATTCAACTTAAATACTCCCACAGATCTAACAAATTTGTAAAATCTGTCACTCAGAAACACGTTTCCTAAGTTCAGTGCATTTTTTTTCCCTTATGATTGTTGCTGGAAATAATATTTCAGTTTTAACAAAAACAGCCAAAATCAGTAATTGTGTTCTCAGCTCCATTAGTTCATATTTTCTGTTCACAAATAACATGTCAATTTTGCTTATGTGTAACACAAGAGAGGAAGAAGGTCAATTCCAGCTTTGCAGAAAATCACAACTTGACAGATACATTACATTTTATAGATTAAAGTTTTCTTTTGTGTGTTTTTTTTTTTTCCAGTGGGTTGGAAGAGTCTTGGTTAGTGGTTAAAGGCCTCAATTTTGTCATAATAATTTGAAAACAAGATCTTATGTGACTGTTTTTCTGGACAAGGAGACATTTGGAAAGATTAAGACTTGCTACTATTTTCATAGTGTCAACAGTTTAAAGTGATGTGCTTTGTTCCCATTAGTTCTGTTGTTCACCTTGTTCTTCTTCTTTACATCATGTTGTCACTTGTTAAGCAAGAAACCAATTTTCCTTTTCTTTCTGAACCGACGTTACCTCTGGGCTCATTTCATATCATCAACCTGTTTTGAGTTAAGTCTAACAGTTTCTCAGTCTTTGCACTTAAAAAAGGTGACGGGCTTCTCTTTGAACTCAGATCAGTGACTGGACTGTTGCAGCGGTCTATGACAACATGACCCGCTCTTCTTAAAACATCCAAACACAACCTGCTCATCTGAGGAGTCAGCCAGTGAACTGTAATCTACTTTATCAGGCCCCATCAGCCGTTGTGATACTCCCTTTTGCCTTTGTCTCCCTCCCAACAACTTGTGTTTGGGTACGACCTGCCATCTCAAAGTTCCCCCCTCCCCACACACACACACACACTCTCCTTTCGACAAAGACCAGAGCCAGCGGGGCCCTTCTGAATGACAATACTTTGAGGAATCAGTTGGTATTTACTGCTGAAGAGGTGGAGTGCATTAAGCCAAGAGACTGATTGTTGTTGTGTTTGCCTTTACTAATTGGCTGGAAGGCATTGAGCTGCTGATACAGTTCAGAGGGAAAACAGTGATCAGAGGCGGAGACGAGGGGGAGAAGGAAAAGAGGAGTGGAAACTGCAGATTAAAAAAATCCATGGTTGGTTGGCATTCTGAGGCCTGATGAGAACATTAAGATCATAAGGACACGCCAGACAGTGACATGTGGTCGAACTGTGTTTATTCAAAGCTAAATTACAATGTGTGGATTCCCATATGCTGAATGAGGTCGTGACCCATTTTATCAATGACTTTGCGTACAATTATAATGTCTGCATAACACGTATTGACCACCGCGGCGGTGGCTGATTAAACGCAAGTTTATTTTAGGGACCATCCAGAATCCAAAGGGGTCCCTTGTCCTTCAGAGAAACCTCAGAGACAGTCACTCTGAAATATGAAGGAGGGGAAACGAGGACCGGAGAGACCATGGGTACTTGTCTACTTAGTAATCAGGACAAGCTGTGGAGAGACTTGGCCTAAACGCTCAACCGCAATTTCTTCCTCTGCAGTGGAAGAAGACGGGGAGGAATAACACAAGGGGAAACGGTGAGCGAACTTTTTTGCTGGACGAGCAGAAAAGTAGCCATCCCTGTGATGTGCTGTGAAGAACGGAGGCAAGCCACAGGTCTAAAAGGGACTTACTGTATATTTGTATGTGTGTGCGTATGTGTGTGTGTGCGTGTGTGTGTGTGGGCATACATGTGCACATTTATGTGTGTGTCATAAACGCACCAAAGGCATGCACCAGTTCATTTTCTGCTGACAAGAGCTGCCCCCAAACACAGAGACGCTACTCATCAACTTTTAGGTCAGAGGGAACCCAAATTGAGTGTGTGACATTCAGCCAAGAGGGAGACTGGAGAAGGTGGGGGATGGTGGTGGGTGGGTGGGGGGGGTTGAGGGGGCTCAAAATCATCGCAAAAGCCAAAAAGTTGGGCTCTCAAATGGTCATGGTTGAAACCAGTATTCACAGTGAATTTCCGGCCGCAGTGCCATGCCTAAGTCCTCTTGATTATTTTCTGGTTCAGGGGTTGCCGCATTTCAAAGCCTCCTCTCTGCCCACGTCTCTGCTCCGGGGCCTATATTTCAGCACAGAGACATACACACACACACACACAACCTTAAGTAAAATTAAAAGTGACGATCAATCACACAGAGTTTCTCAGTCTTCCATTTGGGGTGTGGTGTTGTGTGGACGTGGGCGCTCCACGCCGGTCTAACCCTGCGACACTGAGTGGGCTGATATTTGAGTGTGTGTGAGTGTGTTTTTGTAATAGACAGTTGAATTTGAAAACAAGACTTGGAAATTCTGCAAAAAAAAAAAAAAAAAAAAAAAAAAGCCACGGAGCCTCGGTCGCTTCAGAAGTGAGGAGGCCTTTTGTCCTCTGTGAAGATGCTTCCGTGGAAATGCACAATCACCCACTGTCAAATGAAAAGCCCCAAAATCAAATGAACATGATGTGAGTCAGAGTCTTTGCACAGAAGAGGATGCGTTTTGCGTTAAGTCTGAGAGTGACCCAGAATCAGATAAAGAAAATAAGCAACAGACGGAGACATGAGTTTTTCTTCTTTATCTGTCCAGTATCGAGTATATGCAAATTGCTGTTGTTAGCATACACTTTTGTTTTCTTTCTTTTTTTGTTTTGTTTTTGTTTTGTGGTCAGGATTTTAAAGGGGTACTCCTCTGGCATGACTTTACGCATCATGCGGAGTACTACTCAGCATGTGAACATAGCTGTGTGTTATTGAAGTCTGTGACCTTAGAGGAGTTTTCCAAAGTTTGAGAAAATTACCCTGATGATGTCACAAGGGTTATCTCAGTTTGGCTTTTCCCTCCTCCCGTCCACATGTTGAACTGTCCTTGGGCAAGACAGGGTTAGACACTGGACTCCAAATTGCCAGAGCAGCACTTTGCACGGTAGCTTTGCGTTTATGTGAATGAGCAAAATTGAGGCAAATTGTGAAGTTCTTTGCATAAAGTGTAATTAAGCAGCGCCATCATCAGGTTGTTTCTTCAAATGCCAGGTTATGCAATTTAAATCAATACAGTGTTAATTAGTTAATTGTCTACATACTTGGCGTTCCTCAGTGTTGACCGTTGTAGCAGGTTAAAGTGGGGCAAAGTGACCCATTAAATAATTGTCCATGTGTTTAACTACTGCAGGACATTCACATGAGGAACCTAGTATCTGTTTCACATAGTCCCTGTCGCTCCTCATGATGCCCCCCCCCCCCTCCTCCTCCTCCTCTTCCTTCTATGGGACATGAAAGAGTGAACCTCATAATAAAATGGAATAAACCATCCTCCAAGGTTGAATTATTGTAATTACGTGTAATTGAGTGTTTGGCGGCAAAACCATTTCCTCCTGAGATCCCGCATGTACTTTTTGAAAATCACGATCACTTTGTTCTTGGCCCCAGCCACCGACTGACCTTCTCCAGTTGCAGTCTTTCGTGAACGGCTGTGACATGAGACAGAATGGGACTCGGGGGTGGGTGGTGGTGGGGTGTGTGGGAGGGGGGGCTGCGTGCTATGTTGTCACAAGATGAGTTACTCTCTCTACCATTTCCATATGGTTTCAGTCATCTGTTGGGCTCCTTTCTCTCTTTTCCCTTTTTCTCTTTGCCTATTTATAAATACAAGAATCCGTTTGCGACGGTCTGGCCTCGGCCAGGGCCCGAGGTTAAGAATGGGAGAAACCATCAGGACACAAATTAGTTCATGTTTCATTTCAGTGTCTCTGAGGAGGTTGGTTTCTTTTGGGGGCAGAAGTATGTGCCTGTACAGTAGACATGCCTGAGGATGCATAATAGTAGTCATTGTTTTGGAGTCACACTGGTCAGCCAACGATCTCTCAACAGAGGAGCACAAGTTTAATTGACCTCAACTGGCCAGTTGTTGTCCTGGAAGAGTTTATCACATATTTATACACACTGCTATATTGGTGGAGGAGGAGAAAACTGCAGCACACTGTTACCTATTGAACCGCAGCATAACGTTCTCACTGTAACATAGATTTTCTCAGTGAACCCAGTGACTTACGTACAGGCTAACGCCCATAAGTCTTTTTGAAACACAACATTACATTTTCAACATCCCAGCAGCTGTCCAGTGAGGATGAGGCAATGGGGCGACCAGTGACCTTCTCTGTAAATGCTTCCATGGAGCTTTTTACCCCTCAAAGACCATTGTGTCAGTGTGAGTGTACTCGTCTGTGTCAGCTCTGTCAAGTCGTAATTGGGTGACCGTGCAAAAGTAGCAAGAAGCGAATCAGTAACACGATGACCACATTTTTTTTTTTGAATCCCTGACAAACGTGTTCAACTTGAGCTCAGAGGGCGAAGCAGTGTAACTGTCCATTACGTTGATGATTAACTCTGACCTGGACAACTCGCTGACTTAATATTACTCCATGTCTACTCATATTGGACTCAGATACTTCTCTAGTTACAGGATGTGACTTTTTATTCCAGCCTAAGCGTTTTTTTTTTTTCTTTGGCTCATTGGAAGAAAAAAAAAGAGCAAATTGTTGGTTGTGCAAATGATTGTGAAAGCACAGACTCTTTGTGTCGGTCAGTGATGATCCTCATTGGTTAGAGAAGACGCAGCATTGGGTTTTTTTTCAAGTGAACCAGAGCAAAGTCATTTTGGAAATGTGCATTTTTGTACTTTTATTATCTGTGACAATGGTCTCCTGCTAGAATTGAACTTGTGAAGCTGCAGTTACATAGTACATCCAATGATCACAAAAACATCAGCTAATTATTAATTATTAATTATGAATAATGTTATAGTGATAAATCTGACAGTTTAGACAATTATAAAAATCAGCGTTGGGGTTCATATTCATTTGAGTCAGAATGACGTAAAGATAATTACATATATATTTAACCTTTGGCAGATTGTGTAAAAATGTCACTTTGATCTTAAAAATAAAACACTGGCCGGGTTATGATACAGAATTTGTAATTCTAGTATTCACAGTCGATTTGTCAGTGGGTATCATGCACTCCGCGTTGATTACATGGACTCGAGCTCAAAAGCAAGTTGCGATTGGGAATGTCAGGTTGCCATTTTCTTATGATTGGCTGATGAAAGGTATAATTTGGGACTGCCAAGACAGCAACTTCAAAAGCTTCCAATGCCATATTAGGCTGGAATGTGAAAGCTGTCCAGGCAAAAAATGATCCAATTTTCTACTGGCTTTAATTACAAAGAGGATCTCCTTTCATTGGTGGGGCAATTGCTGTCCATTTCTGAAGACCATTGTGGAAAATTATCAAGTCAAGCATATCCAGAAAGCTTAAATCTGGGCTGTCTTAGAGTGGCCATGCCATGATTATATCATATTTGAAACTCACATGTCCACAGGCTCTGTAAAACAACCTTCAAAACGATGGAAATGTAGAACCAAGAAAAATGTTTTGCCAAGGGTAAACAATACAAGACACAATGATAACACTGATGGCCATAGTCCAGTTTCCCAGTGTGCAAAGTCTAGTTTCTTAAATGACCATTTTGTTTGTGCTTGTGGTGACGAGAAGGACAAAATAAAATAAGTGGGTAAATGGTAATTTGCCTTGTAACTGTGCCTTTTTAGAAAGTTTCCCTTTCTTGGCTGTCACCACGCCAGCAAAATAAAGGCATAAATTGTGGTTAATCCCTGGAGCAGAGACATTGTGCCTGAAGCCTGTTGGTAATGGGCAATGCCCTTTCTAATCTAAATAAAGTTAAGCGCTTGTAACAGCGACTGCATTATGGAAAATCCAATTTGTGATTGCACCATCTCTACTTAACCTATGGGTAGCTCTTTGTTGGTCCAAGCAGCTACAGTAAGCTGCATGTCTTTTCCATGATTAGTTTTCCAGGAAACTTACATGTACATGACCTTGCATGCAATGTCAATGATTCATATGCAAAAACTGGGTTCTGGTTATTATGGTGGTAGAAAAGAATTAACATCTAAATATTCTCAGACATGCAAACTCATGCTCGGAGAACCCAGAGATACTGTGTGTGTATGTGTGTGTGAGAGAGCGTGCAGAAACTCTGTCTCTTTCCCACACACACATGCAAATACACATAGAGCCCACACAGTATTATCCAGTCTACATTAAAGTAATAACATGTTAAGTCTGCACTCGTTTGGCTAATAGAAGTGCTGTGACTTAATTCTGTTAATTTGATTAACATGAGGTCATAAGGCAAGGAAAGGACTTCAGCTGATTAGAACCTGAGTCAAACATCTATTCTGGCACCAACTCTAGTATCTTTTCTTCTGGGCTCTGAAAAGGCTTCTTCTATTTGTCTCGCTGACATAATGCCAACCAAAGCAAACCAGATGAGTTAATTCAGTGCCTTGGCAAATGCTTCCCTCTCTGCTCCCACCTGTCAAATCCTGTCAGACCACATGTCACAAGAAGAAGGACACGAATAAAAGGGACTATTCTCACACATTTGGGACGTGTCCAGAGGCTTATTTGTAAGCCTGCAGGGTGTGGCAGGTAAGCTTCCCCCTCAAAGGCAACAGCTCCCTCCCATGTAATTGCTCCTCATCAGATCAAGATGCATAACATTCCTTCAGACCGTTTCAAGTGACTCCTGCCAAAAGACAGAGAGTTGACTGCCATCAAAGGCGACTATCTCCAATCTGGATCAGTTGCGGCTGATGGGATATCGTTGTGTCATTAGCTCAGGTTTCAGACTACACCCCACTAATATACAACACAAACAAAGAAAAAGCACACTGATGGGCTCAACCTAGCAAAATACAACACGTAAATGTAAGCCAGTGGCGTACACCACCATAGTGTTATTAATCCTAATAAGTGATCCTCTTATCAGAGCCAGGACCGTTCTAGCGAGTCAGAGGAAGGATGCATCCTCAGGCAAAGCAGAGATAAGGGCCTTTGATAGAATTAAGCCAACGTCAAACAGCCAGTAGATGAGTCCTGTGAAGATAAAGCAGCCCAGACTGACAGGTCTGATAATAGTCCAAACAAAGAGAAAGTGGAGATTAAGGGGTTCCTTTTCAGGCAGTTGAGTGGACTGCCCAGAGGATACTCCAAAACATGGCTCATCTGTCAAAGATGGGAGGAATGGATACCATCACTGACGCTTCGACCGGGGACAGATAGTATCTAGGAATGCCTATAATGCTCAGTCTGATATAGTTCAGTTTTTTAGGTTATCACAATTATCATTAGGTTATCATATCAGAATCATAAAAATGTTTACCTGATACTCTTATTTAGAGGAATAAATTGAACCTAACGTCACAAAATAATGAAGTAGAAGAATTAAAGTGACGCAAAACTCGTACCAGGGGGAGCTGTACTCCATGGGTCCCTCTGTAGATGTCAGGGGCATTGTGTGGAAAACTCAACACAACTTAAACAGCTTAAGCTTAATGAAAAAAATGTCAAAAGTTTGATTTTATAATAAACAACTAAAAGGAGACGAAAGGCATATGCAGCAAAGATGGTTTCTGGTTAACTAAAAAAGTTTTGATCTTGTTGAAAGAGTGAATAAATAGAGGAAAACATCTAAAGGTAATAGATAAACATTTGAAATAGTTCGCTAAAAAAATGAGTATGAGACATAGGTAATAGTGGAATAACATCTAAACAACAGTCAGTCAAAGGTAAAACTGACTAAATAGCCTGCAAAAATGTTGGTTAATACTGATATTAACATCCAGTTTATGAGCAAGAGGCCGTGGTGCAGCAGACAAATGTTGTGACCCACTGTTCCAGTGATCAGTGATAGCTGAGAAAAGCCGGCTTAGTATTTGATGGAAAACACAGTGAGTGTGTTTACATGAGCACCAGTGTCCCAGATCTGATCTATATTTCTGGAGTATCATGGACATGCAACATGTAAATTATGTTATTCATAAACTTTCATAACGTTTTATCCATGAATAAGTTATGAATAACCAGGTTTCTCATGTTCCATGTAAACGCCACAATGTTCTAAATATAATCAAAACCAGGACCAGAGTCAAAACCGAGATACTAATGTGTGTGTAAACATCGTCTGTATGAAACATGGGGAGAGATGAAAATCTGTTGTTGAAATAGTAACTCATTATGCAGTTTCCCATTCTAGCCCCAGCACAGTGCAGCCTGGCAGAAAGCTCAATTAGTGTGTGTTTTATCCCGTGGTGAGATAAAAGTTGGGAAACTTTAATGCTCGGTTAGACTGCTCGCATCAACACATTAAGCATCACAAGGGGCAATCATGCTTTAGCTTGTGCCCATAACCTTGGTCCTTGAAAAGCTGCTCGCTCTCTCTCTCTCTCTCTCTCTCTCTCTCTCTCCACACTGGAGGAGAAAAGAAGTGAATGAAAAAAAAAGGCGAGGAGTTAATGCTGAGGCGGCAGAAAAGGAGAGACAGTCACAGCACTCAGCTGTAACACAGTCTGGCACAACACTAACAAAGGAAATGAGCAAACCACACAGCAAATAACAGACTTTTTATTCAACACCCTGGGCCTCACTGCTTACATGTGAGTGCCAGCCCCAGTCATTTACAAATAAACGGATTTATGAGAAATATTGCGCACAAATTACTACATTTGTCTAGACAGGACATTATTTTAACTTTTACTTACACTGGCATGATCAAGTTCAATTTTCATAAATATGTTTATTGGTATATGTCAAACACTTACAGCTTCCAGATTTGCACTTAAGAAAATGGCATGAATCAGCAAATAAACAATATTTCTCACAGTGTAAAGCCTTCACATATACGAACTGGACCTTCCTGTCAGAAAAACAAATCATACGTCCAACAGAATATAAGTCAATTTTAGGAATTTCAGAGCTGAGTATTTGAAATTCCAGTTGCTGCATGTGGCATAATTCATAACGTGTTTATGTGTCAACTTGTACATAAAATAGTGGGCGATGAAGGACAGCTGCAGGATGTGTAACTCCTATTTATATCATATTATTAATAAAAAGCAAAATTGAAAACAAATGCAACAAACTTCAGAAAAGTTTTCACTGAAATTTTCCAGTTTGAGATGAAGCGACAAGCACTGACGACTCCATTGACTTTCACAGACAATAAAATGTGCAGTCAGGACTAAAAGCTTTTCATAAATTCAGCATCTTATTCTCCACATTGATGTACGTTAGTATACCACAAAAAATATAGCTCACTGTTCTACTATAACTTTAAATAGACATTTACAGAACAATAATATTTCTGGCGTGAATACAATAATAGTTCCAGCGAGGTCTGGACTGTAATGATGTACAGAGTGACACGGTGTCCGACCTTTCATAAAACACGTCTGCAACTTTTTGTTTTTACCTGCTTGTTGCTTGGATGGAATTCAAAACATCTCATCCCATCAACGTGTCAAAATGTCAGCTGCTTGACAGGTGGCAGAAGGTGCAATAAATGTGATGTTTTTAGTGTTTGACACTATGCAAAAAAGAAAAAAAAGAAAAAAAAAACATATGACAGGAGTTGTGTTGCTCAAATTTGACAGTAACCACACGTCCCACACAGGTACAGCAACTACAGCTACTTTAGTCGTCTTGATTCGGCTCTTCCATTTTTTTTTTCATCAGCTTGATTTTTAGTGTGTAGTATTCCTCCTGCAGCTTGAGCACAGCCTCTTGTCTTCTCAGCACAGACATTTCCAAATCCATTCGCTCTTGCAACGTCGTGCAGTGCACTGATGTCGGGGAAGTGGAGCAGGGGGTATCCAGGTGTTCTCCAGGGGCAGTAAAGATGGCGGCACAGGGAGTACTGAATTGTACAGCGAGTGATTTGGGAATGTTATTAGAAATCATTTTTTGTTCTTCTGGAGAGGTGGATGGATCTGGATATACAAGGAGATCATGCTCCGCTAGTGGACGTTTGTTTGTTAATCTTTCAGCTTTTCCATCTTTATCACAGCTGAAACAGAAAAATATAGTTTGTCTGTGAATTTATCAAACAAGCAGTTGCATTTCAGCCGTTACACATAAATAAATCTAAAAATATATTGTCACACTTCACCAGCAATGTAGAGAATTTTTTATAAATACAATTATTTGGTGCAGTCTAAGCACAAGAGAAACCAACAAATAAATGAGAAGTACTACCTGTTTTGTTGAGTTTCTACCGTCTCTGACACTGAACTGTGTTCTCGATCTTGTTGCAGCATGTCTGAGAGGTTCATCACGGAAATCACGAGCTGGGTCACAGTGCTTAACTCATCAAGGGACAGGCCTTCATCTGTGAGTGAAAAATCATGCTTAATTTAGTAATAAACACAATACGATAAATCCAACATAAAAAAATTATATTTATTATTTTCTTTACAGCTTAAAACTCAAAATATATACAAATGTGTGTGTATCCCCTTAAGGGCTGCAGTTTTAATAATACTAATTATGAGACTTGTTATTGCTCGCAAAGTGCCCATTTTCCTCACCTGTACCCGCTTGTCTTTTCTGTCGTTTGATCTCCTCCCTTGACTTTGCTATCAGATTTTCCCACTTTTTGTTGCAGTCTGAAACTGTGCGCTGAATTTGTGGAAAGGCGTTATTGATGGCCTGAGTTATCTCCTCCCAGGCTTGTCTTTTGTCTTGTATAGATATTCCAGTGCTGCATTTCCCTCTAATTATTTCTTTCCTCTCCTGCATTAAGTGGGCAAGAAGGAGACACTCCTGGTCTGTCCAGTTAGGTCTTCGCTTCCTGCTGGACATCCCCTCAAGAAGTTGTTGGGGCATTTTCCTGAAAGAAACAGAGAAACAGATTATCTGATTCATTCTTGCACAGTTGGTACTTGTTGCATCTTAAAAGCTCGAGCATACAGTGGAGGAACTTCAACATGACTAAATTAAACTGTACTGTTCAACATGGACATCTGGCAATAAGGTGAAGCCCTCCACTTAAGTGTTTTTAAACTTAAGTTATTATATTTAAGAGATTTTTTTTAATTATACAACTGTCATTACCTGGAACTGAGTCGAGGCGACGAGTGATTTGGTTCTCGTCCAGGCTCCCGTGGGATGTTACATATATGAAGCAAAAAGGCGCTATAATAAAGAAATCCCAAATAAAACCTTAAGGTAAAACGTAAGGCTTTCCTCTCCGTCTCAGGGAAAATTCCACCGCGTCGCGGGTTGATGACGTCGTCTCCTGGTGACGTGTCAGTTTGTTTACAGCGCTGCAGCTGCACGAACATGGCTGTGGACATAACTCTGCTGTTCAAAGCCAGCGTGAAGACAGTAAAAACCAGGAACAAGGCGATAGGAATAGGCTTCGACTCGACCAAAGATGAAATTTTCAAGCGGAGCAGACCCAAGAGCGGCTTCTCTCCGAAGGCGAAGGAAGTGGTGAGTGTTTCCCCGAGCTAGCTTTAGCTAACGTGGCTAACACCGATGCAAACTGGCTTTACATATTATGACAGCTGCTTATATGACTGTGTGAAGGTACACGTTGTTCATGCTGTGTAGAATAGACAGTAGTAAGCCTAAGAAAAGTGTACAGCAAGTTATATTTGTTGTTATTTAACGGAAGAGCTCAGAGCCTGAGTTTAGAAAAGTCATCCAGCTGTTCAGAGCTAACAAGGCCCCTGCATGACGCTACATGGTTTTAATGAGAGAAACACATGGATCATATTTATATATTCATGTTTTTTATTTGGTTACCCACGTGAAATGTTTTGCAAATAACTCGTGATTGATAAACTGTCCAGGCAAGCCAATTAAATGTATGAAAACCCTTGCATTTCAGCTAATTACACAGTAAAACAATACAAAAATCCAGTACTGCCATAAAATGGTCATGTATATTCATTTCCTAAAGCACCCAGATATAATAAAATGCTTGTTAACTTGGCAGAAACAGTATGGCACTGACTGTTAAAAATACACATTAAATTCATTATAGATATCTAAATATTGGCCACACCTAATCAGAATGATTCTCATAGCACCTGACCAGATGATTTTAGATTTTACTTTACCCCTCTGGTTTTTGTGCAATTCTGTTTACCAGACACTTATACATAACACTAACCACAACATTGGCAGGAACTGAATAATTTCTAACTGTTAAGGGGTCACAGCCTTGTCACTTTTGAGGTGGTTAAATTGATTCAGTAAACATGTATCTGGTGTAAAAGGCTCCAGTGTGTTCAGAGAGGCTGTCAAAATGTAATAAAAGTAATTCCAGCCTGTTGTCGTCACATGAACGTCAGCCTTATATAATTTATATAATCATATTCATGTTCAACTAACAATTCAAGAGTTTTTAATGAGAAAAACACTTAACTTATGGTCTTGACTATATTTAGTTTATACTCATGCAAACCAGAAGCCATGATCATATTACTCAGTGAATCAAAGCTTTTATTTTCTCCCTTTGAGTGTGTTAGTTATCTACAACCCTCTGAAAGAATTGCATTCCTTTTATTTACACAAAGCAGCTTTCCACAGAGCCGGTACTTGAACAGTTGTGACATTTGAACGTTATGTCTGCTTTTGATGCACCCTGCTTTGTCTTGTAGATGCTGGCTGGTTATAAGTATCAGTCAGGAGTAGGGACATAACTTTTGACACTTTTTGCACACATTTGGACACTGTCTGCAAGTGTTCTGCTGCTGGCTGATTAAAACACTAGTGATCCATTAGTCACAGATTGTGTACAGTTAGTTAGTTATTACAATAGCCCATCTCTGGTCCTGTTTCCAAGGTATGGAGGCATCGGTGCTGTGGCATTTTACAGACTAAACAACAGGTTTCTGGTTGTGTAATTGAAGGAAAACTTAGTAGTTTCTCTCAGACAAAGCCACATAGTCATTCTTGAATATTGTTTCAACTCTGTTTGACCATTACATTCCAGCAAAATGCAAGCATATCGTGGCAAGCACTTAATTGAATTTCCAGTAGACATTAGTGAATTTGGACAAAAGACTGCAAAGAACATTACAACAACTAATATGATTTTCCAAATGTCATTTACACAGGGAAATAAAGATCACTGAAATAAATAGCACTCATAAAAATGCCACTTTTGTCGACTTGAACTCGGGTCATACTACAGGAATTTTCAAATCCTGCCCAGTGTGGGCAATTCAGAATAAATGAGTGCTCTGCTTGAGATCTGGGCAGACAAAAGCTATGTTGTTTGAAAAAAGAAAAATCACATAGGCCAACTGGCCAGACTTAACATTTTTGAGCCCAGAATACTTTTGTGCCAACTGTCAAGTCTGACAGCCACTCCCCCCACCCCCCAAAACTGACAGGCCTGGGCTCTGCTTTTAGAACTGACCCAGAAAATTGCCTCATGTGATCTAGATTTAAGACGTTGGTGAGCCAAAGATGACTTGGAAAAATAGTTAAGAGCGTTCTCCTCATTTTTATTATGTCAAGAATCCAAGTTTTTGTATACCTCATAAAGATAGTGATTCACCAACAGTCAGATGTTCAACTCCTCGTTGTATTTCATTCGTTGAGGTTTCCTGAGGAAATTTTGGTTTCGGTTCCTTATTTAAAAGACTTAACTAAGGTTAATAATCTTGATTTAATTGTAGGAAATTTCATATAAACTTAAATATATTAGTGAAAACAAGTTGTTTTGAAACTCTTGTCATGGGACACTGACCTTTTAAATCTTGGCAGGAAAGGCAACGCTGCCATTTAATTAGTTCAGGAAACTTCACAAAACATCTCAAATTTTATCCTTCCACTGAAGTACAGAGACTTCATCAGTGGTTGGCAGTGGGAGATGAGTCATTAGCAGCTAAAATGTTTCACTTCATGTCATGGATATTCCTCATACAGCCAGAAGTCCTTGGCCTAACATGAATATCATGGATGCAAACCTCTTCAAAGGCACCTTGAAGAACCACTTGACGTTTCCCCCAGGGAGTCAGGACTTTTAACTTGTACCTGATGTCTCCACTCCAGCCATCAGTCTGAGGCAAACATGAGCCCAGTCCCAGCAGCACACTGCACAACCAGGGTTTTGTTATGTACTGTTACATTGATATTAGAAATGGTGGTTTAATAAAAGCACTGGTGCTGATTCAAAAGAAACCCAAGCCCATCCTGTGGCGACTGCCCTCTGCTCTCTCCCTCCCCACTGCTGTCTCCCTCGCACTGCAGATATCATCTCAAACCATCTTGGTGAAGCAGCTTTTGTAGAAATTGAAATTGCGAGTTTGGAATGTCCTGACTGCTTACAGTTATGTCGCGGTTTTCACCCACATCTCCCCCAGCTCAGCTATCCATTCTTCTCTCCGCACAGCCTGACACAGGCAGCATTTTTTTAATTTTTTTTTTGTGCGAGTCCCCTCTTTACATGTATGATTCCATAAACATGCTGCAATAACATTTTCTTTCGGCTCTCGAGCAATTTCTTGGGGAAAGCCGATCTTCCCAAGAGCCAGTGATTAAAGGTGGAAGATCAAAACAGAGAAAATATTAAATTAGGTCCCCAGTAACAATGTTGACGGCCGGCACCAAATGCACAACAGATGTGGGTGCCCTTCTAGACATGAATAACTCTCCAAGTTCCCACTGAAGCTTCACAAAAATAGAAAGAAAACATCAAAGTTGACAAATACACAGTGGTCCTGTGAGGCTTTTTTCCACTCAAAACGCAGCGCCATGAGAAAGGAAATGTAGCGTCTTTCAAGGCAATGCAAAAAGGGCTTGATTGACTAATAAGAGGGCCTGTGTTTGCAGGGTTGGGTTTGGTCAGGGGAATCTTTTACCTCATAGGGGTCGGTTTGGGGCACTGTGATCTCCATTTCACCGCTCACCTCGTCTCTCTCCAAAGCATGCTGCCCTTCTCGAGTTTAAATGGAGGGGGTCACTCTAAAATTGTTAAATTGTGTGTAGAAAATAGCGCTCGACTTCCCACTGTGCCTTTAGTATTGGTATTCCAAAATTGGCTCCTTCTCACAGTATTTTCTTAGAAGCCATGAAAAGTGTCTGGCCATCAGCCAGCACTTGAAAGTATTTTGTGTCGTTCGAGAGGGGGCTCTTCCCTCTGAAAGCGCTCACAGTGAAACAGTGTGCTCACATATTCTCAAAATAGTTGTTTGAATTTCAAGAACCCGGCTTACTTGATATTTTTGTTAGAGATCGTCAGGTTTCCAACATTCGGAATTTCCCGCACTGGGATATGTTAAATCAGCGATGGACAAATTTCAGAGATGGAGACCAAACTTAGAAATGGTTTGTAGGGTAATTGTTGCAATTCTGTTGACGATTGAGATGAAACTGGGGCATATTTGCAGATCCTTTGGATTTAAGTGGTCATATTGGACAGATATTAAAGACATTTATGAGCTGTCATTCATGTCAAATATATAGTGACTGAAGGGTACAAGTTTTGAAATCTGCCCTTTTTTTCCCCCTGAATGTCTTACCAGACTCTTTCTTAAAATTAAAGTTATTGCCAGTCAAGCCAAAAAAAGTAAAAACATTTATGACAGAAACACTGAGCCTGTGGCGAGCATTGACTCACATGATTATTCACAGAATAATGGTACACGGGTCCAACAAATGATGTAGAGGATAAATCCTGGCTATTATATGACAGTGTCTCATTAGACAATGTGAAGTCTAACTGATTTATTTATAAAAACAGGACCAAAGTGGAATAACCTCTTCATCGTAGACTAGAGCCACTGAAATTAAGTTTCCTCTTCACTGTCTCTGCTCATCAAGTCACAAACTGTGTTGGCACACAGGTAAAAAAAAAAAAAAAAAAAAGCCTGCTGACATACAGCTGTCCAAACTCAGTCAGTACTGGGTCGGCACTTTAGCCATGGGGAAGTGATTTGTGGGGATCACCCTGAGATGAATGTGCTGCTAAATGGTCTCTTTACCAGTTGGCCTAATCTCTGCACTGTTTTCCCATGAAAGCCGGGCAAATTGAATTTTGAGGCATCTGCTGTCAGGGGCCTGAGCACAATCTTGATTTTGTTTAACTGCGTGCAACAAAGTGTTTGTTTTTTTTTCTTTGTGATTCATGAAAATGAAAATAAAAGAGGAAAGGGTGGTGAAACACAGATTTACAGATGTATGTCAAACTGTAAATCACGAGATGGACACCAGATACTCTGCAGGCTCAATTGTTTAAGTGGAACAAAAGTAATGTTGAGCTCAATAGACAAAAGGCTCAATTTAAACACACTGAAACATGGAGTGGGACTACAGCAGCAGCTGTGGACACTTTTTAAAGAATGTTGTAAGACTCTGTTGTTGGACTAATCTTAGTTATTGGGATTTACAGTCATTGAAATACGACCAATACAAATGACAGGAGGCTGCATACTTGACCCTGACACTCAAAAACACAGAGAATCTGAACCATGAAACTACAGCAGATGTGTCCTCATCTGCTTAAACAGACGACAGCTCTAAAAGACCCTAGTGTGCCTTTTATTATACTTTTATATAACACGTAAGTGGAACAAGGCGCAGAGTATTAATCATGTATTGTCAGTTCATATTGATGAGTGGTGCTGTTGTATAAAGACAAATAACAATAAACTGTGTCCGTAGGAACAATAGCACCAGTCCCTAATTATCTGTTTTTAATGAGGTTTGAGAGTTGCAGATTTTTGAGAATTTGTCAAAACGCCTGCTTTTTTTTTTTTTTTTTTTTTTTTTTTTCCCTCAGAAACTTCACAGTTTTTTCATGTTTCTTTCACCATTCCTCAGATTGTTTGAATGCTTTCATGCACCTTTTCAGATGTCGGACATCTTTTGGTCTCTGTGTTTAAATACATAGCTTTGCTTTCACTTTTTTATTTATTTATTTTTACAAAGTTTGAGAATTTAGATTCAAAAGGCGTTTCATTTCATTTCACATTTTAGATTCCATCATGTGATGTGGGAATACTGGCTGCAGCATTTCTGGGTTTTACTTATGTTTGTTTTTGATAATTAGCCTTGTCATTTATTTTCATTAATGGGAACATTTAACACTCAGTGGGAGGGGTAGAGGAAAATCAGTTGTATAGATTAGATTTTTTTTTCTTTTTACACTTCCATCATGATTTCATTATCTTTTTTTATTATTATTATTATCTTAATTATGCTGAAAATGTGTCAAACATGGCTGAACCTGTTGGCACACACAGGTTAAATTAACAGAAATAAATCAAAATCCAGGCGTGTGATGACACACTGGAAAAGTTTGGAGAAACACATTCCCAGGTTAAAATCCAAGGTGCGTGTTATTTTTGGTTTCACAATTTAAAAGAGCAAATGAAACATGATATGTTCAGGACTGTCAAGGCAAGTCAGTTACTTTATTATGGTAATCCAAGTTTAATATTATGCCAGACAAGACATCACTTTGGCAGTATTACATAATCACATACATGAAAGAATCACAGTATGCAGTATATAGTACGTATATATTGACAGAGGTGGATCATCACTTTAATTTAGCGCACGGCACAAGTGTTTATTGACCTTCATGAATAACTGCTACAACTATGTGATACTGACAGAGGATGTCACCTGGTGCCTTCCACACAGCCAACGTTTCCTTTGTGTTCATTCAGTTATTTTGTCCAGTGTGGTGTCCATGTTTTTTTTGTTTTGTTTTTTATTTGGTTAGTCAAATGTGACGGGCTTCTTGTGCAATTAACCACTGAAGTGTGATGGCTTCAAAATGCAGCAGAATAATTTCCATAGAAATGAGTCACTGGTCATGTGACTGACATGCTAACAGACAGAGATGACTCACTTCACTAACTATTTTCAATTTGTTGTACATGGAAGAACACTTAGAGCTGTGACTCAGTCTTGCAACACACTAGCAGCAGTGCTGTAATTGTAGCTTGATAATGTCAATAATGATCATACATAGTGTTGACTCGTGTATCACCCGCTCTTAGCTTATTATTACAATATGACCGTGGTGACATTTTGTGTCCAGGCATGATTTGACCTACATGAGATCAAAATCCATTATTACATCTTAAGTGCACATCAAAAAAAGATCAAGGGCCCTGGTCACAAATAATCTTAAAAGCTTTGTTTGATGGTTGTTTTTGTTGTTTATTTAGTTGACTGAAGCGTTCAAACTGCAAATACACAAAAAAGACAAAAGTGAACCCATTAGAGAGTCAGACATAAACATGATAATAAAATCAGCATGCGGCACCGTCTTCCCCACTGAAACGTCCTCTCTGTATCAGGCCCACATACCTAAACACAACATAGCATGGCGTCAGTATGGATAGCCCTCGGTCAGGACACACAGGGACTTAAACCAAAGCAGGGAAGTCATCATCAAATTCTGTCAGTTACCTAGATTTAACAAAACAAAGAGCCATCCAGGCCCTTTAGAAATCTGCTAGCTAAGCCTTTTCTCTTTTCTTCCTCATAATAATCCCCCCTGATGGTTTGTTTGGGCTCAGTCGGGGCTGGAGGGAAGCAGGGGGAAGGAGAAAGTGAGGAGGTAAAGTGGGGGTCTTTGATGATGACGAGATTAGATGTAGCCCGGCAGACTGTCTCCTCCTGCGTTTCGCTACGAGCCCTGCCTCACTCACACACACACACACACCTATGGCGATTGCACGTATACACATACACACACTCACATATACCTCCACATATACGGTGAGCCGTAATGCACAAGGCCACCCCCTTCCTTCATTGTTGAGGAATTACTTGCTCTTTAGGGTCTTAAGTTACAAGAGCAATTGATCCCTCTGACCCCCTGCAAACCCTGGAGGTTGTGCTGGGAATCTGAGCTCCAATGTATACACACAGGAGACAGCTCAACCCCCAGAGCAGCACTCTTGACACTCCCCGGCACCCCCACAACACACACACACACATGCACACACACTCGCAGCCTCTCTCTAAATCAGCATGTCCCAATTCTGAGGATTTAGCCCTGCCTGCTGGTCAAAACGGTGCAATAACATGCGAGCGTTCAATATGGCTTATACAGAAAGAAAAGGATGAATCCAAGTGCTAATTTAGAAGCAAAATATGAATTATAGGAAAAGATAAATCAGTCATGCCATGTGAGATATTCTTTTTTTCCCTGTTGAGGCTGTTTAAGGTTAGTTAAAAAAAGAAAATCGATACTTTCAAAGAAGTTTTCTTGGTTTGTAAATAACAATTTTACCATTAAAGCTATTTTTACTCAGTAACTAGAAGTTGAAATGATGGTCTCATGTCCTGTCAGTTTATCATCCTGGTAAACTGAGAAATTAAAAATATTAATATTTATTATTTTTTACAATTTACAGCATCAGTCAGTCAATTAAGAAAGTAAAAATTGTCATTGATCAATCGTCTAATCGTTTCATCTTCTGTCAAACTTGTCTTATTAAAAAAGCACAAGTCTGCAGATAAACACATCCTTTGATTTGCACTATAAAACATAACCACAGTTTAATAAGCATAAATTAGGTTGTGTTGACAGTAACTTTATCAGATCGAAGCTGTGCATTTGCCATTTGTCACCACTTTTAAGCTGTGTATTTGAGTGTGTGTGTGTGTGCTTGCTCCAAGCTAACCCATTCTTTCCAACCATAACATCACGAAACACACGTTAAAAAGGAGGGTTTTTTTTTTTTGTGGCTGCAGGTCTGGAAAATTCGACCTGTAATTGTTGGTAGTTTCAGACTCACAGGAGCTCGCTTCAAAGTCCTCTGTATTCACGGAGACACGACACAACGGCCAGTGTTTTGAAGTACTTTGAACCATAAGAAAGGCTCTCTTCTCCCCCTGAACCCCCCTCCCTGTAATCTCTGCTGCTCTGAACAACAATTAACTCTTGACCTCTAATAATTGTATTATTACAAGGGTCAGCTTACCTGAATTAGCATGTGCCCCACAGCGCCACTGAGTTACCATCTAAACTGGAGAGAGGGAGAACATTGGTCTCTAACAAATTGCTCAGCTCTGTTTACCTTGACACCTTCTCTCTGCGTCGGAGAAACTCGTCATTTTTTAAAAACGTCAGCTCAAATAAAACGCTGCTTCAAGTCACTGTGACGCCAGGGATGAATGTTTAGAGACGTTATTAGATGGCTGGTGCCAGGTTACTCTTTACAGCCAAGGCAATTTGATAATTGAGGTTGTTAGAGTGAAAAGGCTGAAGGCCGAAGACAGCGTCATTATGCTATCAAAATAATCTCCCACGCTCTGGGGTCGCTGTCACAGTCAAACTCATTGTGTCATTTCTCAATCCTGGTCTTGTCTCTGTCCCGTCTTCCTCTGGATTTCACAGAGCCGGCTGTGTGCATATTCACACCCACTCGCGCCCTGCCAGCGGAGCTCTGTGGACGAGGAAGCAATTTGGTCCTTTTTTAATATTTGACTGAATTACAGGAGCAAATATTGGATTGAACCAAGTTTCCTCTGGTTTCCCTAAGCACACACACACACTTGGACATTTTCTCGGTGATAAATAGTAACAGATCATGAATTTAAAGCTTATTAGAGATCGCTCTGTCAGTGCTCTGTATGCAGCAGCTCATGGTTTTATTTATGAGAGCTGTTTGAGGAGGAAATTGCAGGTTTGATTTTTGTATGTCCCTGACTTGATGAATTGTCAAAAGTAAATATTGAAAATTCACAGAGATAGACAAGACATTGGTCCCCTGTCACATCCAATAAATACTAAATCTTACATTTACCCTGGCGCTGTCTAAATGTAGTTTGGAGAAAATAGTTTCCTGGTTCGTGTCTAAAAAACTCTTTCTTAAGCCGTGTTGACATGGTGGACATATTTGAAGCTGCAACTGACGCATCTCATCTGAAGGGACTCATTGACATGAAGGTAATGGAGTCAAATAATCCTCTCTTCTCACTTTATCTTGGCAGATCACGAACATCACCAAGCTGAAAGACTTTCTGCTGCAACACAGGAAAGATTATGTGAGCGCCGGAAGGTAAGCCTCTCCAAACGGTTGCGGTAAGCCACCACAATCAACAACAGCAGCGGGAAAACCCACCAGTGCTGCAGGGGAGGGGACCAACACTTTGATTCTGACAAAATTCAGGAGGGGTCAGAAGTCAGGGTTATTTGATGGGACTTTCAAGTATGTCTTTAGTGTGTGTGTTTGTGTGTGCTGCAGGGGCTTGCTGCTGGCACAAGGTCAGCAGCGAGTAGGGTGGTCTGTAGCGGCAGGCTCCAGTCTAATTGTCTGGAATAATTGAGCTGCAACCAAGTGGAGAACAAATCACGCCCTGGGACTAATCCAGACCTTCCTCCGCTCAAGGCCCCCTCTGTGTTTTGTAGGTGTGGGTGTGCGGAGTAGCCCATGTTTTGTTAGGTTTGTTGATAAAGTCTCAACAGAGCACATTAACTAAACATAAGAGATGTCAATGGGTGGAGCGCAGTCGTATTTAGTGGTGGGAAAATCCATCAAGATGCCATGACTGGTATGTGTGCACAAGTCTTGTCTGCATTCGGCCGCATCATCAGCCCGTTCCTGTCTGCCAATTTTCTTATTATCTTCCCTTTTTCCTCCTCTGCATTTGACTTTGCCTGACAGAATAATTATGGACTGTGGATTATGAGTGAATTAGTGAAGCTGGTCACCATTTCAGCGCAAGTGTGGCTAATTAATGGATAATTAAAGTAAAAGCCTCGTTGATGGAACTCTGGAGAAGAGACAGAAAATTTATCGTAAGATGCTTCGACTGTGGCTTAAACAAATATTCTTCCTTCTTCATGGGAAACGACAGCGTTTTACACTTTATATTTTAACACTGCATCTTAAATATTTCATATTTGTTTATAATTTAGATGATGCACTTTGTTTATATTTTCATTAAAAGCAGCAGCAGTAACATCAGATTTTTTTATGCATAACCCAAAGATATAAAACAGAGAAGATGCAAATGGTCACACTTGAGAAACTGGAATGAGCAAAATCAAACAGCTGCTGATTCATTTTCTGTCAATCGACTTTTCATTTCAGCTCTAGTCTACTACAAGTTGTGTGTTGTAAGTATAATCATTTCAGGGTCCTGCAACAACCATGATCACAAGAACGAACTTGATGAATAAAGTTACAGTAGTTCTAAATTCAATGTGACCAGTCAAAACCCCCGTCACACATGAACAGAGTCACAGCTTTGTCATTGCTCCGTCTTTTTTGTTTTCATTACCTCTGTATGATCTTAGCTGAAGAGTGTCGCTGTGTTGTAGAGGTCTGAGACATTAAGTCTCAGCTGCACACTGTGACCTGACAGCAGGAAGCTCCTGGGTCTGATTGCAGTCAAGCTCTTGCCTGCATGGAATTTACATCTCACCTCTATGTGTTTCAGTTTTCTCAGATTGTTTCGTTTTCCTTTCATGGTCATAAAACATAAGCTCAGGTGAAATGGAAACTCTGTCCAGACAGAGTCCTTTGTGATAGGTCTCTGCCCCACATGACCCTGAATGGAAAAGGAGGAGGGGGACATCTGTCAAAGTTTAGGTCACTTAGAATAAATATGTGCTTTTGTCGTTAAGATATCAGTCAAATGTTCAGCTTCTGTTGCACATCCTTAAAGTGTTAAAACTCACTGTGAGTGGACGTGTTTGTTCTACAGCCTCATCTCGTCAGATCTGACCCGTATGACGGACAGTGAACGAGACCAGATCGACCAGGATGCTCAGATCTTCATGAGGACGTGTTCTGAAGCCATCAAGCAGCTACGCAATGAAGGTGTGTGCTCGTGTTCCTGTGCACCTAATGAACTCATTATCACACACGCATGCCTCTCTTTCAAACAGAATAAAAAAACAGCTTTCACCCCAGAGCAGTAATTGTGCTGAATCCTAACGTGCAATATCCTTTTTTTTATTAGCCTAAAATATGTCTATTGTGAATATCTTTATTTCACTCTGCTGTGTCTTTCACTGTTGTTTATGTGTTATTGTCTTTTTAATATCTGTTCTAAATAGCACCACATCAGAGAGTCTCTGCCTCAATTTCGCTGTACTCATGCAATGACAGTAAAGATCTTCTGATTCTGATAGCTTCTCATCTGTGTTAACTTGCAAAACATCAACAGTGAGCTGAGAGGAAAATGAATGTGTTGTAACTTTAGGGCAGTAACACAAAATCAGTGAGTTCATCTTTAATGAATAAATGTGTTATTGTTGTCAATGTAGCAGAGAAGAAGGTGACATCAGCCCAGATAAAGGAGCACAGAGGAGCAGTGCTGGACCTCATTGAAATGTATCTGAAAGGTGAGTTTATGCTGCTCATTGAAATTCACACACCAGCTTTTCAAGTGTTTATCTTGTGGACATTCACTGGTTCAGAAAGAGCTGATATGAACCCAGCTCTCTGCTTTATCTTTAAGGAGTGTGTAAGCTGTACTCTGAGCAGAGAGCAATCAGGGTCAAGAGGATGGTGGACAAGAAGAGACTGTGAGTATTTTTACAGATCAGATTCTTTATTCACACACTTTTTTCTTTTTTCTTCTAGAGCTGTAGTAACTGTTATAATCTTGTTGCTCTTCATCCACATGGTCTCAGGTCCAGACTGGCACCAGAACACCACAGTCAGGTGGAGAAAACACGAGAGGTGGAGCCTACAGAGGAGAAAACTGTCAAAGAGGAAAGTGCTGGTGAGTCAGTGAATCACCAGAGACATGTGACTGTGTTTCTGTAGCAGCACAGACGGGCATGAGCAGACCTGATGCTGCATGGTTCTGCTTTAATGAATGTGATTTTCTCTGTGTGATTTTTCTGTATTTATGCATCAAAAGCACCAAACACTGTGTGCAAGTGTTAGACTTCATCAATCACATCTTCTTAGTCATCTAAAGGCAGCAGGACAGATGTGTGTTGAAAATTCGAAACATGTTTGGCATAATTCAACACATCCAATAATTTGCATTTTAGCCGGTTCATATCAAACAAACCACCAGGGTTTGTTTCAGTTGTTGACAAGTATGTGGAGACACATCTTACAGGTCACAATAAAATATCTGAAGATCAATAAAAGGTCTGCCTGTATCACATCATATCCTCAGGACCATCCTCTTCAGCTGATAACAACAGCTCACTCAAAGCAAAAGCTGAATTTAGCAGCCGGAAATTTTAAGTGTGAGGTGAAGTGTGATTTACTGCAGCTTGTGATAAATGATGAAACCTAATGAAAAATGTTTAAAAGAAACACACAGTGATGGCATTATTATGTGAGCCATGAATGTTCTACAACAACTACTTCTTTCATCACAACTGAAACAAAAGTCACCAGAATAAATGCAGCATTTATTTTTGTTCACATCTGCACATAATTTACCATTTCAATCTCGTAACAAACATTTTAAGGCAAACATGGTAAACCTTGACAACGACAACAACAACATCCTTAACAGGCAGTGATGTGAAAGCTAAAGTGACTACAAAATTACACCATCAAGGAAAATCCATCTGAGTCACTGCTCAGGGATGGTTCAAAGAGAGAAACATCAACTAAAGGTGGCGAGTCAGATGAATCAGGCAAATAACTGAGGAAATCTTTTGGGTTAGATGAAGAGTTCTTTCTGTCTGTTTTCCTCCCTGTAGAGAAAAATGTGTCGGAGGTGCTGGACAACACTGTGGAACACCTGTGGGAGGAGGGCCGAGTGGAGGACGAGCTCTCTCCTGAGGAGATCCAGATGGTACTGGCACCGCAGACAACGTTCTCCATTATTCATGTTGTACAGTATATGTAGATTTGTATGACTCATGGCATCTAAATGCACATGGACTTGATCAGGTACACAGTGATTTTTAAGAGGAAGTTTTTTAGGGAGAAGTGAATTTGTAAAGGTCCAAATAACAGACTGATTTGGAATGGTTATTTGTCATTACAAAAATAGACACAGGATACACAGTCAAGTGTAATCACACACACACAAACACTTTAAATCATTTAGCCTTTTTGCTTTAAGTGCAGGTAACACAGTCTATTCAAAGTTCTTCCCACATTAAGTCACCGTTGTGTTCATGAGCTTCACTGATGATGATCAAATCCTGTGTCCGTGTGTTTCTGTCTAGTTTGAGCAGGAGAACCAGAGGTTGGTGAGCGAGATGAACAACCTGGTGGACGAAGTAAGGTGAGTCTCTGTTCGTGCCCCCATTTCAATAACAATGTTCTGAACAGCATTACTCACAGGGAGGGGAGGTCAGTAATTTCATTCTGCTCAGACATCACTGTTGTGAATGGTAAAAATTATTTACTGGGGGGAAATTGCTGTAATTCAGAAAGACTCTTGTGTGACTGTGTGTCACTTCCACTCCCACTAAATTATATGCCCCGAGTGATTGAAATGCCAGGTGAGCAAGACAACACTTACACGAAATATCAGATGTCGATCCAGACGAGATTAAAATGACCTAAGGACATAGGTGTCTGCAGATGAAATTATTACTGTGGTAGTCAGAGAAAATCACTGACATGTTTGTTCCAGATGGAACGAAATACCAAAGGTCCCGAGGTGAAAATTACCAGACCTTTCCGCAGTAATACTAATGCCATCTGGAAGGGCTTAAATATGGGATGGGATGTTTCACGCTTCGCTTTTGTGCCCATCAGGCAAATCGAGGGGAAGGTGGTGGAGATCTCTCGACTTCAGGAGATCTTTGCTGAGAAAGTCCTGCAACAAGTGAGCTGAGATCATTTTCATTTTCTGTCCTTCACTTGGTTACTTGAACGCCCTTTATATTATGAGAGCAAGTCAAACATGAACTGATTGTTAATCTCACTTCCCATGACAGGAAACAGAGATAGATAGTATTCATCAGCTGGTTGTGGGTGCAACAGAGAACGTGAAAGAAGGAAACGAGGACATACGAGAGGTAACACTCAGAATACCAACACTGTTTTCCTTTGGTTTGTATTAATGGGTTTTATCAGACAAAAAAAACACACTCCTCTATCTTCTACCTTCTGTCACAAGGCAATCAAAAACAACGCCGGCTTCCGGGTCTGGATCCTCTTCTTCCTCGTCATGTGCTCTTTCTCTCTCCTGTTTCTGGACTGGTACGACAGCTAACACAACTGGCCTGCACAGACTCTATACACAACACACAGGAAACCTCCTGGCTCTGGCACGTATTGGTTATCTGATAAAAGAAGTGACAACAGCACAGACACTGAATGTACCACTTCCTATGCTGACCCCAGTGGACAAGTTGTTCTTCATGGAGATTCTGGATATAGCGGAGATGACAGTTTGTTCTTCCCCAGTCTTAACTATCAGTTCATCTTTGTCCAGTGCAGCAGCAGAGTTTAAAAGCACTTCTGTGGAGGAGAGTTTTGTCGGTAGCACTGTACTCACTTTAAGTGTGTGAATGGTTGGACACTGTCTTTCTCTTCCACTAACAGGAATCATTGTTTGATTGGCTGCAGCTGATTTTGGCCTTTGTTGATCTAACATGGAAACTAATGCACTAGAGGATACTGTGTAGACATACTGTTTCTGCAGTCTCATGTATTTAAATATATTGCAAACACACGATCCTCCGTGACATGTTATACTTCACTGTCAAACCATCAAGAATGTTTTGCTTTCCAGGCATTTATTTCGTATCTTATCGGAGCATAACTGTCACTGACACACCACTCACAGTCTAGTAAAACTAAACAATATTCTTAATTAAATTCTGTTTTTTTTTTCTTTACCTCAGGATATCATTTTAAAGGAGTTAATACATTTCAGCTTTATGTCAAACCTTCAGATAACATCAAGAGCAGCAGAACGGCAGAAAGTCATGGCCAGTCTCTCCCTCTCAGCCAAAGAAAAGAGACTATCGACATGAGATTTGAACTCAGACGGCCCCTTGATACTTCTGCTAATCTGTTTATTAGGATTAACCTATATTCTAGTGAAAGCAGTACAGCACTTAAAAAATGTTCCTTTGATCTCAACTCTGGGGAACATGAACTGTTAACTGTATTTATTTTCTGCCTTGTGGGAGTTTCACCATTACTGACAAGATTTCCTCTTGAACTAGTTACATAGTTTACACAGACACAGACTTGAACATTGGTGTGAAATGTGGGCACTTTATTTCAGTTTTTCATTTAACATTTTTATGTAGCAAATGCACTTCAATGGTAATCATTACATCGTTTTGAAAAAAGTACATAATTTGTGTAAATGACAATTACAGAAAAAAGCAACAGGACAAGCAACTACTGTCAGATTGTTCCACTACATCAACCTAAGTCTAGCGTCTGCGATGGCCACCGACAGCCATCTATGGTGACATTAATCAATGCAAAGCATTGCACAATACAGTGTCTTCACTAGCAATGCAAAAACATTCAAGAGAATAGCATAAAAGGTATGCCATCTAAAGTAACTAATGATTAAGTCTCATGTAGCCAGCAAAGGAAAAGCACATGGTGGTCACAAAGAGATCAAATGAATGGAGACAATCATTAATGCTGGTTAAAAAGACTTGATGCGTCAAATACTAAAAACTCCTCAACAGCACTATTTGCAGAGAGCGATATGGAATAAATCAAAGTAACACGGTTAAAATAGTTATTTTTCGCTGGTTAAAAGGTTTCTTCCAGATCAACCCTCATTTACTCACAATATTATGACGGTAAAATATGTTGACACATATGACCTCAGCGGTAGATATGCTGCAAACTCGCTGGAACTCAAGAGGTCTGACATGCGCTATCAATACTGTATCAGAAATGAAAGATGTTCAAAGCAAACTGGTATTATCATTATTATCATTATTATTATTATTATTATTGGAGTCGTGCGTGCATGTGGGTTTAAACAAGCGACGCAGACACAAGATGGTTCACAGTCATTTCACAATCTGAGTACTAAAGTGAGTTCTCTTACATATGTGTATGTACAAAGACAGTGAGAGTGTGTGTGTGTGTCTGTGTGTCAGTGTTTGTGTTGCTGTGGCGTTTTTCTACACGTTGGCCACTCTGTTTTTGAAGTGTAAATAAATAACAGCATATGCTATTCAAACAAACCATGAACCCGCCCAACTGTAACCCTCGCTCTGCTGAAAACACGCTCATAGATTTCATCACATTTCCTGCTACAGTGCAAATCAGCTGGACAAACTGCATCAACAAGGCAGCATAGCACCTTAGGAAAGAGAAGTTGATATTTCAGCCACAGTAAGCCACAGGACTCTGAGGTTTGCTTGAATGGCACAACCATATTATTTATTTTGTCTGCAGCAGGCGACGCCACCTCCTGACCCCAGGTTGGTTAAGCCAGCTTCTGAGCAGTCTCCGTTTCCTGCTGGGTGACCTTCTCCTCAGACATGATGGTCATCCATGGTGATACTGACCGAGTGATGGTCTGCTTGGCTATGTTGTAGTGGTTGATGAGGGTAAAGAGGCGCCCGCGGCCCCCAGGGCCCTGAGGGGGGTAATTGCCATACATCCCGGCCGGCATGCAGCGTCCTTGCTTCTCAAAAGAGATGAAACATGATTAAAAATAGCAAGAAAAGTAAAAATAAAAGCTACAAGGTGACAAAATATGATTTAGGAAAGTGACACCATGAGACAAACTGTGATTCACAGTTACATAAGAAGAGAGGGTCGATAAAAATGGAGCTGTAATGTCAAACAACTGAGCAAAAAAGATTGCAAATGAGAAACAGAGCAGAAAAAAATCAGTTCAAGCTAAGCTTCATTACCTAACCTACACAGGTGTTTGTCAAAATGGACGAGGCTTTCTCAGAAAATGAGCCAATATTCAGTAACCTTCAGCCACTGCCACAGACATAAAAGACTTCAGCTGAACAGTGCATCACACATGTAGGCCAATTGAATATTTAGCCAGAATATAAACAGTGGAAAAGAGTGTAAGAGTAAGCACACCCAATAACATCTATAACAAAGCACGATAGATTTATAGTCTGCTAACATTAGCTAACATTAGCTCATGGTCACTCCAGAGCAGCAAATCCCTTGAGCTTAATGTGCAGTGGTGCAGAATATCGTGTTATTGCTTCCCTCAAATTTGCATGGTCCCTCTTTGAGTCAGTTTAAAAAAAATATTGATTTGCACCAGCAGCAGATAAACATGTGGCAGCGGAGATTAAAATGCCACCTTCAAAGAGAGAATTATTCCTTTAAAGCTCATACCTCAAAGCAGGAAACAATCTCAGGAATGTCAGATACTCAGAGGGTACGTCTGAGGTAAAAAAAAAAAAAAGTAAATCTCTCTTTGATTCCTTTTACGGTGAATTCTGGGAAATGGCTGCAACACGATGTAATATGAACACCATTTTAACCATGTAGGAGTCTTCATGGTTCAATAACCCCTGACTTCTGTGCAATACTAAAGTGTTTTATAAGGTAAAGAACAAAGGTTTACTCAGGTGAAATTTAATAAGTAAAATAAGATGACGATGGTAAAATGAACATCAACACATCAACAACACACAGGGCTCACAAACACTGACGCTCCAAAGTGTGTTACCGTGTAGACAAAGCTGTCAGGACAAGGCTGCTCGTACTGGTAAACCTTGTAGACCACCAGGAACACCACACACACCAGAAAAGCCAGGGCACAGATCACCAACAAGGTCACCTAAAGGAGACACACACACAGCAGCTCCCATGAGCTCCAACTGTCCTACTGAAAGTGACCGAGTGAGCAGATTGCAGTGATTTTTTTTTTTTTTCAGATTATCAAACAGCGGTACAATCCTAGTGTACAGAAATAAAAAATACACCCCTGGTCATGAAGTTACACAGCATATCTAAATATGTGAATGTATATATAACAGTGACTAAGCGCCAGTGAGGGCTACAGATACTCTGCATATAGTAACTCTAGAGGGAAAAGGCTTTTGTGACCATCTGTACAGGCCAGCTCTCACCTCTCAGGGGAGTTACGTAACAAGCTACTGGTGATTCTGGGAAGTGGGAGGGGGATGAGACAAGGTGTGGGAGAAATTTGCCTCATTATTGTCAAACATGTTGATCCCCCTCGGTGTGAGAGTGCTCTTATACAGCTACAATATGAAACTGAGATCATTTCAGGCAACGTCAGTGAAACTGTGTTTAAACAGCAGCACAGCCATGACGGAGGATTTCTTAGACAGGGAGCGAGTCAAGTACAGTACTCTTTGTACTGTTCCCCAGAATGTTTGGCACCGCTTCGATAAGATTGTTAACAGCGTGCATCAGTATGAGTAAAAGGGATATTCTCTTTATCTGTCTGGTGTGAATCCTGCAGGTTCACAGCTGAACAGACAGTACAGCATGTATAAAGCAAGAGCAACAGGAGCTTATGAAAGAGGCTCTCCGCGATGAAAGAGCTGCCTGCAGCATTTCAAAGCTACCAATGTGAGGATACGAGCTGTGTTCTCTGAGAAAGTGCTGCCTCTTCGCCTCTCAGATGTTTGAGAATTAAAGCTCTATCACTAAAAGGAAGCTTGACAGTTTCATCTGTTGATTTTGAGCGTGGAGGGAGAGCGAGGCACGAAGTCTGCATGCAAAACCTGTAGTTTGGTGGTGATAATATTAAAATATGCGAGGGAATATATTTTCTGTCATCCTCTCAGAGCTGCAGCCAGGATTGTCCCCCCCCCCCCCTCCTTTTTATAAAACCATATGTTTTAATAATCATTCTATATGGTGTGAAGAGCTAAACACATCTGCCAGCCAGAGGGGCATTGAAGGAGGTGGGAGAGATGCTGCCATTTGGAGGCCATCGCCATGGCAGCAGCTGAATTAATGAGAGTTTCAGGGCGGGGTTAAGTGAATCATTGTGCATTATATCCCCCCACCACCACCACCAGCGTGCAGCCCCCCCGGCAAGATGACAGGCAGCTTAGGACACAAGACACGGAGATGTAGAGTATTACTTGGATCGGAGAGGCAATATTATGACGGCAGTGACAAATGCCCCCCGAGCTGCAGGGAAGACAGCCGTCTGCTCTCTGGCATATGCATGTGTGGAGGTGTGACAGATACTGGAGATGGAGATGGAGATGATGCATGAGACAGACAATGGCAGCCACGTTAGTCTAGTCTTACTTTGAGTCGCTCAGAGACGCCTTCAATGATGCTTATTGAGAACTCAGCAATTTTAGGAGATCGTAGTTTCCCCTTCTTGCTCTCACCATCATAGTCTGCCTTTGTCTTCACCACCACCTGGAAGAAATACAACACACACACACACATGAGAGAAGATCCATCCATGGGAGTGCACAGTTCACACAAACAGGGGGTGGGGGTGGGTAAAATGATGTCTTCTTCTTTTCTTTGAATAAAAATCACACATCTGTACAGACTGATGGTTAAAAAATTGGTTGTCTTTCCCTAATTGGATGAATTAGGCCAGGGGAAACAGCCCACAGCACAGGCCCCCCTCAGAGTGACTCTTGAAATCGATGGGGGGAAAAAAATCAGAAATGCTTACCTTATCTGGTGGAGGAAACTGCAGCTGACTGGCGTCTAATGGTGTTATAAGAGGGATGGTGTCGAATCCGTCTTCAGAAACCACCTTCCCGTTGTTTTTCTCACTGAAATTATTCCCCAGTTTAACCATTTTCCCAGCACGAAAAGCACCCACCAACCTGAGGGGAGGAAACAGCCGCTTATTACGCCTGAACGAAAGCTATTACCTTTTGTCCTCTGCCCCTGTGTGATTGCACAGATCGTTCAAATAAGCACGTGTGTGTGTGTCTGTGTCTTTCTGTGTGAGCGTGTGTGTGTGTGTGTGTGTGTGTGTGTATTTTACACATGCAAATAGCAGTGTGCGTTAAGAAAAGCGACGTGCATGATGTGAGACGCTTTGTGGGCCAAGAGAAAGCCTGTTAACCACAAAAGCGCAGAAAAGGACACGCAAGGCTTCGACATAATGAGACTGATGCATCACCGAGGCGGAGGGAAAAAGACGGTTTACAGCGTCCAGCAGCACTTACCAGCTCAGCAGAGTCGCCTTTTTTGGAAGCGATGTAGCCTATTTCTTCCTGATGTGGTGGCGCCGGTGTATGTGTGTGTGTGTGTGTGTGTGTGTGTGCGTGCGTGTGTGCGTGTATGTGTGTGTGTGCGTGTGTGTGTGTGTGTGTGTGTGTGTGTGTTTTTAGGTGTGACGCAGCCGATTTGCGGAGAGCTGGTGCACAATATGGCCAGCTGGAGGTTTGTGTGCCGCGTTTCCTCCGAGCTGGATGCTGCTGCTGGCGTCTGGCTGCACTGCAAGTGATGTAACATCCTCATCACATCCATCCATCCACACACACACACACACACCTTCTCTCTTTCTCTCTCATCAGTGGCAGTGCACCCTGGAGCTGATGGAGCACAGTCTCACATTTAGGCAAAACAATCACAATGTAGGTTACTATATGTCCATTGAGTTGACTGATGAGGGGATTTCATGCACATAAATACATCAAAAAAATGGATCTAATGTGTAAATGCAGCTGTAGCAGCCAGTACAGTGTCTGTGTTGTGTTTGGTAGAACAGTTATCTGAGCTAAATGATTCAAGGATTTTTAAAGTAAAACATCAATCAGTGCATCTCAGACAATAGTTGCTACCTATTAAATGTCAAAAAAGCATTTACAAATTCATGTAACTCAGTTGTTTTACGTTTATTGGACTAGAAATCACTTTCTTGAGCTGTGAAATTGAAAAAAAAATGAGGACAAAATTACTTAAATTATGTTATGCTGAACACAGAAACGTTTTGCTGTCTTAAAATAAGACCGTCACAGTTGTCTGTCATCACCACCAGCTTATTATTTTGAGTTCACACACTTCACAGCAACAGAAAATTTGAATATTGAGTCTTTGTTGAGTTTTTAGGCGATTCATCATCAATACTCATCACAGACAGTCGTCCTGAGAGAAGGTTAAAGGCTGACAATAAGATGAGAGATAAGATAACTTTATTGTCGTCTAATAAATACACAACGATAGTGAATAAAAGTCAGTTCACTAGAATAAAATAGGAAATACTAACCCTAACCATTTGTGTGCAAAGAGCAGAGAATCGAGTATTTAATGCACAATCCAAACAAAATCACATTCATTTACACTAAGGGAAACAGCTTTAATGCATCTTACTAACTCTTATCTGGGTTTTAACAGACCCATTAACAGAGAACTCTGCACGGTTGAGTAGCTCCATGTGGAAATTTATCAATTTAGAAAGCAGCTGTAAGATGAAGAAGCACCTCGGTGGCTCAGCTCACAGCACTCATGCCATTAAGACTTAATCCTAACTACTGCAACTCTCTCCCAGTTACTCTATCTCTCACTGTCTCTCCACAATAAAAGCCCCCAAAATAAATTAAGACATACAGACTCTCTCAATGGCTCTCCCTTTGCCATTGTATCATACAACAGGCTTTAAGAATCAGCATGGAGAACTCGTAACAGGGAATTAACAAAAGCCAGTCTGGCCCACCTCCAGCACTGGTAATGGGCTGGTCTGGCACGTGTGGTGTAGGCTATACTTCAGGCTTAGATCAGACCACCAGTCAGATCTCTTGGCCCAGATTCAGCTGAGGCGTTGCCAGAGAGATATGAGTAACACAACTACAAAAGGAAAATAAATTGGCAAACAAACAAATCTGGAAACAGGTTGTGCAGGAAAGAACTACCTGCAGTTAGTGCCCACATTAGATGATGGCACATGCAGGCGTCGCCATTCTTAGTTTAAAAAAAAAAAAAAAAAGACGGATGCCAAAAAACAGGATGGCTGCAGCCCAGTCCTCTGTGTGCAGCCCTCTTCATTCAGAGATCCGATTGAGTAAATGATTTACCTGCATTATAATGAGCACTGAAGCAAAGTGATTTTAGAAAAGGTCATTTGGAGCGGTTTGGAAAAGCACCTCATTGATCTGTTTACAGGAAAATAAGGGCTTTATTTCTATAAAGTAAACAAGTTTGTCCTTTATCAAAGATGATCAGTGATTAGGTATGGACACACATGCAATTAATCGGTCTCTTTTTTCCATGTTTGGAAATGACACTTGAGATGTGAGTGAAAAAAAAATGTTTCGGTGACATCATCTTTTCTTTTCTTGCAGGACTCCCGCCCCTTTTTCAAACCACTGACAAGAACGAAGGGAAAAATAGACAACTGAAAATGTCTCACGTGAAATGACCAAACCTGTTATAAGCTGTGTGCATGTATGATCCCTCACAGGACCATTGATCACCGAGTTCAAAGGCCCATGGTGAGAATAAGTTATCAGCACCTTTAATTAACAGTGAACCACTACATTATGGCTCAGTGGCCTTTATCCCTCCATTGTGCTTCAGTGACTATACTCTGTTTATATTCTGTCCAGACTGTATGGAGCTTCCCAGACTCCCCTGTTCTTTAATTATTAACAAACTCACCTACCAAATACAGTACATGGTCTGAGCCATAACACCTTCTCGCCATACATCTAGAAACACTGAAATGACGCTGTATCTGTGCACATTATCCAGTTTCCTGTTGCCAGGCTACAGTGTGAATGAAGGAGGTTAGGAGAGGATGCATAACGTGACCAACTCCAGTCTGTTAATCCACAGTGACAAGGAAGCAGCAGAGGAGAAACTGACAGTGATCTCACCACACACAGACAGACACAGAGGCACTATGGCTCTTTAGTGGACGGGTGACTTTAGCCTGGTGGCTATTTGACAGCTGCAGTGACTCCAGGTGATGATGCTCATCACTGGACTGGCTGGTACAGAGAATGTGATGATGAGTCTTAAGTACAAAGTCATTAGTGATCAGATTTCATCTCCCAGGGGCCCAAGAGGTGAAGTCATGTATTTCTCGAAAGCAAATACAGTGTTGTGAGGAAGTGACGGTGCAGTGATACAGCCTGATATCTTGGTTTTGTTGTTGTTTTAGATGTGAAACAGGACCAGAGCTGGATCAAAGTAAGTATTATATTAATGCTGAATATCTCCAAAGTCATGATAGTGTCGTAATGCCAGAATCCACAGATTACCTGCATCATTGATTTTAATAATACAGTTGAACTCTTTGAGCAGTTTGACTTGTTTCTTTTACTCACACAGCATTTTTGAGTGCGTTTTGCAGTGCACATGTACGATATACTCTTAGTGCTCCTGCAGTGGGTTCAGCCTCTGCAGGACAGTTCTCTGCAGAGATTAACAAACTTGTCTTGGCCACAATACCTGCATGCACTGTAGCTACGGTCTCAGCAGGCTGTTGTTTGTTCTTGTTTATATCTTGTGGACTGCGAGAAACCCACAGGCTGAATGCAAAGACGTGATAACCTTTTATGATAGAGGAACCTTTTGTCTTATTTCTGTTTTATGTTTGTAGCGGTGCAGTGTGTGATGCATTGAGTTTTTGTTGGCAGCAGCGGCAGCAGCAGCAGCAGCAGCAGCAGCAGCAGCAGCAGGGAGATTGGTAGCAGGGATTTTTCTGCTGCAGTTGCCTTCTCTGGAAAACCCACTAGAGGGAGACACCAGATCAAATTTACAACTCATGAGTGCATGTGTTGTGCATGTGAAGGTTTTGTACAGTGTAATGATTCTTTGATGAGTTACTGTGTGAACATTACATCACTACAGACAGAACAGAAGTCCTACCCCATTGCAAGCTGTAAAATTACATGGGCAGTAACATCGAAAACTATAACTCAGTAGTTTGTGAACATCCCCAAGAAAGATCATTATGGTTTTATCTCAGTGTATAATAACACACGTGTTTCATTTGTTCTGTTCTGTTTTCTATCATTGCTTCACATGTGTAAAGTAATCAGTGACTAAAGTTGTCAAATAACTGCAGTGGGTTCATGAAGTACAATAGTGTAGTTAAACAGGTTGCAGGAAACGGAAATTAATGACGGTGTTTAAGAAATGTATACTGAGTTACATTGCCCCACTGAAAGAAAGACGTTTTGTTGGTGTTTGTGATCCATTTAGGTCAAGTAATATAGATCTCAGCCACTAAAAGTATCATGGTTGTGTGTAAAGTAAAGTAAAACAACTGTTCATAGTATAAGGTAACCGAGGACGCAATAGAATTGTTTTCATTTGATAAATGGAGCAGTTTAAATGTCTTAACTTGAAACTTACATCATATAAAGTGTGACCAAACCTTATATAGCACTGAAACTGCTGTGTCTTTAAAACCCACTGCTCTTGGCTCTTTGCCCAGAAAGTTCATTTCCCATTTCCCATCCAGCCACATGGGCTAAGCTCCGTCACGCAGAGAGAACAACTATTTTCACTCAGAGAGCGGCAACTCCAACAGCAGTCTGGACACCGACTCCATGCAGGACCTCAGGCACTGACCGAAGAGTTTTCAAAGGACTTGTGAAGAACATCAGAGGAGACCGGCCACAGCGTGTCAATCATCAGAGGAGTCCAGGTATGATTTACACTCTGAATCTGAAAGTGTGACAGCTGTCTGTCAGTCAGGTGCACTGCTAGTATTACTGTCATTACATCAATACTGCTTGGAGTAGACAGACATTTACAGCTGTAGTGAAGTGTTACTTGTCTCGTATCAACTTCTCCTGACACGTTGTTCAGACTGACTTTTGGACATTGTGTCAGATGACTCATTGAATGTGCTGTGTCTGGTGTAAACGTCCTGCTGCCTGCCATGCAGGAGCTATTGTCTTTTGCATGAACACAAAGCCTCTTTTCATGAATCTATAACTCCCCTCACTAGTTGACCCAGCAGTTTGTGGTGGCTGTGATGTTTGGATGTGTAAAGCACCTCTGTTCATTAAAGCTGCTCTCGTGAAGACTTACAGTAGGTAGGGCTGGTTGCTGAAAGTTTGCCCAGATGAGATTTATTTGCCTTATAGGATGAATTAGACAAGATTTGAATAATTATAGCACTGGCAAGAACAGTGAGGTTGAGATTGAAAATCTGAAGGTTTGTTCAAGCGTCAGACTGAGCCAGATATTAAAGTCCTCACAGCAGCAGTGACCAGGCTGCATAAACAGGATGTTTTAGTCCTCTCAGGCTGAATCAACAGGCTGGGGGCAGAGGCACCACCACCGCCATCAGCACTGTTGATGTGATAAGCAAAGTGATGTTTTTCTACAAACTGACCTGGTTTGTTGTTGTGGACAACTTGCATGGAGGCTGCATCATGTGAGCGATTGTGCTGCTGAGGTTTTCTGGAGGATTTTCTGGGAACATGAGGTCACAGGGAGACACACCCAGAGGCTTGAGGCCCCAAGCAGGAAGGCCTCAGAAGACATTCAACAGTGGCTCTGAATGAGTCAGCTGCCGGGAGGAAGCTCTTGTTGTTGGAATTTCCATTGAGTTTTGAGGAGAGGAATTTTGGTCTGGAAGTGGGACTGATGCAAAGATGTTTCAAATATTTCTATTATGAAGCACAGTGTTGCCAAGCATCACTTGATGTAAACAAAAAGTCAAAGGAAAAACACACTAAATATATAGCATTACATAATGTGCTTCATCGGCCGTGAAAGGGATTTCTTTTTCCAAATTAGATAACGTAAAAATTCCTTTTTGTCAACAATAAAAAAAAGTATTTTTGAAAGAGCCGGCTTTATTACGTAAAAAACACATTTCCATTGAAATGTGTTTGGAATGAGGATCATTTCCTCTCAGCCAAAAGGATCAAGTCGGATGACCTGGGAACATTTTTGAAGCGTTTGAACCCCCCCACTTCCTGATCCCTCCTCTCCTCTCCTCTCTACACATGGACTTTCACATCCAACAAGTGCATTTTTTTCTGAGCTGGAATCTCCTTTGACTGTTTTCCAAGGATCACAGTCAAGTTTTTAAAAATAGTCCAATCTTGTGTTTTCAGCCAGAGAGCACCGCTCTGGTTTGTGGAGGCTCAGATTCAGTCTAGACGGACGTGGCTGGGAGGGTTAACTGAGCCGGAAGTGAAGAATGTGTGTGTGTGTGTGTATGGTGGGGGGGTTGTTGAGTCAACACAGGACTGTTTCTCTGCCTTGTGTTGCTTCTGGTCTCTTGCTTCTCAATGGGATGATAGGCACAGGCTGAGATTGCGAAAACACAGAGTTGGAGATGATGGCAGATGGATGAGGTCTGGCTAAACTGGAAGTGAAAATGAGTCAAGCCCGGAGAGAGAGAGAGAGAGAGAGAGAGAGAGAGAGGGAGGAGGGTTGATTTTGCTGCCTCTGCCTCCTGGATCAAAGAGAGAGGAATCAAGTGTAAGTGGAACGAGATGTCACAAACATTAAAGCCCCTTTAGAGAGAGTGACCACAGAGGAACACAGTATAACATCAAGTTAGATTTAACATGTTAAACAGCACAAAGCCAGCAGAGTTTGGAACATGTGGAACATCATCTATCCTGATTGTTTTCATACTGCGCTGTGTGTTCCTCTATACATCCCATCATTGCTGCACACTGCAGAGCAGAGGCTTCTCCCATCTGTCTGTGCAGCCATTGTCTTCATTTCTTGTGGTTGTGATCACCCACATGACCCCAGGGACTTTTATTTGTGCACCATACATTGTGCAAAGACTTGTCCTACTACATGCAGCCATTTGAATTGTACTGGTAAACACACTGTTAGTGACTTTTAAAAGGACAATAAGTTGCAGTGAGCTCGGAGAAATGCAATACTCTTTTAAATAGTGAAACCGTCGTGACGTATTTTTGACTGAACCGTACTCCTGAGGGTTATTTTCCAAAATTACAGACTCCATTGACCGATGCCTGCAGCCCAGCCCATGACCATAATGGAAAGCCATAGTAATGAATGACGTCCTGTCCCATTTAGAGAAACTATGAAGGATCATTATGATGGAGTAGTTCTTACTATTATACCACATGGTTGCTCTGACAGACAGTGGGGAAACACACAGACACACACACTCTGGTAGTGTTCAGGACCTGCCTGTTGATGTTGGGCTTTATTTCAATTGAATACATCTGATTTATTTAACTAATTTCACATCATTAATTTGCATAAATTATACATCACATAATTATATATTAAATTGACAACAGTTATGTCCAGTTGTTGGTCCCATCGATTGCTCTGCAAACTTTACTTTAATACAAATCAGGCCAAAAATAATACTTTTCCTTCATCACTTACCTCTGACTCATCTTGACTATCTAGAGTGTGAGTGAGTGGTTAACTGTCATCTGAATACCTGCAGCGACCACACCTCTAATAACAGCAGATACGAGATCCTTTCTTCTTCTTCTTCCTCTGATCTTATCGGAAAATGCAGCACATGTCATTGTTTTTGTCACATGTCTGTGTGGTTAGGGTTACGTGTGTCTGGTATGAGAGGGTGGATTACCTCTTCTTGCTGCTTGACCTTTGACCTTACATTTAGCTCAAAGCCAAACAGGGTGGAAAATTAGGTGTCTTTAAGAGATCCAATCACTGCATATGAAGTTTTAGCAACTGTGTATAAACGTTCCAGTTGGGTACATCTTTCAAAACTCTCTCAAATTTGTTGTCATCTTAATTCTCTTAAGTTGAGCCATCAGCTGTCTCTCTGGCCTCACACCTCCATTTTCCAGTATATACACATTATAAGCCTGTTAAAATATAGATGTGGCATCATAACAAAGCTACTTCTTTCTGAGTTCCTAAAATGAACAGGGAAACTATTTCTTGCTATCTATCACTTAACACAGTGTTTCAGCTTCAGACTAAGACTTGAAGAGAACTTGTTACCACTTGCCTGTCAGACATGAATCCAAGGAAAGACCTCAGGAATAGTACCACCAACATACACTTACACTGCCTATACTGTACACAATTTCAATACACCCTGGTGTCCATTGTAATATTTGGAAAAATGCACCTCAACATACAAACCTGCAGAACACAAGATTCAGTTACTGGTGTATTATTTTTGTCACGCAACAGGCAATTACTAGAAGTCAAATCAGCTGATTTTGTCCTACAGCACTAAGAAACAGATTTTGCACAACTTATGAAAAAAAAAAAAAAGACATTATGAATGCACTTGAAAGAACAGTGGGCCAGTGTTTCTCCGAATGCTCCTTCAGCGTCAGGAACTGGTCAAGCCAGATCTCTCAAAAGCCCTGAGCCACATCCTCACACAAGAATGAATTCACACTTTATCTCATGACTCACAACATCTGTTTATGGCTGAGACTTTCTACCCAACACAACAGTTAGAGAGAGAGAGGAAACAAGCTGGTTGCTCCCATTTTTTATTACCCTCCTGTATTAGCTGCCCGGTGTTTGACAGTTGGTCGAGGGAGGAGACTTGAGGAGGGAGGGGACAAGGGGACATACCTGTCGAGAGGAAGAAATCTTGACAGCGCAGAGAGAACCTCTGCTTCCCACTCAGCAGTCTCAGAGGGAGTATGGCAACTTGCTGAGGGAAATACAGACTTTGAACTGGTGGCGGTACTGGAGGAAGACCAAAATGGGTGGCACTATAAGTCAGAAGAAGAGTGGCAGCAGGAGAGTCAGTGCAAGGAGTCACAGCAGCAGTGTCATGTGAGTCAGTCCAATCACCTGTTTGATTCAGGCGCCACAATGCATTATAGAAAATCTACTGTTATTGCCTAATTAGTTGGCTTTAAACTCGTGTTGCCTGCAGCTTTACTAATAACAAACAAGGCTTTAATGTTCCTATATTTCAGGTCAGTACCATTGTTAGCTGTGCAGTTATATGAAAACTACAATAATGGACCTGTGGCTACGCTACACATTCCTTTTCTGTTTAGTGTGAGACTGGCCTCTGTTCAACGGTACGCTTGCACACACATGCAAATATTCACACACCCTAAAAATGAACTCACAGATAAAGACTGCAAACAGATGAACTGTGACATATCTTTGCTCACTGGCTTTACACAAGCGTATGTGCGTACATCTGTGGACTGTGGAGCAAACACAGCAATGAAAATAAAACAGGATCTGATCTCACATGAGGAGCAATGGATCCAAATATGTGGAGTGTTTAAAGTTGAACTTGAAACAGCTTTTTTAAAAACAGTAGGGGTGTGGCTAGGGACAGTTACCGTGAATAGCTGTGACTGGCTTTAACATGATCAGTTTATGGGGCTGTCTGCACTGATCTGCTGTTGCCTCATCACTGTATGAGCTCATTGTGAGAAATATAGCTTCACTGTGTCAATATTTGCTTGAGGTGATCCATGTCCTCGCTGCTGTGGGAGGCACGGTGGCAGATGAGCCCTCTGTAGGTTAAACTACACACACATAGACTATTAAACACTCCATTTAATGTTTCACCTTCCTGACAGTAAATGTCTGACTTTAATCACTTTAAAATCATGGTGGAGCAATACTTGTGGTCATTGCTGTAAATGTAATTTAAACAAAAATTTAAAATACATTTTTAAAAATAAAAATTCAGACTTAAACTTAAGAAGTTCATGTTGAAAACAAGAACTCAGTGGATTCATGCACTGTAGCACCCGATTAGCAAATATTTTCCCTCTACTGTTAATACACCTTGTTCACAAGATGATTTTACCAGTGTCACCTGTAACTATGGTAACTGTACACAAAGATGCCAACAGCTGTAGTCCGTTTTTGATGACATAAAAATGACACATGCATGACAAATGAGACTGAGGCGATGATGAAAACCAGACTAAAACGTCTTTAGTTCAAACAAGTCAAATGTCTGAAAAAAAAAGAAAAAAATCGAATTTAAAAGACTAAATCAAACTCAGGTGCCAAGATTAACACTATGGGGTCAGATTCCAACAAAATGGGAAAGTGGGAATAAGAGAAGATTAGATTAGATGTAATTTGTCGCTGGGAGCTTCAGCCAACACATCAAAGAGGGAACTGAGTAACAACAGCAGTCAGTTCCTGATAACCATAATAAATATATGCAGATGCACTTATCCTTGACGGACACTAACTGTCCATTTGTGCGTTTGTGGTTTCAGTCTCTTCGGCTCTGACCCAGGATTTGGGTGACTTGGTCTGTGTCTTGTGTGCCAGCAAGTCGGGCTGGCACGAGTCCGCAAATCTCTCTCGGGCTTTCTCCCAGTTCTTCTGAGACTTGGATCTAGTAATGGAGACGGTGTCTACAGACATGGCAGCGCCAGTCCCCAAACCTGACTGGGACTTTCTGATTTTCAGTTCAATCTGTGGGAAAAGGAACGAGAGAGGAAGGAAATCTTATTTTCTGTTGCTTTATTGTACAACTACATATACACCAATAAGATATCTCCAGCCCGTGAAGCCGTCTTACTGGGTTCTTCATGCCAGTTCCCTCTTTGCCCAGTCCCTCTCCTTTCTTCCAGCCCATCTTTTCCAACATCTTCCGTCCTTTATTAACTTCACTGATCTCCCTTTGTGAGGAAAACACAGTATGTGATTACAGTGTGACTTGCATCCAACATTTCCATCCTCAAACAACAGTCAAAAAACAAGACTTACACATGAACTGAAGCAGGGGCATCGTCTCGTTGGAAGACCCCCTCGCTGCCCACAGTCTGCCGTCGAGACTCGGCTCGGTCTTTGTATTTGGGATTCCTTAGGGTTTTGCCCTCCTCGTATTCGGTGCTCTGTTTATAGAAAAGCACAGAGGTGATTGTCTGTGCAATGAGAAGAAGTGATTTGAGACTAACACTGTGTGCTGCTAGTGACAACACTTACCTGGAGACCATATTTGGCCTTCATCTGCTTCAGCTCCTTCTGTCTTAGTGCTTCTTTGTCCTCTTTGGAGAGAGTAGGGCCTACGGGGAAAAACAGTGAGAGTAAAAAGAAGTATACAACTGCTGTTCCATGAACGTTTACCATGTTTTTCTGTGGCTGTGTCGCTGCTCACCTGTGTTCTCCTCTCTCTTGTACTTGCTGAGATGAGCCATCACCTGACCAGGTTCACACCCATCACAGGTATCGGTACCTGAGTGGATGTGGAAGGAGAGCACTGTCTCTCCCATCTTCACCTCATCACCGTGCATCAGTGCGTGTGGCTCACATTTGGCTTTAGGCTGCAGAGAAGATTATTCATAGATAAACTCACTGCTAACACAACGTGTAGCTGTTTTGTTTAGAAGGAGCAAACTGAGACAAAATCTTGACCTGTAAGATTCGGTTTCCATTGATGACTGTTCCGTTCTGGCTTCCCTGGTCCACCAACATGTAGCTCTGCTGCTCCTGGTCAAAGTACACCTCTGCATGGAACTACAACCACAGAGTTTATAATCAGACGTGTCACATAACCCCAGATTACACGAATGAATTATAGGGATTCCTGGAGAAATATTACAGTGTAAAAGAATTACCTTGCTGACTCCCATCTCTGGGATTCGGATTGCATGATCCATGTCTTTTTCTCTGCAACAGAAAGACAGCATGTTGGGATCAAGGAGCTTTCTAAGCCTTTATCACGATGCAGTGAAATCTATCACTGATATTTTCACAGTGAAATTACCACTTGTCATGCTCCAAAGGAGGAGTCTTTTGTAATTGCTGTGTTGCATTGTTAACAACTCAGCTTACTTACTAGAGTAGATGGACACACTAACCTGCCAATTGTGGCTGGGGAGTCGGCTGTGATGATGAACAAGGTGCCAACCTGCAGCACTGGAGACCTGACCACTGTCACTCTTACACAGGGTGGCCAAATGTCTTTGGCTGCAAGAAAAGTACATAACAAAATCATCAGGACATAGCATGACATGATGGCCTCAGTAAGAGTGTTAGGAACTAGTGAAATAATAAACCAGCTACCAGCTGAAACAAAATTCCCAAAGTGTGTGTGCCAAGGCCAGGTGCTAATTTCCTCTCACCTTCCTGACTCTGACTCTCCATCTCAGATTCTGACTCCATCTCTGATTCTGGGTTTTCTCTGGATGGAGAGCTAGAAGATGATGAGAACGAAGGAGTTGACTCCCACTCCTCTTTATCAGACTCTGTTATTTCACCCTCTTCTGGTTCACTGTTCCCCTCAGAATCATCCCTCCGTGTTGGGCTCTTCTTCTTCTTCTTCAGCTTTGCAGATTTGGATTTTTTCTTCTTCTTCTTCTTTGATCTTCCCTTATCATCGTGCGAACCGTTTCTCTGCTTCTTCCTCTTTGATGAAGATTTGTCCCTCTCCTCTCGATGTGGACTGCGAGACCTCCTTTTCAGTTTTTGTGACTCTGCGGTCCTCTTAGAAGTTTGTACTTCAACCCAGTCAATTACTTCTTCTTCTTCCAACTTTATATGATCAGATATTAGTTCCTAGCATCAGATAGACAATGGTGTGATTACCACCTCCAGTGAACACTGACAGCAGTCTGGCTGGCTTTGTACTGCAGATCCAATGTCTTTTGGCAAATTGTTCTTATATATGGTCTCAGTCATCAAAGACTAATTACCACAGAGCTCCAACAAGTTACTTCATGTTGGACAGGAACATCCTCAGTGATCCAAATAGCAGTTTACACCAAGATTTATACAGACAACATTGTAACTCTGTAGCATGTTTACTACTGCTATTAGAAAAAAAACTTGTATAACCTGTCTGCAGACCTGAGGCCTCCTGTTTTCTGACAGCACAGGGACCGACTGACAAATGATCACATCACTATTAATACTATGACAAGAAGTAGTTAGTATGAATAACAGGTGCTACTGTCTTCATCGAAACTGTGTAAGTGATATGTTTTGTTATAAAAGGCCCTTTGTGATGGCAGAAGCTATTTAGAAGTCTCAAGTTAAAAATAACTACAAACATTTCCATATGTTTTGCATGCTGGTATGAAAAGTGTACCTCTGTAGGAAGCAGTGTTCCAGTATTTCCATGAGGAAATCTTCATTTTAGCCAATGAGCTAGTCACCTCTTGCACCTAGAGCAGAGGAATAGTCTTTTAGGGAACTAGTCTCAATCGAATTCAAAATGCAAGTGTTTGAAGACTGAGACCAACAAAACCAAGAGGATTTAAAGGGAGCTACAAAGTACAAAGCCAGCTGTCAGCTAAAAGTAACTTGATGCCACACATTAATTTAAAATATCATGGTCACCTACCTTATCATCCTTGTGAGATGTTTTCTTGACCCCTTTCTTGAACTTCCTATCCTTCTTTTCAGTAGTGTTTTTGTCTGTGTAGGACTCTGCACCAGTCTGTGCAGCAGGCACCTCAATCCTGGAATGGAACTGGTAGCGTCCGCTCTCTGCGTCATAGTAGTAGTAAATACCTGTGTTGTTGTCGTAGTACAACTGACTGGCCTGTACAGAAAGAGCACATGTATAAGATCTAATTACATGTACACGTGTGTTCTTGTACTTTAATTGCTGCTGAAATTCAATGCACTATGGCTGACGAACCGAGTCGTAGTAGAAGCCCGTGCTGTGATCATAGTACATCCCTGTAGTCTCATCGAAGACAAACCCAGTCTGGGTCATTGCCTCTTCAGCTGTGGCCCTCAACATATCAGCTATGGATCCTGCATCACCCCCTGGAAGAAACAAAGTACAATAATTATCTCATATTGTAAACTGAAATGTATCAACTCAATGTTTACACAACCATAGCAGTATGACCTTCAGTATTTGTTCCTGACACTGACATAAGTAGCCCACTGACTAATCTATTTTCAGCCATTCATATGTGAAAATACCCAATATTAGCAATTGCACATTCGTTTCTCATGATGTCTAAATATAGCTAACTGATGATTTACATTTTAATCAAGCTGACCTCTGTTGTGACTGTAACGCTGCTGTCAGGTTGACCTGACTCATCAGCAGCGGCTGCTGGTTCATCAGGTGTTGAAATCTCTGCTGCCTCGTTGCCATCAGCTCCGTCCACTGCTGCTGCTGCTGCTGCTGCTGCTGTGTTTGGGTCTTCCTGAGCTTCTGCTGCCTCTGGGTTCTGATAGTAGCTTCCATAGTAGTAGTTGTAGTAATCTGGACAGGAATATGTAATTAGCAAAGGCATGTTTTGAAACTTTATGACAGAGATGGTCATCAAAAAGTAAGAGATGTACTCACCAGTTTCTGTCCACACTGGTTCTTCAGTCTGAGTTTCACTGTCGACTCTCTCTTTATCTTTCTTCTTCCGTTCATGTATCTCTGCGCTCAGCTGATCAACCTGAAACAAGACAATTTAGATAAATACAACTGACAGAAAATAGACGTCCTTTGAACAAACTGTGTGTGCAAGGACCGACCTGCTTCCTCAGGTCTTCGTTGTAGCTCTCCGTGCTCTTCTGCAGTCTTTCTGACTGGCTCAGTTGCTTCTGTAACTTGACCAGCTCGGCCCTGCACTCTTTCAGCTCCTGCTTCAGCGAGTCTACTTTCAGACGCAGCTCTGCTACTTCAGACTCCGCGTCCACGTCTCCATCTTCGTTCTCCATCAGTTCAACTGAAGACGTTGAGATTAACGTTTGTAAGTTATTTCACGGAGTGGTGGACAAACACACACACAAAACCACAGCTTGCACGTCTGTCTGACGGTGTGCACCTTTTTCACGGCTTTTCACGCTGTCAGTGAAATATGAAATGGTGATTTAATAACAGCTAGGGGAGCACACCGACATATTTATGTACACCGAGCTATCATCACATTGCACTGCACTGCTCTCCTTACCGTTTGTTTCGCTTGCTCCCCTTTAGCGGTATCTTTCCTGTCCGCACGGCACATGAATCAACCTGAAAGTTGAAAATAGACATCTTGTAACCAGCCTGCATTTCCGACATAGTCGAGAACATGTTTAAGATATTTTGACAGTTAGAGTTATAACCGTGGAAACGTTTACAGTCCACCCTGCTCACGACCGCCATTTACTAAAAGCTACAAGTTAGCGTTAGCATTAGCACGACACAGAGGAAGTACTCCTTCTTCTTCGGGCTTGGCGGACGAAGAACTTCACTGCCACCTACTGGCGAATAATGGACTTTTTTGTTTTTAAGAATGATAACAAAGATACTAAAACGTATTTGATAATAGTAACAATAAACCAGAAATACTCTACTGTCTTTTTACCTTTCCCAATTTCCTGACGTTTGAAAAAATAACAGAAATTGATTTATGTTTTTGATGGCATCAAGTTTTATCATTTTCATTATGGAGCCTGGGAAGTGCTATACAAACCTAAACCTAAACTTAATGATGCTGTCTGCTCTCATTTTTGACAGTTTCCCTTTTCTTTATATTTGTACATAAATTATACATAGTACAACAACTGATCATTCAAAGAATTGTTAATTAAATTGTGTATTAGCTGAGCTCTAAATACAGTGGAAGTGAATGGCATTACATTAATTCATAGACCCAGTATTCACATTGGATATATGTGCAGCATATCAGTAAGAAATATGGGCTGGGTTATGAATAAGGCCTGATTTATATAAATATGAATATGCATTGACACATTACAGTGTGCAATAGTGAAAATGTTGAATATGAATGGGGCATGTACATAGGTGTGTCACATAATACTAGATGCTGTATCTTTATATATTTATATAGGTTTGCATATGTTTAATATGTGTTTAATAATATCAGAACATGTAATAAGCAAGGTAAACTGCATTTTGTGTTATGGTTATTTCTTATTGAGGAACACTGTCCAGGTGTTATTATCCTCTGTGACCACTAGATGTCAATGCAGCCCATGTGTTCTGTCATCAGACACCTCAGAGTCAAACTAGAGGAGCACTTTTGCCTTTACAGTAATTTTGAGAGAGGAGATGGTGGTTACACTCATTTCTGTCATGATGCAGTTGAAACTCATAACATAACAGTTTACTCTAGCTGCTAGTAGTCCTTGCTACTGTTTGATGAATATATGTCTCACATCCTTCAGTTATTTAAGCTTAGGGTTGTTTTTTTTATTTGCAGCTGTCCAGTATTTGCTATTTGTGGTCTGACATGTTGGAATACCTCACTGTTTTAATAAGGCAGAAGAGAGGATTAATACCGTACAGCTATAGTCCAGTTTTTGCTCACATCGTTTCTGTCAATGACCTTTGCTCCTCTTGTTTTTCACTGTTCCTCAAACACATAACTGTTCCTCTGGTAACATTTGGACTCACTTCCCGTCTGCTTCTGTCTCAACCTCTCCCCAATTCTTTTTACATTCATTAATTTCCGGGAACGAGTGATGCATTCAGATAGCTTGCTGACACTTGCCAAGAGCGGTCCATCTCTGTGTGTGTCTGCTCTTATTTCAGGCCTAATAGGAAGGGCTGTTATGTAAGACTGTGGCTCCACTATTGTCCTCTAAAATTAAAACACATGGTCTATTTATGGAAAGAGTGTATTATACAGCATCATGCTGCTGAGCCAATATAAGTATGAGTATAACTATGATCGCATTTTATCCTTGTCCTGAAGTTAGAGCAGCCTTTTTGGAAAAATATTGTCACTGGACGTCAAGACACACAACCACACAAAGAGTTAACATAAACGTCTCATTAGTTACATTTGTCCTGAGGCCAACAGAATCTAAATTGCTCTGTGAACTTTGGGAAAAACTCCCATAATAAGTTGAGGAAGGCAATTTGTTTTATCTTCTAGTTTTTAGGAACTTTTTTCAGAGATGCCGTCCAGGTTCCTCCCACTGTGTTTGAAATCCGAGTCCTTTTGAGTTGTGTTTGGATTTTGGTGAAGTGTGAGACTTCTTGGCAGCGGTCCGGGTGTACTGTAGCTGTGGTGGTGATGGTGGTGGAACAGCCTTTAAGAATGGGTTGGTCTTTTATCTGGAGACACACACAGCTGCCTCATGCTACCTACTGAAGTTTATTGATGCCATATTTAGACGAGAAAAGCACCAGCGCTTTTCTGTGTTTGACTGGCAGTTTGGAAAGACGAGTATTTAGTTCAGTATTTTGAGCTTTATTTTGAGTCTATGATTTCATGTTAGTGATAGTAATAGGAATGCTTATTTCTTATGTAACCTACCAATTCTTAGCTTTTGGGCTGGTGCCTCATCAGTGGTATAGAGAGAGTGGTTTGAAGTAAACAGTGAGCCCATGGTAACAAAGACATTAATGCTTTTTCCATTCTCAGAACTTGAGTAAAACGGATCTAGAAAACACATCATTTTCCCCTCAAAGTTTCCTCTCTGCTATAGCTTTAGGTGTTGATCACAAATGACCTAACTTTACTCTTTTGTCCCAGTAAAAGGTCTCTGGTCTGGTTTAATAACTCCACAAACAATGTGAGCATTTTATGGGCAAGAAAGAAAAAAAACAACTCAGGACTCAGGATAAAGGCACAGATTAATGATCACGCTTCGGTGATAATCTCGTTGAATCACCCCTTTACTATGACCTTCACATGATCACTGTGTACTAGGATCCTAAGCGCCCCCCCAAACCAGCTCCACAAGCTCCAGCAGACCCAGACGGTAAATAAGTGGGCAGAGAACAAACTCCACCCTTTCTGGTCAAATGTGGAAACTCTGAGACCGACTGAGGCACGTGTGTCTCTACTCCTGGATGGGACTTTGGGAGGAGTTTTCTGTAGCTGCTGTGTGGCCAAGCTAAACTCTGAGTAGTGGAGCTGCACAGATGATGTACATTACATCTTAACATGAAACTCTTAAATTTTTGTTCAGTGTCATAATTAATGAGACTGATCACCTTGGCATGATGAATAATTCTTTATCAGTGCTCCCTGCAATTTATAAGAGTAAATTCACATTTTTCCAGTTCTGTCTATGTGTGAAATCTTTAGTGTCACATTCACAGTTATCAATTATTCAATGTAATGTAAAATTCTTCCAATACTAATAATGAAGAGAACCTGTCAATAATGGATACTGATATCAACATATTTTAGAACGTGCCTGTTCAGCCAGACAAGATCTTAGATAAATAGATTTATATGCACAGTTAAGAAGACGAAGATGAACTCTGTAGTGCAGAAACTTTTTCTAGCTTGTGACCTGGTTCGGGGCTTCTGTGATGCAGTTTCTTATAACTTATCATACACATCTGCACTAACCTAATATCAGTGAAATACCTCCCTTTTCTTTCTCTGCATAGTGCGTCCTTGCTAAGCTGCAGAGGCCGCAGTAACAAAAAGAATTCATTCAGCTCTAACCTTTTGTGTAACCTTTTAAGATGCCCATTGAAGGACTGAAGCAGCCGAGGTGTTGTGTTTGCTTTGGTTAATCTTTGGATTGCATTTTTTCCCCAGTGGACTAAGTATGATTGTCGGACTATGGATCATTTACAGTGGATCAGCATCGACAGGGACGTCTTTAGAGCCGATATGGACAGGAGGAGTGATTATTGTGATCAATATCTCTGTCAGTGTACACATGGGTACGTGAGTGTTACTTAAAGAGTGGTGAATCCTTTCATTTGTCACTGAAACTGTCCACTCTGAAACTCTTATGTGTTTTCTTTTGATTTGAAAACTCACATATTAAGTAGGTGGTTGGTAGATTTACTTAATAGCTGATAACTCCTACTACAAATCACATTTAAAACAGGCTTTTAAAGGTGGTTGTAATTATGCTGCTTCAGGTGTTTTCTTCCTTTGTGTGGCTAGTGTCTCTTGGTTTACACAGAGTCTTCTGTTGACACTATTGGATGGCTTTTGCTTTTTTAGCAGCATGAGTTTCTCATGCTGCTGGGGTGTGTCAGATTCACATCGTGACTGATGTCATGCCTAATTTCCCTGCAATGCACTTGATGACACAGACAATGTACCTGTGTCAGATGCCACAATGGAGTTTTACCAGCCATTAATGGAGGGAATTGGAGGCCATGGACTGTCCTGCTGACTCAAACACAGTGAATCCAGCCAGGTAAGAGAACCTGAGGCTACAGAACCGGTTCCCCTGGTCATGCATGCCTGTCACTGCATAAGGGGGACGGTTAACTATTGAGCAGCCTGGGGGAGCAGAGAAGGCTCTAAGATCCAGCCTCACATTCCTAACCTCTCTCTGGGCTATAAAATGTGGAGCCCCAACAGTTCAGCTCCTCCTCCACCACCACCACCTCCTCCGCCCTCTGTGTTTGTTTTCTGACTCCCTCCTTCTGCTTCAGAGTGGAGGAGCAGCCTGACAGGGACGTACCATTCTCCAACCACGGGGGGAACTCATTTAGCTGAGCACAGAAAAGCTGCATTCAAGCTTCCTGCTTTCTACCCCTCTGCGTTTTCTGTCAGTGGACGGGCCTGACGTGGAGGGGAGAGGTTGGAGGGGGTTCAGAAGAGGAGAGAGTGAGAACAGCATTTTGGAAACCAGCTGATCAGAGCTGTGGTATTCTGCCATAGAGGCAGCGGGGAGAGAGAGCGTGCCTGGAAAAAAGAGAAGAGAAGAAGAATCTTTTTAAAGCTGAGAAAATAGAAATAGAAGAGCTGTAAAGAAATGTCTCCCTCCTTTCATGAGAGGCTGGGAACTCACGTGAAGAGAGAAGCTCAGTGGAGAGATGTGAGAGCTGTTGGCAGGGTGGAAATCTGAGGAAGGAACGCACAGAAAAAGGATCAGTCCAGCGCTGGGAACCAGTCTGTGAATCAACAGAGGGTTTTTAGAAACCCAGCCCCCCACCCCCACCCCTGTGGAAAGAGGAGTGATGTCTTGGCTGTCACCTGTGTCATGGGCCAAATGGACGTGGACGGCGGTGCGAGGGGGTGAGGGAGAAGAGGAGGATGAAGATGAGGGGCGGCAGGCCAACGAGGAGAGGGAGCAACGTGGAGAGAGAGGGGAGGAAGAGGAGGAGGAGGAGGAGAGATCTCAAGGCTGCAGGCAAGTGTTGTGCTGGAGCCTGGAGACTACAGACACTGTGATTCACACTGTCTGTACTGGAGGAGAGGGTATTTATCCCGGTGTGTGTGTGTGTGTGTGTGTTTGTATCTCTACCTGTAAAGCTCAGGAATCTCTGTGAAGGTTTGATGAAATGCTCAGAGGAAGACGAAAATATATATGTATATATGTTTACACAGAGTTTGCATACATTATGTTGTCATATAGGTGTGACACAGTTCCTGCTGTGCCTCTGGTTCTCAGCCCACCAGCGTACTGTATGTCCTCCTTTCTGTGGCTTTACAGACAAAAAAAAAAAAAAATCACCACACATTCCAGCTCTGCAGTCAGGTACACTTTAGTTTAATGATGTAATTACTGCAAACTCACAAAGACGCCACTCGCTCCAGGAATTTGCGCCTCTGCCCCTCACGTCTGCTCTGATAAGATTGTCACCCTGGTCATTGTTCTCAGTGCACACAGCTTCTTCAACATTTTATTGACTAGGTGCTTTATCACTAAACTCTGAGGGTGTTGAGTCATTAAATGCCAGAATCCACGTTTGTTTAGTTGTGTTCGCTCTCGCAGCAGATCAGTAATTATCTCCCAAGTGTAATGTCAATATGTGCTAACATGTGATGCAGCTTCCTGAAGTGATCTGATCAAATCGAATGCCATTACATTTCAAAGCTGGAATCACAAAGGGAGAAGGAAAACATGTGATGTGTTGTAAACTTTATTCAGGTACAGTTTTCCCATCTTTCTTTAAAACAAATACCGTTGACATCTTTGTCAGTTGCTGTCTTATAACTCAGACTGTGCTGTGTAACAGGAAATAGTAAGCTGCCCTACTTCCTCTTCCTCCATATGTCTTTTACGTTATCTCTCGTTTGCTCTCTCTGTCTCTCTCTCTCCCTGTCACTTGCAAAAATCAGACAGTACTGGTGCAACAACATTTTCACATGACACATAAAACATTTTGAATTGTGCACACGATTGTATTCAATACATTTCTGGTTTACATGCAAAGTATGTTAGCGTATATATTGCATCATACCTTTGATCAATGTTAACCAGCCTGGGAGGTTGACAAGACAATTCTGTGGACATACAGACTTCATAGTTTTTTTATTGATGTAATACTGATGTAATACTGAAACAGTGTAAGAAAGGAACATCACTCACACACACATTTATATTTTAGGGTCACAGGCCTCGTTGTAATGAATCTTACAGGATCCGGGATCAAATAATGTCACTGTATGATTTAATAGATTCAGAATATCTGTGATGGACAAGGAATGAAGAACTACATATGTATACATATTTCACGTTGTATTGCATTTTAGCGTGTCCTGTTTTCTGTTCATGTCACAAATTCATCCTTTTGCTTTTCTCACTTCATTAGTTTTCATATCCCTGAGCTCTGAGTGTTTGTAATATGACCTCTCCTCAGTTACGTAAGGATTTTTCTGTTCTCTTCTCTCAGCTCTTGAATGTTTGGAAAGTTCATGCTCCTTATCTCTCTCTCCCTCTCCATCTCTCTCTGTCTGCCTCTCTATCTGACTATCACAGTTCTGACTCAGAGGGTCATTTTGACACTCCTGAAGAAGCAACTCCTGTCCGCGCCCCTCCGCCCTTCCCAGGAGAGCTGGAGAACGACAACACCGATGCAGACAAAACAGGTGAGACCACTGCTGAACAAATAACAGACAGTCAGAGAGAGACAAGGTGCTGGAGGTGGGAGGATAAGTTCCCCCGGACCTAAACAAGATGCTACAGTAACACCTTAGGATAACATTACAAATAATTACATATACAGATAGTGTACCTCCTTGAAGTTACCATGGAAACAAATCTTTTGATGTTGCACACATGCACAGACATCACGTGTCTGGGTCTGTTTGTCTTCATAGTCAATGAAAGTGATACACGTCTAAAATATTTCAGCTAAATAGACTTGTTGTTAATCATTATTTTTAATGGCATGTAGAAATCCCACGACTGTGTGTGAGCTGTGTGTATGGTGTATCAGGTTCACCATGCCAGAGTAATTGGATACATATGCAGTCTGTTGTCTCAGGAATGTACCCACCTACTTGCTTTTCAGCTTTCAGAATTCACCTGCATGCCTGTTTTTTAACTAGACGTATCATGGCACACTTCACATCTCCTTAGTATCAAATGCTAATAAATGAACAAAGCAGTGATTCATTACCGGTCCCTACCTGACACTTGAGCACTCTTTGCATGCTTGGTATGTAAGCTGGTCTGCACACTGAGCAGGGGTTTTGGGTTCAATGATGGTGGAAGAAGTGTCATTGTCATTTGAAAACGAAGAGGAGGAGTCTGTGGCAGAGTGTGGGAATGGCCTTTGCCCTGGAATTCAACAGGTTCAACAAAAGCTCTGGTTCGCCCTGTTTTGTGTTGGTCACTGGTGGAGGTCACAGCGTGGGGAGTGACTAATCATCATGCAGCTCTGTTTTTTTGGGGAGGAGGACCATGTATTGACATGAAGTTGCTGTTGCTTTGGTAGGATTAAAAGCTTCAGGATAAACAGTCCCGGCAATGTTTTTACGAAAGTGTACATTGCAAATGACATTCAGAACAAAGCGAGGAGGGAGTTCACTTTTGTTTGAACCACAAACAGCCCTTCCTGCAGCTGTTGGAGGAGGAAGTTTGAATCCTGACAGACAGGAGCTGAAGCACCACTACAAACTTCTCTATATGTACACATGTTGGCTGTGTTTGTCTGTGCCCACCCAGTGTCTCCAGTAGGCCTCACACTCAGACACTTTATTTAACAGATATAGTAATAGATAGATCCCTCACCTTAAATTGATTGCATTAAAAGCTAGACACTCACTTTTTTGTTGTTTTTTCAAAGAAACATGAAATCCAACAACAACAGCCGTGCACAGATACTGTATTTGGGGAGTCTACTCTTTGCTCATAAATAAATCACACAAAATTGTAAACAGATGCAAAACAGTTAATGTTATTTATCAACCTACAGGATTTGTATTGGAAACAGACACTGCAGCTGGATGAGTTTTATCTCTGTGTTGACATGCTGTGCCTTTATACAAACAGGAGTGAGAGAACAAAAAGAGCCACATAGCAAAGCACAATACTGAATATGCATGTCTTGAGTGGATGAGAATATGTGTGCATGGGCAAGTTGGATGGCAGCAGCAGTACTCTCAGTGGCGACATACTAATGTGAATGGGAGCAGGTAGCAACACAGCAGGCTGTGCTAGTCTCCTAGCAACATAATATTACATGAATATGGCGAGTATGACAGGCTTACTGAAATATGTTGATGTGTCAATAGGGGAGCGGGAGGTAATAATAACCACACAGCAGCCGCCATCATTGTTGTTCACAAAACACAACTCATCCCTTATAGTGCATGTCCATGTTTATTTTTCTAATTTCTTCATTTAAATGCTATGTCTCTCATAGTAAGGCATCACCATGGCAACAGCAGCAAAGAGAGCAGTTGGCTGCCCCAGTAACCTGCTCTCAGCGAGCCAATCAGAGATCAGATTAGATTTGATTGGAGAGATTGTCATGATTGAAGCAGATGTGTGTGTGCAATTTCAACTGTTGCACTTTGTGGTGTCATTTTTTTTTTTTTTTATGGTTAATTCTGTTGTTTTTGTCTTCTTTCCTCTTCAGACGTGGATCAGGAGGAGCACCTGATAGTGACTGCTCCTGTCAGAAGTCAGGATATTTTGCTCAGCCACGACATGGGTCAGGATGAACCTGCTGTCCACATGGGTGGCCCGCTGGATGTAAACATGCACACAGAACAAGAAGAGAATCTTCCAGAAGCTTTGGGCTCTGTTCCTGTCCCTGACACATCCTCAGTGAATGAAACTCCTGAAGTGGCCAAATGCACACCACCATCCCCTGAGCCATCACCGGCACCAGCCCCCATCCCAGTCGCAGATCCTGTCCAGGAGGAAGCCCCAGCTCCTGCTCCAACCCCAGAGCCAGAATCAGCAGCACAGAGCAGTGAACTGGCACCAGCCCAGGCTCTGGAGCCCCCTGAGGAGAAACCCATTGCAGTCTCAGAACCAGAGCAAAATGGACTCCCCAACCAGACGCAACCCACTCGAAAGACCAAAACCAGCAAATCTAAACCGCCATCTCTGAAAATGAAAGCCGCAGTGGACGAGCCTGCACAAACAAATGAGGAAGAAGAACTTCCTGTTCCCAAGGCTGCATACAACTTTGACCCTGACCAGCTGGATGCCAGTTTTAACCCCTTTACCAGCGGTGGATCAAAAATCCAAAACTCTCCCCCACCTTGCGGTTCGAACTCTGCACCCAGACTGGAGCCCATTGGTTGCTCATTTCCTGTCTCTGAAACCAGCTCAGCAGCTCCAGCAGACACAGCAGAGTCCTCATCAGAGGTGAAACCTGTGATGCTGGAGTTCAGTCTGGACGAGGGGACAGTCAGTAAACCACCTCCAAGGAAACTAGGTGGAAAAAAGACAATCAGCAAACTTGCAGCCAAGAAGCAGAGGTCCAAAGGATCAGAGGCTCCCTGCAAACCTGCACCAGAACCCACAGTGTCAGAACCTGTTTCTGAACCAGAACCGGAACCAGTTTCTGAATCAGTATCAGAACCAATTCCAGATCCTCTCCCAGAAACTTCTTTGCCAGTTTCAGACTCTTCTGCACCTGTTAACCTTGACGACGTTCCTATTCCTAAGACAGGAACATATAACTTTGATCCCAGTCAGTGGGATGACCCCAACTTCAACCCGTTTGGTAGCAATAATAAGATGAGCAACTCCCCAGAGCTCCCTCGGGGCAGCTACAACTTTGACCCAGACAATTTTGATGATTCTGTGGACCCTTTTAAACCCTCCAAAGGACTGAGCACTGAGGACTCATCCAGTAGCACTGCTCAGCCTGAGAAAAAAGTAAAAGATGGAGCCAAACAGAAAGCAGGGCACCCACCTGGTGAGAAGAAAGTAAGGCAGATTCCCAAGAAAGGCAAAGAGCGGACAGCCACGTAAGTCTACAGAGTTCAAATATCTGTCCATGTGTTTGCAATCTTCCTTTGTTGTCACAGATGTTAGAAACTTCAATTCAGAGCTAAGTTTTTAGCTGAACATTTACACTGCACACTCACTACAGAAGCAATTCCTCAACAGGTTATATATAGGCTGTGAAAAGTGCTTACAGCTGCAGCACTCACACTAGTTTCAGCTTTTCAGGGGCTGTCGGCATCTTGTGTCAATGCTCAAACTTTGAACTATCTGCTGAGTGTCTAACATGCTGAGCTGAACGCCTCCAGTCACTCACTCGCTCTCCTTTGTCTCCTTCCCCCTGTTGTTCTTCGCTCCCTTATTAAAACCCTCCCCATCCTCGCTCTTTCCCCTCCATCCTTCATCCCTCCTCTTTCGTGTCTGTTGCGCAACCCTCAATCTCTGCTTTCGTCTACTTCGCTTGGCCTCAGGACATCTGAACAAGTCAAGCTTCTCTGTTTTCTGTTGTAAGTACTCTCACTATTGACGCTCTCTCTCTCATGCACGCTTGTTGCCCATTTTACTCACATCATGGCATGTGCTATGTCTGAACTGACTTTTGAAGGGGCACGTGAGGGAAATGAATGTCTTCCTCAGTTTCACTTCAACTCATAAGGTCACTCCCCCTCACACGTTAGCACTTTAATTTTGTCCTGTCTTGTGATCTCCCCAGAAGTTAGGCCACACTGGCATGGGTAGCCTATATGTTGCTGCACCTCATCTGATGTAGGGCAATGCAACATGGCACAGAAATGTTTGCAGCTTAGTCACTGTAGAAACAATGAAACTAGAACAAGATTTTTAAGCATCACCTACATGCATTGTAACTGTTGTATCATCACGTGCTTGTTTTGTAGGAATTCCTGCAAGCTACAGAAATATGATGAAAGCCAGTCCTTGGTGCTGGACGTGTGTAATCAGGTAATGTGTGTATTTGACCGTCCATGTGGCTGTGTGTGTGTGTGTGTGAGTCTGTGTCTGTGTGTGTGTATGTGTGTGTGTGTATGTGTGTGCTGTTTTGTCAGCTGAAATGTTTCACTTTACTGCAGTGACACTGCATCGGCCATTACTCAGAAGCTGTCCAACCCCTTGGCCTCACCTTTAAACACACACACACAAACACATCATCACACACTGTCACACACACACACACTGCTGACAGGAGCATCAGCAGTGTCTCCAGCTCTGCAGTGTTGGCTCAGCACAGTGGCAGATCTGTGACTTACTACTCCGCAGTCTGCTGCTCCCACATGCCCTCATATTATCACGTCCTTCATTCTGAGGAGATACTTCATTAACAAGATATCGTGTATAGCTTTACAGAACCTGTGATACCTTAACACAATTTGTCAAAGCCTTCAATGTAACTTCTCTGGCACATGTTGGATTTATTTAATCTTACCTACAAATGAAATGTCTTTATGTCTTAAGTATGAAATAAAACCCACTTTAAATGTGGGTTCAATCTTGTTCCCTTGTCTTCAGGAGGAAGATGAGGTAGTGGTTCAGACCCCAGAGATCAGTCAGCGGGTTCATCATGCCACTGATGAGGAGAAGTTGGCCTCTACCGGCATCATGGGCCAGACAACAGACAGCCAGGAGGACAGAGGGGAGCCTGAGTGCAACAAAGCACCTGTGAAAAAACACACAGTTGATGATATGTCAGTATTGGATGGTATGTAGATTGTCTCTGTTGTGTAATATTATACTGAATTATTTCATCCACCGGCATAATATCTGTTTTCTTTATTTCTCTTTACTTCATAAATTCCCTTGTGATCTTGTGTGAGTTTATAATGTTATTTTAGCAGATGCAGCATCTAAGGTGATTTTAGATCAGAGTATGCATACTGCATGCATACTGCAGGGTTTTGGAGAAGTCAGCATCCCCAGAGAGGTGCAAGACAAATTGGAAAATGTGAACCAGGAGAGAGATAAAGTTACATCATTTTTTTTCAACAACTACTGTTGGAGTCTGGAGGACCGCAACGCCCCAAGAATGTGTCAGACATTAAGAACAAGAAGAAGAAAAATGGGGCGTTCGTGCTCAGCGCTAACCCCTGTCCTGGTTAGAAGAAAGTTATAAATATTACACTGGGGAACAACTGCTTCCTACAGTTGTAAAATCAAGTCTCTGTCAGTGGTGGAAGCATCACTCTCAAGTACACAATCAAATGAAACCTGAGCAAACAGTCATTTTTGTGTGCTCTGTATTGGTTTGCTTATATTTGTAATTTAGATCGAGGTAAATAATACAATTTAAATGTGCCATTTGTCACTGAATCAAGTGTTTTTTTTTCCTCCTTAAAGGTCCTGAGGTCAAGATTACAGATCACGAGGAGGAGAAGAACACCTGCAGTCTGAAAGATGATATAGTGAGTACAATAGGAACCAGAGGCAGGGTTAGCAGTGATCAATATTTAAACATGACCAGCTTGTTTTGCAGCATCTGGTCTTCATTTCAATAGGGAATTGGATAATTCAGCTATTACAAGGAGTCCTACATCTTTATTTTGTCATGCTGAGACAAACATTGGCACATAAATCAAACAGTTTTCAATTTCATAATATTTATCTAAGAAACGTACACATGCAAATGTTGAATGACTAAAGTCAACACAAATGTCAAGTGTTTTTCTAGTCCAAGTGCTAATGTCTGAGACTGATTCTGGACCTGGGATCTGCTCACATCATATGAGGGTCATGAATGTTTATGCCAGATTTTGTCAGACTGAGCACATGGTGTGTGTTTTCTGTGTGCTGTGCTCCACAGTGTGAGATATCCATGAGCCAAACAACAAAGATAGACAGCAGTGATGCCACAGGCACAGCAGCCCTGACCCAGGACAGCGTACCTCTGAGTGAGATGGACAAAGCTGCAGTGCTCACCCTGATCAGAGAGGAGGTGCAGCATATCACATCCATAAACCCACTCTGATGTAGATGTCCTTATTAGATCCCAATGCATCAACTTATTTCTTTCTCTCTTTATGACTCATCTTCCAATCATCACTACAGATCATCACTAAAGAGATCGAGGTCAATGAGTGGAAGAGAAAGTACGAGGAGAGCAGAGCGGAGGTTTTTGAGATGAGGTATGAAGCTTCACTGGTGCTACGATACCTTTCCTCCTGTTTAAAGGACATTCCTCTGCAGAAACGCTGAGAAATGTGAATGATTGAGACAAGTACGGCTGACAAAGGACTGCTGTCTGCTCTTATGTCAACAGGAAAATTGTTGCAGAATATGAAAAGACAGTTGCACAGATGATTGGTGAGTTGCTGCCACCTGGTGGGAGTTGTTTCTACATGGTTTATTTTGATTAACAGGCACAGCGCCACTTGGTTTTACTGTAAGTAACATGTGTGCTTCATTTCTCAGGGGACAGGAAGTGAGTGAATTTTCCCTTTTTCAGTTACTTTAGGGGGTTTTAAGTCTAAAGACTTACGTCTAAATCTTCTGGATATGAAACATGTGATCAGTGATACTGCGGTCAGTTTAATGATTTGGCCAGTCCTTCATATTCCACTATTTAGCAGTAAAAGGGAGTCCCACACTGAGTTTGGATGTAAATACTCATAAAGCTGAGAGCTGGACTGTTCATACTGTTACTGGTTTATTTTAAAACCAGTGTTCCAGGGCAGTGTATGGAGCCAACACAATAAAAACACCCTGCTCTAACTCTTTGTGCCTGCACTGTGGAGGTAACAGTTACACAGTTAAAGTGTGATGAAGTTGAAGTTGTTGTATGTATGTTGCCCCTTTCTTATATTTTGATTGGTGGTTGCAGAGGATGAACAGCAGCAGAAGACCCTGTCCTGCAGTAAGTCCGTCAGACAGTTGACCCTGGAGAGGGATCAGGCCATGGCCGACCTCAACTCTGTGGAGCGGTCCTTCGCTGACCTCTTCAGGAGGTATGAAAACATGAAGGGAGTTCTGGAGGGCTTCAAGAAGGTGAGTAGAGCGATAAATCCTATCATGCAGAGCGGTTCACCTTCAAGTTATTGGCAGATCACTAGATAGTCTCTATATGTTTCTCTACAGAATGAGGAGGTGCTGAAGAAATGTGCACAGGATTATCTGATGCGGATCAAGCAGGAGGAGCAACGGTACCAAACGCTCAAAGTGCACGCTGAGGAGAAACTGGACAAGTGAGTGTCATAAGACGTGTGTTTAGAAAAACAACAGGAGTTCGAGACTGACCATCTGACCGTCTCTCCCTCTTCCTTCTGCCTCCTCCACTCCCACAGGGCAAATGAAGAGATTGCCCAGGTACGTGCCAAAGCCAACGCTGAGGGAGTCGCACTGAGCGCCAGCCTGAGGAAGGAGCAGATGAAGGTGGAGTCACTCGAGAGAGCTGTCGTTCAGAAGGTAGGACGACTAAAAATGTGATTACAGTGGAGTCACTGTATTTAACTGTGTGGGCGAAAGGAAGGGTAAACTGAGAAACTAAAACCCCCTCAC